>CM034046.1:7403351-7821311 GCA_019804595.1 Bruguiera parviflora
TTAACCGAAATTTCGTCAAAGTTTCCCTCCATTGACTCTACCGACTGTTGTTTCTCTGCACTCGTTTTGTCAGTCTCTTGATCCTGTGCCCCTTGAATTACAATGGAGTTGTTTCTTATGACACTGATGCCCAAATGTATACTTCTCTCCATATTAGTAATAACTACCTGATCATTGAACCTCCTCCCAAGATCTCTGTTCAGGCTTAGTTGCCATAGGTTTTGGTGTGCCTGTGACTGGCTTAATTATCGCGTAGGTAGCCAAACTCGGAGGACTCGGGTGAGTAAGTTTCGCGCGGTTTTGTTCTTCTTAGCTGTTGCTTCCACTACCACTTCCTACAGAACAGTAGTCTCCTAGACCTCCTTTAAAGTTTTGGGTTTCATTACTTTTGCAATTGGTCGTATCTCGTTGCTTAACCCGCTGAGGAAACTAGGTACCAAAAATGATTCCTCTAGCGATGTGTTGCTTGTTAATAGCAAGAAGTGTAGCTCTGCGAACTGCTTTTGGCAGTCTTGCACCATACTGGTCTACCAAAGTTTATACATCTCTTCAATCATGTCTATAATTGAAGGATCTCCAAAACGATGTCACATATCTGACTAAAAGATAACCCAAGTGGCTGTGGGTTTGGCAAAGACCTATCTTTGAAACCACACATCCACTTTGCCATCAAGATGCATGGCAATGGTTTCCAATTTAGACTCCTGTGTAATGTCATACATGCGAAAAAGTCAATGACACTTATGAAGCCAGCTTCGTGGGTCATCACCTTGGAAGTGTTGAAGCTTGATCTTTTGGTGGTTTTGGAGTGGCAATGGTGCTCTAATAGGTGGTCTCAGTGCCCTCGAAACTGCTCCTGCCAGAGTCCAAGGGTTGAACTCACAAGGAAGGTCAAATGCCCCGAGTGGACCCTAGGAATGGTGTTTCCATTACTCCACCCGTTGTCCTTAGATTGAATCGCCTACATCATTTCTATAAGCTGCTTTAATGAAGTTTGTGTTTTGGAATGTGAGTTGTTGTGCAACTACTCCAGTGTCTGCAAGGTTCTGCAACAGAAGCTATCCATCTGCATTGTAAGAAACTCCAGTGTATACAACTTATCCAGCAACTCTTGCAACTATTGGTCATGCTTCTTCAGTTATTCCTCAATTGTCTAGAGCCGTGTGTTCTTCGCCATCTTGTTCTCCTTCTTCTTGGCTAGAGTTTAAGTGAAGGTAGTCACCGGATCGGTGCTCTAATACTAATGTAATGGTTTGATAGAGCAAAATAGGGAAAAGTTACAAAAACAAGGTAGTACCCACAAAAAAAAAAAAAAAAATAGTATTGAAATCTCATAATCGAGATTGGAGCCATAATCGCAATAACAGTTGCAAAGTATGCTCTCTCCATGCTATCCTACAACCATAACACCTTATTTACTAGGACCATGGACCGTAATTGGGCTAGGTCTTAATAGGAACTCACTTTAAAGTAGCAATGAGAATTTCAACCTTTTTCTGGGGCTTCCTTTCCAGGGCAATGGCATGCCGATTCAGCTTCTTGTGCCTGGGACCATCGCCATGATGTGCGGTAGTAGTGACGGTGGTGGCGACAGCAGAGAGGATTCGAGGTTGTGGGCGAGAGGGAAGTACTGTCGTCTAGGTCTTCTAGGTTTTGATCGCCTTTGTGTGAGTCTCGTGACTCGGCGTCTTTTGGGTTTGTAATTTTTGTTGTTCGGATTTTAGGAAGCTAGAGGTCAGCTTCTGATTGGAACGGTGGTGGTGGGTTTTCTTCATCTAATTGCTCTTGTTATCATTTTTGTTTTTTTTTTTTTTTTAATATCTTTTCGGTAGCTTTTGTTTTAAATTTTTATTTTTCTTGGTTTTAATCCTTTTCTTTTGTTTCAATTTAAATTATTGCATTTTATATTTTATATTTACACATATTGGCTAGATTTATACAAAGTCCAATAAATCTAAGGTTTAGGTGGTTCCGTTTTCCAAATTACACAGGTAGACTATACGAAGATGACACATAATTAAGTTAATAATTTTTGTTGAGACCATTTGACGATAAAATAAATTATTACTCTTAAATGGTTAGGATATATTTATGAGAAAAAAAAATATATAGTTTATTAGACAAAAAGAAAGTGATTTATCTTCATTGTTGCATTAATTTTGTAATTCAACCTTAATTTGATTTTTTTTTCCCGTTATATTAGAGGTTGTAAAGCTCATAGACTATTGACCAAAAAAGACAAAAAAAAAAAAAAAAAAAACTGCTCATCGAAGCATTTTAAAATGGATAATGGGCGTGCCAACACATTGAGTATTTCTTTTCTTTCTTTTGGTACATCTTGATGCAAGTCATTATGAACTCTGTAGCTTCGAACTCGGCGACAGCGTCGAGAGGTTTGTTTTGCAATTTTTAAATTCACTTACATTTTATTCTGATAAAATTATTTTCTAAATAATTTAGTCGTAAGGAAAATAATATCAGAGAAGACAAAAAGAGAGAAGCTAAAATGTATGTGGAGAATATCAAATATTTTCGATGAAACTTTTGAATTTTATTTTCCTAGACACTAAAATATTAAAAATACCTTTCCTTTAGCTTAGGATGTTTGGTTGCATTATTGATTTTCTGTTATTATCATTTTACCTTTTATTCTATATTTGCTATTTATCATTTGTTCTTGTGATCTGTTACCAGTAATTGCATTCTTATTAACACCCTTTTAAGAGACAAGAGAAACAACAAGGAAGGATGAGAGTGACACAAGGAAGGATGATGAGAGTTCTTCCAAGCACCCTCTGCATCCTCAGATTCCACAATGCACTCTAGACACCTTTTTTGTCTGTTTTCTTGGCTAGCTAGTTAATGTGAAACCCATACATAATTATCAGTAAACAACAAGAGTTACAAGATCAAAAACATGTTTGGTAAGCCTGTTTGATGAATAACAAACAGTATGTTGGATTTATAACGTCTTGCTTTATAAAGTTTTATGAAAATACAAACTTAGAGCAGTTGTGGGCAAACTAAAAACCAAAAATGGAACAAGCAGTTGATTTACCTCAACAAATTCTTCACAGCAAAACAGATGCAAAGCCCACTGCTCACACAAGAATTTGTTCTGATTGGCAATTACAACATTAAGATTCAGATTTCGTAAAACATCTGAACTCCCCTTCTCTCTCTCCCCCAAGAAACATCGTAGCTCCCCTTCTCTTTCACACTGCGGCGCCAGCAACAGAGGAAAAGAGTATCAAAAAGCAGAAACAAATTTCTGTATCCTTGCTTGTGCTCGCTCCTTTTCCTCTGGTCCATCCAGGTCACCAATGTTGTCATGATACTCCTATTGGTTCACAGATGGAGGCGATGTAATTATTTTATGTGTAAAGTACTCAGTTCATTGAAACAAAATAAACAACATAATTCAGTATTTGTTAGCCTGAAATGGCTATGCTACGCATAGAGCAAAAATCCGACAATTCATAGATTTCATTGGAAAAGACATTCTTATCAAGCCCATAACACAATTTCAACGTGTTAATACGTTGTGAGCTTTGAAGTGAATGGAGTAAGGCAGTTCGGTTCTTTTCTTCTGTTTTCCTCCATATAAAAATGGCTATTATGACGAAGAAAACGAATGACACTAGCATTCATTTTTATATAGCAACGACTCTGACATTAAAAGAAAACTAAAATTGCTTTAATATCATTTAGGAAATAAAAAATAATAATAAGGCAAAGATGGGAAAACTTATAACAGACACAGGTTCTTGAAATGCAAGCCCATTATCCATAGAACATATAATGTTAAGATGAAGCCACAGTAACTCAGTAGAATACAGATGGAGAATGAGCTACCTGGAGTATATCCTTAACATCTACTTTTGCAAGCTTATGCTGCTTCAGTAGTAGTTCAATTCTTGCTCTCATTCCAGGATGCCTGCCAAAATCAGAATCAAGACCAAAACATTACAAGACCTTCTTTTGATCCTTCAAACTGTAAGAATGACTAAAACTAATGGGAAAACTTACTCGGAGCACCAAAGGTGACCCAGGATAACAGCTATCAACTGCACGTCCATACAAAAAAAGAAGTTATGAAGGAAGAAAAAGATGACAACAAAGAAAGAAGGTATATTCTTCACATATCCCCTAACAAAAGAATAACCAACAGGATGATAATATATTGACCGTGTGGATGTCAACCACTATCAAATTTAAAGCAATTTTATGTTGCAGCACTCGACTGGTAACTTTAAATGTGAGGCTCTGCTTATGTGATCACACTAAAGATGAAAGAACAATTCTTTCAATAAGCAGTCAAATTGAAATGCAATCTTTGTTTCCGAATAAGATGTCAATCTTTTCCATTAGATAAGATTCTAAATTGCCTGATGTGTGCATTTATTTTTATGTCCCTCATGCATCTTTGGCGTACTTTGAGTTGCATTTGTGACTATCAAAATTGGCCTTAATGTTTCATCAAAAATTTCATAATAATTCAAGCATTGATTCCTTTAGGATGAACACAGTAAGAAGCTCAGATGAGATAAGAGGGAATCGACCAACAATTTGCAATAGGTAACTGCATTGTTACAACTCAAGTCAACACAGCTGTAAGAAAACCAAGAAATCACCATGAAAAAATCTAACCTGGAGAGTATAAAGTCCAGATTCTAGTCTCCGATTGTATTTATCCTCTTCATCCATCTGCATAGCACACAACCTACTATTGCTGAACTACCTCTAAAAACATGACATCTAAATAGGAAATGTGACATACCTCTAAATCATCAAGTTCAAGCTGTTTGAGTCGTTCAGTCTCTGCTTTTACTCTGTCCGAATATCTGAACAAAATGAATGACATTAAAATCAAGACATGATTGTATTCCTCACTGGAATGTTTAAACAAACTATCCCCACATCTATTGCTGTAACAGCACAGGAGAACTGCAGACAGAACACCTCAGGTATTTTATCAGCTGTATGAAGGAAGGAAGGAAGGAAGGAAAGGAGGAGGAATGGAGGGTATTTTGAACAATGAAAGACGAATTTCAAACCTGCAGGCAATAATGTTATTTGGAGGAAAGGCAACATATACAAGTAGAATGCTTACCGCACATAAAGTTCCAAAAGGCGGTCTATCTTCTCACATTCATTTTCCACAAATTTACTGAGCAATCTTTCCCTTCTGGAACCTCTCAAAATCCCACCTGGAAAGATGAACAATCATCCAAGATCAGTTGCCATCAATTACATGGTGATTGTTTGGTTCAAGCACATAGCAATTTCCTAAGACTGTAGTGATTCAATTTTGATAAGAAACAAGCCAGGCTCCTTAAGGTGCACAATTGACTTTGAAAGCAAAACCAGCTAAGAATTAATAGGATTATATTGTGCAAAGTTAATAGTTGATACTACCATTTGCATGTTGCCATACATGGCATTTTCCAATGTCAAAATACACTAAAATGTTCACATTGACTAGACACTTATTGAATGCTTAAAAATCTTCAGCCTGCCTACTTACCAAATAGAGAAGCAATCAATGACACAAGCCGCTCTTCTAATTCCTCCTGGTATCGTTCTTTCTTGTTCTTGCTCATGGGAATCTAGAAGATAGAAGATATCGCAATAATTTTTATTATACAAAAAAAAAAAAAAGAAAAAAAAAAAGAAAAAAAGAAGAAGACAGACAGATTGAGAGAGATGGAGAAATACCAACCAAGCAAATATAGGTTGATCCCCACTGATTCATCCAATGAACTCAGAAAAAATAAAACAAAAATAGCAAATACTATTGAATTTTTCCCATCACGGAATGCTGCGGACAAGTAGTTTCATCAACAATATAATTTTTCAGAACAAAAAAGAAAAACACAATGGAAAGTTGCAACTTTGTAATCAGCTTATCCTCTAGGAGATGGAACCAATTATGGCATAGAGAGGAATTCTCGTATGATTCACAAGAATTGCAACAAGATGCAACGCAGCATTGACAAAACAAAAACAATGGCAAATGGAAACAGAATGCATGGGCATGCAGAGACGAGTAAAATTGTATGTATTGTGAGAAAGACGGAAGGAACTTGCCTTACCCATGAAAGCAGCAAACGCCGTCTTCAAGCCCAAAACATCGACAAAACGTTCGCAGACAGGAGGGTAATTGGTCATGGCAAAATCAAGAACTCTAATAGCAGAGGCATAAGCTGATTTCTTCTGCTTCATGATGATGATCATCAACTCTACGCCCTCAGCCTTGACAAACCTCTCCTTGTTCTCCAAAGGCATCAACAAACAGCACAAGGAGTCAAATAGATTCTCCAACATTTCCTCCTCATCGGAAGTCCTGGGGTCCTTAGACTTGTACATAGCCACTGCCTGCAAAAGGACATCCACTCCGTTCATCTGCCCAAAACGCTTCTGATTGGCCGTGCTGTTCTGCAAGAGAATTGCCAATATCTCAGACGCATACTGCTTGTTGCTATCAAAATCCCTAATCTTGATCTTCCCAACAAGCCATCTAAGTAACTTGGTCTTTTCGCAAACCAAGTCCACCACCGCGGGCTTCACCTCAATCAGATTCTCCACAGTCGCCAGCGTGATGTAGATGGCAGCCACCTCGTCGGGGTCAGTGTCGGACAGCCTCTGAAGGTTCTGGACCAACAGCTCCAAAACATTGTTGTCGACGAGAGCATCGACGAGAACCCTAGCTGGCTCGTCGTTGTCGTCCAGAACGTCCTCGTCAGTGAGGTCCTGGAGCAGCTGAATGACGTCCACAGCGATGTCGGTGTTATCGTGGGAGAGAAGTCCGAGAATGGAGGGGATGGCGTTGAGATTGACGAGTTCTGGGTAAAGCTCGGGGCCTCCAGCGAGGATTTTGAGCTTCTGAAGCTCTTGGTGGAGCTCGACCTCGGAATCGGCGAAGCGCTCGGGCTGTTCCGGGTACTTGAGACGGGCCTCCGTGTTCTCCTTGTAGCGGCGCTCGAAAGAAAGGACGAGCTTCTTGAGGGTGCGGAGATCGAGCAGTTCGACGCCCACGCCGCCGCCGCCGCCGCTTTCCCTCTGGGATTTTTCCACGGCTTCAAGGAGGGAGAGATCCACATGGGCATCTTTACCATTACCGTGGAAATGATTATAATCAGAATCAGCAGTGGTAGCGGAGAATGGTGGAGGAGGCCGAGGAGGAGAGTATGAATCCTCCCGCCTCCGTTTCGGGTTGTAGCTGCGACGGCTGGCCAGTTCCATATTTGCGGATTTTCTGTGTTGTTGATTACTGATTGATTTTACCTCTTCACCTCTGCATCAGCGCTCTTTCTTCACTCTTGGATTGGATCCTCTTCTGTTCACTAGTCACCACTACGACTGTTTTTTCTTGTTTGTGGGAATCGGCCCATTGTTGCGGGTGCACAGCACTATTGTTCCCAAAAGGCCCAAAACCCCATAAATTTAAATATGATTTTCTTTCTTTTTTTCTTTTTTTTTTTTTTTTAATTTAAAAAAAAAAAAAAAAAAAAACACAAACGATTCTGTTGCTCACTAGAATTATTGCGTGAGGGGGTACAACGGATCGAGGAGGCTTCCTAACCCAATCTAATGGACAAGAACCAATTTAATATTTTAATATTTTTGACAACTTAATCTATACTCGAGTTTGCACTTGTACAAATATTGTTATAAAAAGAATTATCGAGTAATCAAATTTTTTGCATCGCAAATAGTAGAATCAATTTTCCATAAACACTCATGGTTGGAGTTGCACAAGGTAGAGTGGACCTACAAAGAATTTGTCTTTATAACCATTTTAAGACGTACAACACAATTGACAAAGTGGGTTGCATCTCTAATGCCTAAGTCTCTTTCATAAGTGTTAATTTGAGTCTTTCTTTGTGTGTGCTCCTCAAATACTCTTCTATGCTAACCTCACCCATTGATGTATCCAAAGATGTATCACAATTGAATTTTATGTGGCCTTACAGAGGCCTTAACTATATTGGTACTTTGAGATTGTTAAGATGGTTGACAGTGTCACAGGACTAATCTTTTATCCTCAAATTTTTTGACTTAGGGGGCTAACAGGCAGAGTGGCTTAATTATTGTTAGATTTTATAACTCTTCATAATTTGCCAAGACTCTTTTCGTAGAAACTATCAGATTCACTTTTATCTACACAAAGCACGCCTTATTCTTTGTTTTCCAAATATTGCAGTAAACTAGTGTGATTGTATTTAGTATCTGTATATAACTTGTAGATGCTAGAAAATCTATGGTGTCTTCCCACCACTATATAAAAGATCCAAAATTCACTTAATCTATTTTGTAGTCAAGAGGACTTACCAATCATGTAGTTGATATATGTTTACAAAAGAGCAGAGTGTGTTTAACTATTTCCACCTTGTGAGCATATATAGGGCATTCATGCATTTCAGTTGCTTTCTTCTTGTAAAGGTTCATTGTGTAAGAAGAACATAGAAACTACCTTTTATATATAGTGTTTTGTCTTGGGTGATAATCTTAAGTACCGTATTCTCCTTCACATTTGTGCATTGCTCAATTGGGATTGTCTTACCTAATTTCTTGCAATTAATCTCTTTGGCACCACAAAATGATATCATGATTTTATTGAATAGCTATAGTTCTGGTACGATGTCATGTCAAGTGATCTAGTTCAATTTTTTGGCTTAGAGGTATGACCTCAATTGTATAGACCTCTCGGTGATCAAACAAATCTATAAGTTTATGTAAGTTTTATTCTTGCCTATCATGCCAAATATGGTCTAATACTAAAAATGCCTTAATTGGTACATGTCTTTGTGTTTGGACATGAAAATTTGGAAGCTTAGGAGTCTGAGAGCTTTCCTAAATGTTTACATTCTTCTTATTTCTAATGGACCATCGAAGCCTCTTATTTAGCAAGGACCTTACATGGGCAAGCTTTGCCACTCCGATAAGGATTGCTTGCTAAGCATAGTTATAAGGAAATCTCCAACCAAAAAGTAGATACCTTTTAGAACTTATGCCTTTATTACTAAAAGAGCTTAATTATAGGGGAGTTGGTCTCGAAACTTTATTATGCCATATGCTTTGGCCATTGAGAGTTTCTACCAATTAGTCAAGTGAATTTAGTTTTTCTTTTCTTTTTACCCTTACCAAAACTTCAAGAACTTACTATTAATCTTCTAGCATAGGGATTTTAGAAATTAAAAGACAAACATTGTATAATTAGGCACTATCTTAGCCACTGATTCAAACAACATTTCTCTATTATCTTGTGAGAGGAATTCTTGCTTCCATGATGCCACTTTTTCCTTAACCCTCACTAAAATATGCATTATTGCTTTTTCCATCAATATTGCAATTTAAATGAAAAGATTGAGATAATATTTTTTTGAGTTTAAAGGCCCAAGTCTTAAAAGATGTAACAAAATATATATTATAACTAATAATAGTTAATTAAGTATAGCATAATAGAAGTTGTTAAAAAGACACATTTGCTATTTATTTTATCAAAGTTTGTAATATTTAAAAAAAATTACTTTGAATGTTAGCCAATCCAAAAAAAAAAAAAAAAAAAAACATATACACAAAAAGACATTTTTTAGCTAAAATTTTTAACAATAATAGTATTGTAAAAAAAAAAATCAAGATAATAAATAATTCAACACCAAAATAATTTTCAAAATGATTTTTTTTTAAGTAAAAGGTAATTTGATCTTTTAAGACATTTATAATGACATATTTTATAATTATGTTAAAATTTTTATCAATGGATACATACTAGAGCATGCTAGTTATTATTACACTCAAATTTTAATATGTTTTTTTTTGTTATATTTTAAAATATATAGTGTAAATAGTTATTAATTCTAAAATAGAGTATATGAAATATAAATAATTCTTTGTATATATAGAGTATAGAAAAAAAATTAATTACAATAATTAAATTAATTAATCGAATGAGGTTGACATGCACAAAGTTTTTCCACTAATATATTAAAATATAGCAATTTAAGATAATTAATAGGAATGACAATTTTTTTGAAAAACACTAATAAGAAAGATTAAATTAGGGATTTAAATTGGTTATCAATAAATTCAAAAAGGTATTAAAAAAATGAAGTAAGGGATCTTAATTGAAAATGTGCACAATCTAAGAATTGGACCCAACAAAGTTCTAAGTAAGAACCATATGAATCAATACTATGCCATAACTTAGACTAACATATAAGTTTTAGTCAACATACTAATGTTAGCAAAAAACCAACTTTAAAATAAAAATAAGTTAAATTGTAAGAAAATAACTTGTTTAAAAAAAAAGAAAGAAATTTTAATTTTTTAAAAGTAAGTTATTTTATATTATGATTTGAAATATTACAAAAATGAGACCAATTTTTGCCTAAATAACGAGATCCAATCCATTCGAATCCTTTATGGCTGGTGATTGATAATTTTAATGATTATTAATCTACAGCTGAGCAAAAGTGAAAAGGTTAGTAACACTATCACAATGCTTGAATTTTTAATCTATTGGATTTAATAGACTAAGCTTTACGTAGAAAAGGTATATAGTTGGATTGGGTCTTGTACAAGAAAGATTTAATTATATTTTAGCAACCACATGATAATGTTTTGATAATTGAACTAGTTATCAAATCGAAAAAATTAAAGGTTTAAGGCTTAATCAGTTCAATTAAAAATTGA
Source organism: Bruguiera parviflora (assembly GCA_019804595.1). NCBI lineage: Eukaryota > Viridiplantae > Streptophyta > Magnoliopsida > Malpighiales > Rhizophoraceae > Bruguiera > Bruguiera parviflora. The sequence continues at coordinate 7,414,050 of CM034046.1, forward strand.
GTCAACTCTTTAAATTGGTATTTAATTTTAAATATATAAAAAAATCTTGTATTTTATATAATATATTATATATAGTTGTCAATTTTATTGTTATATTCTATTTAATATATTTAATTATAAATATTTAACAATTGAATATATTATAAGTTAAAGGAAGTAACTCATACTATATATTAATAAGTTTAAATAATTTAAGCTAAATAAATTAAGCATTCATTTAGGTATTTTTATTTTAAAAACTAATTCATGTACTATTATTTACTAAAATAAAAATATTTTGATACAAGAAAATTAGTTTGCTTATACTAAAACAGTATATAAAAAGTCCAATAAATAAATAGCTTACAAAAAATTTTAAAAGAAAAGACAGTATAGTGATAATTGTAGGAAAAATGTAATACCCATATATATGTTCATAAGCAATGTAGGACTTACAAGTTTTTCTAAAGATAAAGATAATAGTAACAAGTCCACATTGCTTTAAGTAGAAGGCTAATAGGCAATTTTTTCTGTAAAAATATCTATGCTTTAATGCTTGAAACCCAAAATCAAATTAACTTAAAGTCACCAAAGAATAATTGGTTTGAATGGATTTAAAAGTTCAATTATTGTGATTTTGGATCTTAACCGAATTGGAAAAAATGGACTAACTTATCTATGCACAGTTGAATTAAATAATTTGTTGATTTTTTGACCAACTTTTGAACAACCAATTTTTTAAGCTAAATTAGACAAAACCTTAGGCTAATTTCCAAATTTTTTGGTTAAACCCACTAGTCTAATTTGATTTTTATATCATTATTACATAATAAAGAAATTAATTCTTAAAGGCCTCAGTTTTGCATTTTCTATTAATAAATTTGAATCATTGTCTTATTATGATGCAAACACAAAGGTTGGCCCTTATGCCAAGAGTTAGTCCTCTTAGATTTGATGATGTCTAGACAATGTAAAAGGAATTTGAATTTGTTATGCAAAAAGCATGGAAAAGGCATAAAAAATAGTCTCATCATAACACTTGATGAAATTAGACAAATAGTTCAAATATGGAGTCATAATTCATAGAAAAATGCAGTATGTTTTAGGAAGGATCTAGAGAGTTCAAAGGGATTTAAAGGCAAATGCTTTTGAGTTTATGAGGAGACTTAAAAAAGAACTTACAATGAAATACAATGAAATTCTTTGACAAAAGGAAGTTCATTAGTTTTAAAAATTAAAAAACAAATGGATTAAAGAAGGTGATAATTGTACCAATTATTGTCATGTCATTATAAATGTCTAGCAAAAAAAAGGTATAAGATTGAGTATCCAAAGAATTAAAGTGGAAATGGGTAAGGGATCAAGATAGTTTTAAAAGATTAGCACTTAAGCACTTCAAAGCAATTTTTACACCAGATTAAGAAAATGAAGAAGCATGCCTATTTACTATTGATGAAAGCCCTATACTTTCAAATGTTAATGCTTTATTGTTTACTTCAGAGACAAATAAGTATAGGATGCTATTAAAGGGATAAGAGAGTTCAAATTTTTAGGACCAAATGGCTTCCAACTAGTTTTCTACCATAAATATTGGCATATAGTTAGGGACAAAATGGTTGATTTTGAATAAGGTATTTTTTTTCTAAATGAATAATGCCTATTAATGAAACTTAAATTCATATGGCCTCATCCTTAAATTAGTAGTATTTGAAAATATCTAAAGTTTTCATCCAATTTCTCCATGTAATGTTCTCTACAAGATTATTGTCAAAGTGTTGATAAATAAGATCAAACTTATATTGAGTGATTTCAATGGTTAAAAATCATAAAGTTTCATATTATGATGGTATACTATAGATAATTTTATAATAATACAAGAGTTATTGATCTTTTATAGACAATTAAAAAGGAAAAAAAAGAATGTTGACAACTAAGATTAACTTAAATAAAATTTATGATCAAGTGTATTAAGAATTTCTAAAACAAGTTCTTATAGACTTTAGTTTTCATGATAAGTGAATTTCTTCAATTATAAGTTATGCGCTAACAATGTCATTATTTATATTATGGAATAGTAAATTGTTTCTAGTATTATCTTTGACTATAGGCTTAACACAAAGTAATCCATTGTCTTTGTACTTATTCATCTTATATGTAGAGAAACTATCTTTATTGATTCAAAGAAGGCTTAATGTGGAAACCAATTTATGCTTCTAAGCATGACCCTCATATATCACACCTATTATTTATAAATGATTTATTGTTGTTTGCATAGATTACGAAAAAGCAAGCAATGATTATAAGGGAAACTCTATTTCATTTTTGTGTGGCCTTAGGCCAAAAAAATCAATAACAAAAAATCTAAACTCTTTCTATCAAATAAGGAAAAGACAAATTGTAAAGGAAATAATGTTAGTAACTAATATCCTCGAAATAATAAATGTAAGTAAATATCTTGATTTACCACTTATATATGGCTAATTCATAAGTGTTACTTATAATGGTATAGTGGTAAAAGTTTAGAATTGGCTAACTAGTTGGAAATTAGAGTTATTAAGTGTGGTAGGTAGCGAAACACTGATAAAATCCATAACTTTGACAATTCCCATTTATACCATACAATCAATATGGTTTCCAAGTTTAATGTGTAATAAATTAGATAAGATAAATCAAAATTTTGTGTAAGGATCCTTTAAGGTACAAAAAAAAACTACATCTTATAAGGTAGGAAAGCATAAGATTAAGTAAAGAGTAAGGCAATTTAAGGATTAAGAAGACAAGGTTATCAAATACAACTTTACTAGGTAAATTGATTGATTTATTAATTAGGAAATAAATAGTTTGTGAGTAAAAGTATTATGATCCAAGTACATGCACAATTGAGAATTCCCATCATGACCCAAGTCTTATAATTAAATTACTTAGAAAGGAATTTTTAAAAGTGCCAACCGAGTCAAACCTTTCTAAGTATAGAGAATTAGGAATGATGACTTTATTTCTTTTTGCTTTGATCCTTAAGTGTTCAGGAAGCTAAGAGTAAAGATTATCAATAATGAGATATTAGTATCAAAGTTAAGTCTAAAGGCGAACAACATGATTTCATAAGGAAAAAAGTAAGACTTGTTTAAAATATCTACATCTTTATTAAACTTTGTACACTAAACTATTAAAGCTATCCTAATTCTAAGAGTTGCTCAAATAAAGGATTGAAGAATTCAGGGTAAAGAATTTGATAAAGAATATACAATGAGTAATGCACATAAAGACTTAATCTTATATAAGTTTAAAAGTAACAATGTAGACTAGAAATGACAATAAAAGTTAAAGTGCCCATATAGGATTCACAATTTTTATTGATTAACAATATAAAAAATGTTATGGTACCAATTAATTATGACTTAGGAAGCAATTGTGTGATGACGACATATGTTAATAATGTTCTTTGCATAGTGAGTCAACAATACATGTTACGCAAGATTATCCTAAGCCTAATGAAGTATGAGAGTGGTTATATCCTATGCATTTATAGAATATCTTTTTTGGTAATTTTATCGACCTTTTACTTTAGTCTAATGTCACTAATGAAAAAATTTACGATAAATGCATTTAACTTTATGGTTTACCTCTTTTGCATTTTACTTCTATAAGGCTTTAATTTACACTATAAGACTCCTATTGTTTCTAATTTTGACAACTGAAACTCTTCATTATAATCCTATTAATTTTAAAACTTCAAATGAATTCTAAAAAATTTTACAAAATCTAAATATAAGGGCTTGGTTCTTAGGGGATAAATGGGCTAATTAAAATAAGAATATTTTATTTCAATATTAAAACCAAAAAAGAGTATGTTAACAAAATAAATAGATATCATAATAGACATACACTTTATAAAAGAAGAGTAGATATGTTGGAAGGATAATTAATGCCATAAAATAAAGATTAACATGGTGGTAGAGACAATCATTCAGGTATAATACTATTGATTATTATAAGTATTTATATGAAATGCAAATAGATTATGCTAAAGAAGATATAATATAAGCTAAAGGAGAACTAGCTTGTCTTTTAATATGGTTAGAATATTTAGAATCTGTTTACTTAATAAATTACATTAATTTAGATAAAGTTTACTATATTTTGCTTGGGATTAATTTAGTAGCATTGGTCAATTAAGAATCCATTAGTCAACTTGTCATAAAAAGTTAGGGTGGTTGCAATAGTTGATATTGGAACTAAACAAAGTTCTAGAGTAAATACAATAAGAAATGTATAAATTAATAGAATCTTTAAGTAAAATAGTTTCTTCATTTTCTAATCAAAATTAAGAGGCAAACATAATGAATTATAATAAACAGACTTTATAAATAACTAAACTAAAACAAAAATTGCAAAATTGGAACATACCTAAACAATAAAAAATATATTTTTACAAAATAAGAACATTTGATAATTTTCTTAAAAACTATATTATAGATACTGTAAAAAAAACTTATTATGTTAACCTAAATATACAAGAAATAAGTCTTATAGCAAAAGAATTTTTAAAATCTTATAAATCTAATTATCAATTTTTATATATAAGACTAATACAAGTTTTGTATAGATTAGGTATAGATACACCCATATTAATGTGTCTAAGAAACTTTAAATTATTACATTTTACAAACTCATTACATGTCATATTTGAATCAAACCTTGCCAATGGTCTTGTTTATTTTAATTGTTATAAAAATTATTCTATATCATTATTTGATCATAATATTGGAAAAGCTGTAACCTTAAATTTGTCAATTCCTAAAAATATATTACTTGAATTTAGAAATATAACTAAGATATATAAAGTTTATTATAAAATATTACCATTAACCTTTAAAATAAATGTTTTTAAAAAAAACACTTAAAGGTCAAACAATTTTATTAAAAATAAATTCTAACAAATCCTTTATAAAAATTCTTAAGTTATTAGATTGATTAAAAATTACCTTTTCTATATATAAAAAAAAAAGGACTTTATCAAATATCCAAATACCTACATAAATAACTCTTAAAACCAAACCTATACAAATTATTCAAGATAATAAATGTAATGTAAAAATGATATTTCCTTTTCAAAGGTGTAAATATATAAATATTTCAAAAACAAAAAGTTCTATTGGTGATATTTTTTAAAGTTATAGATCAACATTTATAGAAGTAGATTTTAACAAAATATTACCATAATCTTATTATAACCATGAATCAAAATTTAATAAAGAAAAATCACTTTTAATTTTTCCTACTTATAGTGAAGTGTAATTTTATAATTAGTTAAATATTATTAAGAATGATAATTTTATACTAAATAGAGACTTATTAAGAAAATATTTTTATTCAAAAAATAATAAAAATAAACGAATTTAGTTTTTAATAATTATACTAAAAAAACAAAGAAATATAATTAAAGAAAGATATTATAAAGACCTTAAAAGTATAAAAATTCATATAAATTTCTTTAAATAGTTTAACATTTATGCACCTAGATTTAAAATTGATAATATTAGTGTAATTAAGTCTCAAAAGCAAAATTGACAAACTTTTAGAAATGAAATCATAACTTTAGTACAAACTTTTGTATATATAGATATATATTGACAAAATGGTTATAGTCTCCCTTTTTAAAATATCTAAAGTAGATCAAAATTCTATAATTATTACTCAATAAGATATTAAAAACATATAAAATTTAAACAATTACACAAATAGGATATTGAATACAATTGCTTAACAAATTCAAATAATAGAAAATAACACTCTACATATACCTAAAAATTCTATTGAGAAATTAATACTTATATCCCAACCTTTGTTTACTCTATTAGATAAATGTATAAAAAATAGAACTAAATTAGGATCTAAATTTGACAATCTTTTAGAAAAGATAACAAAGAAGTTAAAGGACTTATCAATTAGAAGTGATGATGAAAAGAAAAGGATACATATGTTAATAGATAAAGATAAAGTTGAAAACTTACAGAAACAATTTATGGATAATCTAAATATAAATAAAATACATAATAATAGAGAACAATTTAGGAGACTAAAAGTCAGAGATATTTATAATAAACCATCATTTCCAAATATAACAAGAGAAGAACAACCTTATTTACTAAATATGAATTTTGACGAAAGTATTATTTATAAATGGAATATAGATGAATTGAATAAACATAATATTGTCAATGTTTTATAATAAATGGTAATAGCCATTACAGCATGTTAGCATAAAGGAAATTTTGAAAAAACTATTACAAGTAATCTTTTCGCTAGCTTTACAAGAATATTAAAAGGATGAGATAATTATTTGATAGATCAAGAATGAAAAAATGTGTTAAATGCAACCAATCAAGTTACTAGCAATATTCCAATAAAAGGAACTTTTAATATAGAATAAAAACATAATCAAAAGAAAATACTACTAATACTTTACTTTACACTATTACTAAACATTTTATAGGAGATTCTAACTAATTTCAATAAAAATCTTCAAAAATACTTTTTAACCATTATTGTCTAATTATACAAAATTTTAAATGGTATAAAGATATATTTTTAGTTAAAGTTATTATTAGAACAAATTGTAATTATTCTTTTTAGAAAGAACACTTTATAGTAGTATTATCAAAAATATTCATTGAAAAGGTTTGCATATGATGGAATGTACCTATGATACTTGAATATACGGAGAAATCATTATTTACATAAATAATGAAAGATTATGATTATGCATAAATTTAAAATTAAAAGCAAAAAATAAAAAAAATAAGTTACAAAAAATAGAGAATTAAAATTATTTTATTCTTAATATAGTTATAATGCGATTTTAACTCCTTCTAAAATAAGAAAAAATTAAAAATATATATTTAAAGATTTAAAAAGAAAAATTATAATATACTAAAAAACCTTTTAAATCTAATCATAATCCTAATAAATTTAAACAAAAAGGAAAATTTACCTAGAAAACAAACAAGCAAATAATATATTATAAATGTAGATAATTTGGACATTGCAAAAGTTAATGTGAATTAAAAGAAAAAGTGCAAACCTTAAAGCTAGAAGAAAAATTTAAAAATAAAATACTTAATTTAATAAAAAAATTATCATATATAGATAAAGATTTAGAAAAGTCTAGTGATAAAATAATATAAATATTAGAGCAATCAACTTCTTCTTTAAGAACACCTTATTCATTATAAAAAATATATTCTCAATTTTCTTCTACTAATGACAAAACTTCAATGCAAGATGTGTAACAAAAAATTAAAAATCAAAAACTTAAAATAGAAATATTGAAAAATGAAATAAATATAATAAAAGAAAAAATTAAATATTAACAAATATAATATAAGTCGAAAGAACCTTTATATTAAAATATCTCAAGTACAATTCTTAAATATTATAAATAAGATAAAATTTTTAAAATAATACATGAAAATGAATTTAATAATAAACAATAAATATCAAATGATTATAATAACTTTAATAGATTTTGATATTGATAATAATTGTATACAATAAAATATTATTTCCAATAAATATTATGGAAAAATAATACAAACATTAAAAAGTGCTAATGATGAAAAATTAAAAATTAATTATAAATTATCAACTACTTATGTATATGTAACAGAGGAATATGTATTCAAAATACTTTTATATTAGTAAAAAATTTAAATTAATCATTGATTTTAAAAACCCCTTAACACAAATTTACCTTTTTAAAATAAATTATCAAGGAATAGATACGACTATAACTAGTAAAGAAGTTTGGTTTGAATTTCTATTCAAGCCAAGAATGTTTGAAATTAATAATTAAATGATAAATTAATATTTAAACAATTAATGTTAATACAAAAGAAAAAACATCTATATTTTCTTAATTAGGAAATAAATTACAAAAGAATAAAATAAGAGATATAAAAAGATGAAAATCAACAAATTATTAAAGGACTTTATAAACTATTTGAAAATGAAGTGCCAAAGTGTCAAAAACATTTTAGAATAGAAAAAAATTGTATACTAAAATTATCATATACAAAAGATTTTAATGAAAAAAATATCCCTACCAATGTCAAATCTATACAAATAAATAAAAGATTATTAAAACATTGTAAACTACAAATTGATGAATTATTAAACAAGTAAATCTTTATGGTTATGTTTTTTATTTTATGTTAATAATTAAATAAAAATAAATAAAGTTGCTCTAAAATTAATAATAAACTATAAGCTATTAAACAAAATGCTTTAATGGATTTGATATTTTCTTCCTAATAGAAGATATTTAATTAAAAAATTAACAAGAGTAATTATATTTTTAAAATTTGATATGAAATTTAAATTTTGACAAATATAGAAAGATAAAAAGGACAAGTGTAAAACTATTTTTATTATTTCTTTCGGAAATTATAAATGAAATATTATGTCATTTAGACTTAAAAATGTTTCATTTGAATTACAAAATATTATTAACAATATATTTAATCCATAAACAAAATTTATTATTATTTATATACATGATATATTAGTATTTTCAAAATATATAAAAGAACATTTTAGTCATCTTAAATTTTTTTTTAATATCATTAAAAATAATGGTTTAGTAGTTTTTAACAAAAAAAAAAAAAGAAACTAAACCAAATTAAAATTAGATTTTTAGAATACAATATTTATCGACTAACTATTACTTTTGTTGATGAATTTATAACTTTGATTAATAAATTATCAAATAAAATAAGAGATAAATAATAATTATAAAAATTTTAAAGATGTTTTAATTATATTTTTGACTTTATTTTTAATTTTATAACTATATGTTTCAAACAATATAAAAGATTAAAAAAGATTGTACTAAGTGGAATAATGAAATGACACAAGTTATATTAAAAATAAAATCATTAGTTAAATTTTTACCATATTTAGGAATTTTGGATTCTAATGCCTTTTAAATAATAAAAATTGATGTTTTAGAATTAGGATATGGAAGAAATATTAAAATAAGGAATTGATAATAAAGAGTTTGTAATAAGATATTATTCTAGGATATGGCAAAGTCCATAAGTTAATTATTCAATTATTAAAAAGAATTAAGTATCATTTTATGCATTATGACATTCCAAGATGATATTTTTAACAAAAAAAAATTTTACTTCCTATTAATTATTAGCATATAAATTTTATTTTAGGAAAAAAATGTTAAAAATCTAGTTTCCAAACAAATTTTTTTAAGATGACAAACCTTACTTTCAAATGTTAATTTTGAAATTAAATTTATTAAAAAAATATATAATTGTTTATTTAATTTCTTTTCAAAAAAATTTTAAAGAATATAAATAATTATTAAAATAAATGAAAATAGATTTACAAGAGTCTTTTAAAATGATTACTCTGAAAAGTCTTATATTAAGATTAAATTCTATTAAAAAGTTTACAATCTTAGGTCAATTACCAAAAAAAAATATTACTTCAAAAAATTACCATGAAACCCTACAATTTAGAGTAAAAGAAACTACTTTAAGTGTTATTACTAAATAGTCTCGACATTGTCTCCTTCTCTTTTAGTTAAACCAATCTTTGTTACTAATCATTCCCAGTCTATTTCTCCTCCCCCTTTATCTATTAAACAAACAATTATTTTTTTTGCAAGATATGTTATTAAACCTATAATTATCCATATTTGTTTACTTAAAAAATAGCATTAGCTATTTAGATTTTAAGTAAATTATTCCTTTAGTCTTTGCTTAAAACTCTCACATTTTATCAAAAAAATAAAACCAGATACTTTCATGAGTTATAGAGTCAACTAAAAATATATATACCAAAAATCTCAAAAATTTTAATCAAATTATTTTCTCAAAAATCAAGATAATGAGAGTTTTAACTTTGAAAGATTGGATCAAAACTATTTATGTCAAAAAACTTAAAGCCCCACTTACTATTATGAGAGATTCTCCTATGCGTTCATACTACTAACATATAATTATCATAATTATATTACCTCCTAAACTAATTTTGTTATACCTAAGGAATTGAAAACATTTTTTATTTATACATTTTCACTATGACATTTCAATTAACTTTCCCAATCAATTCCATGATTAATGGAGAAATTTTAGGTTAGATGAAATATCTTTCTAGATGAAATATTAGCTAGTTATACATATTATTCAAAACGCTAGATGACTCAAATTCTTCTAAATTGCTTTTGATCAATTACCTTGCTCCAATTGAAGAAAAATACCTTGCTTCATATCTATCTATGTTAGTAAAACAAATCAATATCAAATCGTGGAATGAAATTCCTATCCATCAAGCCAACTTGCAGGCAATCACTAATTATTATAATTGAATCTAAGGAGATAAAAAAAAAAAAAACACTTTGTGGCACCACCAGCAGAATAGGCCACATTTCTTAGTAAAAGCAAAATCCAAACTTCTCTGACCTTAAGTTCCTCTCTAAAAGATTAGAAGAAAAACTTAAAAGAAACTTTATCTCAAGTATCTAAAAAAAAGAAATAGAAGAACAAGTTGTTGACTCATATTTCAGCAATAAGGACACAAACTTTTCAAAAGAAATGGTCCATATACAGTAATGCAAGATGATGTAAACAAAGCCATTGCTACTAAATTATTAGAATTATGGGATAAGGGCGTACCTTATCTAGACTTCAAATTTGTTTAAATCCAAAAATTGTGCCGATAAATACATAGTTTTCTCTAAGAGAGTGAACGTGAGGAAGAATGTCCCAAGTCCTGAAATACTTGTATCGGCGAGACAAGTTCAACAAAAAGCTCTTCTTTGTAGAGTTTTTCATACGTTTTTATGATGTTTTCTAATTCATGTCAAGTTGATTTTCAAAATAATAAAAACAAACCCCTTGCTTTTATCCTCGATCATAATAATTATACCTCGTGAGTCCGGTCCGGACTTCGTGGTTTGGTTTTGCAGGTTTGGGCGTCTTCTCCATCAGCTCTAGTTTCATTATTGCAGTCTGGTTATGGCTGAGGTTAATTCTTCTGGCTAATCGATCTTGAGCTTGTTTCTTTTTCATCGTAATCGATCTTGAACATGGGTTTGTGAACATACAGTATAAAAGACCAAGAATAGAGCATCTGATTGCCCAGATAAGGGTGATTTTTTTTTTTAAATAAAAAAATAAAAACTAGTTGGTGAATAGCCGCTCAAGTATCTCACTCAACAGCACAGCTTGCTTTTGGCTCTGTCCTGTCTTCCAAATCCTAAAGTCTGCGGGAAAGTAGTCGGCTTCCTTCCAACGTTTTAACGAGGAAATTGCGAAAGGGCCCTGGACCTCTCCTTGGGGATCTAGGTAATACCACATAGAGCTTCCGGCGTCGAAATTACCCATCTGATCCTCAATTGGGCCCGCCCTTTCTTCATCGTCACTCAGATCAATCACTTGCACAGTTTCTATATCCCGATACTGCTGCTTCTTCTTCTCTTCCACATTCACAGGCGGCATTTCACCGTTTGTATCCCCCTCCACCATCTCTGCCGGTTGCTTTTGTTGTTCTTTAACGGGGGCTCTGTACCGACAATCTGCAGCAAAGTTTGAAATGCCGGTAATAAGAATCAAAAAGATAATCCTGCCATCGCACACCTAAAACAGGCAGCTAAGCAATTCTGAAGAAAACTGAGACATCAAGCAATCAATACTCTCCTCATTTCATCTCTACACAGCTTGCTCGCACATAACAAAGAGCCCAAAACATCTGAAACAGGCCTAAACAAGAATGCAAACTTACGAACCAAATATTCAATAGTTAGACTAAAACAAGACTGCAACCTTATGAACTAGAAATCAACAAAGCATAAGAATAGGCCTAAAACCCGGGGGAAGGACTATGGTCCCGTTTGCGATACTCTAGAGCCTAAAAACAATCCCCTCTCTTAAGCACTAACGAGCCTCGTCAAAATATGTTATCCCTCATTATAAATGTAATGACTAGAGTATCTTGAGCTACCCAAGTTTAGTCTCAGTGATCCCAGAGAAACACAATAGAAATACACATGCATGCTTGTGCACCCTCTGCCAACAATGCAAACAGCCTCAGACAGTCCATAATCTCTTTAGCCAGAAACTGTACATAGATAAGCAAACATGCAACAACTCAACTTAAACAACATTGCTTAGGACAAAGAAAAAGGAAAAAACAAACGCAAAGGATCATTGTGCAATGAATGTCAGTAAACTGTTCGGCTCAATAAAGGGAAACAAATGAAAGGATGCAATGCCTCACCACTATAGCCCAAGACAATAGGTTTTAAAGGCAGTGTGAGCTCATAAACTTCCAACTCAAAATAGGGGGGAAAAAAATCTGACTTGATAATGTAACACAGGCTGTTTCAAATTTTGGTATGCTAATGTATGTGCATGCAACTAATTGATACTCTGTCAATATCTCATATACATCAAACGTGCATATAGGTGAGTATGTGTAACCCCATGGCCCATGATTACTGGTCCACAATTGCCTAGCCATTGGGCTCAGAATAAGCACCAAAAGTTGATTCAATCAGGAAAGGAGTGATTCCATAATTAGTAAGGTTACTGCTTGCAGATGATTGATGTTGCAACAAAATCAATTAGTAAATTATCACAGGTTTCCATATTCCTCAATGCACTTTAAACCCCAGCAATGTCTTTTAGCAATTTGCTCATCACAAATGCCTTCTAATATAGTTTCAAGCTCCACCTCACTAAATTATACAATATGCAAATACGTTTGGTGATCCAGTGAATGCAATTTGGAAGAGAGACCACTATTCCCAGGTATTCCCTATTTCCCACCTCAATTAAACATAACAGATGCACCGATCGAAAATATATTTTCACACACAAATAATAGAGGGACACCTGGGACCATTAACTGTTGGCATGTACAAACACATGCAAGCACAAGCAGAAATACAAGATCTTTGCTTAAGAAATTTGTGTTAAAAGGCATCCAAGCTGTCAAAGTACCATCTCCTGCTACACCAGAAGCAGAAAGTTCCAGGGTTTCCTGAAAGCAAGATTTTGGTGAACCACAGTTCCCATGGCTTGAGTTTTCTGGAAAACCCTGTGCCAGAGTCTCAACTTCAACTTCATCTCCAATAACTTTTGGAACCTCACACAACAGCCGTGATTGTTCATTTGGTGTCTGAAGCAGTTTTCTCCTCTCCAAGTACTCATTCAGTGTGCAAGCTCAAGCAAGTCAAGGATCCAAAGAAGAATGCTGTAGTAGTCAACCAAGTCAATGGGCAACTAATTCCATAATAACAGAAGTAGAATGAGACAACAAGCTCCAACAAACAAGTGGCCAGATTTCTCAACTAGGCATGAAAGAATCTATACCATAATCTAGTTCTCAGCTGGGAAATTGAAAATTTCTTAGCATAATCTAGATGAAGGTCAGACATCTAAGGTAAATAGGAAAAATCAAATTAAGAAACTTGAACTGAGTGATGAGCAGTGCTTCAATCAAACATCAAAGAAAACAATAACACAAGGCTGCTAAACATTAAAGAAATTTCAATTTGACATGCTTGATTTTGAATGGCTATTTTAAATGTGTTAACCAAACCCCTCAACCAAAGCCCTTCTTACATACAAAAGCAGACCAGTCTCACAGAAGATCACCTCTAACAGAAGCACACTGGGATGACAAACAAAAAGTTATTTAAAAACCAAATATCATGTCTTTCTTGTGCCTCTCCTGTTTGATTCAAAGACAAAGGCTCAAAATCTCTTCCACTCATTATACATGACAACAGAGAGACAGCTGAAGATAACCCCATTCCTTTAGGTAGCACATTTCTGCTCAAAGTAAATTTTATTGATTGAAGAAGAATGGCAAGAACTTTATAGTTGTCAAACTTTTTCCTTCCATAATCTTAAATATTTTTCTTGAATTAGTTGAACCACTACCATCTTCTTGTCACAGGATTTTCTCCAAAAATTACCCCAAAGTAGAGCATTCCACCAGGAACAAAAATAATATAACATAAAAAAGTTTGGTTTATTTCAAAACCATATAGTCCAGTAAGTATTTTAACATAAAAAATTCTTCAACAACATTCTTCATCACAATATTATAAACCCACACTCCCGCCCCCTCCCCCCCCACCTCACAGTCCTTATCTGGGGAAAAAAATTCAGGGCAGTTCTTTACCTTTTCTAGCTTCATGAATGATTGAATAGTTTGAAAACATCCTTAGTAGCTATCAAAGATCATCATTACAAAACTGCCTTCAGATTGACTTCTTTTCTTTAGCAGGGGAAAAAAAACATACATATATATATATATATACATACCACAATGCACATTATATTAACATATGAAAGTTCCCGTAAATGATGACTTTAAGAAAATGGAAGAGTAGATCAAGTGCTCCCTGTGTACCTTGTCAAATGAATTAGTGACACATATAAGCAACTGCATGCACTATTTTTAACCAATATTGGTAACCCCGGCCATTAGTGCTATAGAGATGATATTTGTGCAGGATATTTGCGCATTGATTACAATATGGCAAATTATGTTAGTTTAGACAGGACCACACATATCATCTTCATAGATTTGTAGTGCACTAAAAGTTTAATTGCACAGTAAATTTGGCAAGATTTTGCTTACTGCTGTAACAAAATATACAGTAAATATATATCAAAATCAGGAAAGGCATAAAATCATGATAGGTATGAGATTGAACCATGAAAGGATATTCTTTGCGCCAACCCTTCTCATTGGCTCGATCAATGAGCTTTTGTAATAAAGCAAGTTCAGCTACTAGCCACTGAAATTGCAACACGATAAGTAAATATTATTAGAGACAGACAACCAACCAACTTTTCCAACAAATAAAAATGACATGACCTGGTGAGAGAAAGTAAATTCAAAATTCCAAGCTCATATCAGTTTTTTAGTAACCAAGGTAGATTATAGGCAATAGATATAACACATCAATAGAAAATAATGCATGAGAGAGGAATTTAAAGGTGACATTGGCATATCTTTCTATCCACAGATGGAGAAAGTATAAATGTTCTTTGCAACAGGGAACTTCAAAATACCACGTTATTCACATGCAGTCAAGTATATGTTCCTTTGACAACATGATCTACAATATCCATATCTTTCCTTTCACATACATAATGTGTCTAAAAAGCATTCCTGCCTAACGGTAAGAGAAACAGTAAAGAATATTATTAGTACCATGGTTAAGCCAGTTTGCCTGTCAGTTCCTATAGTTTTCAACAAACATATCTCTAACCCAGTAACTTAGGATAGCTCAGTTGGTCTCATTAACACATTTTATGATATTCAAATGAAAAGAAAGAAAAAAAAAAAGTCATTTATAGAATACAATTCCCCTTTTAAAGGATTTAAGCTACAGTGTCTCATGAATTTCTTAAAGAAACCTAAATTATGGTGAATATCTCTCCCATGCAGGATAATATATCTGAAAGTTTGATAATCTAACTAAAAAGACCTCAAATTTTATAAACAAGCCATGACCTTTTGGCTGATCATTGTAAATCAGCTACTCATTGAGATTCAATAGCCTCCCATAGTGTCTTGTAATAAATTATGATTAAAATTTTCTGCATATGACACAGGACTTCCATTAAGTCAAGTACTCACATGCTTGGTTATGGGTTCATGCAATAATTGAGCCTTCCTTTCTAGCTCCACCTATTAAGGATTGAAAATACATGTTAGCACAAAGAGAGATAAGGAGTAACTCAACCACCAAATGGAACTTATGGAAATTACTAGCAGAAGCTGACTGGCTGAAGATAATCTTACCATCTAATTTTATAGAGTTTAATATATGATCATTCTGGGGCCTCACCCGCCAACTTAAATTTTTGGCTCGAATTGTTTCTTGACATGAATTTGAGTCACACTAGTCTCACATTTAATTGTGAATTTATGGAGCCCAAGAGAGCCTTGTTTGTTCCCACTCCCAGCCCACAAGAGCTGGCCTTTTGCATAAGGAGATGTGTTAGAGCTTAATATTTAGTCATTACGGGCCTCATCCAACAATTTAAACTTTTTTATTGAATGATTTCTTGACACTAAAAATTACAAACAGAGAAGATGTCAACAAAAGACATCCATATACATTACGTTGCAAGCTAATATTGGAACCATAACAGTAAATTTTAATTTTGTGTTTCCCCCAACAGTTTTAATACATGGTCTTACACTCTTTTTGACCATAACTTTATAAACGAGAAGCCCACTTATTAGACAGATAAGGACAGTAAACTTTTTTAAGAAATAGAACAACATTTTGATCCAAAACCTTGAACTCAAAACCATGTTGCTTAACTTTTATATGTTTTGTCTATCTCACTTCCATCACCATTTTCATTGTTGTGAACTTGTGATTGTAATCATGACTTCCTCTTGCCCTATCATTTTAGTGCAAGACAAATATTATGAAATAAATTTCTCCCCATGTAATGTCTGTTATCATAACCAGTGCTACAGTGGTAATACATTAAAACTGTCCTATATGACTGGAAACTTACAATTGTTGGCCTCTTGAGCAAGCCATCTTTGACTCTCTGATGTAAATCCTCACATTCTTCCTGAAAACAACACAACAAAGCTAAGATAGTAACCGAAATACAATTCATGGCTTCACAATGGTGTATGAACACATATTTCAATCCAAACTAAAGATAAACTTTTCTCCACCCCATATCTACTACTTATATGCAACAGCTTATACACCTATTGCTGAATAGAAAATCCTAGACGTGCTTCAGATTAATTTTGGAGTTTGGAAATTCAGACAGCAGAATATTTAAATGATCCCTTGTCCTTTTTCCTTTTCTTTTTCTTTTATTCTTTTTTAATGAATTGACTTTCCTTTTTCCTAACTTTACTATTTTGGCCTTGCCAATGGCTAAACAAAAGGTTGCACGTGCACAACTACTTCAATTAGTTGATTGCATCAAATTGATGGAATTAACTACTTAACACCTAGAACTTTCTTAGCTGGTTTACAGTTTCAACATACAAACACTTACCTCCTTCCACTAAAAGGTTGGACAACTTCCAAATTATGACAAAGAAACCCTTAAACAAGAGAAATTAAAGGAGGAAAGTAGCAATTTAAAATTAGCCATGGCTTCAACAAATCCCCAGAAGTTACATGCTTAAGTCTAATGATAAATAACTGTTTCAATGCTGAGAAATCTTTTGATCACTAATTTCTTTTGGATACTATTCTTTGATGATGCAAACTTTATTAATTTAAAGCAAGAGTCTTTTACATGTGGTTGTGTTGATAGCATATGCAAAATGGGATGCTTTCACTCAAAATTCATGTACAGTTTCATCCCTACCAAAGTAGCATACAAACTAATATAAGCGGTATTGTAGATGAATCTGCATGTCCATCTTAACAAGCTCTGAAAGATCACTTGCTAAAAGCAAAACAGCTAGGAAGATCAAAACATTTAGGCAAAGAAATTAAGGCAAGGCTAAGAAGACTATTTACAGTTACAATTCTTGGAGACCTCTAAACTTATATGTCAGGTTCAATGTTCCAATGGTTAACAAAACATTGAGAAATCCCCATTCAACAGCAAAACAAAGTCATACTCCAAAATATTGCCTCTTATTTTGGCTCAATGAAGCCCTCGAGTCTTAGTACAATTGAGTTCTAACTGAGTCAAATATCCTGCTTACCTCAGAGAAGTTATCGTCAGAAAGAATGGATATGCGGACATCTTTTACAAAATTGGAGACTTCTAGAATTATTTCTGCACCGTTACCACTAACGCCAGATGTCCTCTTTAAGCCTAAAGAGTATGCATCAAAATCAGCAGACATAGCTACTTAAGATAACTTAAATGCAAGATGTGGCCATGCTCCAGCAAATAATGGGACCGACAAGTACCCTCATATAACAAAGGCACTAGGTAAATGTAAAGGACTGTTTCAAGTGCAAACTAAAAGAATGTATCTTTTGAAGAAGCTGCAATTAGACAAATAGACCAGAATGAAGAAAAGAGTCCCTGCAGCCTGCTCCAACTAACTTGGTATTAAGACATAGTTAAGTTGTGCTATTTTTTTCATCATAATTTGCTTCCTAAAAGGATAAAATAGAATGATTTAAAATTATAGTTGTAACTGCCTACTTCCATTCTATACCACTGATTATCACAATTGTCAGCCCAAAAGCTAGGTAAGTCACACTTTCCACTGTGAAGATGCACAAAGGAGAAAGATCATGCCAGCCTGGCCTGAAGATAGTATCTGCACATTACCTGTAACTTGCACAAGCAAGTAAGAGTTCTTTTGGAGGTAATCATTAGGGTCAGACTTGATCCTTACAAAGCTTCCTAATATTTTGCCATCAAATGTTTCTGGCTCCTTTAGAAGTTCCTGAACTAGGCTTCTTTTGAGATAGACAAGCTTAATGTTATCTGGAACTATGGCCGCAAAGCTGCTTTTTGGATAATCTAAGACCTTTTTCTGACAATGTGTCTTCCTCTCTGAAGGCAAATCTTTTCGTGGTTCATGGACAAGGTCCTCCCCTTCTGAACTGTAGAAAAAATCATTGTCTAACACTGCTATATTTTCAGCAAAGTGTGGCTCAAGCATGTCATGAATCTTGATTCGGCTGATGGATTTCCTTCCAAAAAGAGAGATGAGCTGTTCATCACAAAGAATTCTCTTCTTCTTTTTTGGGTGACTTAAGTTGTGGTTGTTTATGTACTTAGTGATGATGGAGGTAACATCATAACGAGAAATCTGTTTGCTTGTATCTGAGCCAATTGACTGAAGAAACTGAATAAGTGGCCTTGATCCCCATCCATCATATTCCAATTTCTTCGTCCGGGCTTTTCTCTTTTTGCCTACAGGAGTTTCCAACCAAAAGAACGGTTCACTCTCACCCATTGAATCACAACAAAGATGGTAATTACTTTGAAACCAAGTCTAAGTGTACTACAATGACCTAATGACAGTATTGGAATTCAGCCTTGTTCAATTATGGAAGCACATATTCTGCTGTTGTCAACATGTCACCTGTCCTGTGCAAAAAAAGTACATTGAATAAGTTGGTCTTATCTGATAAGTAAACTAACAATAAACGATAAATATGTTCCTGAATTAAGTAACACAATCACAATTATGAAATTAGTTCGATGAAAATACATTTTCCTTTTAATTTTTTTGGCTTTCATCTTAGAACAATCACTTCTGAATAAAATTCTAGTACCACACACACACACACACAACAGGGAGTTTACGAATCCTCACAAAATAAAACTTCAAATTTGACTTCTTTTTGCAGGGCGAATCTCCAGTATGGTGAAAGGACAAAAAGAGAATCTTCTTACAGAAGAAGAACGCTAAACTCTTTCCCTTAAGATAAATAAGGTTCAGGTTTAGTGAAACAGATAGTCATTCAGTAGAATTCATATGAACAATACTAACAACTCCCCAAAATGTTTGCAAAGAGGTTTAAAATGCTCGCATGCCGGTTTGGGATGAATCATAATTAATTATAAAAACAACAATAAAAATAAATCGATCAAACAAAAATGCCAACGTAAGAATATTATGTAAAAGCTAAAATCAGAAAATTCATAGAATACCCACAGTCTACCTTGTTGGGTCGTGAATTTGGCGTATGCTGTGTCCTCTGTTTCTGGGACTGGATGACAAACCTCAGAGTATGGCGGCGACAGGAGCGGTGGTGGCGGACGCAGGTTTCTCTTGGGTTAACCGGTGATGTTTTATGAGAGGAAGCGTGCAGCAGCTTTGGAGGACCGTCGACAACTGATAAACGTAAAAATTTCTGTGAACTTTTTTAATTTTTACAATATGACTCTTTGCTTTTTACTCATAAATATTTGTAATTTATTTTAATTTAAGATAATTTTAAATTAAAAATAATCTAACCATAAATTAATTATATAAAATACGTGTAATTTAATAAAAGAATGCACATTTGACTTATTTAAATTCTTAAATAAGTTATAAACTTTTCAAAATTTTTTAAATTTTGTACATTAGTTAATTTAATTATTTTTACTTAAAATTATCATAAATTAAAATAAAATATAAACATTTAAAATTGAAATAAAAATTTTCAAAGATATAAAACTATATTATAAAAATTAAAAAAATTAAAATTAATTTTCTATAGTAAATTTTAAGACAAAAAAGAGAGAGAGAGAGAGGGATAGGTTTAAATTATAAAATTTTTTATTTTAGTTTTTTTATTTTTATTTTTTAAATTATTAAATAATAAATTATATAATATAATTAATTATTTTTATTTTTATAAATTTTGAAACTTTTATCATAAAATTAAAATTTAAGATATACAAAATAATAATTTAAATTTTTAATCATTAAAATATCTCTTAAAATACTCTATTTTATTTTATTTTTTGATTTTGTTAAATTAAATTTATCTACATAAGTTAAGAAGATATTTGTTTTAATAAGGAAATTTAGTCCAAAGGAATATCATGTTTTTATACTATATAATTTATTACTTACAATGTTATATCTTAGCACATGTATTTATTATCTAAAAATTTTAAGCCAATTAGATTATTAATTAAAGAAATCCAATTCTAAAAAGGATAAAGAAAATAACTAAAAGGAGTGTATTATAGATATGACTCGGCTATTTGGGAGGTACCAAAAAAAGTTATTAAAAAAATAGATAATAAGTTAAATTAGTTTAGTTTTAAAAACAATAAAATAAGAAAAATTATAAAATTAAAATATGTTAATAAAAATTTCTGTTCTATTTGTTAATTTTCCCTTTTTTCTTTTTTTTTTTGTTTGGTGTTTTTCCTTCTCTTTTCAAGTTTTGATTATTCTTTTTTCAAGTTGTACTTGTGTTTTTGTAATTAAATTAGATAGGTTTGTAATCTATCTAATAATTTATGGATTTTTTTCCCTTTTTTCTATTATAAGGCTTTTACAATTTTCAATCCAATTATTAATCTTTAATAAACTCCTTATTTTAAGTCATTTTTTAATGGTTGGTTAAGATTTGTGTTTTCCTTTTTTTTTTTTTTTAACTTATGATATGATTCATCTTTTATATTCATAAGCTTAAATTTATTGTAACTCAATTATACCATGTATTCACATTATAACTCATAATTAGTGTTACCTTTCATGATTTATAATTATCTACAAAACCAAAGTTAATAATTTTTATATTATCATAGATATAACTTAAAAGATTCTCTCAAAAAACCAATACTTTATTTATCTCTTTACAAAAATAATTTTAAACTTATAAGAGGAAGATCAAGTATTTTACTAATACTATTATTTGCACTTAACTTTGCAAGAAAATATACATAAGAATTTCCTTCCTAAAACACATCTTATCTTTAATCTCTAATTTCTTTCATTAAGACTTTGAATATCCTTAAGGAGCACAGCTAAAGGGTGAGACACATGTATTAACTAGTATATAGGTGCAAAGTTTTAAGTGAATCTCACTCTAAGAAGACATTCAAATACCTTAAGTCTTAAGCTTGTTCTAAGCCTCATCAAATCTATAAAAGCTTCATAATTTATTTATGGTAACATTTGTAAAATCCATAAAACCACCTTACCATATTCCATATTCATCGTACAAAATACCATTGAAACTAACCTAACCAAGATGTGCATTACCATTAGTATTAACTTTCACACATCCTTATAGGGAGGATTCCCAACATATTAGCTATAAGGATGTTGAAATTCCCTCACTTATTAATAGAAAACTAGTAATAAAATTCACAACAAGATTTTTAATCTGTTGAAATTAATAACAATAATTAAATCTATTACCTTGAAAATGCTTAGATGACTTATAAATGAACCAATAAACACACAAAAATAGCATACCTAAGTTACTTAGGTGTCCTGAGATCTTAAGAAAATGTTAAACTAATTTGCTAGTAAGAGAGAAAAAAAGAGTAGGAAGAACCCTTAAATATAAGCCATCTCACACACCTCTCACACGAGGGCAGTCTTTCAAAAGGCATAAGATATCCTTTGGCCCTATATTACATATGGTACATGTAGAGGTCTTTTATATTCTCCATCACATTAGTCCCATATTAAAAAGTATTATTCCCTTAAAGATTAGCCATATAAACGTTTTGAACTTTTATGGAATTTTTAGTTTTTATAGCCTACACCATAAATGACCAACATCCTCTTGTGATTTTCATAAGATAATTACTTATAAATTGTATTAGTTAAATACAAATTACTTGAACTTGTAAGTCATATCATAACATCAACCAAAAGTATGACATGGAAGCGACATTAACAAAATCAAACATTAAACTTCTAGAAATATAAGTAATCTTAAATTATCCCAATGCCACCCTCCATTTTGAACTATTTCACTCACTAATGTCTGCACTTCATTAAGGTGAACAAATGAGACCATTTAAGCTATAGGCTTTAGTGTTGTCTAATTATCAAACTAAAGAGAGACATGATCTCTAAACATAATACAAAAGTCAAAACCATTTGATAATGCATTAAAACTCTAAGAGATTATTTTATAAGCATGTGATGCCATCAAGGGAATAACCTGACTTGTATTTTTAGAATTTAAGTATTTTTCCTATAAAATATAAACTCATACTTTGTCATTCTCATGTAATAACTCCTAAGTTTTATTAACATTATTATACTATTAAGGCGAGCTTATCGAAGTACTATTCTTACCTTTGATTTAAGATGAATGGTTTTTTCCTAATTAACCAAATAAACCCGCCTCTATTAGAATTAGAGCAACAAATGAACCCATGTGTAATCTTATTAAGCTTATCATAGTTGGAGCTTGATAGCAACATTGCTTGCATAAAATATAACAAAATTGAAAAAAGGCAACTATGCATTAAAGTTACTATACCAATTACATTATAAAGTTTTGATCTCTAAAATAATAAACATTTTAGACCTTATCAACAATAAAATTGAACATGGCTTTCATCATTCTGGCTTGAATAAGTGGAACACCTAGATGTTTTCCTAAGTCATTTGTAAAAGCATTATGCTAATTGACATGATTTATTAAAGAACTTTTTTAGGCATGCTTAAGGAAGCAATGACCCTTAACTTAAGTTTATTCACTTTAAATCTAAACACCAAATAAAACTCATTCAGTGTAACATATGTTATAAAAATAAAGGAAAAATAATACATAATACGGATGCAAATGAAATTAAACTAAATAAACATGATATAATGTTTAATGCGTATTTGGCATTATCCTTAAGAATAATTTTTGCCCTCAAAGACAATATCTTAACTTAAGAGATTATAGTGGTTATTCTTATAAGATACAATTAACTTTTATGCTAATATGCACTTTAAATAGTGATGTAACAAAAATAATATTAATCTAATTAACCCAATAAATTTCAATAAAGAAAGGAGAGAGTAAAAAGTGATACTTTTTTCATTTTGATGTATATGGATGAAGAAGAAGCTCTTTTATATAGCTTTTGACTTAATGTCTTATAAAGATAAATATTAAAAATGAAGAAAATGATTAATGGTTATGGTGATTTTATTACTATAATAACTTGTCTTCCAACAACTAGTTTTCCAATAATTAAAAAAGGTTAATTTGGCTAACACAATTTTAAAGATCTTAAAAAACATTTTAAGTTAAAGATGGACCAGCTAAAGATAGTCTATTGTATGGGATCATATTAGACCTAATATTATGTAATTTAAATCTTTAGCCATTTATTTATGCACGAGATATTTATTGAGTCTTTCTATTTTATATGATATAAAATAAATATTGTCTTCTAAAAAAATATATATCATAACTTTTCATTTTTGATATCGGATATAAAATTTTTAAAATATACTTATTTCCCAATATTCCCTCATATATTTTAAAAGGCTAAATTTTGCTGAGTTAACCAATGAATATATAACACATGATCTTTGGTACCTTTTAGACTATAAACCAAAGATTGGGATGTACAAGGTTTAATATTTTAAAAATTGGTGATATTAAAAATTTCTATAAACAATAACTTCTTAATGAATAACAATGAACTTACCTTTATGTAATACATACGAAAGGTCAACCAATGACTTATTATTACCCGTATGAACCTACTTCAAGGGATCTTTTATCATATATATTGGGTTTCAATCACTCTTAACCATACTCTATAAACATCAATTTTATTCTCCCTTGATGTATTTTCTACTAGCTTTTTATTTAGTGGTCTAGTTAAAAGATTAACCAAATTTTTCTCTAATCTTATGATATCAAGTGATATCACTTCATTATTTAGTAGCTACTTTACTAATTAATATCTTACATGAATAAGTTTATTTTCCCCAGTTTATGACTTGTTATTTGTATAAGTAATGATAACTTGACTATCATAATACATCAATATTAATAATGTTAATTTTACCTATAATGGAATATTTATTAGGAAATTTCTCAATTAATTTGCCTTTACACTAGCTATCTCCAAGGTTATAAACTTTGATTTTATGGTGGATTGAATAATAATTGTTTGGTTGGCAAACTTCTAAGCCATTACTTTACCTTTGAGGGTGAAAATATAACCATTTGTAGACTATATTTTATCTGAATCAAAGATCCAATTAACATTGCTATACTTGTTTAATACAATAAGAAATTCACTATAAGATATACCATAGTTTATTAAACCTCTTAATTATTTCAAAATTCTTGTCAAAGTATTTTAATGATCATTAGATTATAAATAAATAAATAAATAAATAAATATATATATATATATATATATATATATATATATATATTGACTTAGTCTACATACAATATATGTAATGCTAAGATGTATAAAATTCATTAGATGTATGAAGTTACTAATGATTTGAGCATATTTAGACTAAAATACAAAATCACCATTATGTTTTAATAAATGTGTATTTGCATTAAAAAGAGTGAAATTTGGTTTCATATCAAAATGTTCATATTTCTTAAGAAATTCCCTAATATATTGCTCTTGTGATAAAAATATATCATTGAGAGTTCTAGATATTTTTACTCTTAAAATGACATTTATTTCTCTTAAATCCTTCATATCAAAATGTAGTGATTTTGTAGTAGCTGTCAAGTCCATAGTAAAATTAAATATAAGCATATCATTAACATATAAGTATATAATGACATAAGTATCATTCTTAATTTTTGTATAAATACATTTATCAATACTAAGAATCAAAAAATCATTAGAGATTAGAACATTATCAAACTTCCCATGTTATTGTTTAAATACTTGTTTCAACCGATATAAAGATTTAATAAGTCCATAAACCTTTTTCTCTTAGTTAGGAACTACATAATTTTCAAGTTGTAACATATAAATCTTTTTATCAAGTTCATCATATAAAAATACAATTTTAACATTTATTTATTGAATAAAGAGATTATAAATAGATATTAATGCAATTAATCCTCTAATGGATTCTAATAACATAAGCAAAAGTATCAAAATAATCAATATTTTTCATTTAAATATACCCTTTTGCTATAAGTTTAGCCTTATACTTGTTAATAAATCCATTCAATCTATGTTTTTTCTTAAATATTCACTTGTAACCTATGGGTTTAACTCTTATGGGTAAATTTATTGTTCTTATATACCATAATAATTTGAAGAATCAATCTTACTTTGTATGACTTTTATCTACATACTGCAACCATTTGAGGATATTGTTTTAGAATAAGTTAAAGGATTATTCTTTACTACTAGAGTATGAAAGTCATCACTAAAGGTCCTTTCTATTATTTATTTTTTACTCATCCTTAATTCTAGTTTAAAACATGTAATAGAAGACTCTTTCTTAATGATAGGGGTATGTGACAATACTAATTCCTTTTTCATAGGAAATATGTGCTTAAAACACTCTATATTTTTTATTTTAATAATAGTGGTAGTATTAAGAACATCACTCTTAATAACAAGAAAACGATAAGCAGTACTTTGATCTGTATAACTTATAAACATATAATTTAAGATCTTTGAACCTATTTTCCTTTTTCTTGATTCAAGCAATAGTATTTTAACAAGATATCCTTATACTTTCAAATAACTTAGATTGAGAAAGTATCTCTTTCATAATTCATATAGAATCTTACTAGTTTTTTCATATAAAATTCTACTCTATAAATAACATGCAGATAATATTGTCTCTTCTTATAAGTTATTAAAAGTTGTAAAATTAACTAGCATAACATTTATAATTTCTTTTAGAGTCTTGGTTTTCCTCTCCACTATCCAATTTGACTTCAGTGAGTAAAAAGGTGTGATCTCATGAATAATGTCCTCTTTTTCACATAAATCTAACAACAATTGAGAACTATAATCTCATCTCTTATTTGATCTAAATCTTTTACTCATTTTGCCTAACTAGTTTTCTCCTTCCCTTTTATATTTGTTAAAAACATCATATACTTCGTCCTTATCTCTTAATAAGAAAACTCTAATGTATCTAAAATAGTTATATATGAAAGTCACTAAAAATCATTTTCCACCTCTATTCATAGTACTCTTTAAATCTCCTAAATTAGAATGAACTAATATAAATAATTTAATTTCTAATTGCACTAATTTTTAATTTTTTTTTGGCTAATTTAACCTTCATACAAATCTCATACTTTCCTATATAACCACATAAATTTTCAATCAAACCAAACTGTTTCAACATCTAAATATAGGTATCACTCACATGTCCTAAATTATAAGAGTTTATAATATAAGTAAAAGAAGTAGATGTATTTTCATTATTAATAATGTTAAGTACATTTAAATTGAAAAATCCTTAGTTACAATAGCCTTTTTTGACAAATATATTATTTTTGGTTATAACAACTAAGTCAAATTCGAAAAAGGCCTTTACTCTAACCTTTTCCAATAAGGATACAAAAACTAGATTGATGGGAATATCTAGGACATAAAACACATCCTTTAAGGACAATACCTTTCCTAAAATAAACTTAATAAGGACTTTGTCCTTACCTAAAATATATGTTTTTCTTGAATCTTCTATGAAGACATTTTTTTCTTTATTCCTTACTGATGTATATGAGGTATATGCATTTTTGTTCATAAATGTGCCTTGTAGCATTATAATTTAGTACCCACTTTTTTGAATTGATGACAACATTGATTGGGAAAATGATAGCAATAATAACATCCACTTCCACTAAAATGGGATTTGACTTAGCAAGTATGTTACTTCCTTTTTTATATTTATATTGTGGGATGATGCCTTGATTTTCCATATATATGGAAAACACCTTTTTTCTTAAAAGTTAGATTCTAAGTCTTAGGCTTATCATACTTTTGGGACTTATTATCATACCTTTTCCTATTATGATGGTGGTGATGATTGTAATAACTTTTGTTTTCTTTCTTTTATTTGACCACATTTGCTTTTAATGTCATATCTTTTGCCTTTGCTTCACTTGATCAAATTTTGTTCTTGTCCTCAATTAGGATATGAATAATGACATCTTTCAACAATATGTGCTTCCTTTTGCATTTAAGTTATTGCTCATAGTCATTCCAAAACTATGCAAGCTTTTCAATGAGATAACTTACTACATACTCCTTTAGTAGCTTGATAACTAAAAACAACTAGTTGAAATGACTAGTTTAACCCACACAATCTAAAGATCTTAAAAGGTATTTTGAGTTATTCGTTGATGTGCAAGACCTTTCTCAGGTCTTTTTATTTTATATAATATAAAATAAACATTATCTTATAAACAAGTATAATATAACTTCTCATTTTTTTATATAGGATATAAGTTTTTTAAAATATACGTGTTTTTGAATGGCATTCCCCATTTTAGTTTGACTTGTTATAACCTTAAAAAATAGCATAACATTATTTGTAAACATCAAATAAGACAAATGAGAGCCTTTTTGAGCACATTTAATCAATTGTCATTCTTTTTTATCTACATTTCTTTGTATATGAAGTGACAACAACATTATATGTAATCCAAAAAAAAAAAAAAGATAATAGATCCCTTTGTTTAAGTTGTGAGAAGGTTTAATGCTATGTAACTTGTCACTATTCCATAAAATGGACAAAAAGACATTTGAAATTTATAACATAATTAACTTAATAATGCTTTTAAGAAAGCTAAACTCGTGCAAAATTAACTCTAAAAACCTCTAATCCACCTTATCATAAGCTTTTCCTAAATCAATCATGAATGAAATGTTGCCTTTAGTACTTTTTGTGTAATGCATTAGATCATTACCTCTTAAGCCACAATAATGTTGTCTAATGTACTTTATATAGGAATAAAATTGCCTTGAAGGGAACAAATAATTTCTTCTAGTAAAGGCCTAAGACAGTTGATTAAAACTTTGGCAGTTAACTTAAATATAATATTACATAAGCTAATAAGCTAAAATTTTATAATTTGATCAACATTATCACCCTTAGGAATAAGAAATATATGAGTTTCAAACATACTATCATAAAATATATTAGTAAAAAATGTCTTTTAAATTAAAGTAACAATATTGCTTTTAATAAAGTCCTAGTATATATTAAAGAAAATTAGCTAAAAGTTGTTTGGGCTTTAAGCCTTATAAGACTTTATGGATTTCAATGCCATAAGAACCTTTTCCTTTGTTATAAGAGCTTCGAGGGAAGCAAAATGCAAAAGAATAAATTTAAGGTGGTTATCCTTAATTGTGTAAAATAGATTTCAAAAATGACTTAAGATATCTTTCCTTATAATTTATTGATCATTAAAAAAAAAAAAACTCTAATTAAGTAGTCTCAAACTTTTGATTTTATTAAATTTATATTTGGAAATAGTAAATGCATTAAAGAATTCAATTTTTTTGTCATCTAACTAAAGATATTGCATATTTGGATTTAGTAGCCAAAACATTTTCTACTATTTAAATACAAAATTAAATTCAAATAATAGTTATTTCTCTGAAAAAAATATAAATTCATTTGAATGTTGTTCCATGACCATTTAAACTCCACTTAATCTTAGCTTTATGAGAAAGAGCCCTAAAAAATTTTATTCCCTAACTTATAATTTTCTTTCAGCCATTAAAGGTAAGTAGGCATTCTTAAGGTGGTAGAGTTTGATTTATGAAAGGTCTTTGCTCATAAAAGGAATTCAATAATGTATAAAAGATGGTAATAATATGAGTATTTAAGAAGATCTTCAGATTCCCATAACCCAAATTTTCAAAGTTTATATCCAAAGACCCCTCAATTAAGGCATTTCTTCTAGTTAACTAAATATCTTCATATAAAAGGTGATGGACTCTAGGAAAATAAAGAGCTTATTTAACCCCTAAGAAGCTTGCACAATTAAAGAGATCCTTTTAAGTTAGAATGCTAAACCAGATAAAATGATTTGACATTTGAAAGAACTTATAACTACACAATATGATTATAATAGTATTTCTCTATTGGGGAAAGGACTCGTCAATTTCCCTAAGTTAAACCCTTATTATATACAAGTTCAATCATATGGAAGTATGTTTAAAGCCTTCAAGTGCCACCGAAAATTAAGAACTTTAATTGCAAGATTATTTGTGACTCATTATGCATATAGATTAACTTGTTCAAAAGAAGAGTAATGGAAACCAAGGATCATCTTATATGTGGCTTTAAGGAGAAAATAACAAAACACACTATTTTCTTTCACAACCATATAAGAACCATATGGCTAGTTGGATCAGTGGACTATTATCCCAACCAATTGTAATTTCCTTTTTTTCAAATGTAGTAGAGGGAAATGGTGAAGTTTTTAGTAGTTAGATGATAAATATCAATCCTTAACCACTTTGTATTAACTTAGAATATTTGAAAGGTAAGGAACAAGATGTGTTTTAAGTAGTAACTAGCTAACCTACTAAAATCTATTAGAAGAATTTAAAGGGACTACGTTAAGGTGGAAGTAACTAGTATGATTGTAATACTTACAATACTTTAGGTAAAGGCAAGAAACGACACATAGATATGGCCTCAATGACACACTATAGAGGTTGATTGTGATGTATCCTACAATTACAAAACTAAGATGACCGACATAACAATTCTATGTAAAAATTCAAGAGGTAAAATTGTAGAAGGGTGAGCCTTAAAAGAAAAATGTAGTTCTTTTTGATAACTAAAGCATAGACACTAATGGATGATATAAAGTTGATAAAAATCATAGGAAGGATTGAACTATCAATTGAAATAAGCTCTCTTTTGACTTATAAAATACTGAAAAAGGTAATTTTTGATTGAGTGTATTGCTTGAAGTGTAAATGTAGTAATATAAAGATAAATTCAATTGTAGAGTAAGTAGAAAGTAGAATAAATTAGGCTCATGCCCTTTTTATCGAGTAAAAAACATAGACACAATTTATTCATTTTCTTTGTAATGATTCTGTGTAGTAAATGAAGCACATTATTAGTAAATGAAGCATATTTACTGTTAATGGTGAAAAAAAATCTAATATTTAGTTTTTAACATTTTAAAGCATCATTGTTAATTCCACTACTTATACAATAATTATGCTTTTTTATTTTTGCATAACATTTCCTTTTGTTTTTATAATTCTTTTTATAATATAAGATATATATTTTTAATAAATTTATTATAATTTTTATGAATTTATATTATAATATTTAATAGATATTGAGAATGAATGTGCCGAGTATAAGCTTAAATCCTAATTTTATATCTAATTAAAATATTGTAAATTATTAAATTATTAATTTAAAGCATTATTTTGATCCAAAGAACGAGGAGGAAACAAAAGTAAAATACATTTCCACAAAAGGAAGCAAGCAGGAAGTCATCATTATTCATATCCATCATCAGCGGTGCTAAATAATAATTAATTCATGTCTTCATTAACACGCACGCATAAAAGGCAAAAATGCGATCATTTCTGGGTTCTCGACGGTGGAAGCTCGTGGGAGTGTGTGAGAGGATATAAGTATGGTCATAATTGTAAATTACCGGAGTACCAACACATTTCTGTCTATTTGTGCCCCAAAATGCTCCAGGAAAAAGAAGAAGGAAGGAGGCGTTTTGGCTCTAGTTACATTTTTGCAAAGTTTTAGGGTTTTTATTTTATTTTTTTGGGAATTTCGAATGTATTGTTGCGAGACTAGTACTAAACAGCAACAGCAAAAGCAACTCGACAATCGATCAGGGCTGGCTTCTTGTGTGTTTCGTAGAGGCTTAGGGTTTATTGGAAATTGAAAGGCATTTTGATCTGGGTATTCGATTTGATTGACTAAGGTGGTTTTTGGTTGATAAACTACCCGCCATTTCTTTCTGGCCAAGGG
Organism: Bruguiera parviflora; assembly: GCA_019804595.1. Classification (NCBI taxonomy): domain Eukaryota; kingdom Viridiplantae; phylum Streptophyta; class Magnoliopsida; order Malpighiales; family Rhizophoraceae; genus Bruguiera; species Bruguiera parviflora. Next base: position 7,445,436 of record CM034046.1, read on the forward strand.
AAAGAAAGAAAGAGAAATGATATATGGTGGTGGGGGAGTGATGGAGAACGGACACGAAGGCAAATTGACGGATAGGATGTCTGGTTTAGCTCTGAGTGATTCGCTTTCTTCTCCTTCCTCCAATCTTCTTCTCCATGATCACCATCATCATCGTCATCCTCCTCCTCCTCGTTCTCCCAATACTACTACTACTACTGCTGCTGCTGCTGCTGCTGCTGCTTTGAACTCTATGCACAACAACAACAACAACAACAACAACAACAACAACGACAGCTTGTTCCAGGTCATGAAAGCCGTTGAAGCCGCCGAGGCTACCATTAAGCAACAGGTTCTTCTTCTTCTTGTTATTTTTCGCCGCAAATTATAGGTACTCACCTGCAAGATGCATGGCGTGCAAGCTAATCTGTTGTAGCTTTTAAAAATATATTTGGCCAAAACCCTGGCAAAAGATATATATTGTTTTTATTGACTTTTGTAGTTGATGTCGCCGTTGTTTTGTTTATTTAACTGAAGCACGGTCCAAATTTGTGGTTCCCAGGTAGAAGAGAATACCCGACTGAGAAATGAACTCCAGAAGAAAGTTCAGGAGCTGGAAACATATGTAAGTGCTTTTTCTAATCTATCTTCAATTATCAACTGAAAGAACATCATTTTACTTTTTACTGCCTGCATGCTTAACAAGTTTCTGTTTCTGATATGCTTATATGCGATGACCAACTTAATTTTCTTGCTGCAACGAAAAAGCTATTTCTAGAGTTGACTACGATGATCTTTTAGTTTTTACTGCACTAAGCAAATCGTAGATCTGTTCGCCATTTCATCTTGTTTCAGTCACTGCATTCTTTTTTTTCCTCTAAACTTTGTATTTGGCTTTGTTGGGTGGGGATAGGGATCCTAGGTACGGGCAGGGTATGGACGAGGGAGTAGTCATAACTGTTGCCGGTATATTTCTTTTCACCTTTTCATATAGGCTGTGTCATCTGGCAGAAATTAGGAGAAATGACGGGTCAAAGGTCCCATTTGGTTGATGCATGGAATGAGCAGGTTCATTATGGAGTTCAATCAGTTCCTTCTCTAGAAAACCAAGAACATATAGTTAAGAACATAGATAACACTTCTTCAGCTGATCCATCCAGCATGCTAGTTCTACGCCAAGATATGAGGATGAGCAGTGAGCATCATAATGCACAAAATCACGTGCAAAGCCACTCTGACACCACCAAGATCAATGGGACATTGAAGGTACTGCCTGGAGGCCAAACACCTACTAATAATGTTGGTCTGTCTCAGTTGCCTTCACCATCCCCAAGCAGGTAATTTGTGAAATATAAAGTAGTTTTACTGCCTATATAAGAAAAGGCGTTTCTCTTATATATCTAAAACTGCAAGCTTTTGCTTTTTATTTTGTAGATTTTATATCCTGCAATTGATCATTCTTTTGTACAGGGGTCTGCACCTCCCTGGTGCAGCATTGGGTATGTTTTACTGTCTGTATTGATTAAAACATTACGAGCATTTGATGTTCTATTGTAGGTATCAAATGGAAGGGGAATATGATACACAGTATAGTTTGTCCGGACATAGGGAAATGCAAATGTCTGAAGCAAATAATACTAGCAGTCTATGGAAGCAGGTAATTCCATGTGATTCTGTAAGGCATGCCTTTCATTTTATTTTACTAAATTATCCAAAATTTGGGCTTATATACCTGTATCTATTTTTTTTGTAGGATTTTGCTCTGAAGATCCGGGAACATGAGGAAGAGTTGTCACAGTTGCGGAAACATCTGGCTGATTATTCTATCAAGGTGGAGTAAGCTTAAAAAATGTTTACTTGTTTCCTAAAATTATTCCATTTTTCCCACTTGACTTCTATGTTTATAAACCCGCGTTTGTTGTAGTGCCTAATGATTAATAATTATTGTAGGAAGCACAAACACAGAATGAAAAATATGTTTTGGAAAAGCGCATTGCTTATATGCGTCTGGTAGGCACACCTTTATTACCTGCATGTTCTCTCTTGTCTGCTGTTCCACTGGGGCATATTCTGTGAAAATTTGCTGGCTTTCTGGTTATCAGGCCTTTGATCAGCAACAGCAGGACCTTGTTGATGCTGCTTCAAAAGCTCTTTCATACAGACAAGAAATTATTGAGGAAAATATACATCTAACATATGCATTGCAAGTAAGTCTTTAGCATTTTCTTTTAGGATGTCAGCTGGCTGATTTTTGAGTTTTCATATTGGTCTATGATGTGTTGATTGCTTCACCAATTTTTAATCTGAAATGAATTCCATTTCCTCATGTTTCAAAATATTTATTTCTGAAAAATATCAGTTATTCATGTTGACATATATTTCGCTTACACATCTGCTTGCATAACCTGTTGAACTGAATTTCCATCAGTAATTGCAAATGTGGTCTCTGAAAAGGAAATAGATGCCACTGCTGCTGAACTTATTCTTCTTTTTAGTGCTCATCTGATCAGATTTCCTGTTTCAATTCTTTATTCCGTATCCTGTAAACAATTTACTTAAAAGGTCTGATGTTTGTGACTGGCAGAACATTGAGTGCATGCTGACCTACTTTTCCAGATAGTCTTTTGGTTTCCAAAATTTAATTTCAGTGGTTCTTGATGCCCTTTTTTTTTATCCCCGGCTCTCTCAGGCTGCACATCAAGAAAGAGCAACATTTGTGTCATCTTTACTGCCACTTCTTGCAGAGTATTCTTTGCAACCACCAGTTCCTGATGCCCAGTCTATTGTCACCAATGTTAAGGTTAGCATGGAATGGTTTCCAAACTACTCTGTCAAATATTTATGCTTCTGTTCTCCTAGAATCTTCTTTCAAGGATACAACTATTGAATTGCTTGCCATTTGTATACTCTCACTTGTAGTACTTGTGGCCCATGTTTAGTTTGTAAACTTCCTCTGTTATTAACCTGTTCCCCTTCCCTCTCCTGCATGTGGAGAAAAGGCCCACTAATGCCTTCTTTATGTCATGGGATGGTATCCAAGCAATGTGAAAAATAGCAGGATTGGTATAGAGAAACTGAAATAAGAACTGAATTTAGGTAAAAAATTGAAGTTGGAACAAGAGAATTAGGATTAGGGCTTAGAGAAAACCACTATTGTCAACAAATGTTGATAATTCAATAAAACAGCAAATATGTAAAATTCTTCCAGCAACCAAATCTATTTATACTAAGGTTATGATAAGATTAAATCTCAACTCTTGATGAAATAAAACCCTATTTAATGCTAGTCATTTATATATTAACATAATCACTTGCTAATCACATAACTTTAAACTCAAATAAATAATAGCAAAGATGCTTCAGTGCCAAGGATCCAATAACTGATTTAGCATGTTAATATTCTAGTTTTTCAGGGATTTTATTGAAGTCTTTTTGGCATACTAAGCTGTTATGACTGCTGGTAATAGGCTCAGTGTTGGGTGGGACTTGACACTGGAGTTTATCCTAACAGTCAACGGTGGAGATGGGAGTGAAGCTAAGAAATTAGACTTGCGGATGGTGTCACTGGTGAGAGAGTAAAAAGATGAAAAAAGAAAAACAAACAATTGGTCTCATGAATTTTTTCTTTTTTGCTTCATTCTATTATTACCCAAATTTGGTATGAGATGTGTTTTAAATCCTTCCTAACTAAAGATTCATGCAGGTCATCCTTTCTCTGTCTGTCTCCTCTTATCATTTACTTGGATTTTGTTTCCCCACTTAATTAAAGCATTTTTAGCTCTACCATGGACATTTTCAAATCAATGCAAGCATCATTGCCTTAGCTCTTCTCCCAATCGATTTCATAGCTACTCTTGATGCGAATATCCCCATTTTTTATTCACACATTTGTGGATTGGTCACAAATTCATTTAAGCATCCTCATCTTTTATGCACTCATTTTTTGGACCTATTTCTCGATAGCTTGACACTTGCTACTGTATGCATGCTGGCCTAATCCATGTTTGATAGAATTTACCCTTTCACTTGATAAGAATTGTGCAGTCACTACATGTGTACATCTCTATTTCAGCCATACAGACCTTGTTTTGTGAAGAATGAGCTCCTTATTTTCCTCTCATTCTAGTCTAAATGGCGAAATTGGTCACATTAGAACTTGCTCCTTTCAGTCTTACAGTCTACTCTATCACTTTCCCAACATTTTTAAATTTACAATGCTTATCTTTTGATTCCATGTGACTCAGGCAAAAATCCTTAGATTCTAGGGCATTGTCCATGATTCTAATTTATGGTCGAGTCTCTTACTAGTCTCATCCATCAAAATGATATTGTTCGAAAATGGCAGACTACAGGACATCGTCTTGAATATGTCTTGTCAATTCATACATAACTGGCATGAATAGAGAAGGGATTAGAGTAGACCCTAGTGCAGACCAACAATGGCTGAGCAGTTTTGTCTCCCCTCCTATTGTCTTCACACAATTTACTGCTCCTCTGTACATGTCCTTTGTTACATTATTGAACAATATGAGAATCTTCTTCATACATATTGCTCACCATGATGCTTGCTTGGGAATCCTATCATATGCTTTCTTTAGATAAATAAAAACTATGTGTAGATCACACTTCTTTTCTCATATTTTTCCATGCTTCTATTGTTGGTTTACTTAGCATAAACCCAAATTTATTGTTTGAGATTGAGACATTCCTCCTTGAGCATTGTTCTATTGCCCTTTTCCATAGCTTCATGGTGTAACTCATCATTTCATAAGAGTAAAAAATAAGAGGAAACATAACGGATTTTTCTTGTTGCAACATGTGCACGAGGGTGTGAATGAGAGAGAAAACTATTGGGTATTAATTTGATTCTTGAGATACATTTCCTAAAATTCTTTTTTAAATAGGCAATACTTTAATATATTAAGGACTTTTTTATTGTTTGATGCGATCAAAGTTACATAATTCTACATATCCTGTAAGCACTTTAACTGATTGAAGGAGACTTGGATGAAAATCTAATCAACCCAAACAATGAGATGTGTATGAGCCAACCATCAAGGAATGTCCCCAAAAACAACAACAACAAAGCCTCCCTTAATCTCAAATTCAATTGGGGATCTAGTGGTATGCTAAACTTGGAAGAAAAGATTTGTTTGAGTATCAAATTATTCCACATTAAAGGTCATATTAAATATTGGCAACATCACAAAGTTCATTCATTTTTTGGTAACCAAACCCAAAAAGGTTATCATGGGAGTGTGCAACCCAAGTACAAAAAACATCAACAATTCTCAATGGAGAGAATCAAGAAGTTCTCCCGCATCTTTGACACTATCAAAGCCATGTTCAACTAAAGGATAAATTAAGATCCTATGCCATGGCTCGTTTATGAAAGCAGAAAGAGAATTTTTTTTTTTCTTTTATGTCTTCTGTTCTTTCCCCTTTCGGTGGATTTTCTTATTTTAACCAGTAAGTGGCGCATCATCATTTTGAGTTACATGGTATCAATCTATATAGATACCTAGATGGCTGTTCAGAACATGTTATCCTTGTTATGTCCAGTTTGCATATTTTGAGAAAGAAAGCCTGGAAGAGTTGAATTGGCGATCAATACTTTGAACCATGCCTTAAGATACTCTTTTCTTTTGCTGTTTTCATGGTTTTATGCTATGCATTCTATGAGTTAACATTTGCATTGTTTACTTTGTAATTCTTTGCACGCAGGTTTTATTCAGGCATCTCCAGGAGAAGCTTATACTCACTGAGGTATGGCATGCATACTCAGGTTGTTATTCAATTTTCCAAAATATCTAAGTCTAACCTTTAATTGGTGGTGAAGTTTTTTCGGTTCTGTTGGTTTTCTATGTTTTGCAGTGTTTTTTACTATTTTTACCATGAATTGATTTTATTTGTGTTGATCTTTGTCTTTGTTCTATCCCAGTCAAAGCTCAAGGAGTCCCAGTATCAATTGGCTCCCTTGCACTTGGATGTGAACCTCTCAAATTTTGGTCCACAGCCATTGTCTGCTTCTGTTGGTGCTACTCCGGCAAATTTAGTATGCTCTGATCTTCCTTGGATTTTCGATGTCTTCTCTTTCTATTTAATTTTCTAATCCTATCCTCTTATTGTAGGACAAAATGGGGCTTGAATTGGGGCCACAGCCAACATATTCCCGTGGGAAGATATCATTTACTGCTGATGCTCAGACAGGTACAGATTGGGATGTACGGGTTCAACATCAGAGTGGTTTGGGTGGTGCTACTGCAAAAAAAGGGGAACCAGATGATGTGGTGGTGTATTCACCTCTTGCAAGCAGGTGAGCCTGGTCAAATTACAACCATTTGCATTTTTTTGGTGGGTTCTGGATTCATGACATCCTTATGTTGTTGGCCATGCATGCACGATTTTGATCAAAGTAATGCATGCTAGTTGGAGTGTCTGATGAACCTTCAATGAAATCGTGGGTTCTCTAACCTGTGTTAAGAATATCTATGTGCTAGTTTGTCTGCAACCACCAAACAGCATTAACAGCATTGGTTTGAGAAATTTAGTGTGCATTTGTTTTTGTCTTTTATTGCCCTTTAATTTCTATCTTTAGAAAATTTGCAAGGAGGACGAGATATTGTGTACATTCATTTGTGCTTAAATGTGTGTGTGTTCTTTTATGTATGTGCCAAAATTTAACATTATGGGATTGAGAAATGTGGTGGATACTTTTGTCCTTTTCTCCTCGGTATTGAGATTCTGAAAAGAGGATTTGTGTGTGGACATGTGTGCATTTGTCTGGTTGTTTCCCCAAGAAGTGAAGTTAATCAATTTATTGAATATGGTAAGGTGGGTGGTCTCTTGAGTAAGATTTAGTCTTGTAGATGGCTACATATAAACTTGATTGATGAGACTGACAACAATTTTTCGATATCATTTTTATTTTTATTTTTATTTTTCTTTTTTGTATGAAGTGAAAGAAATTATTGGTGTATAGCCTTGCTTCTTTTTCTTAGTTTTCTGTTTGTGTAATGTGATCTGGGAGAAGTTTATTTGAATTACCACAATTTGCTTTTATACATATGCGATTTTTTTTTTTTTTTTTTGAAAAAGATCTAAGATATTTTTATTCTTCTAGTTTGTATCTCACATAATCTATAAAAAAAAAGAGGTGTCCTAGTGCATGCTCCCGCAATGCAGGGTCTAGGAAGAGTAAGATGTATGCAGCCTTATCCCTAATTTTCCGAAGGTTAATAACTCAAACTTATCACAATGAAATAATATTACCAAGGCTCACCTGTTGTGTCTCACATAATCTATTTAGGGAAAAGGGCAATTGAGTTTAATAACTGTGCAGGATTTAATTGAGAAGCTTTATGTTTATGTTTGCCTTGAAACAGTGGAGGTTGGAAAGGGGAGTTCCCTTCCTCACTGTAAAACCCCCAGCCCCTCACCACTAATTCCTTTTGCAGTGAGCAGCTCCAATTAACCTCTACTCCAATCACAATGCAACAAAAAACGGCTCATCATCTTGACTTTAATTTTATGCAGAAAAGTTTGATTCAGCATTATTTATTCTTGTTTCCATAGCTTATTGAACATCAAAATCCTCTTCCTCTTGGCCTTCTTAATCTAAAGTGAATATTCAACTGTGGATGGTGCGGTAGTCTTCTTGTTCTTCTATAGACATAGTTCTACCTCCTTTCATAAGACTTCCACTGCAACCATAATTTGTCTGTCATCTTCACATGGAATATACCTTTCTTGCTCTCGAATTAACTTATTAGCAAGTCCAATTATATGCCATCATATTTTTACTGTACTGCCACTGCTTCCTATTATCTTCCACATTAAGAATGTTCATTGAGCTCCCAATTTGGACATGAAATATAAAATGTTGGACACACTTGAGAAGCTGTTTTGGTTAATTGCTTTTCATTTATCATCATTCTTCTATCTATGACTGGTTTTGTTTGCTCTAGCTTTACATTGGTTTGAAGAGCTCCCTTGTAAGTTAAGACAATTGTGTGGATTTTGTCATGGAATGTTCAGAATATGAGGCCTCAATGGCAAAATGCAAATTCCATATGGATTTATTGACAGCAAGGCGCTGAATCTTTTAATTTGGTTCAGCTAATTTGATCTGCTTTCACCATGTAGTTCATTTTGTCACCTGGAAGTTAGTTTTCATCCCATTGGATTTGGGGATGCCATGGATGATCTTGATTTTCCTTTGATCACTTTTTTATAAATGCTTTGGCCCTTTTGGGACGGGAAGACTTTGTTAAGGGTGACAAAAGTTAATAACTACTAGGATACAAATAAGATAAAAACTAGTATCTTGATCCAGTGCATTGGCTATCTACCAGAAATACTGTGTTCAATGAGGTACCTGCAATTACTAGGGGTGATGTAAACACGGTATATTATGGTGAAGGGCCCACAAATAAACAAGTCATGTTTCGGGAGCCTGTCAGTAATAGTGAGATGGATGAGCCTCAAGCAGAGGGACTCCAAAATGAAAGGGGACCTCCAGCCAATTGGGGATCAGGAACCTCTCCTTACACAGCTACTCTTGATGATACTAGCTCCTCTTATTCTCCTTACCTACCTCCAGTCCTTGAAGAACCGTCTTCTTCTTTCTCTGAGGGTAAGATTGTATAATTGTTGGAAGTATGCTTATATGGTTCATTCTTCTGTGAAATTGTCAGTTTGAGCACTGCTGTTAACTTCTAAATTGGATGCATTGTAATGTCTAGTTGCAGAGGAGGACCCATTGCCAGCTATAGATGGCCTGCAGATTGCAGGGGAGGCATTTCCAGGAAGAGAACTTCAGGCATGCGGGTACTCTATCAATGGAACAACAAGTTGTAACTTTGAGGTGTAGTTTTGGGATCATTTTACTTGTGGTGTCTTGGCCTCTATGTTTTTGAGAATTTCTTCTGAATATGCCATGAAATATGATCTCTTGTAGCATTTTGTCAGCTTGTGTTACTGATTATCTTTTGCTGTTTGTTCTCCTGGCAGTGGGTACGACATTTGGAAGACGGATCCATCAATTACATTGGTGGTATGTCTTCACTGTCCTTTTCTTTTGTGGGTGTGTTTCTCTTTTGTGCTTTTTGCTTCTTCCTTCCTTCAAGTGCTGATTATGGAGTTGTCAACAGGAGCAAAGCAACCAAACTATCTTGTTACTGCTGATGATGTTGATACTTATCTTGCTATAGAAGTCCAGCCTCTAGATAATCAGAATCGTAAGGTATCAAATTTGTATTATGAAAGAGTTGTCCCATCTCCCTGCACTTTTCAATTGTTGGTCATCCTTGTTTGCTAGTGTTTTTTTCTGCTACTTTCCTTTTCACCTTCTAAGTTCCTGCAATGAGCAAGGCTTCAATGTAGTTATGTTAACCTTCTATATCTACTTATGTTTGAACCTGTGGTTTTTGTTTTCATTCACAATTTTTTATTGATATGTGTAGCCAGTGTGGTTGATAGAATAGGCTATTCCTAGTTGGTTGGAATAAGACAAGTTCTTGTCCTGTTGTGTGCCATCCCGCAGTTCCTGCCTTGGGTTGCAGTCAATAGTGACTTTATTGGGGCATCTTGCTTTACTTTCTGTCTCCTGAAACTGTGCTTTTGGTTTCTTTCTGAGCAAGATTTAGGCTACTTTGGCTGTGCTTTGAAGATATCTCCTATCAAATTTATCCTATTCTTTTGACTCAAAAAATTTTCTAAACTGAGGAAATTGATGATTTCCATGGGTGAAGTCTTCCCTTTCTTCCCAATGAAGGTTGCTGAATGAGGGGGGAAAATGGATTTCACAGTCAACTTCATTTATTCTCAGCGAACCTGTTCACAGGCCTCTAATTCCGTAGTTGCTTCAAACCTGCTGTTAACCGTATTTCAATTAAGCAGCCAAGCTAGCTCCTTATGTACCTAATGTTGGGGAAAAAAACCAAAAACTAAGGAAAGCAACTTCAAGTAGGTTTCATCGAGTGGCTCATTAAATATTTTAGGAGTTGGCCAACTTATCCTTGGACATATCTGAGTGGATCACTTACAATTTGTATTCACGTGTGTGCATTTGTGTGCTTTTCTTCAATTTAATATATGAATAAATTCGCGGAAAATACGTGAATTGGCAAGCAGACACAAACATACACACTTGCGCACACTTACGCACATGTAATAGCTATGTTTTACGCTGGAGCAGCTTGATACATGTTTTTTAATCAATGATTATTTCTGGCCTTATCCTTTGTTCATGAAAATGTTGACTTAAGTGAGGACATTTGTCCTGGACTTTTGATAAGTTGCACAATGGAGAATGTATGGTAATCTCTGTTTTTTCTTTTTTTTTTCCTTTTTTTTTTAACATGTCTCCAGGGAGATCTTGTAAAGGTATTTGCAAATGAGCATAGGAAGATCATCTGTGGTAAGTACTTGTATTACTGTTGTTGCATTGCTAGAAATTTTCATGTCTCTATTCTTTCTGGTAGAAGCTTTTACTTTTGCATGGTACACAGATTGGACTCTCGTGTTTTTCTGAATTACCTGACCTATAATTCATCATGAAAATCTTTGTTTGATTGAATTTTTGCTGTCAGTTCTTGAGTTGCTTCCTTTCTTTAACATCAGCTATAAAAGCCTCCTCCAGTCATTCCATTTTCTTCCGTGTGATTGATCTTTTGACTTACAACATATATATCATTGATAATGTTGAAGTGGCCAACATCATCAGCAAATGGTGATGATTTTTTTTGGCCATCTAAGATCTTTTTTTTTCTTTTTCTTAATTCATTTTATATGTAGCAATATAAATTCTGAAATTTTTTATCACTGTGCAAGTTATATTATAGATCGCAACACCGAAATGGTAGCTCCTATTCTGACGTTTTATTCAACTGATTTGCTCATGTGCATCCACACTGTTGTCATGATAACTTTTTCCCTCATCAAAATGCTCACATTTTTCTAGTATCATAAAATTATTCAGTTTTTTGGAATGAGCAGGATGATTGATTATCCATCCTTGTTTGCAGATCCTGAAACACAACCACATTTTGACATTTTTTGAACTAGTATTGTAAAATTGTTCGGTATTTTTGAATGAGCATGATGAGTGATTATCCTTCCTTGTTTGTAGATCCTGAAATGCAGAGCCATGTTGAGAAGACACTTAATAGTGGTCATGCTTCCTATAAAGTATTCTTGTCGGTAAGACTTTTTGTGAGAAAGAGCAGAAGCGCTAGTGCATTATTCTTACTGCAAATTATGTTTTAAAGTTCTTATCAAGAAAGTGAACTATCTCTTACACTGATTCTTACTTCTGTTGTATTTGCCTTTAATGTTACAGATGGGATATCTTGATATATGGGAACCAGCTACTTTGGCCATTAAGATGGAAGGGTATAGCATCAAGTCTACTAGACTGGGTGGTGTTTTAGCTGCTGATAAGTTTTTGCCAACCAGAACTGTATGTTTGCTTGCTTTGTTGAATTCTTTAATCTCCTGCATTAGAGCTTGACTATCTCAAGTGCGGATAAGATTGTTCTCTTGATATGATTATGAGTGTTGGAAGCTTTTCACTTTCTAATATGGTTGTGTTCTTCCTGGCATATTATGATGAGATCCATGGGGGGTACTTTGGACTCTTTAGTTATAGAAATTTATTCAAATACAAGAACTAAACTTGTTGAGTTTTGGATGATGATAGATGGGCTTCAACCTGATACAAGTTTATTTCATCATCATTTTCTATGATATGGTTTCTGCAATTTTTGACAATATGCTGTCTCAGTGATTTACATTGTTTTTTTTTTTTTTTGTTTACTGTAGAGTTTCATTATGTCATAGGTTGATCAATGTCTAACAGCATTATATTATGTCCTATGCAGGTTACAATTCCATATGGACATCCTAATGAATTTATAATAATTGGTTCCAGTGATGCCCAGCATCTCTTACGAGCAGATAACAGTTCAACAGATATTATTTGGTGAGACTATCAGCTCAATTTGCACATGTTCCTGGTTTCCCTTTATAATATGCTTATGGTGCATTGGATGATTGGTAACTCTAGAAATCCCAATTTGCATGTAAAAAATTGCTTTTCTGATTGAGATATTTGAGCAAATACTACAGTTTTTTCCATCTATCATCAAATCTGAAGGGTTAGTATCTCATAAATCCTAGTATAAAATTTATGTGAATTGCAATGGCCAAAGAAATATTCTAATTTTTAATTTTTTTTCTTTCTTTTTTTTTAACAAGAATTTTGTGAATAGAACATGGTGGTTATGGGGATACAAAATTAGGGTGAACTACAGCTTGTGCAGTTATAAAGAGAAAATATTTAACTTTTCTTTTAGGCGGTGCTTGTGAATCACAAGTTGAATATAATCTCTGTTTTAGGGGCCTTTCTTCCTATACCTCTGGATTGTATTAGACCCATAAACAATTTTTTATTTGGTGTAAAAGTTTTTCTTAGAAAAAGAAAAGCTAGTGGTGGAACTTTTCTTTTTGACAATTTAGCTAAGAAAAATGGCAAGCAATCAAGGTTCACTTGTTTTACTGCAAAATTTTGGTGTTGGTTGCAGTGGTGCTGGTGCATCTTGGGGTACAGGGGGCGAGAAATGGGATGGGAGAGGGAAAATTGTAGTGTGATTAGCATTATTGGACTTACCTATCTGTAACAGAATTGCTGGACTCTCTGTTCTCTCAAAAGCCCTTGAACACCTCTCCATCCAAATTTTCCACCAAATTCAATAGGAATTTTGCAGGGGGAATATTAGCACTTGAAAATTTTAAGGGGAGCAGTATTTTCTATTTAACCTTCTTGAATATTCAGAAAAACCGTTCCAAGAATAATCATGTCTCTTTAATGTGACTACCAAACTCATGCTCAGAAGAAACTAGGGATTCAAGTTTTCTATGGCTAGAATGTTGAATTAAGAAATGAACTGGTGGCAATAAATCTATGGGCCTTCCTTATATATACTGCTATTTTTGCAGAATATGGATCAACATCTATAACCATAAAATAAAGGTAGATGGAACAATGGATAAATATTTGATGCACGAGGATTATTTTGGAAGAGAAATTGGTAGATAATAAATTAGAATGATAAAAGAGAAAGAAATAGGGCAGGCAAATTGTAAAGAAAAGTTACCAATTATGGTTCCTGAGAGGGAAAACATGATAACATTTGTACCTTTAGTGCTTGATCAGGTGCTGATTTTGAGATATCCCCAAGCAAAATATCTATTGGTTAGGTTGTGTATGCATATGCTGTTTCCAAGATTAAGATGGATCAAAATGCCTGTTGGTTGTGTCACATACACACATGCAGCTGGCAAATCTATTTTGATTGATCTTTCAAATCATGTCATGCATTGCTCATTGTGAGGTTAATTGAGCCCCTTTTTTCAGGTCATTGAAGTGTTCTGGTTTTGCTTTTTCCTGAAGTTAAGAATTAATATTACCTGTGATCTTTGGTTTTAGTTTATGAACAATTCCTTAAGTATGCTACACATGCTAGATTTTGTGCTTCTTTTTCTTTGTTCCATGGAATAGTTTATCTATTTTAAGAGAGCAAACCGATTCTGGATAGGGACCTGCCTTTTATGTAATGTTTGTACCAGCGAGTAAAATTAGGGTTTCCTAAGTGCATGAGACTCCACTCTGTGAGGAGCTTATCTTATGAAGCCTTCCCCTCGTACTTTGCAAAGAAGTTGTTTCCATGATTCAAATCTATGACCTCGTCACAAAAACAGCTACCTCTGCTTACCCTATTGAGCTTAGAAACAACATAAACTATAAAATCTGTCCAAAATTATGAAGTTCGTTAGTCAGCATGGCACATGATAATAATATGTATGAATGCCAATTTTTGTGAATTGTTGAATTGGTCAGAAATATTGATTTGTTGTACCATGAGAATCTGAGCTCTTGCTGCCTTTCTGTTCTAGTTACCCAGAGTAGCACTTCGTTTTTTATGGTTATATTTTTAGCTGAAATTTGATATACTTTTTGCTTTTCTTTGCCTTTTATTGCAGTTCAAGAGATACAATTGTTCTTACCTTGAGATTATTTATTAGACGGGTATTTCTTTAACTTCTATCTTAATTTTGAATTACTGCGAACTGTGTTACTTTTGATTTATATATTGCTTTCTAAATATTTGGCTATGCATTTGAATTATTTAGATTCTTCTCTTTGGTGTTAACATAGTGCTTGTCAATCATGGGTACTGGTATGATGTGCTTACAAACTTTATGGGTGAGTATTTTGCTTGAGAATGTTCTGGCTGTGCTAGTTTTCCAACCAGCTTTAATATAGAGCAGATATTATAAGAATGGAAAGATGGTAGAAAGATTATTAGCACAGAAATGTATCTACATGACTCAACATCTATTAGCCTAGTGTACACAAGAAGAGTGTAAAATCAATTTGTTTATGAAGGTGGAGATTACGTATAATTTAGCACTAAGAACGTGCAATCTCCTTGCATCTACAACTCTTGGGCCTCATTGATTTTCTTAGGTTGTGAAACTAATTAAAAGAGATGGTCCTTCAAATAGGCTTCTGACTTGGCTACTGGCTTTAAACTTGGAGATATTTTTCAATCACATATGCAAAGATGTAATTTTGACCATGTCATTTATTATTGTCCATTGTGTCCTACACCTTCTATTTGTTGCATTGTGTTGTGTGCACGAGTTTCACTCTTCGTATGTTCGTGGGATAAAATTGAAAAGAAAAGGAATTCACTCTTGTCATCAACTGGACAAGTGGCCATTGCAGGCTGGTGAAAGGAAGAAAGGAAAGAAGAAGAGCCTTTTCTTCGGCAAATAAGGACATTCCTTTTTCAGCCATCCAGCTTGAGGACAGCATATGTAAACGTTTTGAGGGTGCTCTTGCAGTCCCCATTTGTTTGAGGCTCAATTACGTTGCCTAAATTTCTCTAATAGCTTGGTGCGTCTACCCAACATGAAATTTGACGGTGAATTGTAATTGCAGCCTGCAAGGGTATGTCAAGGGGTTTTTCGGTTTCTTTTATTTTTTTGGGCCCCCCCCACCCCATTGCCTTTCATTAGGGTCCCCAATTCGCCTTTTATGTGTCTGTCTTCCTCCGCCACATATGATGATTATATGGTTTTTGCATTCAGAAATCCAATTGTAATTTGCAGTGAGAGGGACCTTTTTTCAGGTGGTTCGAGATAATTGTAGCCCAACATACCGTCTTACTCCGTAAAAGCCAGCTGAAAACGAGTTCCGTGTATTGCGATTGTCTTTACAGTGGGTTGGTTCGGTTTTATTATATTTTTTCCTAGCCAAACCAATAGTAATCGTCTTGGAAAAGAAACTCCTCTAAGAGGAAACGTCTCTCCAATAACAAACAAGAAATGGGCTTTTAAAGCCACTGCGCTGCTTGCTGTGGGAATCTGAGGATGGGAAGGTCTCTGTATATAGCTAGAGTTTAGTTGCACGAGACTTTGGATTATTTTGTTAATTTTGTCGCGTAGATTCAAATATTGGGGACTTCTCTCCATCCCTACATGAACCTATTTTCTGTGGGTGAAATTAACCCGAGAGGAAAAAGACAAATATAAAAGTAACTATTTTGTAGTTAGCATTTTTAAGATACAATTGGTCGTCCTTCTCAACTCTTCAATAAATGTTAGAAAAATTAATTAATTCCAATTAGCTGGGAGAATGTATTGGGTAATTTATTGTCAAGCACAGATATTAGGATATAATTAAGCATAAGGGCAGAAAGTGAGCTTAAGAAAGAGAAAGAAATAAGATAGTGTCTATATAATTATAAAAATAGGCTAATGTTCATATAATATAACCAGTTTTATTATTTGTATTATTCTCGTGTTATTATTCTGTGCTGGTATGAGAAAATTTTCATACGAAAATATGATAGGGAAAAAAATAAAGAATATATATATATTTCTCATCTTTTCTTTTCTTTTTTTTTTATTTGTCAAAACTTTTTATTAACATTGACAATAATCTTCACTCAAAACGGTATAGATCCAATCATTGTTATTAAGGTTGGTCACGAATCAAAGGGTATGTTTATTAAATGTGAAATGCCAATGTTGAGATCAATATACAGTAATGCAGTTCAAAAGTATTTTGGATTCAGACCATCCAATCAAAACATCCTAGACACGATAAAAGAGAGCAAGTGTGGGAGATGTAGGGGAAACGGAACAGAGGTTGGCAGGGAATTAAGGAGGGAAGGGAGAAGGAGTTGGGGAACCGCAGCGGGAATTTTACCTCCCATCTGAACCAATTTTCCCCCACTAAGAATCAGACAACTGGCAGTGAAACACAAAGTGTGCATGGAAGGGAGAAGATCTTCCGAAGATAGTGCAAAGAAGTACATAATGAGAAGAGAGACTGTGGACCTGATGAGCCGATAGTACGCTCCCTTGTCAAAAAAATTTTCTCCCGACCAGCACAATACCACCTACGGAAGGCAAAGTGTTTGAGCAAGGAAAAATATGCGAAGATACAAAATGGCATCACAAGTTTAAATGGGTGATTCAGTTTGCAATAAGAAGGGAACCGGGGCTTAATCATTCAGGTGTTGTTACTGTGCTTCTTCACTATTAATTACACGCAAAGATGTAAATTGAAGGGAAGCATACGTTATATTATATCATATTACAGTAATTTGATTTGAAGGGTAGAATGTGAGTGAGTGCATTTATAATAATGAATAATCAGATTTCGCAGAACCGCATCCTAATGTAATAAGAGTAGAGCACTCATTCACTGTAAATTAGAAGATGGTGTAGGAGAACAGGAATTGCATGAAAAGTTGAATAAACCTCTGTTGTAGGACTAGCAAGGGCAACCAACAGTAGTGGCATAAGGCTTAAAAGCGCTATCTAATAGGTTTAGCTTGAGTTCTTCACCAAACTAAGTGAATAAATGAAGAAGCATAATGCGTCATAATCATCATTGTACAACGGTGTATCAAGATGAATATTTAATTAATTAAGTCATTTTGAATTTTCATGGTCGTGGAACTATGCGACACCAGTAAAGGAGTAAAAATCTACTTTGTTCAGCTAATAACTGCAACTAATAGAACTGACTATTATTGTCAACAGTCCTAGATGTGGGGTTTCATTGGTGGTTTTTTAGCATTATGCTTGGGATGGAAAAAAAAAAAAAAAGATTAAATGAACCTATGAATAGTGGTAAAACAGTAACGTATCATAATTTATGATATGGTTAGGGCAAATGATTTTTTATTGTTGAAATACCTTATATTTAAATGTGAATAAACCTCTTATTTAGAGCGAGTAGTCGTAACAAATGACACTAACCTGCAGTCTCACACAAAGTAGGTAATGGTTTTGCGGTATAATTGTTTGTGCGTTAATGGAATGAGCAGATCAAGAAACATCATCGTACCATGAAACATTGGTTATTTTGTAAGTATGTACCATAATTATAGTTTTTTTTTTTTTTTTTTTTTTTTGTAAATTTTTGTTTCTTCTGTGGAAATAGGTGATGTATTAAAAGGTAAACAAAATTGTGTTTTTAGACAAACCGGCTACAATTAATGTCAAAGGTTAGACGAGGATAGTCAATTTGAATTTTTCATGTTGAAATATGGAATTTATCCTAAGGTGAATAAATCTTTTGTCAAGTGGAATTGACTACAGTTAATGACAGTTTCAATTAGTGTAATCAATACTATGTATTAAGTTTGGATGGAGTAGTCCTAGCATTTGAGTGAGAAGATAGATAAGTATGACCTAGGCAGATTGTAAATACGTATCTCTTACTATGTGTTGCTTCTACACTTGTAGGAATTTAATATTTTTGTGCTTATAATATTTTGAGATACGCATTACTAATTTTAGTTCATGGACTGTAGGTAATCAATCGAACATGAAGACTTGCTCGTTCATGAAGGATTTAAATGTGATGTGATAAGCAATGGTCATGTCTAGGTATCAAAGTATTGAGACTTTTGCTTGGTACACAAGAAATAGAAAAAAAGTGCAGAGGAAAAGAAGAGAGAAGTTCTAAAATTGAAGCCAGCCATGATAGAAGCAGAAAGTTAGTTCAAATAAGGTGCTTGACTGACAAGTATGTTTTTTTGTTTATAGGATGTGTTAGTGGGATTAGGTAATTTGTATGGCAAATCTAATTGCTTTTCGTTGTATAAGTATGATACTTAACTTGTACTAGTTGCAAAAAGGTACAAATTAGGTTATAATGATCTTTCAAATTTAATGTAGGTTGCTTATAAAGGAGCCAAGTATTCCAACAAATGATATGCATCGATTGTTGATCAATTGTTAATTCTACACATATCTTCTTTAAGTACGATACTTAACTTGTATTGTTGCTCAATTGTTAATTCTACACATATCTTCTTTAAGGACAGTGACGCACATTCTGTGTCACTGTCACTTATAATAGCCTTAACCTTTGAGCCTAATTGATTCTCAATCTAAGTCTTAAATTTAAGGAAAACATCAAAGACTTCAATTTTTGGATTCTAGAAAATAAATTTAGGTAAACTTAGAATGATCATCTATAAAACTAATAAAGTATTTATTGTCATTTAAAGAAGTAATGAATCATTAGTCCACAAAAGTCTGAATGGACAAGTTGTAGTCTGTCTTGAGCTCTACAGTTTTGAGTTTAAGGAAATAGAAGCCTTGTCTACTCTCCTAGTTGGCATACCTTGCATACACCTTTGCTTTTTGCAAAGTTAGGCAGATCATAAACAATATCCTTTCTCTGCAGCTTTTGAATCCCAACAAGATGATAATAGCCGAGCCTTTGATGTTATAGCTCAGAATCAACAGTAGTAGGAAATGCTTCTGTCAGCATACTTCTTAGATTCCAGTAAAAACTTTTCTTTAATCATAGGAACAGTGATTAGTTCAGCACCAAAGGAACCATAAATGACACATGCCCTATCTTTAAAGATTAGAGAGCAATTCTTTTCAAATAGTTGATCAACTAAGAGTAGATTTTAATTTATAATAAGTGCATAAAGGACATTGTATATGAGTTAAGTACCTGACTTTGTTTTAATCATAATGTGCCTTTACCTCTTACTTGAATACTTTCACCATTTCCAACTCTAACTATGAACTTGAAAAAACTATCAAACTCTTTAAATAAGTGAAGATTAGGTGATATATAGTTAGTGCATCTATTCTCCACCAGTTATGTGTAATAGCTTTCCTATTAGTACAATTAGTAGCTATAAACGACTAATCTTTCGCACTTTGATTCTCATCAGCAAATTATGCATTATGCACTGTCTAGTCTCCTTGTAGCTGCTATTGTTGTTGCTTTCTTCTATGCCAACATATTTTTTCAGAGTGAACTCTTTTATTGCAAATTTTGCATACAAGATCAGGTATTTTCCAATAAAATTTTGATGAATGATTGGTTTTATTGCAATACTCACAAGATGAGTATTGTTTTTTGCCTTTTGATTTGCTTAAATCTACAGTTTTCCTCTCATATTTGCCAGCTTATTTCTTCTTTTGTTGTGATTTTTGTTTGGACTTGACGTGAAGGGCCTCTTCAAAGGTCTTTTCCTATCTTAAAAGCCTTCTTTCTTCCCGTGCCTAGAGAGAACTAATGAGTTCTGCAAGGCTAATGGTATTCAAATCCTCAGAATCTTCTAAGAGATTTTAACCTCAAAATTTTTTAGAATTCTCACCAAAACCTTCTGAACAATTTGTCTATGAGGAAAATTGTCACTAAGGATCCTAATCTTGTTCATAACTTCTATTAATCTATCACTATAATTCTTTATAATTTTTTATTTTTTATTTTTAATAATTCAAACTTTTTTCTTAAATTAAGAAGTTGTATATTTCTGATTTTGATACTACCTCTAAACTCTTCTTTAATCTTTTTCTAAGTTTACTGTATTATTTGATAAATTATAATTTTATTTAATATAAACTCTAAAACAACTAAATGAATATAAATTAAAATTTTGTATTACTTTACAACTTATTTGCTGTGAAATTTGATTTGTACAAATGATGGATTTGCTAGAAAGGGAGGTGGTTGAGCTCGAGTTTTAGTTATGTCTCACAAATCAAATGATCTTAAATAATTTTATATTATTAATGTCCATTAAAAATAATTTTCTCCTATAAATTTGAATAGTGGCAAGAGAATAAAATTAGATGAAGCCATTCATTCCTAGTTTATCAAAACAAACTCTCTTTAGTGTTGAACCTCTCCTTTTTCTTCACTCTTTTGGGTCTTTGGAGAATTTTACTGCTCTAATACCATATTATTGGTGATTACACAGACCAACAAGTTCAAGTCTCAAAACCAGTAATGGATAAATCAAAAAGATAAGAATGGAAGGAAGGATAAAGACTTAAAAAAGCAGAGCAAGCGAGTTATGTCAAATTTGATAAAAGTTATTCTACATCTTTTCATTCATCGTCAACTTCCTTTTTATATAAAATTTTGTACATTACAAAATTTGAATATAAACTCAAATTAGAAGTTTTTAAATTTGAAATAAAACTGTTTAATGCTTCGAATTTAAATTACAAAATAACTAAATGACGACTTGCTTTAGTTTCTTCATCAACAAGCTCCAGCTTTTACGCAATTGTTATTAACTGAAATTCAAAGCCTTAGAGAGGGTTTTCTGTGGAAGCAACTGAATGTGCTTATGGAGTAAAAACGCAACACCATGACTCTGCCTTTCAGTTACTAAATGGCCTCTGGAGATGCATCTTAGAGCAGTGTGAACCACTAATATCTTTCTACTTACACAAGAGTAATAGACTGACATTATGTACCGTGACATGGTGCTCTTGCACGACAAAGGCAATTCTGCTGCCTATGAAGTGAATGAGTTGATTCCTTGTAGTGTGGGAAGGAGATGACGCTGTGAATTCCCAGTTCCGTATGATGCAGGTAGTAATAATGAGATAAGTTGCAGCTGCAAATCAAGGGTCTGCTATGCAAGCATGCAATGAAGATTCTGAATTTCATAGACGTGGGTACTGTGGCAGAAATATATATATATATATATATATATATATGAGACGGTGGCGAAAGCACTTTCGTACCGTTGTCATACTAAAAACAAGAATGAGCTAGAAAATAGTACTTCGATTATGGAGCGACGACGAACCAGAAAATTACAGAACACCCTTTTACTTCTCCATTGACATTGCGATATATTCGACTGAGAAGTGTAACTTCATGACCAACGGAATCAAGGAACTCTATTATCAGCTCACCAAGTGGCTAGAAACTCGAGTTTCGTTTCCGGTAGAAAACACTGTAGAAAGCGATGCAATTGCTGACCAAGCAGCTGCAACCGGTGAAAGTGAAAACTGGTCTACATGCGGAGCGATCCACAAAAATTTAAGAGGGGGGAACGACCGAGAATAAGAAGACTGGTTTTTGCTGTTTTTGCTGAAAGGAAGAATAGTGGCAGACGATAACAAAAAAGTACCACCAGAAACTGGGGGTATTCACTGCATTGATCAAACTGGCATGCCGACCATCATGACAGAGACTCGAGCATAGCTTTCATTAGTGATATTGTTGTGAAATAGAGTGCATGGTGCAAGACCTTAGGTACTTTTAATCAACCGACAGAGAATCAACTCAACAATTTATGGTGCCATCGGCAGCTTCATTGAGGCTTTGGTAGTGCTATGTATCACACCAAAACACAAGACAATATGAAAGCAAGCCAATCCACAAAAATAGACCCTTATGGAAGTACCCGCGTCCAAAGAGTGGCCCTGCACCACTTAGGCTCGACGAGACCAATTAGACACGCACACAGAGCACCCACTAGAACCATCGTATAACTTAAGCATGGGGCTCACATCCATTGAGGTCGCTAGGTCATTGGCTAAGGTTCAACCTAGGTGGACCTGTCTGGTAGCACCACCAACTCTTATCCCTTTACGTGTCTTTCCTGCTCCAATATTTTAGGAAAGAAAAATCTAAAACTCTTAAAAATCTGAAGGTTTGTTGCCTCTCTCTCTCTCTCTCTCTTTTTCCCTTTTCAATCTTTTGATTTTTTATATTTTTTTTGAATATATGTACACATTTTCGGAGTTTATAATTTTCTTAATTTTGAGTTTTTCTTTTTCTTTGTAATTTTCGTGTTTTGTAATTTTTTCAAAAATTTTAAATCTTTTTACAATTTTGGAATTTTCTAAATTTTTTGAACATTTTTAGATTTTTTTCAAAGTTTCTTTATATATATATATATAATAAAATGTCATTTCATTAGTATTTTTTTCTTTTTTGTTACATGGTATCTGCCATGTCCTTCAATACCTGGCATGGCGTATGACCTTGCGTCATATGGTATCTCTTGACGATTGACCAATACCAAGGAAGAAATACATAACGGCGTAAATAATAAGATTAATTTTAATTAAAAAAAATAAAGTATCTATGGTACACAAAAAGATTAAACTTAAGGGACTAAAAGGTGATTTATGCCTTTTAAAATTAAAAATACTTCTTGAAAAAGTAATTTTAATGTAGCCGATTTTTTATTTTTACTTGGCATAAGGGGCTCCAACTAATTTTATATCCTTCCCAAGTGTAATTTTTGGAGGAAGCACTGCAAAATCGTAGAAAAACACGCAACAAGAGCAAAATCTTGATATTAAATTTAATTAAATTGATTGTAAAAATATATATATATATATTTTTGATAATTTCATTTTATTATGCATAGTAAAATAATAGAAGCCGCAAAACAACAAATAAAAAAAGTGAGCCCACCTGAAATTTTTGACCATATTCCAAAAATTTAAATGCTTATAAAAAGAGATTTTATAACTAAAATATTATTATATGATCGTATTTATTAGAATACATGATAATTATAACAAATATTAAAATATTTTTTTATTTTTAATTTTATTTATTTATATTAAAAAAATATAATTAATTTACATAATGTATACTTACTATATATCTATCTATTTAAGTCTATTTACGTTACATTTCTCATCTAACTAATGGTTTAAGGAATTTCCACTCTCAGTCTCTAATCCGTAGCATCAATTTTTTTTTTTTTTTTTCTTCTTTTTGGCAGTAGTCTAAGTTTAGAGGAGTCCTTTTTTCATCATCCAGGTTTAGAAGAGTCCTAATTTTTGTTAATTTTAATCCACTAACTACAGTTCAAAAATAAAAAATAAAAAATATTAAAACACCCTTATGACGGACTAGCGATACAAAAATTATTTATTCTCACTAAAAATATATATTAGTTTCTCTATTTAAACCACATTAATCTAATGGTTGAGCCCAAAATTTGCCATCAGACGCCATGCTTGTTCTGCATAAATCCAAATTTGATAGAACTTTTTAGAAGAATTATATCTTATTATCTTATTAATAAAGGATGATTAAAAATGTATGTATCATTCCCTGACAATACTTAAAAATAAATGCAAAAATTATAAGATATGTAACGAATAATAGCGGAGTATTTATTTTTATTCTTAATTTAATTTATTTCTTACAGCATCATTCTATCAAGTTCAGTCATTTTACAAGTTCTTACCACACAAGTCCTTCAAGCTTTTTCGTGGTAAAAATTGACCAAAGTGACGAATTGACCTTCCTTTTTTTTTTTTTTTGGATTTTGGATTCACACTCACAATGTTTTTTTTTTCTTTTTCTCTCTTTTTTTTTTCTTTTGTTTTTCAAAATTGACCTCGTCAACACTTTTGTCCCTTTTTCAATGATGTGATATATTTTTTTTCTAAAATAAATATAACAAAAAATTATATAAATAAAATATTAATAAAAGTAATAAAAATAAATATTTTTATTAAATATTTTTTAATTATGATAATAATTAAATTATTAATAATAGTTATATATATATATATATATATATATGTGGTGTAATAATAATAATTATTATTAGTTTTATGATAAAAAAATTATAAGAATTATAAAATGTTTAAATTATTATATTAATATATTTATTTAAAATTTTTATAATTAAATTTTAATTTTTTTAGGTTCTGAATTAATTTTAAATTTTAAAATTTTATTTTATACAAAATTTTTTAATATAAATTATTAATATGTAATTTTTTAATAGATATTTTTTTAAAAAAATAAAATTATGTTCACGAACAGATTTTACTAAATTTTCTTTATATATATATATAAATCAACTCATATATAATAAAAATTTAAAATTTTAAAACAAATTAATACTTAATTCTAACACTTATTAACGATTTGTAGGTAGGAACTTAAGAAGAGGTTGCGTTTTAACCCAGCCCCCCACCCTGCCGCTGCTCCTACTAGTTTGAGCATTTGCCTTTAGTTGACAGCTACTGCTGAAAATGATCGTAAAGAGTTAAAAGCAATGGCGTGAAAATCCAAGAAAAAACAATATTAGGGCTTTTCCCTCTCCGAAGTCTCAAGAACCCAACAAATTCCAAAACCCTCGAAAACCAGCACCATCCTCTCTGGGGAGAAACGGAAGATTACCCATACAAACCATACGGTGCTACCTACTAGACGTCACAAGTAAGAAGAATCTCCTAACTTGGCTCTCTGTGTGTGTGCGTTTGTTTTTTTTTTTTTCTTTTTTCATTTGTGTGTGGGTACTATGAATTCTGTTCCCTGTGGCCTTTTTTCTTTTTTCTTTTTTTTTTTATTTTAAATTCTTCCTTTCCAATTGAATGCGCAAGTAAAAACTTTTTTTTTTTTTAATTTTTAATTTCTGTATTCAATTTCTTCTTGAAGATGGGTTTTTCTTTTTAAGCTTTCGTTTAATTTATACTTCAATGCTTTTTTCTTTATTGTTTTTTTTTTTGGCCCAGCAGTCACATTTAAATGCCCAAAAAAATTAAATAAAAAAAAAAAGGAAGACGATTACAATGATGAGAGAGAAAAACAAGAAAAAAAAAAAAAAAACCCATTTGCGCATTATGCGGCCTAATAGAGGAATCGAGTGCTCTTGAGTTCTCCCTTTTTTTTTTATTTTTTTCCACCCCCTAAAGATAGGCAATTGTAAAAACAATCAAATATTGTTTTCTTTTCTTTTCTTTTCCTTTTCTTTTCGTTTCTTTTTTTTTTTATTTTTTTCTTGTTGGAATGAGTTGCATTTGGAATGGAATTACTGTTAGTCTTTCGTATGTATTGAGAATTAAAAGGGAGGGATGTTTGTTGTTCTTAGTTCGACAATGAACTTTGTGGATGAGGATGCTTCTTCGGGTTCTGGGGACAACATAAACATGGTAGACGGGCACAACAAGCATCAGTCTGCTACGCCATCTGGTGCTGGTGGTGGCCGCAAGAGGAGTCGTAAGGCTACTGGTGATGCCATTGTGGATGCAATGCTTCAAATTGCTGCTGCTTCCAAGATGAGGGCAGCTTTGATTCTGAAGAATGAAGACCGCTTTTCCATTAGCAAATGCATTAAGGTGCTGGATGAGATGCAAGGTGTTGATCAACACATTTACTTTCTTGCCTTGGATTTATTTGAGAACCCCAATGCCAGGGAGACTTTTATATCCCTCAAGAATGAGAAACGGTTGCTATGGTTGCAGGGAAAGTGTAGTGCTTCTTCCAGTTGAATACCTCAGGAGTCCTTACCTTAGTAGCCATGTCCTTTTTCCCTTTTCCTAGTTCCAAATTTTGTACAGGGTCCTAGTGACATTTGTGCTCTTGGGCGGCTTGTACCTTTGTAACTAGTTTAATGATGTGATTAACAGCTCTTTCATCATTTTAATCATCTTAAATGACAGTAACTGGAGCACCCAGATTCTCCAATTTTCTCTTAATTTGCATTCAGATCCTTGGTCTAGTGAGTGGGATGCTTTTGTATGTTTGAGGGTCATAGGACGTGATAGAATACATCTAAGGGTGCTAGTCTATATCCATATATCTTAGCTACTTGTGTTTGTGCTACATACATTGTATTTTAATTTGATTCTTACAGATTCTCCAGCCAGCATGGATGACTTTGACTTAGAATTGGCCAAGATGGAATTAGTTGCAGCAGCTGCTGGCTACTACTATTATAATGGTATAGCCAGGCAACCTCGTTCTAGTTCATCAGCCAGTGGAAGTGGCTTTATGATGGAAGTGCTTGATGGGCGTGATGACGTCTGCAGGGAAATGTTTCGGATGGATAAACATGTTTTTCGCAAGTTATGTAACACTTTACGACAGAGAGGCATGTTGCGTGATACTTCTGGTGTTATGATAGAGGAGCAGCTCGGTATTTTTTTGAACATCATTGGTCACAACGAGCGTAATAGGGTAATTCAAGAACGCTTTGAGCATTCGGGTGAAACCATAAGCAGGCATTTCAATAATGTGTTGAAGGCAATCAAGTCACTTTCACGTGAATTCCTACAACCTCCACCTCTCAACATTCCCCCTGAAATTCTATTTAGTAATAGATTTTACCCATATTTCAAGGTATACATCTGCAATTTTCTTCTCACTTCTGTTATCGTGCATTCTGTTGTGCTTATTTTACTTGGTTTTTGTTTTAGGATTGTATTGGGGTCATAGATGGCATGCACATTCCTGCACATGTCCCAGCCAAAGATCAATCCCGGTTTCGTAACAGGAAAGGCGTATTAACGCAAAATGTTTTGGCTGCTTGCACATTTGACCTACAGTTTATATTTATTTATCCAGGTTGGGAGGGATCTGTTGAAGATTCTCGCATATTGAGAGCAGTACTTGATGATCCAGACCAGAATTTTCCTCCAATTCCTGAAGGTTCTTTCTCTTTCTCTCTACTCCATCCCCCCACCCCCCTCCTGCATAGGCAGATCTAATGGTAGGCAATTCTGCAATTATATGCATATGTACAGGTATAAACCACTTCTTTATCTCTAATTATTGGTTGATTTGTTGTATATCAGAAAGCTGACTCCAGTGCCCTCTTTTTGTTTCTTTTTTTCTTTTTTTGAAAAAACAAAAAAAAAAAAAAAAACTGCTGGCAGGAAAATATTATCTAGTTGACACAGATTACACAAACATGGAAGGGTTTGTTTCACCATATGCAGGTGTTCGCTATCACCTGCATGAATTTAAGGGTGCTAACCAGCTGCCTAAAAACGCAAAGGAACTTTTTAATCACCGACATTCATCTCTCAGAAATGTCATCCTTAGGTCTTTTGATGTGCTGAAGGCCCGATTTCCCATTCTTAAGCTTGCGCCTCAATATGGGTTTCACATCCAAAGGGATATTGTTATTGCTGCTTGTGTGTTGCATAATTACATCCGACGTGAGGAAAGAGATGATTGGTTGTTTGCTAGTTCTGAGGGGGTGGCAGTGGAAGAATTGCCTGATTTCGATGATCAAAATGGCTTTCAGTTAACATCCATCGCGCAAGAATATGTCACCTTCTCATTACGAGAGTCGGTTGCTGCTGCAATGTGGAATGACTTCATAAATAAATGGGATCAATGGTGATTGAAAGTGTGAATCTTCTTCCAAGTTGATAAAGATGCTATTTGAAGTATTCTTCTAGGCTTCCAGGTTTATAATGTTTATGACAGATGGCATGGCTTTATTGCTTGTATACCCACTGGTGCAGAACTTTGGAATGAACAAATTGATTATTAAGCTTATGTACCTTGCAGTTTTTATTCCAAGGCACGGCGTATGAGAATGCTTCATAGCCATTTATGAAATTGTCGGTTACAATTTTGTTTTCGGATTTTATTTTTGCATAGGAAAAATTTTGCACAATTGTGAAAAAGCTTTGCAGGTTTATAACGCTGTGTGTATAATTGAGGTGCCCCCGCGCGTCCCTCTGATACAACAGCATTAGAGCTAACGTTTCTTCCGCATATCAACTGCCTTAGAGATAACTAGTTTTTTCCCGTTTTCCATTTTTAACCTTTTGTTTGTCATTTTCCCTGCCACCAAAAGAAAAACAGGGAGAGCAGAGAACAATCCAAAAACTCCCAAGAGGATAAAAAGATGTCCAAAAACTCCAAGCGATGGTAACTTTGGGATTAAGTTCTTCAGTTGTAAAAAGAATAAAAAAAAAAAAAAAACATCCACATGTCATCAGGCGCCAAAGAGTCATGAATTACAAGCCCAAGCTAATTGGGAGATAGGAAATGCACCCTTGCAAGCGTATATTCTTTCCCTGCTATCCAAACGCCAGTCTGTGACCACTGCACTTCCTCCCAGTCGAGATTCTCTTCTAGTACCTGTTTCAAGTTCAAGATATGCGATTTAGTGCAGAAGAGGAAATACACAGAACAGAATGAACGCTACCATATGTTTCTTGTAGCTTGAGTTGCTCCATTCCACATCTACTGCATAATCTATCAGAATCACTTGAGATAGTCTCCTCAGATTAAAGTGATCAGCAAAGTAAATCAGTTAAAATGTACAGGCTTTGGCATTGCCTTCGTAATCTAAAGGCTTAGTCAGCTCATAATCATCCAACACTGACAATGAGACAATTTTCAAGCAAAAAAAAAAAAAAAAATGGAGAGGAAAAAAGGACAGTCCAAACTCCTCTGTCAAGCCATCGAATGGAGAGGTAACTGCAGACATGGATTGATACATCCTTAGAAATCTCTCATTTGCTTTTACTAGAACAAGAATTCTTCAGGCAACTTATTCACACGTATCAACGCCTGAGTTGTACTAGCATTGTCCTTAGTGGCACACTGCAGTGGTCTAGATATCCATATTGGAGGATTAAAATTCCAAATCTTGGGAGGCAAGCGATATGTGGCAAAGGGAAGAGCTACTCCCTGTAATGCAGTTCACGGCCCAACAAACTTCCTAATGGACCAAAAATCAAAAAGATTCTAGCATTCTGATGGTCGCAAAAGTCATGCGAGAACCTGTTAGCGATGAGCAAAGACAGAATCTTCTTCACATATTTGACCACCATATGGAAGATACCCTTTATTGTTCACAAATGAAGTTTCTTGCCTCCTGACAGCTTTTGGTGAGTTATGTCATAGATTTCTCATTAGTCAAAGAATACAACAGTATGATAGTTCTGAGTCTCTATATTAAATAAAAGCTGCCTTCTTTTGTGGCCAACCCTAAGCTTTGTCTGTGACCACAATAGGTGCAGCCGCTCGCTTCAGAATCAGTGGACTCGTCAGACACTGAACAGTAGATCCCAAAGCAACAATCTAATACTGACACATCTACCAGGTGCATGAGCAAAATGAGCAGAAATTATCTGGCAAATTGCCTATGTAAAAATGCATATTCATCACAAGATAAGCACCAAAAATATACAAGGACTCTGAAGTCTGGAATTGGAGATTTTGAAAAACATCAACTACTATTTGATTTCCAAGAAAAAACAGAAATAGCTAAAAAGGAAATTTTAAGATGAAATACCTCCACATATTCAAGAGGCAATGGGATACCAACCGATCGCATGACCTTCTGTGGTAACGGTTTCTTACATCGAGACCAACGGAATGCATCAATCAGAATGTTGTCAGAATCATTCTTATCACCGTTTGATGAATGTGGATGATGATTATGTAATTTCTCTGTCTCTTCATGTTTTTGGGTCAGTTGTGTAGCTTTCACCATTTTCTCTCCAGTAAAGCAGAGCTCATACCTTCAGAAATCACCAAAAAAAAAAAAAAAGGTCAACACAAGGACTCAGGAGAAAAAGGACATACACATACAAACAGAAGCACAAATAATATCCTCAAATATTATCAATAAAAAAATTTTTAAACAGAAAATTCTAGCTGGTCATATGAAAAATGGGGAACTCCAAGTGCAATAAGCCTTTGCATTTGCCCAAGGGGTGAGTGTGCAGTATGACAAAGATGCATGAGTTATCTCAATACACAATTACACGAGAGCACACAATTAGGCCTGCAACAATTGCCAATGAGAGAGGGAGATTTTTTTTTTCTTTTAAGGAAAAAGAAAAATGCCCTCACTTTACTACAATGGCACAAAGAATAGCAAAGAGTATAATTTTAAGTTCAATTCACCACTAACTTAATCCCAACTTAATCTGGGTCAGCCACATGGCCTTTTCTCTATTCCATCTTATTCTGAACCAAAGTATATAAACATAAAAAAGGAAAGTTGGCACAAAAATGGATATGCTGAAAGCAATTTACTATTAGGAGAGGAACAAATCCAAAGAAGAGAAGCTAAAATAAAAGGGGAGAGAAATCAGCTCCCAGAGTTCCATGTGCATCCACCAATCATTTAGAAAAGCACTATATAACATGCGTACCTGCATGAATGCGTTTCTAAATATAGAACTTCTCCCTTCTTCAATCGTGCAGAAGTATACATGGGCCTTTTCAAACCCTTATCAGCAACAACACTAATGGTGTACTTGATCCTGGAAATATTGTCAAGCACACAAATTGATAAGCACATTGATAACTTTTTTGAAATGCAATAGCAGCAGAAGGTTTCAAACAATCATCTATCAAATTTAAGGGAAAAAAGATGCATGAATATAGAAAGAAAAAAGTCTGGAAAGTAGCTTGGAGTGGTTCACATAAAACAATCAGCATAAAGAATGCAGACACATGTATAACAACTCACATTAGCTGATGCTAGCTTCTTGCAGATTTACATAAATATTTACAAAAAGGGGATAAACAACTTGAGCATTAATTAAGAAATTTTTAACTTGAACAACTTTAAAACCATCCACCAAACAAAAATTAAGAACCTCATTAATTCATTTGAGGGATAGACTTTCTTCTTCTTTTTTCTGTGGTAATTCACTCAAGGAATAAGTAAAGTCAGCTCCATGAGAAATCTTAATTGACAGTTCTTTCAAAGTGATTTTGGTTTCTTCACCCCATGAAAAGAAGAGTTCAAGGGAGAAAAAGGACACTTATGATCCACTGGAAACACAGCAGTATACTAAATATTGACACCCTTCTGCAGAAATTTTGTTGCATTGCATCATCTAAGCAAAACCATGCCTTAATGCAAATTTGCCCAAGATTAACATTCTCAGAGACTAATAAGTTGCACAGATACATGTACAAAACTCAATGCAGAACCAAGCATGCAGAACACATAGTTGACTCAATGCTGGCAATATCAATGTTAGATAATAACGAGACTTTCTGGAAAGCAGGCTTACTACATCCAGACCTGTCCTTAAAATGAAAGTGGCTCAGAAAATTGAGGCACATTACAAGTATAATAAATATCTCAAGCATACCATGGCTCATTGCACAGGTTGTACTGTATGGTGACTTCTCGTACGAATCTCTGCTGCCGCAGTGCATTCTAAAAGCAGAAAACAAGCACATAAGCTGACCAACTAACAGAAAAAGTAAATACATCATAGCAAATATTTTACTTTATGTTGTAGCTATTCACGATAAAATGCTGTAATCACAAAATTAAACAACAATCATGAGTTTTTAGGCATTGCACAATAAGTGATGATAAAATCAAACAATTACCACGCTCATAGATGTTATTAGTAGCCACTAAAAGCAGTAAAATATAATGCTTTGGTTGTCTAGATATAGCCCATACCATTGATACAATTAACAAAAAGGATAATTAGAAAGCAAAGTAGAAAGATAAAAGCAGCGGAATTGTGAATATAATCATCTCACTTGATCCATTATCCAACGTGCTCCAGTTCCAAAATGTTTTTTCAGGAAGCCAAAGGAAACTAATTGTTCTACAAAGAAAATCCGATCCTCATTAAATATTGGTACAAAATGGTAAACAGCTTCCAGAAGATCCCCATTTTATTCATTCTCCAGAAGAAGCAGACCATTCACCACATGAAGGCTAGGTTGATGGATACTAAGAATAACCTCAAGCTGTTTCTTGCAATTTTGGCTTCTAGGAGGGAACATATCAGGTTTTTGCCACATCATCCATCCTTTCGCAGCATTTACCAGATGCCCAATTTGTCCAGCACACATTAAGAGATGAAAGGAAGAAATGTGTTCCTATATATTTGTTTAGCTATCCTTATTACTAGATCTTCAGTTAGATTGGTGTAACAATAACTTACATCCTATTAGCTCTTCAATTATATGTGTTTCTGTTTTAATCAACATGCATTAGCTGTACCGTTAATAAGAAAAATTAACTGAGGTGAGCAAATGTTAGGAATTTTTTATGCAATTATTAGGATTTACTTCTGCCATCCCTGGCAACTTTTAAGAACCAAGCATTAAATTGTATATAAACTTTGATAACAGTGTCTTTCTACCCCACTTATCTTCATTAACAAAAAACAGATTCCACACATTATGAGATGCCAGATAATAAAGGCATTTTTGAAGCCCTTTTACTAGAGATTATATTTAACACAATCAACAGAAGTGAAGGTCAAGAAAGAAAGCAAGCACCACAAAGGATAAATACAAAGTAAAATGACAAGCCAGAACTGAGTGCATCAACTCAAAATGTTCAGATAATACTGCCAATCATACCGAAGCTGCAGCTCGTGTAGTCATTGTCCGCTCAACAGCCACAGGAGCGAGAGTAGGTTCAACTGCTGATGTATGTGAGAGAGAAGGCTCGAGATCAATAGTTCCACCTCCTTTCTGAAATCAATAAAAAGTTAGAATGAAAATAGCCAACTGTAAAAGCCTAATAGGATGGCATTTCTCCTAATGTCTATTGTTTTCAACATTTTAGAAAAGAAAAAACAGAGAGAGAAAGGGAAAACTAAGACCACAACATCATCACCAGTATGACAGTTGTGATATAAAAAAGTGCTTTGGAGAAAAAAATTGGAAAAATAGACAGGATATAACCATAAGTGTTTTGCAACCTTCACAATGCAGCAACGCTCAATACGATAACTACAGCCAATTCCAGCTCCCCAAGCACGGGATCGTACATTGTTTCTCAACATAGAGGTGTAACCTAATGCATATTTCAAGGTACCATGTTAAACTAACAGAACAAGAAAAAATTGACGCTGCTTGCAAGAACAGAAGACAAGGCATGGGCATTGCAAGTCAGACCACGTGGAGAGTGAAAATCATAACTCATACAAACATAGGTAATAGGCTCCATAAAGGCTTGTAGATATCATATTGCAAAGAGTTCATTCACAATACTACCATAGTCCAAAAGATCAAAATCTGCTCATTGATATTGCATTAAACAAAAGATAGATTTGCAGTGATTATGATCTCCCCTAGCCTACTCTATTCCCTAAATGCTAGGGTTACCATACATCACATAGTATAAAGTAAATGAGAGTTTTCTTTCATACTTCTCTCTCTTGCCATTCCCTTTTTTGCAATTAATTTTTATCCATTTGTGCTCTTATCTAAAATGGAAAAGGCAACATTTTCTCATTGAAAAAATTAGCAAGAAACCACAGAGCTTCATCCAGACACAAAGCTGAGAGAAAGTTATCAAGGACATAAGTCATCCTGCCGTTATTTCACATTTACCTCCGGCTAAGGAATTTAAACTGGAAGTAAACAAGCTGAATTGCATGGAGTAGCAACCAACGTTAAAGGGGGAAAAGAAGATAAAGATGTTCTTACTATCTTGTGGAGGCAACACTCTGATTGTAGCACGCAACTCTTGAATGGCAGGTGGGGGAGGAGATGCAGTGGGGCGGCAGTAACCTGTATGCATGAGAACTGCAACAAGATTGAAAGATCAATATTAAGTTTGCTAATCCAAAGCTAACCAAATTCTGCAGTTTGGATAATCAAGTCCTGCAATAAATATATATGTAGATATCTACATGTTTATATGTGCGCGAACATGCGCACACACAAACAAATATATTTAAGGAAAAGAAAAATAGCTATACACTCTTAAGCATATAACAACCAACCAGCAACAAGATCAGAATCATCTGTATATATATCTGTTCCCCATAGCTGGCCACCTCTTACCTGTACATTTAAAAAAAGAAAATCAGGAACTAAAAGAAAGGAGTATTAGGAATGGTGATGCCATAGAGAGGGATGGAGAGTGTCATCCTAATCCCCACCCCCAATTTTGAAAAAGTCTCTGTCACCACCTCAGATCCTTGATGAGGACGGGCTTTGGAATCCCATTTTTGTCCCCAGCAGGGATTAGGGATACTTGGCCCAACATTGTCACCAGAAAGCATCAAATCAAAATGCAAAGATGCAATTGGTCACAATTACAGCCCAGAGCAAAAACCAAAAGTCATTCACTGAAGCAATCAAACCAATAACATTGTCACAATTACAATGCAAATGACAATCCCAAACATGAGAATGGGAAAG
Organism: Bruguiera parviflora; assembly: GCA_019804595.1. Taxonomy (NCBI): domain Eukaryota; kingdom Viridiplantae; phylum Streptophyta; class Magnoliopsida; order Malpighiales; family Rhizophoraceae; genus Bruguiera; species Bruguiera parviflora. Next base: position 7,479,649 of record CM034046.1, read on the forward strand.
ATTTGGAAACAAAACAATAGAAATTTAACATTTAAACGATGAGATTTTGGGTGAGATACGATGATGGGGAAGCAATACAATACCCATCAGTAAATTAGTATCGTGAGGGCAAAAGTTTGCCAATATCCCATACAGGCAATTATACCAAACATGTATTATGCATACAACTTCCTATCTAGAAATACCACAGACTTGAAATCCCATTCCATCCCATAACCCTTGAATCAACTAAGTTGGACACAGAAAACAACTCAGTCTACGAAATCACTAATCCAGCCAAAACGCATGATTCCCTTCATGGAAGATTGGTACTATGCAGCTATCTTGGATGGATTTATCACCAAGTTCCCAATCTTATCTTGTATCTTCTATCAGTTGTGGAGATCTAAAACTATAACCTGTTTCTTGGGCAAAACATATCAATAAAAATCAATAGAAACAGAAAAGCAAGAAGAAAAAAATCAAAGAGGCAAGTGTCAGATGTGAGAAACGGTGAGATTAAGTGGCAAGCAGATTGGCCTGACAGAAGAAGTGAGTGACTGCTGTAGGGAGGGGTGGGCACTAGGGTTTTGTAATTTAAATGTCAAATGCCTTAATTGACCCCCTGCTAAATTATTACTTAGCCCTTTTATGAAGGCTAAAATAGTAAATTACAAATGGGGGAGAGGTCGGGGCCAGGGACAGGGTGGAGGCTGTGAATACAATCCTGTTTCCGTTAAAAAATTTGAGGATTGGGTATCCCCGCCCCAATCCATTGTCAATTCCCTTTGACCCTGCCCCTGCTGGGGCAGGTTCCTGCAGAGACAGGTCCCATTGCTATCCCTAATGTGTATACAAGCCTACAAGAAGCAAACAAGAGTTGGAAATAATACAGAATAAGCACTGGGTTAAGTACAAATTTACAAAAACCCCAAAGTTCCCAGTGAAAATAATGGAAATTAGGTGTATAGGGAGAATATCTGAACTTCAAAGCAGAAGAGCTAGATTAATGGGGAAAAAAATCCTGCTGAGAATATAGGTCATCCAAGGACAAGAGTAGTTCATTTTAAGAGAAAAAATATAATATTTTGAACACCAATTTGACACAAACAAGAGAAAATTTTATCAAGAATTTTACAGTCTGTAAAGAACTTAAATAGACACTCCTCACAATCCTGATCATCAAGGTACATGGATTCCCAAATAAAATGAATTTAAACTATAGCAATAGGATCTTAACTTAAACATAATAACCCCAAACAATCCCATTAATTGCACATCAAATAGAGTAGGATTTTTTTTTTTTTTCATTAAAAAAGGTGCTTTATAAACACCAAACAGAACCCATGCTAATGCTACAAATACACTGGTATAAAGCATAAAAAGAAACTAGTGCAAAGATGGTAATTCAATTCCCCAAAATTTTATCCCAATAATTCAAGTTTGGAGTTGGCAAATCTTGTCTTTTCTCATCTTTTTGGAGTTTTAAGTTGACTGTCAGCATGTGGAAGAACGACAACCAGAGTCATCAATGAAAATTTGATAACTAGACAAACAGAAAAAAAGATTAAAATTTATGCCTCACAACCAAAGCCAAAGGCTCAGGAAAAGAAAATGCCCTCTTCAAGACAGAAATACCAAGTTATTCACCAATTGAAACCCTGCATATGCCAGGATATCATAAGGTGTCTCCATACACAATGATTCACAATTAGTTTCAGCTCGTGAAATACTGGGGAGGTCTTCACATCACATTATTAAGGGTTTTTATTAGAAATCATTGCAGCTGAACTCTTTTCCAGTAGAAAAATAGGGGAATGTAAAAATGTAACAAAAGACAAGTATCTGAGAGTAGCAAATGGCATACACATCTTTCTATTGGCAGCAAAAAATTTAAAACTGGCATATTCATCACAGAATTTCCCATGAGTTTAAATTGTGGTGAGACATAGAGACATTGCTGCAGAAACCATCATACATTTCCAATTAGATAAAATGCAGACGAGGAAGGACCCATATGCAAGAGGAAGCAATTAAATATTGAAAGCTAGCCAAAGTGTAACCAACATTGTCAATCAGCAAGCTCTTACTTGACGATTTGTTGCAGTAACATGCTCTGCTGGTATCCGAATTTCAAGTGTGGGGCCACCATAAGTGCTTCCACCATTTTTGTCAGATTGTGACGCTTCATACTCTTTCCACAACTTTATCAGATCTTGCATGCATTCACCAACTTTATAAGTAACAGAGGAAACTTCGGATTTGCCTGCATCTCCAGCAAATTAGGAATTTAACGGTAAACAAAGTAAACCATGTAAGTAATAAGCTATGATATCCAGAAATCTTCAATCTTCCCTTTGTCATCCATCAAGTAATATATTATTGTTTTCTTATATATAACGGGGATCAAATCAACTTCATCTACCACACAGGTGCTATGTTATTGATAAGCTGCATGCAACTACTTAACACAAATTATCCATTAAAAAAAAAAAAAACGATTTGGATGCCAAGCACTCAAGTACAGATCAAATCACCAGACACTGTAACCATGTTGAAAGGTATAGAAAAACAATTTTTCAGGTATACTATTCTAATTTTCAGGTATACTTACATATTCCTTTTAAGGAGCTTTATTGATCTAAAGCAATGCAAGAGCTCCCCACCCCCACCCCCCAAAAAATGACAAGTGAGGAATGTAAGCTGCCCAAGGAAGCTTAAGAGAAAAGCAAGAAAAAATGTAACTTTCACCAGATCCAAGAAACTAAGAAAGAAGAAAAACCAAGCCACTTGGACAATCAAATCAAGTGATGTCACTCAGAATCGCAACATTCATAATTAGTCTACCTTCCTCTAACATTAGATGAACTATCCATTACCAATAAGGAAAAGAAAGAACAGATTGAAAGTAGTGGTATGCAGCTGACCCACCGCAAAAGAAAGAACAGATTGATGGAGGAAAAGGAAGGATTAAAGTTGGTAGCATGGTTTTACAAAGTTAAGTACTGGGTTCAGCCAGAGCAAAGGTATTAAGGGAAGCAAAAGCATTCGGACTGGTAAATAGAAGAAGGATTTGTTGGCAAGAATAATGAAGTTGACCTACAACAACAAAAAATTAGTAAATATGATAATTGCACATAGTACACAATGCATCTATGACAAGCAGCAGGCCCCAAATCATTTGAGGTCTCAATCACTTTTTGGATAAAAAGAAAATCTTTCAGCATCCAATCAAATTCAGATACCAAAAATAGACCAAAAGCTAGAAACGGTAGGCCCTAATTACATCAATCAAAACTTGATACTTTAAAAATAACATGATCAAGCATCCATCCAATCAAAATTATAGTGCTATAGTAGTGAACAATACAGTTGCACATAAAAATCATGAGACAAAGGATAAGTTGAGAAGGAGACACTGAAGTAATTTATCCACAGCATTCAAATAAGGCTCCACCTCAGATTACAACAGCTTACCTTGAGATCTGCAAAACAGGGAGGCAAAAAAAAAAAAAAAACATTATATTGTGTTTAACAGAGCAGTTTAATCAAGCAAGAGGAAGGTTACACAAAAAAAAAATAATAAATAAATAAATAAATAACAGCACAACAAGAGAAGAAAAAGAAAGAGTATTTGAGGAATTCATCTCCATACCAAGCAAGTTTCAGCACTCAGAAAATTTACTTCCCAATTTCACCACAGCTAAATGCCACACCTTTAAAGACAATATGAGGCCTAGGTATTTTTCTTTCCTATGTTGAAAAACTTATTATTTCAATGATCATATATATCAGATATGGTAAAAACAGCAGTCAAACAAAAACTATTTGCAACATGCTCTCTGTGCCTAGTCACCAACTAGTGCTATTCAGGGGCTAGATCTAAATTTGCATGCTAGATGGAATCAAATAGTCAAAAAACAAAAAAAAATCTTGGCACAGTAAGAAACTTTTTCATTGTATTATATAAATTTATTAGACTACAGCAAACTCCTTCTATACTGAGTTTGACTAAATATTAAATTTGGCTTAGCCAGTCCACGGCCAAGTAAAGGAGGAGGATCATGGTAGGTTGACACACACGTATGTATGTATGTATGTATGTAAAAAGGGCAATCATTTATGATATGGATTATTTTGGTAATTTGTTCGCTGTGTTCACTACATCCGGAGGCAGGATGTGGTGATAAATAATATGGTAAATTCTTCCAAAATTTCCTGCATCCATCTGCTCCTAAACTTTCATATTTAATCCTAGAAAAGAGAAGAAAAGGAAAATAAATGAGGCCACCAATATCATTACATTCTTTTCCCAGTTCGGTTGATGACAGCCTCAACAAATCAATACTTAGACATATTGGTAAAATGTCTTCTTTTATTTATAAGAGATTTGCACAACAAGACCTCAGACAGTTGTTCAACTAAATAGCACATGTGACTAGAAGCTTGCCATTAATTATATCTCCTTGCCGCTTTGACAGTCAACGTCACCCACTACATTTAAAATTGATTTCTTTATCTAGGGAACTGACTCGAAGCAAAAGCACTATTTATTATCCAAATCTGCAATCCTCTACTATACCTTCAAAAGTGTGTTCCATTTCAGCCACCCTAAAACTTGTAAATATGAAGTCCAACACATCATAACTTCAAGAGGTAGCAAGAACACTACAAATTAAATGCAAGGACAAAAAATTCAACCCACTAGAAAAGCCATGACCACAACATATACTTCATAATTAATAAAAACCAGAAGAAAATTAAAAAAAAAAAAAAAAAACAGAACTAACTCAACTAAACCCCTATCTTAACCCTGTTATGCACCTTAAATTTTCAAGAAGTCACATAATTTCAGAATCTACGAGAATGTCAAGGACAATTGAAGAAGTGTGTTTTTTGCTCCAAGTACTACTATGACAGACAGGATCTTTGCACTAAAAAAGAATCCTCTAAATATGTCCAGTTTGTAAATGCTTGTCAGATACTTTAAAGTAAATTTCCACGCGCTGTGCCTAAATAACGCAATGTATCATCAGGATAAATATACTTCCATATAAATCAACAATCAAGAATATTTAAAGAACAAACCCTTCAGTTTCCTGAGTGCGGGGCCTAAAACGGGGATCACGATTTGCAACTTGAGGACTTCCCCTTGGCCGAAGCATCCTCTTACGCTGCTGGACTCCAGAGCTGAAAACTTCCCTTTCCCTCTCAGCAGCTCCTTCACCATCTGCACCTCCATCATCTGATTCTTTCTCATACAGTTTGCTGCATTTTTCAGGTCTATCTCCTTCAATGTCAGTATCTCTTTCTTTTCTCCTGTCTCTAACTTCCCTATCAACAATTTTCCAGCTGTCAAATTCTTTCTGTTTTTTCTGCTCTACAGAGGGGATTTCCTGTTCCACTACTTTGATAGACCCATCCCCCACTTCTTTCTCATTGTGCGAAGCCTCCTTTTCAATTCCATTCCAAGACTCTCTATTTGTACGATCTTTTTCCCTCTCTTTATTCCTTTCCCTTTCTTTTGAAAGATCCTTCCTCTCCCTTTCCCACCTCTCGGTTTCTCTTTCGTCCCTAGCTGATTCTTTTCCCTCATTGCTGCTATTACCTACCTGTATATTGCTCCTATGATCACTTCTTTCCTTATCTCTGTCTCCCCAATCACCATGCTTTATATCTTTCCTTTTCCTGTCCTTTTCTTTAAATCTGTCCTCACCCTTTGAGTCAACTTTGTTTTCACCAACCGCCTCATGTGCTTCCACATTATCCCTGTCTTCAATGCTTGAACCTTCCTTTCCGACCTCCAACAGGTTTTGAGAATTACCACGTGACAAATGCCATGGATCCACGTGTCCTCCTGGGGATTCGGAATATCTTTTTCCCCTATGATATTCTTTTGGTTCCCTCCAATTCACTTGACTGCTTACCATACCAAAGCCATCTTTCTCTGCCTTAATATCAGTTTTCTGATCATTATGAGCCTCCCTATCATATTTTGTTTCCTTATTATCATCCACTCTACTTTTAAACCTTGCATCCTTCTCACCTCGAACACTTTGGGAATCCCTTTTCAAATCCCCATGCAGCTCCCTCACTTCACCTCTAGGTTCTCTGTTTTCAACCCGGTGGTCCCTGCTGTCCTTGGAATCCTTAGTGACCAGCCTGTTTTCAGAAGCAGCAGGATGAGAATCCACATGCATATCGTTTGAAGATGATGGCATGTGATACATTGGAGTCAGAGGTGATTTTCTATCTATGTCACGAGGTTCAGTCCGGGGAATCTTTGCCAACCGAGCATCAGGACCCATCTCGTAAGGAGGATGGTACTCATTTGAAATGCTTGATGCCAGCTTTGGATATGAAACCGTATCTTCATGAGAGTATTTGGAAGAAGAGGAATGACCACCCTCTTCGTGAGGTCTCTTAGGAGCACCACTCATGGCTAAATTTCAACCACAATTATAAGACTGAATCAGTAAGCGGTGATGTCATAAATGCAATGGAGATCCCTCTTAACTCTAATAAGTAGGGCACCACCTACAACAAGACGGTAATGTGTGTATTAGTAGAGTCTCAACCATAACAATGGAACGTCTTCTGAGTCAAAGGCCAAAATTAGAGAATTAAGAGGCACCGACGACCGACACAGCATGCTTTTACTTCTTTAAAATCCTATAGCGAAAGCAAAATACTGATCGAAGCAGTATGTTGCTGTTATTGGAAATAAGAAGATCGCAACTACTGTCTTTCTCTGTGAAAAACAGTAATAAATTTTCAGGAATCATTTTTTTTTTAAATATTTATTTTTCAATACCCATCTCTTTTCTCAGCACATAGACATAGATTAACATTGAAGAAACCCATACAAATTGACGCAGACACAAAAGCAAATGAAAACAACAATAACTAAACCTAAAGCAGAACACAATCAAAAAGCGGCCAACCAAGCACGCCATTATTAAGAAAAAATGTACCCAAAGCCTAAGAATGAAAACGAAGCACCAAAAGAAAAAAGTAAAGACTTTCCTTGACAAATGTCTAATGTTTGCCCCCACACAAGAAAAGAAGAAAACGAAAAATGAACCCGCACTTAATCATCGGCAGAATTGAAAACAATTGTAATACAAGAGTACAACCGCATACCTGGATACTCAGATCTCGAAACAAAACAAAACAAAACAAAACAAAACAAAACAAAAAAGAGAAAGAAAAACATAAACAAAAAAAAAGAAAAAAAAAAAGCAGAAGGCAATTAAGAAGGGGGATAACTTGAAATGAAATGAATTGAATTGAATTCCTAAAGAGTAAAGACAACGACATGGAAAATGCTAGGAGAACAAACACATGTACACTCACTTGGGGTTCATCACCCCGTCCCGTCTTCTTCTTCCCTGTCTCTCGCGCTCTTGCCCTAAGCTAGGCGTGTGTGTGAGAATCGCGATGTATTGCTAAGCGCTGCTCGTCGAGATTAAGTGAAGTCCCCTCGCGTCTAACTTTCCAATATAAGGAGTGCAGCAGCCGAATATTGTCAGTCGTGACATCATCAATTGCTCTTTCCCCGAAATCCCAATTTCAGCGAGTGGGCTGGACGGATCCGATTGTCCAAAGCCCAAAGTTTGCCTCTGACGTTTGGAGGACGGCGAAACCCCAAACGAGTCGGACTCGGTTGGCCGCTTTGTGTTCCGAGTTATTTTTCAGGTTACGTTGATTTCACAATTAAATGTTCGGGTCGTTTTCCAGTTGGGTTGACCCGTTATTATTGAATTCTTTTTTAAATTTTTTTGTTAATTAATTTATTATATGCACTGCATGTATATATTTGTATTACTAATATTAGATCCACGTAATAGATATAATTATTATATTTTATTTAAATAAAAAATAAGTTATAAATTATAAATATTATTTCTTTTTTAAGAAAAAAGTTATATGCAAAATTATTTTCTCTTTTTATTAGTATTTATATTGTACGAATTTTAAATATATCTAAATAATTATTAATATAAATTAGATAAATTACAATATATATTATATTGTAATTTAGTAAATAAAATAAATTAAATGTATATTAAAATTTTTGTTTTATAAAATATTTAAAAAATTATAAATTAATTGTTAAATTAATAATAAATATTAAAAATCATAATAATTTATTAAAAAATTAAAAATTAAATTAAATACTTAAATCTCTAAAATTAAATAAACATTATACTATAAATATTTTACTAACTTTCTTTTAGTTTTAGTAATATTAATATATATTAGTTTTGAATTCGTGTATTATATAAGTTATAGATATCTAATTGAAAGTTTTAATTTTAATTTAAACTATATTTGCTTTTATAGTTAATTTATATTTGAAAAATAATAATCAATTAAATTAAACTGATTATTAGATAACTATATATTTATGAATATTTAATTATAATCAAGATAAAATTTTATAAATTAATAAAATTTTTATTTAATTATATTTAAATTTACATTAATTAATTCATATAATTCAACTTTAATTGTAAATAAATTTTTATAATTATAATATATCTTAATATTTTTATTTTTTATATTAATGAGAATAATTGATTTTTCTCTTTTAAGAAATAATATGTGAATTTAAGAGTTTTTTTCTTTTTTTTTCTTTAGGATGAAGATTTAAAAGTAGTCTTCTTTTTTTTTTTGGTCTGTTATGTTTCTTTATTAGGAAATATTATAATTATAGAAATTTAATTATTATTAACAAAATTTATAAATTTTTAGAATATTTATATGATTATAATTAAATATATATTAATTAAATTATAAAATTGTATTTTAATCATAATGAAATTTTTATAATTATAAAATATTATAATATCTTAAATTTGTGAATTTATAAGAAGTTATTATATAGACGAAAATTAAAATCTTTACTTAATTTCAACAATATATACTTATATATAAATATAAATTTATAATGTATAAATGTGTGTAGTTATTTATATGTATAATATAATTACCAAAATTAAAAGAAAGTTAATAAATTGCTTAAGTGAGAAGGTATAATTAGTTTTAAATTTTTCTAACTTACTCGATTGATTTAAAGAATAATTAGTTTTAAATTTTTTAAAACTAACAAAGTGGTTTTTCTGAAACTAATAACTGAAGAGCAACTGCCCTTCTTTTATCTCTCTCCCGACTTCGAAGGCAGTAAAGAGGGAGTGAAAACAGAGAGAGAGAGAGCGAGGGAGACAAAAGAGGAGGAGAAGCCGGAGAACTCTCGCTTTTTTGAAGCTTTTGAGCGGTCACTCTTCCTTTACCCCTTCCCAACCTACTAGAAAGAGTGAAAAGAGAGAGAGACGGAGGAGAAGAAGTCAAAAAAACTTGCGACAGAAATTCAAAAATTTGAAAACTAAACCCTCACTTGTTCTTAGCAAAGGGCACATTTTTTTTTAATAAAAAAAAACTCGAAAGTCTTTTTGATTTCATGTTATGTTATTAGCTAATTTCTTTGTTCATTATCTGCTCGCTTGATTAGTGATTGTTTATTTAGCTTTTAATTCCATTATGTTTCAATGTCTTTACCAAACACCAGAAAAAAAAAATTTCTAGAAAAAATATTTTTCTGCGAAAAATTTTACGCAAAAATTTTTTTGTAATGAACAAATAAAGCCTAGTTAACCAAATCAATGTAAATCAAACTTTTTTTTGTTAGATTACAGTTTATTTTAGTAAATTGCAGTTAATTAAAATATTATTTTATATGTATATTTTTATTTTAATATAATTAAATAATAATAATAATAATAATAATAATAATAATAAAACTATTAATAATAAATAAAATTTTATAAAATATTATTATATTTTAAATATTTATTTATTTATTTTGTTATATAATAATAATTATAAATTTTTTGACGATGATGTAAACAATTTTATACATTTAAACTATAACTTTTAAAAATATTTTTATAAAACCAAAACTTTTAATTTACTCAAATTTAGTTTCCATTTTCTTGATTTGGTTTGAGTAATTGAATTGTAAATACCTTTAAATATAAGATCGCCCATCCTAACACCCTAAATTTAAAGTTCGAAGATATTGAATAAATTAACTTATAGGCTTAACTCTTTTAAAGAATTCACATTTTCAAATTTATATTTTTTTCATATCAACATCACCACTTCATAAGACCAATCATATCAAGTATATATATTTTATTTCACTATAATGGTTGGTAGATTTGAACTAAATTTGGTTTTGAAAAAAAAAATAAAAAACCCCTCAATTTTTCACATAATATATTTTATTATTCAAGTCAAAATAATTTAAAAGAAGATAATTTTTTTAAAAAATTAACCAAATACACTAAATTATAGTATCTCTTTCTCTGTAAACAAGATATATTTAAAACTTGCATAATGCATGGGTTCAACCTTAATACTAATTATATAACTATTCAATTATTCTAATAAAATCTCATTTGTTTTTTAAGCTTATACTTATTTATGTTTTTTTCTTTTAAGATTTTAATTTCTCTTTCTGTCTAATTATGGACATTCTTATGTTTTTCTTTTTTGATTTTTTGTTTTCTTTTGTTCTTATTGGGATCTTACGTAGTTTTTTTTTCCTTTTTTTATATTTATTTATTTTTTCTTTTTGTACATTTTTATTGTTATGCCTATTTCTTCTTTTTTTTTTTATCAATTTCTTATATCTTCTTTCTCTTTTTATTATTGATTTATTTCTTATTTTACTTCTACCATCACACTACTTAAATACTTTTATGTACATGTACATTTAAAAAATGTTTGGTTTAATTTTAGAGATCCATTATTTGTTAATAAACTATTAACAACAGCTCTAAAAGTGTTTGATTATTTTTTGATAAGAAGAAAAAATTACATTCACCCACACCATTTTAGAGTTTTAACATTTATGTTCACTTTATTATTTTTTTAATGTCCCCCTTATTGTTACTATTACTAACTTAATTTAGCCCATCTTACATGTTTACCATTAAGTATTACCATATGACATATTGCATGTTAGGATAAGTCTAACTCATAAGGTCAAATCATTAACTTTGATGATGTGTTATTTCTTTTTAAAAAAATTAACTTTTAAAAGAACTTGAAATAATATTTAAAAATTAAAAAATTCCAAAAAATATAATAATATGCCAAAAAATCATAAAATTTCAAAACTTCTTTATGAATCTAAATTTTTTTTTCAATATTAAAAATTAAAAAATTCAAAAATGTTTCTCTTTCTCTCTGTATCTTTTTTCTCTTTTTAGCTTTCTTGCCTTTATTTTTGTTTTTTTACATATTACACCTCATTTTTTATAGTTTTTGAAGTTTTCAAAATTTACACATATAGAGAGAAAGAGAGAAAAAGTGGTAGAGAAAGAGTAAATGGAGACCAAAGAAAGAAAAAAGAATTTTTAGATTTTTTAAAAAAGCTAAACATTTTTAAAAAGCATTTTTTATATTTTTGAATTTTTCAAATAAATTTTTCAAAATTTTGAGATTTTTTATAATTTTTTTATTTTTCTTTTAAAGACTATATTTTTCATAATTTGTTTAAAATTTTAATTTTAAACAATATATATATATATATATATATATATATTAGATTTTAAAATTAAATTATTAGATTTAAAAAAATTCAAATTTTTTCAATAAAATGCCATGTCACCAACTTTAATAACATGGCCTCGTAAGTTAAAGTTATCTTACCACGTGACATGATTTAACAATAAAAGTGCAAGATGGGCCAAATGATCTTAATTAAGGTGTATATGAAATTACCTAATCCACTTAACCCAATTAATTGACCAAGATTAAATCAAAACCTCTAAAAATGAATTAGTTATAATTTTTAATTTAAGTAAATTGTATTTAATAATTTAATTGCAATTTTGAAACTTTGAAACTATTAAAACTAAACTAATTGTGTAATAATATGAAATTTTAAAATTATATTTTATAAAAAAATTAACTACTTAAAAAAAAAAAAACTCAATCATCTCCATTAAGGTTAGAGAGGATTAAGTTGTCTTATCATGTGACATGACTTAACAACAAAGGTGCAAAATAGGTTAAATGATCCTAACTACTTATACATGACTTATCAACTTGACTAAAATCAAACTAATATCTTTAAAAATGGATCTGTTATAATTTTTAATTTAATCAATTTTTATTCAATAGTTTGGTTGCAATTTTGGAAATTCAAAAATCTTTAAAATTAAATTGATCACCTAATAATATTAAACCCCAAAATTATATTTTATAATAAAATTGACTACTAAAAAAAACTTAATTAACTCCACTGAAATCTAGAATGTTAATCCATTTACATTTGTATTTAAGTATAACTGATTTTCTTTAATAATTTACTTGGAATAAATCTTTTTCATGTCATTTGTGTAATTTTTCTTATTGTCACCATGCCAAAATTCATTTACACGACCAGTTTTACTACTTAAAAGGTATACTGTAGGGTTTAACCCTAAACCCATTGCTTTAAACAATTTGTCAATGCCATTATAATTATTAATTTTATGTAATGATTTATATGTAGCTATTATAAACCCTTATCAATAAATATAATATAGGTAGAGGATTTTTAAAGGGAGGTAATGTTTTTTCAAGTGCAACATATAATTGTATATGTAGATAATGAGTTCTATGTAGTGGTTCTTAACCATTACTTTTATATATAGTATGCACAACAATTAAAGTGCTTTATACAAGGGTTTTAGAGTTTTTATTTATAAATAAAATAAAAATTTAAGAAAAAAATTGAAATGTATATAAACAACATCATTTGCCTATAATGAATGAGTATCTCTTACTTTTAAAGATGATAAGGTTATATGTACTCTCATCCCTTCTTACTTATTATAATCTTTTACCTAAATAAAGTATTAAACTATGTGTTCTTTTATTTCTTCATCATAAACAAAATCAAATTAAATGAAATCCAAAGGTCAAAGTGTTAAAATTTCTAAATGAATGATGTTAGAATATTTTTGAATAATATTCTTATTAAATATTCAATTATAATGCAACTCGATTAGTAAAAAATAATTAGGTATATTATTGCACTATTAAAGACAATAATCTCAACTGTAATTTAAGTATTGATGGCTATACTTAATTTAATTTTTTTGTGTGTTAGGAACTAGATATATCTAGTCCTCTATCTTCCTAACACACACAAAAATTACATCTAAAGGCATGTGATTACAATAATAGTCATAAGAGAAAATTTGGTTATTAAGTTAAAGCAAACTCTCTAGATGTATTAATAATTTCAACTTTCACGAATTTAAATATATCATTTACAATATTATTTATATAAGTATATTCAATTTTAAGATCTAAAAAATTAATGTTTATAATGATAAATTTATTAAGAAATCAAACAAATAGTATCAAAACTTGTATTTTAAAATTGAATATTTTTTGTATATGATAAAAAACATATATACCCTATTAATAATTATTTTTTGATCTTATGAAAATTATAGAACTTTATTTTATCATTTAGCTCTTACATGATTGAAAAAAAAAGGAAAAAAAATCTTTCATCATAATGATTATATTGCATATATAGGTTAAAGTAACTTTAACCATTATAGAAATGAGGGAATTAATTAATTTCTTGTAAAAAGAATGAAGTGGTCAAAATTTTCTTATTATGGAATTATTAATTCTATCAAAGTGAAAGATAGTACTTGATAAATGGAGTTTTATGGAACTTGTGCCTTTATAATGTTTAGATAAAAAATAAAAATAAAAAATACAATTTTTGATTCAAGCTATTAAAAGTGGTGGTTGGATGTATTATAAGGAATTGCAAATTACTTAAAAGGATAATATCAATTGCTTCGCTCTTTATATTGATCAGACTCTTTTGTGTTTATGAAATGATTGAGTTGTTACCACATTATGTTAATAAATTTATGAATGTTTAATTGATGAAATTTACTAATTGTTACTTTATACTTATAATTCCTTATTTCTCAATTTTGTTTAAAGAAAAATTACAGCAACATATAGATGTTTATAACATTTATTAGTGAAATTTAAAGGTTGTCTATTCTAACAACTTAAGGACTCAAATACTGAGGTCTTTGTTAATAATATATAATGTATTATTTTAATATACATGCATTATTATTATAGTTTGTTAATTGTCAAAGTGATCAAATTAATATATTTATCGTCATGTATATATTATAATTATAATTTAATTGTCATGAAAATGACCAAATTAAAATATTTGAATTGATATACATATATTATTGTTATTGTTTGTTAGTCACCAAAGTAGCCAAACTTGTATGTTCAACGATACGTATAAATAAATCATTTATTTATAATTTTAATGAAATATTTATAAATAAAAAATGAATGAATAAATTGATATTATTAATCATTTGAAATTTAAGATTTATCTAAAAGTGAATTATTATTCTATTATTAATAACATAGTTGAAATATATTAATATTTTAATTAAATATATTTGTTTACCTAAAAATATCAAATATATTTGATTGAAAATATTTAATTACTTATTAAAGTTAAGGTTATTACTTATAACAATGTATTGTAAGATTTTTCAAAAAAGAACTACAATATACTTTGATTGTTTTATTTGATTTATGATTAATTATAAGTATCTATAGTTATACAACTATTATAATTCACTTGTATGTATTGTTGTCTTGTTTAATAGATTGAACTTTTCATAATAATATAAAAAAAGTCAATGTTTACTTATGTGTTATGAATATTAACTTGCATTATTAGTAAGTAAACTCATTGCTACTATAGATTTAAGTTGTAAGGAAGAAAAGTTACAATATAAATATAAGAACGAAATAATAGATTAAGTCTTATATTTATAAAAATGATTATTACTAATAATATTAAGAAAATTATTTCATAAACAAAAGGTGTAAAAGAATATTTGCAATTTATGAAAAGACATTTTTATTTTAAGGATAAGTCATTAAATGGTACTCTTATGGTAGAACTCATGACTATAAAGTTTATTTGGTCTTGAACTATGTAAGAATATATTATTAAAATGTCTAATTTTAAGGCAAACTTTAAAATTTTAAGATTAATGGTAAATAACTTTTTTCTAAGTACAGTTCATTTTAAACTTATTATCTCTTGAGTATGGATCATTTTAAATTCAGTAGAATACTATAAAGGAAAAGTGAAAAGTCAATGAATTGGCTAGTATGTTTATACAAGAGAAATGAAATAGAAAAATCAAGTAAGTCACTTTATTATTCTTATGGACAATAAATTTAATAAAGGAATAAAAGTGAAAGTCATCCACTTAAGAAAGGAAAAAGTCTACTTATATTTCTTAGGCTAAAAAAAAGGAACAAAAAGGGTGTAACCTTCACTTTTGTGAAGAAAATTAGACATTTTCATAAAGATTACCCAAAATGTAAGGTTTGATTTAAAAAAGAAAGGAAAATTAAATACCTTCATATGTTTCAAATAAAATTTAATTAAAGTTCCTAATAATACTTAATAGTTTGATTTTAGTGTTATTATTCATATATCTATACTAATACGATGATTAATTATGATTTGATTCTTTTAATTAATATAAGAATACAAACATTTTTCTAATATATTTTTATCGATGTTTTATGTCAATTGAAACATGATAAAATTTAAAAGAATCCTTATTTACCATATATCATAATATTGAAATCAAGTATAATATGATAAATAAAAATTCTATTTAGTTATGACATATATGTTTAGATCATATATCTAAAGAAAAATTAGTAAGATTGGTAATAAGATTTTTTCAAATTTAGATTTTGCTAATTTTAAAAAATATATGAATTACATTAAGTGTAAACAAATCAAATATATGATGAAAGAGGCCATAAAAAGCATTCATTTTCTTAAAATTACACATAACAATATTTGTAAACATTTTAATATTATAATCCTTAATAAAGAATTATATTTTATCACCTTTATAAATGTTTTTCATATTATAGTTATGTCTATTTGCTTTTTAAAAACTCAATCATTTGATATTGTTAAGGTATATATAAAAGAGGCTAGAAATAATTAGACATATGGTGAAAATCATAAGATTTTATAGTGATAATGAATATTATAAAAAATATAATGATTTAGGGCAATATCCAAGTCTATTTATGAAATTCCTTGAAAGTCATGACATATATGTATGGTTAAGTATGTTAGACATATCTTAGTAAAAGATGTGATGGAAAGATATAATCAGATATTAATGAATATGGTTAATAGTATAATAAGTAATTTCTTTTTACTCAAATTTTTATAGATGTATGTATTATTTATTGAATAAGATTCCTAACATTATAGTTTAAAATACTTTTATTAAACTATGGATGTGAAGGAAACTTAATTTAAGGTACCTGAATGTTTGGGTTGCTTAATGAAAGCAATAATTTACATGAAAAGAAATTACATTCTCAAATAATTAGAAACTAAATTATTAGTTATTTAGAGAAGTCTAAAAGGTATAATCATAGTTTAAAAATTGTAGAAACTAGAAATGCAAGATTTACTCAGAATGGTGAAGTTAGTGAGACTAATAAATGTCAGAATATGAACATAAACGAAATTAAGGCAAATATTTTTTTTCTACTTATAATAGTTCTTTTGTTCACTACAACACCAAATATTGTTTTAAAAATCGAAGAATATTTGAATGAATAAACACTTTTTGAAGAAACTAATTTACAAATGACTAATGTAAATGAACCATAAGGGGTAATGCTAAGAAAACAAAGAAGAAAGAGTAAGCTATTTTGGATGATTATGTAATTTATTTACAAAAGTCAAATTTTAATATTATAATTAATAAAGATCCAATCTTATTTTTGTAGCCATAAAAGTATTAAATTTAATATGGTATTGGTTTCTTAGTATGATTTAAAATTACACCAAATAGATTGTGAAAATTGTTTTTCTTAATGAAAATCTTGAAGATGAAGTTTACGTGGATGAACTTAAAGGTTTTTTCATTAAAGGTAAAGATTAAATGGTATGTAAACTAAAATAACTTTCCTTATAATGATATATTAAGTTCAATAATATCATAATATCTTTTAAATTTAAGAAAAAACATTGTTGATTAGTGTTATATACCAAAAGATCAATGAAAGTAAGTTTGTTTTTTAGTCATCTATGTTAATCATTGCTAATATTTTAAGTATATTATGTGATATTAAATATTTTCTTTAAAGAATTTTATAATTGAAGATATAAGAGAAAAATTATGTGTAATAAGACTATAAATATTTCGTAATAAATTATAATGATTGATAATTGTCTTAAAATAGCTATATTGAAAAAATTTTAGAAAAATTTTATATAAGTGAGTATTTACTTAAGATTATTCTTATATAGAAAGGTGGCAAATTTAATCTCATGTAATGTTTTAGGAATGATACAAAATGTAAAGAAATGGAATCAATTCATATGTCTCTATTATTAGTAACTTAATATATTTGTTAGCTTATATTAGACTAGATATCAATTTTGCTATCGAAATATTAAATAAGTATAAAAGTAATTCTAAAATATATCATTAGAAAGTTATGAAGAAAGTATTAAGGTACTTAAAAAAAACTAAAAATTACATGCTCATGTAAAGAAAATCTAACTATTTAAAAGTGATTGGATATTTAGATTTAAATTTTGCTATATGCATTAATAGTAGAAAATCTACTTTAATTATCTATTCCTATTTAAAAAAGAGCAATTTTATGGAATAATAAAAAATTATCTATTATTATTTCATTTATTATAAAAGTAAAGTTTGTAGTATGAATTAAAAGTTATAATTTATGCATTATGACTATGAAATATTATTTTAGGACTTGAAGTTATTGATATCATTATCAATTCATTGAAAATTTATGTAATAATTTCACATGATTATTCTTTTTTAAGAATGATAAATACTTAAAGGACACCAAATTTAATAAGAATTAAGTTATTTTATCATTAAAGAGAATATTCAAAAATAAAAAGTGTTTGTAAAGTATAAATTGATTTCATTATAATAGATCAATATAAAAATTTACAACTAATATTATATAAAAAATGTATCCTTCTAATGAGTTTTAGCTATATTAATGATAATTTATAATATATAATGCAATAATACTTTATATTCATTAATATTTTTTTGATATATATTATATATTTTTTGTTATATTATAATTATATACATATTATTATTTTTCACATAAAAGTCTATATGAGACATAATTATGAACTATAGATATATATAATCATTGATTAATAATTATAAATCAATAATAATTATTATTAATAGTAATATCTAATAAATAAATTAGTCAAACTCTTATATAGTCGTAAAAATAATAAACATAATAATAGAAGTTTAATTAATTAAAAAAATTATAAAACTTAATTAAATAGAAGGAAAAAATTGGGGTTGTGTTAAAATATTTGGTTTTAAATAAAAATGAAAGAATTAATATCATCTTTTCATCAAAAAATTTAAAAAAAAATTCAGACAAAGAATAATATTACATTTTTAAAAATAAAATAAATGGAAACTAAATAAATATTAAAAAAAAGTTACAATAAGAAAATATTGAAGTATTATTTTTTTATTAAAAATTCTATAAAATTGTGAATTATATGATAAATAACTTTCATTATTTTTATAAATCATACACTTTTTTAGAAAATTAAAATTATTAATTATTAAAATATTTATTATAAAATGGAAAGCATTATTAATTTTTATTTTTTGCAAGCAATCTTCTAGATGGGAGAACCAAGCAGCCCAAGTAATCGAAATGGGCTTGAGCTTAGCGAAGACCCAAAACTGACAAGTATCGTGTGCTCCCAGCCGGAAACCCTAGGGCCCCAGCAAAGAGTTCAAAGCCGAAAAGAGGAAGAAGAAAAAGGAAGCGGACAGCTTCCTTCTTCCCCGGCTCCAACTCTTAAAACTGGAGGAAGGGAAGGGGGAGGAAGGGAAGGGAAGGGAAAGGAAGGGAAGGAAAGGAAAGAAGACAGCTCAAATTCAAAGGTCATGGTTCCCACTTCCAGGTACTAATGACAACAAGTTTGTTTGCTTTGCTTTGCGTTTGTTTTTTTTTGTTTTTTTCTTTTCCCTCTCCCTTTCTCTGCCTGAAACCGAAACTGGAAAGCTCAGGCGATTGAGAGCATTCCAGCGGTGGATGAGGTCTCAGGGCGTTGAATACGGAACCGATGCCATCGAGTTCATCGACAGCCCCCCAGAAGAAGGAGGCATTGCAGTGAAAGCGTTGCGGGATTTGAAGGAAGGAGAGGTGGTGGCAACCATCCCAAAGACCGCCTGCCTCACCATCAAGACCAGTGGCGCCCGCCGCGTCGTGGAAGCCGCCAACCTCTGTGGTTATTTGGGCCTTGCGGTGGCTCTCATGTACGAGAGGTCCTTGGGCCACCGCTCTCCTTGGGCTGGGTACCTTCAGTTGCTGCCCGACGCCGCAGATGGCTTGCCTTTGCTTTGGACCCTTGATGAGGTCGATCACCTCCTTCGAGGCACCGAGCTTCACAAGGTCAACAAAATAATATGAACAGTAGTTTAGTTTTTCGTTATTCTAGAATACAAGGATACGAGATTGCGAGGTTGTTTTTATGTTCTTGAAAATTTATTCCTTCCTATTTCCCCTCAATTGATGATATCCTGTGAACTTGTAGGCAGATAGTGAAAGAAGACAAAGCTCTCGTCTATGAAGATTGGAAGGAGAATATACTCCCTCTTTTGGATTCGGAATCTCTCGATCCCAAATATTTTGGTGTTGAGCAGTACTTTGCTGCAAAGAGTCTGATTGCTTCTCGATCCTTTGAGATTGATGATTATCATGGATTTGGTATGGTTCCTTTGGCAGACCTGTAAGTATTCCTTGCCCGCAATGCTTGGGAATGTCATCCACTAGCAATTTTGGGAGTGCTTTGCTTGTTGCCTTCAATGCCTGCATCTTGCGTTACTCATTTTGGTGTGTTGGATTTTAAAATTATTTTTTCCTTACATATTTACACCAGAGATTGCCACTTTTCTTTCTAGCAGTTGATTGTCTCTTATTCTATTGATTTGGATGATGTTAGCCATATATATATATATATATATAATCCCTGGTAGATGAAGATATTTCAAGCATTCCACTGCAGCATGACAATAATAGCTACAGACTTGCGTGATATCTAGATAAACTATTTACTACACGAACTGCCAAACCTTTAACTTTGGTTCTGCTTGAGATGTGAAAAAACTGGTTAAACTAGGTTCTTTTATGCTTCCTAGCTTTGATTAACCTTACCATTTCAACCCAGTGGATTGTTCTAATTTTCCCTGCCATTTATTAGTTTCTATGGTATTGGTGTGTGGGTATGCATTGGTATAATTTTTTTTCCTTTTTTGTCAATACACTACTATTTTCTATGTTTGACACATATGCATTTAGACAGAGAGATAAACATTAATTTGTGAGTTATTTAGGGTTTGCCTTTGTACTTCTAGCATAGGATTTGTGTGTCTGTCAAGCAAAAGTGGCTTAGGGGCTGTTGGTGATCATCATAAAGCAGCCAACTGAAAAGAAGATGAACCTGGTATTAGAAGAAACCATAGTTGTGCTTGTGTCTGTAGCCATAATGAGGTGGTTCTTTGAGAGAATGTAGAGTTTATTTCATTAAGTTTGAAAGTGTGGGGAAAGATTATTTTTTTCTTTTTAATTTTATAATCAATGATAGTTGAGTAATATAAAGATGTATTGTAATTATCATGATGGTTCTTTAGTGCCATCTATTAAGAGCGGGTGTTTGATAAATGGCATTGATCAATCTCCAAACATTGGAGAGTTTTGGTACCTGTAGTTCACTGGCAGGATATTTGGGTGGAGCTCGTGGTTTGAATATTTGCACCCAAACATCTATTAAACAATAGTTGTTGATATTTTGCATGTCCTCTGAACTTCTATATTGCCTGTCTTGGATTTTTGTTTTTCTCTTGACGACATTAACTTTCTCAAGTACGTGCTATTAATTGCAAGGGCAGAAGTATGGTTAACAGGTCCAGATTTGTAATTCAATTAATGATGTCATCTAAATTAGCAATTTCAATTGGAGAAAGTTTATGGCCTATTTATAATTCTGTGTGCATCTCTTTGAAAACGTTTCTATCAGTATGCTTCTGTAGATGCTCCTGTATCTCTTTCTCTCTTCCCCCTCCCTCCCTCCTTCTCCTGTAGATTAAAACTGATGATTTGCTAGTTGGAAATTCTCTTTTCGTTATTGATCATTTGCTTATCCTTGGTGACATGACAAGTAATTCCATATCTCTAATGGATCTTCAACACGCTGCAGCTTTAATCACAAGACTGGAGCTGAGGATGTGCACTTTACCTCTTTGTCTTCTCAGTGTGGGTCTGATGATGCAGATGAGAGCAACAAAAATCATTTGCATGCTAATTATACTGGTGATGAGGAACTGTCAAGTGAGACAGAATGCTCTTCAAACACTGGGAATGATCACATGATTTTAGAAATGATTATGGTGAAAGATGTCAGGGTTGGAGTCGAGGTTAGTATCGCTCATAATATTGTTTTGATGTCTTAGTGTGACTGCCGTGCATGACCCTTAAATCTGGTGCTCAGATAATCTGGTTGATTTGCTCTATTGCTTTGAGTTAGATGTGCATTGCATGCTTTTTACTGGGATAAATCCTGTAGGGTCATGGTTCTTTTAAGGCATAAAGAATCGTACATTTTCTGGGAACATGAACCTTTGTTTGACTGAGATTTGAGATAGCTAGAAGCTGATCTGCTGTAAAATAAAATTGGTGCTTCTGGTTTGAAGGACTTCCCCATAGGCATGAAGTAGCTTAGATTTATGTCTCAATCTCCAGCCTGGGAGGATGCTTTATTGGCTTTGCAGTGGGTAGAATTTGTTTAGAATTTAATCTTGTTCTGGCTCTATTGCAGATTTTGTAGATTCTACAATTACTTCCTTTCAAATGAGTAATGCTATTTTCTAACTCTGTTTTCTCTATATTTGGTTGAAGAAAGGAATTAAAAAACATGGTCCAAGGGCTGAGCCAATGGCAATATTCACTAAGTTCTTTGAACAATAAATTGTTGATCTAGGTGAAGCTCTGTTTTTGATTAATATGGACTGATCTAGACTTATTTTTACCCCTATTTTAGGCCACCATTGTTGACATCAAATGATCTTAGTGTTGTATAATTTTCATAACTGCAGGAAAGGAAGCTTTTTCATGTTCAAAAATGATCTTTTCTTTTCTATCAGTTCCCTCTTTTCATTTTTGTTTCTTTTTTGTCTCTTTTCAGGTCTTTAATACATATGGGTTGATGGGTAATGCTGCATTGCTTCATAGATACGGTTTTGCAGAGGCAGATAATCCATATGATATTGTGAACATTGATTTGGAGCTGGTACTCCGGTGGTGTTCAACACTGTTCTCTGACCGTTGTGGCAGAGCAAGGTTGGCCCTGTGGAGAAGATTGGGTTACTCTGGATGTGTTAGCCAGAATGCTGAATATTTCGAGATCTCGCCCAATGGGGAACCGCAAGTGGAATTGCTAATGCTATTGTATATAATTTTATTAAAAGAGGACGCTTTTTATGACCTGGATCTTAAGGTTTCAACAGCCAATAACTTCAATGGATTGATCAGCATGACTTTGTCTGCAAAATGCAGTTTGACGGGGGATGAAAGCTCAGAAATAAGTAGGGACCTCTTGCTAACAAAAGGTGTCTGTTGTGCACTCTTTTGGCTTGCTGATGAGAGGGAAAGTGCTTATGGTTTAAACTTGGCTGACGATGACATTGAGGCAATGAAAAGTTGTACGAAAGACAGAAAGCTATTCAATTCCTTGGTGCTGCGTGCGAGCGAGAGGAAGATTCTCCAAAAATTGAGAGCTCATGTTGCTTCTGGTGGTCGGTCATTAAAGATTACCAAGAGGACATCTACAAGGAAGAGATTGAGAAATAGTTAGGTAAAAACATTCTTGCACCTTTGAGCATTCTGTCCTGCCTTCGATTCTTATGTACTTACACTTGGCATTAACATTGGCATTTTTGGTGGGTTAAATGGTTAGTGTAGGCTATGTGCCACGGCTGTTGTGGTGAAGTGCCGTCTAGACTTGAAGATCACGTCACCGGAATTCTTGACTAGAATACATGCAGCCGATGTTGTGCCATTTTTAGATAGCCTGGCATTTGGATCTCTGCCAACTTTCTTTATCTTTTACTGTGCTAATTTCTTTGCCTTTTTTTTTGGCAAGTTTTGTTTCCCTTCGCGTCTCGGGGACTGCAATTTTGAGATTTTTACTTTATTTCAGGTCCCTTTTTGTAGCACCACATGTGGTGCTCATTGTGTGCTTCACTTGATGATAACATGAAAGATTCATTGCATTGCGTCATAAAATTGGCCTGCGGTTGGGTCAAAGTTGCTGGGCAATTTTAGTGGAGCGGCAAACATGTGTATGGTGGCATTAGGTATTAAACCAACGTCAACCCCTTTGTTTTTATGTTCTTTTTTGTTGAGTATTATGACTCAAATTTGCGTGTCCTCAACCAGATTTTGCAAGTTTGCACCCACTCTATTTTGGTTAAAATCCAATTTAACAAGTGACCATTTGGTCAACGCAGATGTTGTCTCAAGAAAATTTTGACCGTGCCATATCTTACGAAAGATGGTATGGTCATTGCGGAGGTGATCCAGACCTAAGCACGAAATTAATTAATAAGGGGTCATATATATATATATATATATACGGGAATCGTAAGGGTTATGGAAGAAAAGTAAGAAACAAAGACATAAAAGTATGGTGTGGAATTCGGGGGTTAGGTAAGCACGTTCGGCCGCCATAGCCCATAGAGAGCAAAACAAAATTGCCCTCTCTCTCTCTCTCTCTCTCTCTCTCTCTCTATATATATATATATATATATATATATATATAGATATAGATGTAGACACACGCACAAAGAGGACAAACGGATGCTTGGATCGAACCAAGAAAAGGGAAAGAGTTGGGGGAGGGAGAATTTGGAAATGGAGACGTTTTACCTGTCCCACGGGTCGCCGATGCTGTCGATAGACGAGTCGATAGAGGCAAGAAGTTTCTTCCGATCTTGGCAGACGAATGTTGTCAAGGACAAGCCCAGATCGATTCTTGTAATTTCTGGACACTGGGACACCAGACATCCCACTGTTAACGTTGTTGATCGCAACGACACCATCTACGATTTCTATGGCTTCCCCAAGAGCATGTACCAGGTAGATTAATTTCCCCTTCATTCGAACCAAGGGAATTGTTAATGGCATGCCTTCTCCTCGAATATCTGTTGATCGATGTGATAATTTTCTTTGATGATCGGGTGGCTGTTGTATTTGAATGCAATGCTAATTTTGATACAGATTAAATAGACAATTGATGACGAGGGTGCACTGGAATATTTAAGGAAACTTTGTTAGATTATTAATTAGCAATTAGCAGGATTATTCTGGAACCTGCCCAGCTGAGAATGTTGTGTTTGCAATAGTCAAAAGTAAATTGGCAATCTTGCGTTGCGTTACAGCTCAACCTTCAAAATGGATTAAAGTGATACTTGATCTATTATCGTTATAATGATTGGCAGATCAAGTATACACCCCCCGGAGCTCCAGAATTGGCAAAGAGAGTGAAAGAGCTGCTCATGGCATCCGGCTTCAAGCGCGTCGATGAAGATAGAAAACGGGGGCTTGATCATGGTGCTTGGACTCCATTAATGTTCATGTATCCTGAGGCTGATATCCCAGTCTGCCAGCTTTCTGTCCAGTGCAATGAAGATGGCACGCACCATTACAAAATGGGGAAGGCATTGGCGCCTCTTAAGGAGGAAGGTGTCCTCATCATTGGTTCTGGTACTGCTGTTCACAACCTCAGGTTGATGCATCCCAGCGGCAGTCCTATTGCACACTGGGCTTTGGAGTTTGACTCCTGGCTTCAAGATGCTCTTCTTGAAGGGAGGTACTTGTTGCATTTGCTTCATGAAATTCGAGTCATGCTTGAGTTCCCTCGTTGAAATTTGTTCTGCTTTTACAGATAAGAAAAAATGTAATTCTTTTGCCTCCATATTGGTCAAGATATTTTGCGTGTACTTAGTCTATGGGGCGGGTCTTCGAAACAGAGAAACATGTTTCATATGAAAGGGAGATCTTCCAAGAACCAGGTCCATCTTGTAATGTGCTTCAAGTGAGTTGGCCTCTTGCTTGGTAATGGGATTGGCGTAGTTTGGGGGTGCCAAGTCTTAAATTCTAAGGTGGGGGTGCCCAATATAAACGTCTCACGTAGGCCAGATCATTAGAGGTCAGCCTTTATTGGCTCAGAATATTTAGATTGGGCAGTCTGCATACATTTATGGTGGGGTTCTTCATCATATTTAAGAGGGAAAAAAACAATACACTCTTATGCTGTTTTAATTATTATTAATATTAATATTATTTTATTTTTGTTTTGCACAGAT
Organism: Bruguiera parviflora; assembly: GCA_019804595.1. Classification (NCBI taxonomy): domain Eukaryota; kingdom Viridiplantae; phylum Streptophyta; class Magnoliopsida; order Malpighiales; family Rhizophoraceae; genus Bruguiera; species Bruguiera parviflora. Next base: position 7,505,202 of record CM034046.1, read on the forward strand.
ACGAAGATGTTAATCAATATAAAGCTAAGGCACCTCATGCACAAAGGGCCCATCCATGGCCAGACCACTTTTACCCCCTGCACGTTGCCATGGGAGCTGCAGGTGAAAATTCTAGGGGCAAACTCGTGCATCGCAGTTGGGACCATGGTACTCTTTCTTACGCTTCTTACCAATTTACAGAAGCAAAATGAATTCTCCATTCAATTACTTCAATCAACTTAAGCTCCACGAGCAAATAATTTCCTTCTTTTATTCTTGTTCAACCTTGTCTGTATTTCCAGCGTTGACTGGACATGTTTTTCTTGAAGCTGATTGAAAGATCGCATGCTGTGTTTTAGTCACGACGCATACAAACTCAAATGCTGAAATTGCTTCTCTCAGTTCCCTTTTGTTTTTGTTTTTTCTTTCTTCATTTATTTATTTATTTATTTATTTTTTGCCTTTTCTTAATTAAATAGAGAACAATCAGCTTTGTCTAAAATTTAATAAGGTTTTCATTCGGAAAACTTGTATTTTAAACTTCACAACTTAATAAGTTTATTAGGCTAATAAAAAACCGTGGGGCCAGTAAACTTTCAATAAATGGATGCGAGGTGGGGCCTGTGGAGAGGGTAGATGGTTTTCCCTTCGTCCTCGCTTGGATCTGTCCATGCTTAAATTCAAAATTGGGATTTGACTCTGCTAAGCAACTGTCTGTAAATTTCATATACTGAATGCAAAAATGCGAAGGTATAAATTAGCGACACTGATCACTTTAGACAAGAATTTATTGATAATTTCAAGTGTTTTTATTTTTTGGTTAAATAAAAACAATTTACAAGCGAATGTTCAAAAGAATTTAAATTCAATATACCATAATTAAGAACGAAGAAATAATAACTAAGTGGTAGATAGATCTAATTATGATTTTTAGATAAATTTATAAAAATAATAATTAATATTTGTATTGTGTATCTTTTTTATTAAAAGTAAAAATAAGCGGCAAAACCATGCTGCGCGTGTACCACGCAAATGGAAAAATAACGAGGAAAAGTTCTTTACTTGCATTATTAATTAAATAAGTGTAAGTATTTAGATATATAATAATAAAATTTTAAATTTATTAATATTAAAATTATAAAAAAATTATTTAAATTTAATAATATTTAAATAATAAATTTTTTATTAAAAATTAAATAAAAAATAATGATAAATAATTTTAAATTTTAATTTATAAATATTATGATAAATCTGATGGTGGTGGTGTTTATTTTTTAACAACAACAAAAAAAAAAAAACCGAAGAAATACTGGATTGAGTATAAAAAAAATATTTGTTCTCATGATTTCGAATCGGCAAGCGAAAAATTGTGGAAAATACCCAAAAAAAAAAAAAAAAAACAGAGAGAGAGAGAGAGAGGGCTTAGAGGCCAACACGCAAGCCTTCCGCACGAGAAGCGATCTTTTTTGGACTGTAGCAGGTACTCCTGTACGATCCAATAGTCTGGCTGTCGGGTCGCTTTCGTACCACACCGCCTCTTACACTAGATTGTCCTCTAGCGTCATCGTCGGCTCCGACAACTCCTGAACCCTTCAAAATGTATTTATGGACATTGTTGTCGTGCTTCAGTGTTACGATTAATAACTGAAAGTTCAGTCCGAATTATTTGGTAATAATTGCGAAAATTAATGGATAAAAACATAATCTTCAGAGGTTTTTGATAGTTGTGAGTCAAATAACTACCGTGTGATAAATAATTATTTAAGAGTACATAATTATTCGTAAATATATTGTATAAATTATCTAATAAGTCAGTAATATGTCATTAAATATTTAAATTGTTAGTGTATGAGAAACTTAATTAGAAAATAAACGTATTAAATTTAAATTTTCACAATAATTTTTCGGAAGCTAACTTAAAAACAACAATAATTCAATAGTGTAAAATACATGTAGTGTTTTAGGAAACCCAAGCCCAACATCAAACGAACACAAGCCTATAATCGAGTACCCTGGAGAACCAGCGTCGTTGAACCTTTTACTTTCTTTATGTTTTATTTGAATTTAAAGTGGAATACAAAAGAAAGTTATGAGAAATAAAATTGTGAGAAAGAAAATGAAAAAAAAAAAATGCCCCGTTAGTTGTTTGGTTAGATTAGAAATAGATGAGAAAGAAAATAAATAGAAAGTAAAATTTTTTATTTGGATATAATTAGAAAGTAGATAAATAAAAAATTGATGCATATAAAATTAACAATTATGCTTTTATATAAATACTAATATATGATTTGAACATTTTTTTTGTCATATTGTGAAAAATAACCTTTTTAGGAAGAAATTTTGCTTTATACTAATTATTAAAATAAAAAATAATATATATTTTTTTCATTGATATCCCTCACGTTTATTAACTTGATTAATATTCGTTTAATATTATCGAAAAAAATTAAGGTACATATGATTGAACTTTTTTTTCAAAAGAAAAAATTAGAGAGAATAACTAGAAATATCAAAGCCATTAGTATGAAAAAAAAATAATACAATTAAAATTATATATATGAAAAATGACTTCTATCATGTATTTTACCAAGAAGAATATTTTGGCAAAAAACCATTTTAAATAACTAACAATGTAAATAGAATAGGTTCACTATGTTATTTGGTCATATAATGACATTATACATCAGGCAAATTCTGAGTGGTTTGTTTTGCAAACCACCCAACAATTCATGTCCATTATAAAGATCAAAGAGACAAGATTGCAAGATATTTTATTCTAAAGAGATTAGAAAAAGGATTCTTAAAATAGACGAGTAATTGAAAATAATTAGAAAAAAAATAGCACCTTAGTGAGAGAAGTACATGAGTAGAGTGTTGGTAATAAGAAAAGGATATTGGGATGAGTGATTGGCATGATGAGTAATTTTAGCTCTTAAATTGTTTTTCAAATAGATTTTCTCACACATTCTCACTATTTTGTTGATGAAAAAACAATAGTAGTCCCATTAACAATTTTTGGTTAATTTTTTTACCATTTTTTTTTCTCAAATGCTACCTAAACAATGGAAAGTTAAATTTTTAGCCATTTTCTTTCCTAAACTTTTATTTCGAACCTTTTTCTCTCAATCTAAATACACCTTAAAGACATGTCTGCCTAGTCCTTTTAATATTTTACCTCTACTTTCTTTATTTTCCTTTCAATTTGCAAAATGAAAAGAGTTAACATAAACTTAATCATAAAAAAATTACAAAACTAACCTTATTAAGGTAAATTACATTTTACATCCTATATTTAAGTGTTAATTACCATTTACATCATACATTTATAAAAACTACAAAATAATTTCAAAACTAACAAACGTTAGTAAATATTGATAAAAATCATGAAAAGACTATATTACCATATATAAACCCTAATTACACTTTTTAATTCAATTGCCTCTAAAACCCTTAAATTCTCTTTCTTAGTTCTAAAACTCACACTTTTTCTTTCTTGATTACATATTGACTTTTTGGTTATTTGCTTTCAAATTAATAAGTATTTCATCATTTTCCCACTTTCTTGCACTTAGATTAATGCTTTCTTTAACTTGTTTGGGACCATTGTATATTAGTTAAGGCTTCATTTCAAATTAGGTTTTGTTTTCTCTTTTTCGCAATTACTTTTCTTTCTCATTTTTAAGGAGTTTTGTTAATAGTAAAGGTTTTTGTCTCTCTCAAACATTAAAATATTATTTTTTTAAGTTATTGGGGACCATTTAGAGAAAGTATTTATTTTGTTTACTATTAGGTTTCTTGTTTTTAGTCTTTATTTGTAAGTAATAATGTCTACTTTGATTTTTTTTTTGTTTAATTAAACCAATAAGTGGTATTTGCATCCATTTGTTTATATTTTTCTTAAATCTTAACAAAAACAACATCATTGAGTCTTTTAACCATTAGATAAGAAAATTTAGAAATAACCCTATTGTCACCCTCTTAAAGAATATCATAATAAAATTAATGATTTAATTGTATAAAATGTTTGCAAAGACATCAAGTTAAAAGAACAAAGTTAAACTAAATGTCAAAAAAAGAGTTGTAGAAAGTTTTTAACAATTGCCAAATGTTTAAAGTTAATATTAAGTAGCTTAAATTAATACTAGGTGTTTGATGAAATCCAAAATTTCTTTGTCAATGTTAAGCTAAAGATTTATTGCTATAGAGAGTGAATGGTCTCTAGCATCTTTTATAAGTATGTGACGTGTTGTTTTAGTTATATAAAAGGGAAGGATTATTGTGATGAATACTTTAATGTTGGGAAGTATTTGGATGTCCATAGAGAGATTATTCATCTTTTACATGAGACAAACCTTAATACATTAGAGGCTAAGATAATCTTACAACTTTCAAAAAAGAATAAAAGTGCTAATAAGCCAAAGTAAAGGTGAACAAGAAAAAAGGAAGAGGATTAGACAAATAAAAAGATGTTTTCCATAAAATGTGGGAAATACAAGAAATTTGGCCATAATTCAAGAATACTGATAAAGATAATTCCATAAACTCTTCTTTTATTATTCAAAAAGAAAAAGTTTACTTATAATTTTTTTTCCTTAATATGCAAATTGACAAGATTGATATAACAATAATAACAAATGTTATAAATCCTAAGACATCTATTTCAGTTGCCAATTAAAATAACAAATGTTATAAATTCTAAGACATTTGTCTCAGCTGCCAATTAAAGTGTAAGTTCTACTATAACTAACACATCCAATATAGAGGCATTTTAAGTTTATCAACATTGATATTTGATGTTTATATTACATAACTAATATAAAGTTTTCTCATTATGAATAGGTGTAGACAAAAAAAGGAAAGAAGGAAAATTCTAATACTAACACCAAAACTAACAAAAAAAAGGTAGTTTTATTTTTAACAAATTTAATTCTTTTATTATAAATTTATTTACACAACTAACATATTACATTGATTATTAATATAAGAACCAAAAGGAAATAAAGAGGCATGTCATAGATCAACATAATAAATATGTAGTCTACAATCATAACCTCTATCATCATATATTTCAAGAAAATATTTTAGGTAATTAAAAATACATTATCTTTTTAACTTACTTATAAATCTTAACTTGTTCTTCATTTGTCAAAAATAGCTATAATTACTAACTTATAATATCATTATGCCATGTAACATTAACATTTAATCGCTTTTATCAAGTTTATAGTCTTTTTTTTGTTATGTAAGTTAACTGGTCTTCAAATTTTAACCTTTATTAATTGTAATTCTATCATTATGCATATTGCATGCTTTCTTTACATTATATTAGTTTTTCTCATTCTTACTACATGTTGAACTTTATTTCTTGCATGCATTTTGCTTTTATTATTCACTAGTATGCACCACTTGAGAAAACTTAAAAGGTAGCTTCTTTACTCACAATAATAATATAACTTATACTTTTTCCTTTTTAGATTTTGAAACTTTTACAGATGTTTTTCTATTACATGACTTGCATTGCATGTTTTTGTATTTTGCCCTTGATAGTTAATGGAGTTAATGCTTACTTAAGACATAGCTAATGTGGAGATAACTAGTCAGAGAATAGAAGAAGAAAAGTGAATTCAAAGAAAGTATTGATTTGACCCTTTTAAATAATTAGAATGTTTTGTTGCTTTTTATAGTTGTTAAAAGATTTCTAACCATTTTGGCTAGTTTTACCTTTTTTTTGTGCAATTTACTATATTTTGGTCACTCTTAATGGTCATTTTTTGTTTACTTAGCAATAAAAGCATTTTGGTCACTTTTGCATATTCTTAATGGTAATATTTTAATATATTTTAACTTTTACTAATGATAGATGAATGAAAGACATTTTTTGTTATTACATTGAAATTACAAGATATTTTTTGTAATTTTCATACATACATGGTGTAAATAGTAATTACTCCTTAAGCATAAGGTACAAAATATAATTTGTCTTGCTAACTGAGTATAATAAGGAGCCTATGTTATGATAAAAAAGTACAGAGCTCACACGTTCTTAATTCATAAAAAGAAATTCAAAATGAAATAAAAAGGAATTACAAAAAAAAGTGACTTTTTAATAATATTAAAATTGTAATTACTTTATTTAAGGATTAATATTTTTATTTAAATATTTATAAAACTATGTGGTACAAAGACTTCTTAGTATGGCTAAACGTGAAAATTTGATTAAATTCATCACTTTTGCAATCTTTATAAATCATAAATAATCTATATAACTATTTAATTTAGTTTGTGATAAGTTAAATACTTTAAATAAAAATTTTTCTATGGAGTGATAACTATATAACTATTCTTTGTGTAAAATACTTTTGGAGTGATAAGTTTTTATCTTATGCTCACTTTACTAACTACTCAGAAAGCCACATTACGAAGTGTAATAATGGTTGATCAGTTTTATGTTTGGCAAATTGATAATTGATATTCAATCTCTTTTTAGTTTAACACTCAGACTTTCTCACAAGTTAGAGTTGCAAAGTGAATTTGCTCTTTAATTTGAACATCTAGGTGTTTGATGTTATTTCCTTAGAAAACATGAGATTTATCTAACATCTTTACACCTTTTCCAACATTTATACAATAAATTATCAAAGTGATTCTAATACATAGATATGTTCTTATAAATGACAATAAAATTTTATGAAGTTAAATGTAGAAAAGTTAGAGCATAAGAAGTGCTTATAAGGCTTTAGCTTTTATAGAACTTGGTTTAGGGACACCTATAGATAGATAATATATATGAAAGGTTAAGTAAGATTAAGCATTTTTATTAGTTAACATCACAAAAGTACATTTGTACTAATTTACTAAGGTTTTAAAGGCATTTATGTACTAAAAAGCTTACCAAAAATGTAACTAACAACCAAACCCTACTTTGCATGCCTTGGGGGATTGTTTTCTTGGTTATCAAACTTGGGATCATATATGTTTAATGACTATGCAAGCCAAAATTTTCCAATCTTTATTACTTGTCTGGTTAAAGGAAATGCTTTAATGGATGAAAATGTGGGTAATAGTTTAAAATAGTCTTTCCATTCCATATTACTTTTTGACATATTTAAAAGTAATAAAATAAAAAAGTCATTATAGTAGATAGTATTGATGTCTTGAGCTTTATCAACAAGTGTTTTAGTTTTGCTTATAAGCTTTAAAAGATTTAGATCGTTAAGAATCCAATTGTTTGGTTCAAATTAAATGTTAATAATAACTGTTTAGGTAATCCTGGATAAGCTAATATTAAGGGTTTAGTTTGAGATTTTATTAGTCATTACTTTTCCTAGGATTTAAATTTATATTAATTACAGTAAGAGAATTGTTTGTATTAAGGTAAAGGTTTTGTTTGTACTAAAACTTAAGTATTAGGAAGGTGGTGGTAAACATTTATTTGTGATGATATTTAAATTGGTAAAACTTGCAAATTCAATACACATCCTTATGCCATTCTTATTTTAGATTGTCAGGCTTTGCTTTAATAAGTCTAAGACTATTAGTTGACAAATTGTCTTAAAGAAGCTAATTTTTATGTGAACCATTTGGCAAAATTGGAACATTTAGGGTTGAAGTTCATAATTAATATATGCTTTTATAGTCTTTGAGCCCTTTTTTGTAGTTAATGTAGTTAGAGTTTTTTTTTAGTTAATAGCTTTAAATTTATGTTTTCTTATATATATATATATATATATATATATTATTTTTAAAAAAGCTTCATCTTCTAATGATATGTGTTTTTCTAAATCCAACTATAATTACAAACATACCTTAGATAGTCTTTAATACATAATAATTCTAAATTGTGGTTTAAATTGAACAAATAATGTTCTTTTAATGATATTGGCTAATAAAATACACTTATAATTAAGGGTAAAAGGGAAATTGCTTAAGTTACTAAACCCCATCAAACTAAGCAAATTTAAGTTAAAATTGCCAAAATAGTACAAATGAGTTAGTTATGTTTGTAACTTAAGGAAACTGCATTCAACAGTTTAATTGTAATATTGGCAATTTAGAAATTGAAAAATTGCCAAAATTGAAATGACTATTGTATAAAACTAAAGTCTAAAGCCATATTTTATAGAGATATAAACCACATGGAAAAAACCTAACTACCCTTATAGCCTCTATATAGTCCAGCACACTTATGCCTCAAAATCTTACAATTTAAGCATTAACCAGCATAGATAATGGACTCCTTAAATATTCAAACCATATATGTACTATGGAAAAGTAACATATAAAACTTAAGTCAAAGGAAGAAATGAAACAAAGGAAATGTAGAAAAAAAGGTACAAGTATGCCATGCAAGAAAGATGTAAACTTTAAATGTCTTTGCATAAAATAGATCATAAACACTATAATGATAAATGTGGATGGTGATAAAGTACTTTTACTCCCATAATATATAATAAAATGTAAACATAAATGCTTAACATAAGATCTTCAGGTAGCATATGGCATTTTAGAGTAATTAGAACAAGTTATCAATATCTTTACAACTTTAAATTCAAGATAATAAAGGAATTTAATAAAGATAAATGTGTAAAAAAAAAAACCTAAGGTACATAAGCAAACTAAAATTAACTTAATCAACATTAAAAAACCTAAAGAACCTAAGGTTGCACAAGATAACAAACTTAAGATCCCTTCTTAGAAAAGCTAACCATTTGCTAAATAATTTAGCATTAAGCATAAATTGATTGTAGTCATATTTTGTTTATAAAAAGATAATAGGAAAAGGACTATTGAGACATAAGATACCATAAGAAATAAAAAAGTACTTTAAGATGATAGTAGGAATGTCTAAAAAAAGAATCAAATATGAAAAATAAGCCTTATGAGTATATATTTCCCATTTTTGTTAAAAGTTGATTTTTATGTTTGTCTTTACACCAATTCTTTTCCATAACTTCATAACCACAACAACAAAACCATCTTGTTCAAATCAAATAAAAGACTTTAATCACATGCTTTAAACTTTCATATTAATCCACAATCATTAATTACTATTTAATTAGTTTTATTTTTATCTTATTTGGTTGTATTTTTTAAAATTTTTAAATTATCATTAATGATTTGATTTGATTATAAGTGTCAAATTGACCAAAATTGACTCACATATACTATTACTTATAATCACAAAAAATAAAAGAATTTTTATCAATTTAATAAAATTTTTTAACTCGTAACAAGATGCTTTCAAAAAGCACACATAACTTAAATCACAAGATTCTATTTTCTAAGCTAGGCTGAGGAGCATTATCAATCATTCAATATCATCATCTCCTTTTATTAATATGACTTAGCCATCAAGTTTGAATGTTATCTATCTAACTTTAAGAGATACAAAGTAATATATAGTTAGGTCTTTAATTATCACCTTAATTAAAATAAATAATTTGTAATTATATATATATATAACTACAAATTATATATATTTAGGAAAATAGTTCCAACAAATACAAATGTTCTTTCTTTGATGAAAAAATTATGATTTATTCTTTGTAATTATAAGCTGAAATTAAAATAACAAAAAATTTATAAAAATAATTTTAAATAAAGAAAAATATAAATAAAGGAAAATAAAGAAAAAAGATTTAAGAAAAAACTATAAATGAAAGGTAAGAAGAGAAAACAATTATTTACTAAAAAAAATGACAATTATTTATTAAAAAAAACAAAAAAAAGCTATGTTAGGACTTACTCTTTTAAACTTATCACTAATTTAGGGTTGGTCATCTAACCTACAATTAGGTTTTGCCTTTTTAGGCTTCCACCAATTATATCTCTACGTGTCTTTAGCACTTTCATATGGAAAAAAAAAGACTTACCATGTTTCATTAATGACACTTAACTTGTGCCAAATTTGGTGAATTGTACTTCGTTTAGTAGACTTATGCACTTTTAAAGGTGAAATTCATTCATGGTCCTTAAGACTAATACCATTCGAAGTTAGAAGTTTTGCTTACCTAGAACAATCATTTTTTATTAGACTTATACATCAATCAACACAAATTCTAAAATAAAATTAAAAGCAAGTAATTTTGAGTAGAATACAATAAATAAATATAATTTTATTTTTTATAAAAAATATATTTTTTTATTGAATTCAAAATAAATATAACCAATTAAATAAAAAAAAAGTCATAATTGCTTAATGACACAAAGGCAAAAACTTAATCTTAAGATAGGAAAGAAATTATTTTGAAAATCTATTTTATATGAATCTTAATAAAAAAAAAGGGAGCCGTGGATCAAAATAAAGTAAGTCCTAACAAGACAAAATCTTACTATTTGGACAAAAGAGAAATCTTTTCGAAGTACTTTTATATGAACTTACAAAAGAAAATAGAGTTCTTAATATTAAATAAGTGGATATATTAATAATTAGAGTAATATATTATTTGAGATAATTAGTTATTATTTTTAAAATGTATTATTATAATTAAAATTTTGAATTTTAAAATTTTAAATTGATAAAATAATAAGTGTTATTGTATAATAAATTAAAAAAATAATTAATTATTGTTAAGTATTTTATAAAAAAAATTTATTATAATTTATTCTTATTATTGTTTTTAAAAATATTATACTTAAAGATTTCAGAGAGTTACGTAGGATTAGAGCTGAGGAGGTTGAAAGCTTGCTTCCCGGCTAAGATTTCGATGCTGCCTCTCTGTCTCTCTCTCATTTAATCGACTCAATTCAGAACGTGATTTCCCAAATAAGATTAAAAAAAAAAAAGAAAAAGAAAAATAATAATAATAAAAAAAAAAGACGACGATGGCAGTGACGCCATGAAAATCACTCTCCAAACACAAACTCCAAAAATCTTACTGCCCAAAGGCGCTCCTTTCCCTGTCTCCCTCTCGCGATCTCCAACTCACTCGCTCTCTCGGTGTTTGCTTTTGACTTATAAAATCTCTCACCCTAACTGCCCACCGTCAGATCGTCTGGATCTAGAAGTTTCCGAGCTCATAAACAGTAAGCCTTGGCCAGATCTACTCCACGCGCCGCCAAATCTTGCGTCACGCGCCAGCGAATATGGTTGTTAACGGCAGGCCAATGAAGAGGATGAAGAGGAGAGTCACCGCCGACCTTTACGACTTTCTTTCCTTCCCTTCCGCCGATGATCATCCCCGAGGACCGTTCAGGGCCAACGTCAAGTCATTCTTGACGGAGTACGCGCTCTGTCCACCGCCGGCTTCCCTTATCCCGCATCTGCTGACCTGGCAGATGTCCTTCCGGGTAGGCGATCTGACGGAAGGCCTCGATTCGGCCCCCGCCGTGGTCTCCTTGGATGTCGTCGAGGAGGATGTGGCCAGATCTAGATCCGTTTATTGCGACCAGTGCCGAGTCGTGGGTGAGTTCACTCGGCCCGAGTCAGTCGGTCACATTAAAAATATTTCTTCCCGGTTTTTCTCGGCTTGCCGGTTGCGAGGGCGGAAAATCCGATTTTTTCTTTCTTTCTCTTTCTCGCTTTTTTCCAAAAAAAAAAAATCTTAAAATCTTATTTCATCACTGTATTATATATTTTTATTTTCAATGACTCGCTAAGGAGAAATATCGCGTTCCGATCTCGTGCGGTGAACTGGCCTTGCACTAAAACTGGCAGCTGACCCAAAAAAGAAAAAAAGAAAAAAAGAAAAAACCGAATCGGACGGTAGGGAGGAGCGACTCGTAATGTATCGTGAGAAAATGTGGATTGTGAGATTTTGATACTTTGGTTTTCTCTCTTTTATTTTAAGGTGGTTGTAACTTGCACGCGTAGGTCAAGTAGGGTCAACAGCGCGCGATTCAGGCGGCTGGAAAATGATCGACTCGACATTTAGACTGACACCTGGCATGCGCACAGGCTTTTTTTCTTTTCCTTTTTTTCTTAATAATAATTCGGGGCTTTTAATTTTTCTAATTATAATAATTATTATTTTTTTTGTTTTTAAAACAAAAGTCTGACGTTATTCTAAATAATGATTATGAGAATATTCGGCTTTGTGTTTTGGATGACAGCAATTTTTCTCATCGCTCTGTGGCTCCGTCGTTACATGCATGCATGCCCCTCTGAGACTCCAAGCCCCACCGGCCGCTGCAGACCAATTTAGAAATCAGATAAAATTATCAATTTAGTAAATAAACTTTTCTGGGTGCATGCCACGTTTTGGTCTTATGAGCTGTCATCAAACCTGATTAGTGGTCGTTGATTGCATGTTGCCGCCTCTCTGACTGTTCTACTTTGCCGAATTCATGTCCGTTCTCCTCCCTCCTCTCTTTTCTCGGACCGTTAACTTGCGTGGCGGAAAACTTTTGGGATTTTGATTTTTCTCTCCGATTGCTCGACTGTATTTCCACTTGCTTATTATTTTATTTATTTATTTATTTATTTTTTTGGTTGTAATTTGCAGGTTGGAGTGGACATCCAGTGTGCAGCAAACGTTACCATTTTATTATTAAGGCTGATGGGAATTCTATTGGCGGGTATAATAAGACGTGCGCGTGCTGTGGAGACGTGCTTTATTTGTCTGAATCAAGGTGAAAGAGGTCTCCCCTTCAGTTGATATCCTAGTCTGCTTCAATCTCTCAAGTTGTGTGTGTGTGTGTGTGTGTGTGTGTGTGTGTGTATTCCTTTGCGCTTGAAATTGAAAAGAACATGTTAGCGCGCCACTTCGCCGTGTTTATGTTTACTTTTCCATTATTTCAAAGATTTACTTGGGAACGGGCATTCTTATTTATTATTATTTTCTTTTATGCGTAAAACCTCGGAGTAGAAACTATAGTTTGATTCCAATGTAACGCTTACATGTTGATGTCCACTTTCTTGGACTTCTTTCTCCCCGAGTTCCTCCTTATGTTATCTTTGTTTTTTTTCTGTTATATTTTTATCTTATCTCGTCGGCTTCAGGTTTTTAATTTTTTATTTTATGGGGGCCATAAACTCATTTTTTTACGTTCTTGAATAGAGTTCCAGTTTTTTTTTTTTTCTTTTTCTTAAATCAGTTACATGGGTGGAAATCTTTTGTTATTGCTTCTCTGGGTTTTAGTGTTTTGGTTTATTGCAGTTAATTATGTGAGGAGTAACTCTGATACATTTTGTTTTGCTGCTTGAGTTGAAATCAGTCATTCTATCTCTTAGTTGGTGTCTACTGAATTGCATGAATTGTCTTTCTGTAGGTGTAAGACATGCAACCATATTACAGCTACAGATGATATGGAAGAATGGATTTGTAACCAGTTGGAGGACACCACTCATCTTTTACATGGGGTCATCCATGCAAACGGTTATGGGCACCTCCTTAGGGTTAATGGCAGAGAAGGGGGCTCCAGGTTGCTTTCTGGATGTCACATCATGAACTTTTGGGATCGGTTGTGTAAAACACTTGGAGTCAGGTTAGGATTTTCGATTGTACTGATAATTTCACGCTTGGTACATGGTGGAAGTGTTCCACCATGTTAAAGTCCACCGTGTTTATATGTGTCTTTGACAGGAGAAGAATTTTTTTGGGGTATGTTTAGATTCTAGTTATTGTTTTCTAAGTAGATGTGCAACAGAATTAAAAAAAGTTGATACCAAGAGTTGGAGGCTGAAGTAATTGGTGACATGGTGGCTAATCTTCAAAAATATTAAACAGAGGAATTCACAAATTCATGGGATTTTATTTTTTGGTGGGGTCATATATGTTCGTCGTACTCTCCTCTTGTAATCAGAAAAAAAGCGTGTATATATATATATATATATATTTCTTTTGAAAATAAGGGTAAAGTTGCACAAATTTGATCTTTTCCCAAGTTGGTCTCATGTTGTGGGAGTTTTGTATATCAGAGCACGCTATTTTTGTTGTTTTCCTCAAATCATCTTCTTGATGAGTTTGGAGAACTTTTACAGGCTTAGCATTCACTTCTTTGCTCTTGCACCTTCACTCACTCTAATTGTAGCCTCAAGTTAAACTCTTTTTCTTTTTCTTTTCTTGCAAATGAACAGGAAGATCAGTGTGATGGATGTGTCAAAGAAGTATGGATTGGAATACAGGCTACTTCATGCCATCATAAATGGCCACCCATGGTATGGTAATTGGGGTTATGAATTTGGCGCAGGGAGTTTTGCTTTAACTGCTAGTGCATACAAGGCAGCTGTTGAAACCCTCTCTAGTCAATCCTTGTCTCAATTTCTTACTCAAGGACAGAATCCACACGCTCACTTGCAAGAAATAATCTTGTTCTATCAATCATTGTCGGATTGTGAGCTTGTAAATACCAAGGATCTTTTCTCTTTTTTGGTGAGTTTGATCCACATTGCTCACAAGTGTTCCTCAATGGTTGACTCTTCATCCAAGCATCAGCATATTCCCAAGCCCGAGATCTCTCCTTTGTGGAGTAGGAGTGACATTCAACATGTTGAAGAAGCCATGCTTAGAGTACTTCGGGCAGTCTCTGGTTCTAACTGGGTAAGTTGGCGTGCTCTTAGAGGTGCTGTTTACAAAGTGGCTACTCTGGATCTTCTTGATCATTGCCTCAAGTATCTCAGAGGTAAATCAACAGTTGATGGAATGATTGTTGTTGCGCGGTGCAACCCTGATTCAGGTTCTTGTGAGTACAGGTTAGTGTCTATTATGCTTTGTTTGACCTATTTACTATATTTGGAGCAATGCCACAATTGAATGTCTCATGTGTCCAAGCCTGTTGTTGTTGTGGAACAATTTAGATAAAAAATTTGCATTCTTTCCATTTATGCCAAGTCTTAAGAGAAATTAGCTAGCTGCAAGTTTAACTGCTATGTTGACTGTATTTGGAATAGGCATCTCTAATAGTAGCCATGACTACCCTGAAAATTAATTTTTGGCCACTTTTTTTTTTTGGGAGGAAATTGTGCAAAGCTTCGACAACTATGTATCAGATATGAAGTGAATTTTGTAATGCACATCAAGTTGGTCAGTATTTCTGTGAACTTATTAGTCAGTGGCTTTATTTCTTAGAATACGTCTGCAGTTAAGTCACAATTTTTGTGGATTTTGTCAATTTGGGTTATCAAATATCATTTTGACCCATTCTGTGCACCAACGATTCTAAAAGGGCAATGTGTCTCATGATCACATGGTCAACCAGAAAGTAGGCCCCATTGCGGGACCTACATTTGCCACAGGATGTCACGTTGGCAGTAGTGGTGACCCAGCTGTGGATTATCCCATATTTCTTTTGAAGTCTAGGGCATCCTGTCATGTACCCTTCCTGCTAAATCATAAAAAATATATATATCTTTCTGCGTTTGTTCCGAGTCTTAACTTTTGCATTTCAATCTGTTAGACTTGAGCCTGGAAATCCGCACCCAGACAGCATCAATGCGGGCATTAGTTCAACTGTTACTCGGCTATCTAGAGAAAACCTTCTGTGGGATCTTAAATTTCTTTATGAATGCTTGCTGCACCCTCGGACCAGGGTGTTTTATGGGCCTGAGGCAACAAGAGCTCTTTCCCTTAGCTCCGCTGAAAAGCTCCTAGACTGTAAGCAGTTTGTGAAAGACTATAAGCCTGAAAAGGCCATATCAATAATGGCCCCACTTTCTCTGTGCTTGAATTGTGAGGTGGAAACTTTGGATCAATCAGAAGGCATTGGACCTAGTACACCCCCAGAATTACTTGTGTTGCCCACAAATGCAAATCTTGCTGATCTCAAGTGCGAAGCATCAAAGGCATTCCAAGGCGTGTATTTGATTTTTAGAAGATTCCAAGCTGAAGAGGTAGTTGGCTATTGTGGTGTTGCTGATTCCACCCAGGTCAAGCTCTTGTTGGGCTCTGCGAATTTTGTCAAAGTCCGTGGAACATGCCTTGGAAAAAATGGTCTTATTAAATTTAAAATGGAGAGAGGAATTGAGAGGTGGACCGTGCATTGCAGTTGTGGGGCTAAAGATGACGATGGCGAGAGAATGTTAGCCTGTGACAGTTGTGGGGTATGGCAGCATACTAGGTGTTCGGGTATTCCGGACTCCGATTCTGTGCCTGCAAGATTTATTTGCCACAGATGTAGAGGGCTCCAATCAAAAATATGAAATCTAGCATGGAGTGATGAGATGCCCTCGGAGGTAATGGAAACCACTTTGAGAACGTGGGACTACTGGGCATGTCGGAGTGGCCACGAAGATTGGCTTGGGTTCCCCCCTCCTCCACTCAACTCCAAAAAACAAAAAAAAAAAAGAACAAAAAAAAAAAAAAAGATGTCACAACTATGTCGACGTTCCATGAAGTTTTTGATGTTGGACATGCCGTTTTGCGTGTTACTTTGGCATCAAGAGCATGTAAATAAATAACATCCCTAGAACGTTCGTCAACGAAGTTCCTCTATGTTCTTTTCCAGCTTAGTACGTGATTAAGTGAAAATTTTACGTCCCCAAGCATAATGCGGACAAGTTGCACGAATGAATGTAAGTATTAAGGCTTGTGGAGGGGAGTTCCATCTGCAAAAGGTCGTAAAACTGGGAACCCTGGGAGGCGTTTTAGTTTAGGAAATGGATGTGCCCTTTTAAAATATGGGCTCGGTTAAGCTGATCTTGTAGAGCAATGGCTGTTTGGGCCAGCGTGGTGGTGGAGTTTTAAGTTTCTTGACGGATCATTAATAATAGACTTGTTGAATGCAAACCCAACTTAGTGTAAACCCATTCGCTATACGGAGTACCATGACATGATGAGACCCTTATTTATTTATTTATTTGATAAATATGACACATTAAGACTTTAAGAGTGTTGTTAGCTTGTTGATAATAATAATAATAAAAGCATCTTTCTAAATTTGATGGTTTTTTTAACAAAAAGCAAAGCTGAAATTGCTCTCAACTAACTGGCCTTAAAAAAATGAAATAAATAAAAGAGAAGGTGGGAGAAACATGCATGGCGTCCTGTTGCCGACGCAAGCAAAACCGTTTCTTTCTCTTTTTCCCTCCCAAGAGAAACATTATCGTCATGATTTCTCTATTTGCCTGCCAAAGGCCATGAATCAAACCTTTTGCACATATATTATGCGGAACCAGCAAAACCCACCTTGCTGCACTTCTAGTGTGGGGAAAAAAAGGGGTGGGGTTGGGGGGAGGGGAAACTAAACAAAGAGATGGAAAAGCCATGCATTATGGTTGTTATTTTGCCACTGCTATCGACATTCATCATTTTCTACTCCTCAAGTGGTGTCATGGCATCGCCAGCACCACAATTTGGAGCAATGTTTGTGCTTGGGGACTCCTTGGTTGATGATGGAAACAACAACTTCCTCAGCTCCATAGCCAAATCAAACTACTTCCCTTATGGCATCGATTTCTACGGCGGGCCCACTGGGAGGTTTTGTAATGGTAAAACAATCGTTGATTTTCTAGGTATAATTGCTTCACTTCCTAGTGTATATGTTCTTTTTGTTTTTTTGGCTGTCGGGGGTGGAGGCGGGATGGCTGTTCTATGCATGTTGTTAGTTCATTGATTATTACACTTTTTTATTTTTTTTTTAATCTTTTTTGCATCTCTCTTCTTTAAAAACATTGTTTATGGGATTCCACAATTCAAAAAAAAAAAAGAAAAAAAAAGACAGCAAGTAGTAAACCACGTATTATTTATTTCAAATGATTGATTGGGTTTTAAAATCTTTGTTTGCTAACTAGTAGATATTTCATTCTTCACCTGTCACGCTGACAACTAATTAAGGGGATAATCATGTTTGGAGTGTTCCAGTAAATACAATTGATATTGTTGTCAGAAGTTTGAAAACTCGATGCCTTCATAATTTCATTATATTTTTCTTCAGGAGATTTGATAGGTTTGCCTCTTCTGCCACCCTTCACAATTACTTCAGCTGGAACAGACATTCTCCATGGAGTAAATTATGCTTCAGCCGCTGCAGGGATCCTTGACGAGTCAGGGAAAAACCTTGTAATCATCTATATCTATATATATATCTATATATATATCTAAACTTGGGACAAGTGACCAGCCATGATATTTCATAACAATTTCTTAGAAACCTCGATTCAATATGTTTTCAAAAACAACAACAAAAAGTGTTCCATTGCAGGGAGATCGCTTTAGCTTAAGGCAGCAGGTGCAGAATCTTGAGAGTAGCTTGAGCCAATTAAAAGACCGAATGAACGAGACAGAACTAAGTGGGTATTTGTCAAATTCTCTGGTTGTGATGAACTTTGGCAGCAATGACTATCTCAATAATTATCTTATGCCCCTTATCTACTCTACAAGTTACACTTACAACCCCAAAGACTTCGCTGATCTTCTTATCGGAAATTACGCACAGCATATCAAGGTATGGTGCTACGGTCAAATGGTTTACAGCTATTTTTCTCCCTCCATTGCAATTTTGACAATGATTTTTTACAATTAAACTATTTAAGCTTTTTCAATTTATATTTTCCTTCCTTTCGTTCTCTCTATGCCGTGGCACCAAGCAGGACCTGTCACATAGTGCGGGTTGCTGGAATTCCTGTATCTAAGATGACCTCAATTAGGAGGAGGGGGCAGAAGAGACGGGAGAGTCGAAGGGATGCGTGGACCCCACGTTGATTTATTTATTTTTTTTGAATTTTTATTTTCAAAAAATATATAAAATGTACAAATAAATAAATAAAATAAAATACATAAATAAGTATTATATAATATACAATCAACTTACTTTTTTTTTATTAGTCGGTTATACATTGTAAAGTAATTGTTTATAAATTCTATTTTACTTGTTTTCATATCATATATTTTTATAAAAAAAAAAAAAGAAGGTTTTTTTCCATCTAAGATTGTAGGAAAATATTTCCCATTTTGCTACCAAATTAATATGTATCCAAGTTTTGATTAGGTGATTTACTCGATTTTTCGTGAGTGTATCATACATTGATTTTATGTCTTACATAATTAATTTAGTATTTATTATTATTATTTTTAATTTCAATTAGATTTTTTTAAAATTTTTTTCTCTATTACATATAGTATTGAGTTAATTCAGTACTCCTAAACGCCCTTGATTAGATACATATATCAAGTTGTAATATTAATCGGAGAAAGTTAGTTAATATTCTATGTGTTTTTGCAGGCAATGCACAGTTTAGGACTCAGAAAGTTCTTATTGGGAGGGGTTGGTCCCCTGGGTTGCATACCGTACCAGTTAGCTACTGGTGGTGTTGCTCCTCCAGGAAAGTGTGTGTCGTCTGTTAACACTCATGTTGAGCTTTTCAACGTGCGACTCAGAGCCCTTGTCGATCAGTTAAACACCAACCACAGCGACTCCATTTTTGTGTACGGCAATACTTACGGAGTTTTCAATGACATTCTCAACCACTCGGCTACTTATGGTACGTGCATGAAATAGTTTCTTGATCAATGCCTTCCTGCATGATGACAAATTCAATCACTGTAACTACGAGATATGTTTGTTTACTTTATTTTGAATGGTATTATGTGCTTTTTGGCTTCTAAACTAAACAACCTACATTTTTTTTTTTTTTTTTTTTGGAGAAAACTTGTTGCTCACAAGAAGCTATATAACTGTATGTAAAATGACGGACATCCCAAAACAACGTGGCGTGTTCCTTCGGGATGCTATATTTGTCCCCTTGCCTTGTTCAAAAAAGCCAAAGAAAAAAAAAAAAAAAGAAGATGAAAATGAAAAATTGATAACCCCATGTAATAGCATACAGAGAATTGCAATTTCCAATGAACTTTGTGATAAGGGAAATTAATTAATTAATTAAGGAATAATCTGATTGTGGATGGATGGATGGATGCAGGATTTACTGTAATCGATCGGGCATGCTGCGGCATTGGAAGGAATCAGGGTCAAATAACGTGTCTTCCATTGGCATTGCCATGCTTCAACAGGGATGAGTACATTTTCTGGGACGCCTACCATCCAACCCAAGCTTTCAACAAGATTGTTGCTCAAATAGCTTACGATGGCTCCCCATCTGATTGCTATCCCGTCAATGTTAAACAAATGGGTCAATGTTGATCCTTGAATTATTGTTGACCATCGTTTGCCCTTATTTACTCTTTTAATTGTTTGGTTTCGGTAAAGTCGTACCTCCAAATATATGCAATGTCAACATTTTCCAATGAATTAAGAAAAGAAGATCTCAATGGCAATAAACCATATGGAACTATTTTAGGATTTTTTTGAGTGTTTGCTATTAGCCTCGCACCTCGATTACTCTACCTACGCAATTTAGCCATAAGTAAGGGACTCTAAGGAATTAATTCGATAGAATTTAACCTAAAATTTGACCACTAAAGGTAATTAATAAATAAATATTTATGATTAATTTATATTTTTATTGAAATATAATATGTTATATATTTTTAAATTTTTTCTAATACATTAATTTTTAAATTAAATAATTTTTTAACATGATACTAGAATTTTTATATGAACTCTTAATCACTCAAATCAATATCTTCATTTTTTTTAGTCGGATCATGTGTATAAAACCCTTTTATTGTACAATGCAATTTTTTTCCCTTTTAATGATAATATTTTGAAAATCAAACTAATTATCAAATTAAAAAATTTAGTAATTTAAGATTTAGTTAATTTATTCAAAAATTAAATTGAAAAAGTTAATGGTTTAAAATTTAATTAATTCAATTAGGTATTAAATTAGTGAAACTAATATTTAATACTAAATAAATACAATTTTAACAAAGATGTATATTATATGTACAATATTAGTATGTAAACTATAATGATATATATGATATGAGTTTCACATATATTATAATATTATAGTCGATAAATTTAGTTAAATGTCATTTATAATTTAATGAATAATACAAATAAAAATTAATTAATTTAATATATTAATATATAATACCATTATACAAGGATCTTGACTATATGTATAGGCAAGTTTAGGATGTAAACTATATTTTTTTACCATCAATTTTAAGTCAAGAGTGAAAGAAGATGATGATGATAAAGATGTCATAAAAATATTAAAATTAAATAAGTAAGATATAGAGTAAAAACTTGTAATAATTATAAAAACTTTTATAAAATTAGGTAGGCATTAGCCTAATACTTTGTATCATGACTTCTTTGAGACCTATGTTTTGGTGTTATACAAAAAAGCCACAAAGTAGACTTGAATGCCAATTTACTATTGAGGGCATTAAGATTTGTCAATAAAATCAAAATATAACTTGATACTTGGATTAGTGCAAACTCTTTCAAGGCATTACAAAGAAATTGCTTAAAATTACCAAAAATTTATAATTAAAAGCTTAAAGGCAAGTAATGAATGGGTTAAGTTAAAAGCTAGGTTTCATAATATTCCTTAACACCCCTTTTGACTTGATTAAAAAGTTGTCCTTATTGGCATTAACATTAAGGAAGAAATTTCTATATTTTAGATGTTGAACTTCACAACAAAAGCAAGATTGGCAAATAAATTTTAAATTTTCTTACTTAGGTGACTAAAATAGCAAATTCTCAATTCCCCCCGCTTCATATGTTTTACAACAAAGTAAAATCTACTGATAAGCTAGGCTAATATCTTTCATATATATGATTTATATTCCTTTAATTATTAAAAGAGGTTAATAATAAATTTTGTCTCATTAAAGGTTGCTTAGATAAAATGCTTTGTTGTATAAGAAAAACTCTTTTTTGACTTTTAAGTCTTGAAAATGAAGTTTTGTTATTCTCTTAACCCCTTCCCCCAGACTCGATAGATATGCTCATTGGAATATGTCAATTTCACAAATAAAAAAAAAAAAAAAATATATATATATATATATATATATATGCTTATTGAAATATAATCATCATATATACATATATATATGCATCAATAGATTTAAAGGAGAGATAAGAAGGGAGAAAGAGTAAGAGAGAGTACTAAAGGCTTGGCTTTATTAAAGATATTAGAGCTAATGAGGGAAGGGCTCGTAAAGGGTCACTTAGAGTCTAAAAATTTGGAAGCAAAATACCAAAAAACTAGTATTCTTATTATTCTCATTATTGTCTACCTTAATCCTTCTTACTACTATTGTTGTTGTCTTTATTGTCCTCTTCCTATAACTACTGCCAATGACACCATCTATTTAATTAATTAAATGATTTACATATAAATACAGATATATAGAGATGACTAGAATATTAATCATGGTTATAGTCAAATTAATTTTAATTTTACTTAATTATTTTTTAAAATTTAGATTAAAATCTAATTAGTTTAATTAACTATTATTTAAGTATAATTTGAAATTTGTTATTTTAATATTTCTTATTAAATATTTAAAACTTTTACAACATATAGGTCTAAACCTAATAAGAAATATTAAAATAATAAAATTTAAACTATACTTTTAATCTATATCTATATGTATATTATAATTATAAAAATTAGGAAAAAGTCAGTGAAACATTTATATAACTAACATTTACTTAATTTTAAAAACATTTAAGTATTTCATCCAAATTTTAATTTTTTTTAGTAGACTTATATGATTGTAATATTTGATATTGAATTAATAGTTAATTTGAAATATTTTTTTTTAGTATTTTAATATAATTAGTATTTGAAATTCACACAATACAAATACTTATAATTAAGGAAAATAAAAAAATAATTTAAAAAAAATAAAAATAATCATAAATTCCTATTTTTAGAAAGGAAAAATTTTCCAAATTTATCATTTTCAAAAAAAAAAGGAAAAATACTTATAATATTATAATAATTTGTCTTTTTCAAAATTCCAAATTATAAGTTTTTTTTAGGTAAATTTGAAAATTTTTCTCTCTCTAAAAGAATAACAAGAGAATTATAATTTTTATTTTTTTTAGAAAGAATTTTTCTTTATTATGAGTATTTTTATATTGTACAAATTTTATATATATGTGAAAAATTGTAATACATATTTAATTGTAATTAAGTAAATTGAGTAAATTAAATTTATGTTAAAATTATAATTTTAATAAAATACTTAAAAAAAACTACAAACCAACTATTTATATTTATATACAAGTATATATTATTAAATTTGAGAGAAAACTCAAGTATTATTTATGTAGTGACTTATCATAAAATTAAAAATTAAAAATATTAAAATATATATTATAATTATGAAAATTTGATTAAAATAAAATTAGTAATTTATTAATTAATCAATATATATTTAATTTAAATAAAATATGAACTTTATTGATTCATATAATTTTATCTTGATTATAATTAAACTTCCATAATTATAAGATTCTATAAAAATGAAAAATAAAAGGTAAAAAAAAAAAAAATACATTACTCTTAATGTTTATCTTTTAAGAAACAAAAAAAATTGCTCATGAAAAGAAAAGGTATGAAAACAATTCTTAAATTCACCTATATTGGAAAAAAGGATAAAAGAACACCCTATTTTTAGGTTTCCTTAAAAGCCTAAAAAAAAAAAAATTACTTAAAGATCTTTCTTTTTTGTTTTCTTAAAAGGAAAACAAAATTTTTTTTTCATTTCAATTTTCTCAAGAAAGATTTAAAAAAAAAAAGTTCTTATAAACTCAATTGAATTTAAATAATTATTATTTTGAAATTTAAATTAACTATAAAAATAAATATAACTTAAATTATATTTAGTTAATTATAAAATCTCAAGTTTTATTTTTTTAACACTTTTAATAAGATATTATTGAAATAAAGAAAAAATTAGTAATTTGCTTATATAATGAAAGTTGTTTAATGTTATACATATCTAAATATTTAATTCAAATTTAAATTTTCATTGTAGATTTTTATAATTTATTATATTTAATATTAATTTAATATTTAATTTATAGTATTAATATTTTAATTGAATTATAATTTCAACATATATTTAATTTACTCAATTATTATCTAACACACTTTGCAATTTATTGAATTTATGTTAAAAATAAATTATATATGTTTAAAATTTATATAATACAAATATTTATAATTAACAAAAATAAAAAAATAATTTTTTAGAAAAAAAATTCTCCTAAATTTCTTTTTTTATTTTCTTAAAGAGGTAATAAAGGAAAAGAAAATATTTCCAAATTCCTATCTTTTTCTTTATTTTTTTCTTAAAAGAAAAAATATTTATAATTTAAATCTTTTTTTCCTTTTTTTTCACAAATACTTTCAAATTTCTTTTTTATTTTTTCTTTAAAAAATAAAAATATATTTTTTTGATAGATATAATGCACTCATATATCATATAAATCTAATATTAATGTATATTATAATTATTAAAATTGAAATATATACAACACTTATATTATAATATTTATTTAATTTTAAAAATATTTAAATATTTTATTTAAATTATATATATTTTTTTATGAAACTCTTATGACTTATAATATTTAATATTAAATTTCTTTTTATCAATATTTTTTCTTATTTTAGTAAAATTAAAATTTCAATATACATCTAATTTATACAACTTATCTACTGAATTATAATATAAGATATATTACAATTTACTCATGTTGTGTTAATATTTTTCATATATGTATAAAATTTACATAATATAAATACTTATTATTTAAAAATTTTTTTAAAAAAAAGAATTCTAAAAAAAGAAAAAATATTAATACTTATAATTTAATTTTTTTAATTTTTGCATTTAAATAAAATATAATTAAAAATAAATATTTTTAATAAATATGATAAATTTGTATATTATGTGGATGTAGTACTAATGAAATTAATATTAAATATTACAATTATAAGAATTACTAAGAAAATTAAAATTAAATATTTAAATATTTTTAAAATTAAATAAATATTATTATATAAACATTCTACTTATGTTTTCTTAAATATCATAATTATAATAAAATAATTTTTAAATCCATAAGAACCTCGAGTTTTTGCATTTATGCAAAAAAAAAAGTTTATTTATACGAAGCCAATAGATTACAATAACGAACGTTTTCATTTAGGGGGGATGGTCTCCCGACTTCGAGGCCAACTTATCTAATTGACGTCATTGAGCCCATAAACAAACCAAAAAACACAAAAAGGAGAATTGAAAAAAAGAAAACACAAATCACATGAAGAATAGGGTACTACTCGGTGCCTATTTTTAATTTCATGTTTTGGAATAAAGAATTTTAATCCTCACAAAGCGTCTACGATTGAAAATGAAAACACATGCAGTGGGATCAGATATTCAATTTTAACAATACCGCAGAATTAACCTAAAGTTACTGATTGGATTAAAAAAAGAGAGAGAGAGAGAGAGAGAAAATTAAAAAAAAAAAAACTTACCTATTCATAATATTTAAAAATTTTATTGAAGAGTCTCCTATTTATCATAATAAAATATTTAAATCTATAAAAATATTTTAAAAAGTAATTAATAATAAACATACCTCACATTAACATTTTTTTTATTTTTGTAATTAAAAAGAACAAAACGTAATTATATATAAAATATGCACAGATAAATATACATACAGATATATAGATATCTCTCACATTTTACGTATTCTTCAAAAATCCTTTTAACTAATTTCTTTTTATTAAAAAGATATATTATAAATATAATAATAATTATATTTATAAATCAAATTATATTACAATCTTAATTTTTTTATTTAATTTTTCTATAAACTAAATCTCCGCGAGCGATTCTCTCTCTCTCTCTCTCTCTCTCTCTCTCGCTCGCTCTCCCTCCCTCCCCCTTCACTTCCCAGTTTTGCCTCACAGTGCAGGCCATAACTTGTGCCAAGTTGTAATTGGAAAAGAAAAGAGTAAAAATCCATATAATTAGAGCAAGAATTTTCAATTCCATGATTAGCCCCACAACTGTTTGTAAATATGCCTGACACAAATTCTCTAATGATCAGTGATAGCATAGGCGGTGGAGATTTCGGGCATCCCTCTCCCCGCCAACATGATTACCAGGCTGTGGCATCCCTCCTCAAATCTTGTGCTGCCTTCTCAGCCATCAACTGGGGTAAGGCTCTTCACAGTAGAGTCCTGAAGATAGGCCATTTCTCTTGCCACTATGTCTCCAAGGCCTTGCTTAACATGTATGCCAAATGTGGGGCACTTCATGATTGCAAGAAACTATTCGGGGAAGTGGGTCGCTCTGATCACGATCCTGTCTTTTGGAATATTCTCTTATCTGGGTTTGCTGGGTCCCAGTCCCTGATGCGCGATGCTGAGACCTTGAGGCTGTTCAGTGCAATGCATGTTGCCAACGAACCTAAGCCTAGTTCTGTTACGGCAGCTATCATTCTTCCGGTGTGCTCTCGTGCAGGAGATATATATGCGGGGAGGAGCATCCATTGTTATGCCGTTAAGTCTGGATTGGAGACACATACTCTTGTTGGAAATGCTCTGGTGTCCATGTATGCAAAATGTGGGCTAGTACAAATAAATGCATATGCTGTTTTTCGTAGCATTAATGAGAAAGACGTCATTTCTTGGAATGCGATCATTGCAGGGTTTTCTGAGAATGGGTTGAGGGACGATGCGTTCAGGTTGTTCTGTTTGATGTTGAAAAATCATATACAACCGAATTATGCAACCGTTGCCAATATTCTGCCTATCTGCATGTCTCTGGATAAGAGGCCCGCCTTTTGTGTTGGAATAATGATCCACTGCTATGCACTCCGGCATAGTGTACTTCTATCGGATGTTTCAGTCTGGAATGCTCTAGTTAGCTTCTACATGAGAGTTGGACAGGTAGAGAAAGCAGAAATGTTGTTTAGGAGAATGGAATCAAAAGATTTGGTTTCATGGAATGCTATCATTGCTGGATATGCAACAAATGGTGAGTGGTCAAAATCTTTGGAATCATTTCATGAATTACTTTTGCTAGAGAAGGTTGGGCTAGATTCTGTTTCCCTTGTTAGCATTCTTCCTGCCTGTGCAGAGTTAAAGAACCTCCAGGTTGGCAAAGAGATCCATTGCTATGTTCTCAAGCATCCTTGCTTAAGTCTGGATA
Source organism: Bruguiera parviflora (assembly GCA_019804595.1). Taxonomy (NCBI): domain Eukaryota; kingdom Viridiplantae; phylum Streptophyta; class Magnoliopsida; order Malpighiales; family Rhizophoraceae; genus Bruguiera; species Bruguiera parviflora. The sequence goes on from CM034046.1 coordinate 7,532,156, forward strand.
CATCAGTTGGGAATGCACTAATTAAATTTTATGCAAAATGTAGAGTCATAGATGCTGCATATCATACATTCTTAATGATTTCTAGGAAAGACTTGATATCATGGAACTCTATGCTTGACGCTTTTGTAGAACTGAGATGTGATGTTCGTTTTCTAGAATTGTTCCGGTGTATGCTTAGGGAAGGAATTAAACCCGATTCCATCACCATTTTAGCCACGGTACATTTTTGTTCTAACATTTTGAAATTAAATAAGGTCAAAGAAACTCATGCCTATGCAATGAGGTGTGGTATTTTACCATTGGATGCTGAACATGCTATTGGGAATGGAATACTTGATGCATATGCCAAATGTGGTATGATCGAGTATGCATTTAAGTTTTTCCATAGTATGTCAGAGACGAGAAATTTGGTCACTTATAACTCAATGATCTCGGGCTATGTTAATTTTGGATTAGTTGATGATGCATGCAAGATTTTTAACAAGATGCCTACGTTGGATCTCACTACTTGGAATCTAATGGTTCGAGCTTATGCTGAAAATGATCGCCATGATCAAGCACTTGGTCTTTTCCATGAACTACAAGCCCGAGGAATGAAGCCTGATGCAGTTACTATAATGAGTCTCCTTCCAGTATGTACTCAAGCAGCATCATTACACTCGATAAAGCAGTGCCATGGATATGCAATTAGAGCTTGTTTCGATGATGCCCACTTGGAGGCGGCTCTCTTAGATGTATATGCAAAGTGTGGTAGCATAGATTGTGCTTATAAGCTTTTTGACCTAAACCCAGATAAGGATCTGGTCATGTTCACTGCAATGGTTGGTGGGTATGCCATGCATGGCATGGGGGAGGAGGCACTTAGGGTTTTTTCTCACATGCTTGAGGTGGGTATCAAGCCAGATCATGTTATCATCACTGCTATTTTATCCGCTTGTAGTCATTCTGGCCTAGTCGATGAAGGGTTGAAAATATTTTACTCAATAGAGAAGGATCATGGAATGAAACCAACAATGGAACAATACTCGTGCATAGTGGATCTCCTTGCTCGAGGAGGTCAAATTAGCCTTGCATATTCAATAGTGACTGGAATGCCAATGGAACCTAACACAAATATCTGGAGTACATTATTAAGTGCTTGCAGGACCCATCACGAGGTGGAATTAGGTCGTGCAGTAGCAGACCATCTGTTTAAAATTGAAGGAAACAATATTGGGAACTATGTCATCCTGTCAAACCTATATGCAGCAGATGCTAAATGGGACAATGTCCTGGAAGTAAGAAAATTAATGAGGACAAGTGACTTAAAAAAGCCAGCAGGATGCAGTTGGATTGAAGTGGGCAGGAGAAAGAATTTATTTGTGGCTGGAGACTCATGTCATCCTCAGAGGAGTGGTATCTACAATATATTAGGTATCTTGGGTCAGCATACCAAAGAGTCATTTCAATTAAATCAGCAGTTTGACTCGCAGCTTATAGAGTGTCACAAATGAATGCAAGTGGACTTGCTTTGCAAACCCTAATTAGATTTTACTCTTCAATGATTCCAAAAATCACAATCGACTATGGTGTGTTTATCAATTGACACGGGTGGATACTTCATACTGATTGAATGTTTAAATTCAGTTCATCTACTCATCCAAGCTTGCCCAGCCTTTGACAAGTGCATGGAATGGTAAGTTATTATTTGATACTGCCCAATTTCACCAAATATTTTCCCGTCTTAAAGATTGGTTCTCATTCATGGCCTTCTTTTCTATCCTTAGAAATTCTGATGAGGGCAAAGGTTTCCCCATTGATAGACAGTCATGAAAGGATCAATTTCCTTTTACTGCATGCTTGTCCTTAAAATGTGAGAGCTCATCAGATTACTGCCTTTCTCATTGCCTGTGAGACCAGTAATGTCGAGTGATTCTATGAAAGGATTCTTACTTCAACCCTGTCTTGCTGATATTTGTAAGTATATAAGCATTGAGATTGCATATTTTAGAGCTGTCTGTATGCAAGAGAGCATAATTCTAGAAACTATCTGGTAAGTTACTGTTATTTTAATGCTCATCCAATTTCATTGAATATTTTAGATTCTCAGACATGGCTTCTAATTCATGGCCTCTTTTTCCATCTGTAGAATATTCAAATGTGGGGGACAGGTTTTCACATTGACTGTCAAAGCTTGAAAGCTTCAATTTCTTTTGCATGCTTGCTTGGCCTTGAAATGTGCAAGCTCCTCGAATGTTTCTGCTCCAGATTACTCATGGGACCATTAACATCAAGTAATTCTTTGGAAGGATTTTTGCTTCCACCATGTAAGTGACAGACAGTCAAATTGTTTGCATACAAGTGCTATTTTCTCTGTATTTCATTTGTTTAATATCCATAATTGTACTTTTGTGTTCTGAGCAGCTAGCTCGTTAAACACTTGTACAACTGTAATCTTCTATACCCTGTACCATTTAGTCATAACATATTCAATCACAATGACACACATCACGTTTGAAGGCAAGGGCCTTGCATTTTTATTTTTAGTTTCTGATAGAAATGCAAAATGCTTTGTAGCTGAAAGGACGATGAAATCTTTCATTTAGTCATATCATTTTCAATCAGAGTTACACACATCAGTCGATAATTTGATGCAAAATTTTGCAGGTCAGGTCTTTATCAAATTGCTGCCGCTGTTGTGGGCATCTAGCTACTATTCTTAGCTTTAATGACAATCTAGCGAGGATAGAGCTTGCATAATTCCTTATATGTTGTACATGTCAAGGTCTGCAATTATGCGCAGACCAGCATGGGGGATGGCATGCTTCTTGTTTGAGTTATAAAAAAATTGTTTGTTGAATTAGGAGAATTATTAAAAATAAAAAAAATATAAAAATAAAAAACACTGCTAGGTTTGCAACAAGCTTATAACTTTTGATTTGATAAGTTCACTGCTTAGTTTAGACATGTCTGATATTCTTCCTTGATTAATTTCAGTCCATTCATTTTAAATTTTGTCATTCTATCCATTTGTGATGGTGTAGAATTTTATTATCAACATCCCGTGATCAAAATGAAACAGTACCAACTGTTGTACATGATCATTTTGTAACTCACAAGTCAAATTAGTAAGAACAATTCAGTACAATGTTAATTAGTAGGAAAAGAAGGGGAGTTCTATTACGGTGTTTGCTGCTTTAAAAGGGAACAAGATTAAATCTCTAATGGAAAGATATTCATTATCAGGATCATGGTTTCTCACTTGGTTTGGGAGATGTTAGTGGGAACAAGGTTAGCAACTCTGGTTCGGCATATCCTGTTTTAAATTTTGGTGATGGATGCAAGTAAAATCGCTTCTCTTTGATAGCTCTTTCTTCTTTTTCGCTGTTTAGTTTGGAAGCTGCTGATTGTCCTCGGGTTTCCTGTTTACCTATTGACAGTTTTGAGAAAACTGTAGAAGGGTTCCCCACAGGACTTGCAAGAAGAAAAGGATTTTCGGGCATGGTTGGGGATGTACAAGGTTTGAAGTTGGTTATGGGTCTAACTATCTCAAGCTTGGGCCTTGTGTACTGCCATCTTTAGTGCAGTTTAGATGTTGGTCCCTTGATGCCCGCAACCTTTGGAGCTGTTTCCTGCGATGCGTCACTCTCTGAGGGGCCTTTTAACCTCTGCACTACATCCCCAAAAGCATTTGTGTCTGTCTGCACAAATGTCGTTAGAGGCTTGCAGCCTGATGTGCCCTGACTTGCTGGCTTCTCCATTGGATGTGTATCTTGCTGAACAAGCTTAGTTGCCAGGAGTTCCGGGCTGTAATCAGTTCCAACATACAAGCTGGTTGGTGGTACTAATAATAATATAACACATGCATGATCAGGTAAAGTTTCCAACATCTAAAGATAATTATGCATTTTATCAGTATATGTAGCTTATAAGATGACTTCACTCAATCCAGACACAAACATTTGGTTTTTCCTCCGTTCAATCCCCCTCCCAAACCCCAAATGAATTAATAAAAAAAAAAAGGAAAAAAAAAAAGAAGGAAAACTGGAATTTTAAAAAAAAAAATTGAAACTGTTTCTACTGATGGAAAAAGGCATCCATTCATTGTTGGTAAGTTGTGATCCAGCAGGAGAACTTACGTTTAAATAATGATAATTGTCAGCCAGCCAAATGCCAAAGCCGAGATTTTCAAGATCGAAGAAACAATAAATAAATGCCATTGTGCTACTACGTGCAAATGCCACGACTCGTGACTCCCGAGCATCATTTCAGTAATGGGGGAAAACATGACTTTGTCTTCTCTTAATTCCAGGAATTGCATGTGGACAAATAACGCGCGTGGCTTTAATGAAAGGAAAAAAGAAAAACAAAGAAAGAAGGAAAGAAACAGAAAGGATATAATTGTACAAAGATGGAAGAAGGGGGTAATTCTGGCAATATCTGGTGGGGTTCCTGAATTTAAAAACCGTCAATGGAAGACACGTGTGGAGGGAGAGACCCCCGCGGGGGGGGTGGGGAGACTTCACGGCGTACAGTAACAAGGCCAGTTAGGACAAACAATGCTGGGCTTAGAAATGACATTCATCCTCATTGGTTTGTTGACTGACAACTCGTTTGGTTGACTTTTTATTTTCTCTTGTTGGCAGGGACCAATGCCGACTCTGCTATGACTCCTTCCTCATTCCGCAACATAGTGTGTGAGTGAGTTTTCCGTTGAGGAAAAATAATGTAGTAAGTGATTTTTCCTCTTTCTGTTGTTTTTTTTTTTTTTTTTTTTGGGAAAAATTAAGTTTGTCTTGTTCAATATATTTGTTGGACACGTTCAACAGCGACAAATTATATTTTATTTTTCTCAAGTAAGAAGACGAAAACTTATCAAGTAATTACAAAAAATGTCAAAAGACAAATTCCTTACAGAATTAAACGCATTAGATGGTCTTCCACTCTTTTATAACCAGGGAGTTTCATTGAGACATTATGGTTAGTGGGGCTAATTATAATTAAGAAGAATAAATAATCTTATTTCTATTCCTAGCTGCGGTCAACGGAGCAAAATATACATGTTTGTTTCCTTGGACGTTTGGCCTCACAGTGCCCAAACTGATTTAAAATGAGAATATTCAATTTATTGAGTACTTCATCCGAGAATATTGTAATTGGTATCATCAATAATTGGGGTCATTGGCCCCCACCCCCCCACCACCCCAAAAAAAAGAAAAAGAAGAAGAAGAAGAAGAAGAAGAAGAAGAAGAAGAATGCTGTTGACGAGTGTTCCTCTCCTGAAAATCATTCTTGGTCCTCCTGTCATTTGTTTCACACAATTTTAGGAATATCTCTTTTGACCCCACCAAATTTAATGCTCGCCGTAAATTTATATGGCCGTATAAATTCTAAAAGATTTATCGTCCAAACGGAGAATGATAATAATATATATAAGATCGAAATAAACAAGTGTGTGTGTGTGTTTTTTTTTTTTTTCTTTAAATGAAGTTTTTCATACGTCTCCCTGTGTCTTTCAATGTCCAAATGAGCAATCTACCGTACATTTTCCTTTGTCTCCCTTGTGTCTTCATCTTCAGTTTAATTCCATGCCGGGTTTAAGAGGGAGATAACAAGAGACTGAGTGCAACACGTACAGCTGTTTATAAAATCTGGGAAATATTGATCATACTAAAATAAAATTAATGGTCACGGATGTTAATGAATGATTTTCTTTTTGAAAAAAAACAATTAAAAAAAATAAAAAAAAAATATATATATATATAAAAGAGTTGAAACTCCTAAAAAACGAAGTTAATTGTGTGTGCTCATTGGGAATGTCTGCTGTGTAAACTTCGCGTGCGCGTTTTAATTACGTTTGATTACAAGAAAAACCTTCTGAGCAAACTGCGAGTTGCTCACATCCTGACTATGACTCTTGTTTATTGCATAGAATGCATCCACAAAAATTTAAATATAAGATTGTGCATTTATTAAACACAATTCCAGGTTTACTATTACCATGTCTATATACCGTATATCTATTCTTGCAGCACCCCCCCCTCTACTCACAAGCTGCCACCGTGACTCAAAATTTTTGCATTGGAATGCTTCTCCTTATTTCAAGGACAAGTTGAGGATAAATTATTATACATTTTTCAGCTCTTCCCCTTCTCAAAACGGAAAATTTAATGCTCGATTGCCATTTATACCATTTACAATTGTCAGAATTGTTGGGTCTCCTACGTTCCCTTGGCCTTCCATTTCAAAATGGACATGTTGAAAGTTTTCCTGGTATTTGTACGGATGCTCTCCTATTTTCGAATATTATATTTTACGTTCTAAAATGAGAAATTTTAAAAAAATAATAATAAGAATAATAATAATAAGAAATGTCTCCAACTTCCCCTTAAAACAAGGGAGAGGCATTTCGGTGTTAAAATTGAGACAAGTGGTAGTTTGTAGGTGAACGGCATCACAAACTCTTCTAAATCGATTTCTTAAAACTGATAAATATAAAAATATTCAAATGTAACGCAGATATTTTAACTGGTTAGATGAATAGTTAAGTGTGTTCTAATTTATTTATCTGTTTCTAAAATGAAGAGTGAGATTTCTATATAAAAAGTTAAATGAGGATGCGGATAAATGACAAGAATATTAATTTATAAATATAATAACTAATATTTTTATAATATATATTTTTTATTGGGTAAAAAAAGCAGCTACCAGTGTCAACAGTAAAATATTGGAGGTAGACTAAATCGAAACGACTGGTTGGAGGGGAGGAAATTCCCACAGACCACGGATGGCGTTATCCTAAATAAAATAATATATAATTTAAAATTTTTTTTTTTTTTGACACAAAGTATGCAATGCGTATGAAAATTAATAAAATATTTAAATAGGCAGAATTAAAAGTACATGAAGATTGGAAAGAAGTGCAGGACTATAAAATACTACCATTTTTGCAACTTTTTTCAAAATTTTTTATATATTTTATTTGAGTTATTTGCACTTTTAAATAATCTTCATACGCATCTAACAACTTTTATCAAAAGATTTTGGACTTCCAAAATAAAATTTAAAAAACTATTTTAATATGTGCAACATCATTATCATCCGTGAGTCTTGCGGATAAGCATTTATTTTCTCAATCTCGTAAACGAGACTCAAACTAAATCTATATGTAATTATATATGGAAAATTAATAAAATATTTATATGATAGTATTTATTTAATTTTAAAAATATTTAAATATTTAATTTAAAATTTATTTTTTTGTAAATTTTTATAATTTTTAGTATTTAATATTAATTTAATAATTAATTTGTAATTTTTAATAAGATTTTCATAAAATTAGAGTTTCAAATTATATCTAATTTATTTAATTATGATTTATTATGTATTATAATTTACTTATATATATATATATATATACATATATAAATACTTATAATTAATGAAAATAAAAAATTTTAAAAATATAAATTTCTCTTTTTTAAAAAAATATTTTTAAATTTAATTTTTTCTTAAAAATAAAGAATACTTATAATTTAATTTTTTTTGTTTTCTTAAAAAGAAAACAAATTTCTCTTAAATTTATTTTTAATTTTGTAAATACTTATAATTTAAATTTAATTATTTTATTTAAATAAAGTACAAATAAAATTATATTTTTTAATGAATATAATAAATTTACGTATTATATGGTATGATAATAATGCATATGCATTATTGAAACTAGGAGAAAACTATACTTATTCTCCTTTAGCCCCATACCAATTTTTTATAAATTTCTACTTAAAAAAGTACAAAAATAAAAAATCTAATTTATTACCAATTTAAATAAGAACCAACTTATAAAAAGTGCAATTTAAAGTAACATTTTTCTTAGAAAAAATTTTAAAAGTAACTTTTAAAAAAAAAAAAAAAATAATAAGCAAATTTTGAAGAATTTTTTTCCTAATAAAAAGTATTAAATAATAAATTCTGTAATTACATTTGAAATTTCTTTTATTACTCTCTTAAATAAGAATTAATTTATAAAAAAGAGAATTTAGAAATAATTTTTTTTCTTTAAAAAAATTAAAAATAAATTTTTTACTTTAAAAAACTATTTAGTGAATTTAGAAAATTTTTTGTCAATAAAATTGTTAAAATAATAAAATTTCAAATTTCATTTACTACACATTTTGATAGGAATATGTTTATTTTTTTAAATTTTATTTTTCTAAATTTCTTTGTTTTTCTTTAATAGAAACTTATTTATGTACTTTTAACTTATTTTTATTTTACTGTGCCTAGTAGAAATTGATGAGACATAATGTATATTTTTTGTTATTTTTAAATTTTAAATTTTTTAAATTATCAATTAAAAAGGTATCATATTTGATATATTTTTTTATCTATCCTTTTGAAGACTCCATTTAAATCTTCTATGTTATTAAAAAAATTAGTATTTTTATCTCGATATTCTTTACTCCTTTATTCTCCAGTGGTATCACTATTTTGTAATACAAGGTGAAATTAACTAAAATTAGAAAAATAATACTTTATTTGTCAAGATAAAATACTATCGATACCTAGATAGTAAACTCATAATTTATAATTTAAAAAAATTTATAATTTTAATACTCTTAATATTATTTTATATTAATTATATCGAACAATATATAATTACTTTATTAATAAAAAAAGATAACGGTAAGATGATTAAATTATAAAAATATTATTAATTTTAATTTTTTATTTTAGAGTTGTGAGTGTTAATTTTAATATATAATCGTATTATTTATAACAATAGAATGAATAAATTTTATTTTAATACTTAATTTAGTACTCTAGAATATATCATAAATTGAAGTATTGGTGCAATAGATGCTGCATCCAACCGAGACCTTGGGAATGGAAAAATTCCCACTACTGCAGACGAGCCAGTCGGACGGGAAGCGGGGTGGGAACGGACTTCCCAAAAGGCCAGCCTCGGGTCGGGGTCAGCATAAATGGAAGGGAACGGCCCCAGTGAACCGCAATTCATCGTTATTTTGCCTCATAAAAAGAAGAAAAAAAAAATCAAAAAAGTAATAATAATAATAATAATAAAAGACTTCTTTAAAAGTCCTTCGCCCTCCCGTTCAAATTATTCAGCGGGGGCTATTAGAATTGGAGAAGCAGCTTCGTTCCGGGAAGGAAAACGTACCGTCGGGGGTGGGGACATGCGCTGGCACATCTGCCCCTGTTCGTATTAAAAATCCAGACTCACCGCCACCATATTCCAAATAAATGCATCCTTTTTTTTTGTGGGGGGGGGGGGGGGGGTTGCTGGAAGCAAATCTAAAATGCATCTTTAAGATCTATAAGGTTTTTTGAATGTGGTGCGCGCAGGGTCGAGGGTCTGGTGGTCCGAACTCCAAACTTGGCGGGGAGGCCATTCATTGCTGACACTCGGGCCAGTCAGTCTTCGAGGCCGAGGGGGTTATGTGTTGCTTTCAACCATTAAAACAGTCATCTCTCTGTCCGTGTTTATCAATTTCTTCTTCCCCGAGCAATCCGGCGATGTCTGTCAGATAGAAGACCCCACTTCGGTCTCTCTCATTAAGAAGGTTGTTTTGACTGACTGTCCTTCCCGCAAGAATTCCAAACTTCTCCACTCAAGAACATTAACCAAAATTGTTTTTTGAAAGATTCTTTCAGCACTTTGTCAACTCTAAAACTTCAAATCAAATACTCTCCCCTTCTGCCTTGCCTTTAGGCCCTTTACTTTCAAAAAAAAAAAAAAAAATTTTTTATATAAATATATTTTTTTAAAATTTATTTGTCTTTTTAATTATTTGCCTCGAGGCAATAATATTAAGGCAACTGCGTGTATAATGGCATCGGAGGATTTCAGCTTCCCAAAGATCAGCAACCCACTTCCTAGCTTTGCGATTTCTCCATCATTATGGCGTGTATCTTCCGTAGTTTACCCAGAGTATCCGGATGATCGAGAAGATGATGAGAAGGAGGTTATGAATCGCCACGCGACGGTCTACTCCTGCTTTGAATTTGGTGAAAATAACGAATATCAAGTCCCGATCGAGAGGGGCAATAGTAGTAGCAGTAGAGATCTGGAGAAGATGGACTTGTTGTGGGAGGATTTCAATGATGAGGAGCTTCAAAGGATTTGCAATCCTGACAAGGACAAGAATAACCAACCAGAAGAATCATCGTCGTCATCGTCAACAGGCAAGGCTGGTCTGGTTTCAGACTCAATTATGCCACTTGGCAGAGTGATGCAGATATATGATTATCCGGGTAAGAGACGGAGGAAAATGGTTGGTTTTGTCAAGCTCTTGAAGAGAATTTTCTTGCTTGATGCTACCCCAGCCCGGATCAAGACGCACTAGTGGCTCGCTGGCTGCCTTGCTACCTAGCTTTTGATTCTGACAATTTTAGATACCCGCGTGCGTACAGATACAGCGATTGTGTATAATTATAACAGATAAATTGTGTTTCATTCAGCGCTCGCGTGTGCGTGTGTGTGCGTGTAAGCTTGTTGCAGAAAGAAAAGATCATGGTTGGCTGGTTCACTTCTTCCACTCACGATCACAAAAGAATTCAAATTGAACTTGGTTTAACTACTGTGCACACTCCAATTTGAATTATTTACTGTTCTTTCCAATGCAGAGTTGCTGATCATACTGAAATCCAATTAATTACAGAGCATTTTGTGGGGTCCTCTGATTCTCTCCAGAAGTAATACATTGACAAACGTATTTCTTTGTGAGAGATCCTATGAAAAATTAAAGAAAGATTACATACAATAATGCAGACTACATGACATATTAAGTGCGCTTGAGGGACTTATGCCACACGCCAAGATCTGTTAAAGAAAGACTTCGAGAAAGACCAGAACCTTTTGAAGCAGACATTGATTGATTGAAGAAGTGTTGCACTTGAAATTAAGCGTTACGTTCTCTTTAGTGTTCGTATCTTTGCCACGATATTTATTTACGCAAGGTAGGAAAATTTTTTACTTTTCTAGGAATGGAATGACAAATTTCCTTTCTTAAGATCATGGAGCACCCAGGAAGGCACATCCACTGGGCCTGAACTTGATATCGCGGAGAATCAAAGGGCGAGGGGAACCAGGGTCGTCCAATGGGAGATCCATCCGGGAAGTCAACTCTTTCTTAACCAGGTCAAAAGTCCTCTGTTTCAGATAGTTTAATTTTGTGATGAGTCTATGACCAACCCACCACTACTTTCCCATCTTAATTTCCCAATACTTTCTATCAAAAAAGAAAATCCCAATACTAGAATTAAAATATAAAGGTCAAAATTTGAATTTGTCTAATTTCATCTCTCCTCTATAAAAAGTTGTCTTAACATGATTGCTCATTATTTTATGCCTATACATACGAAATTATATAGAATTTGCAATATTTTCGATGAAGTAGAGCTCGGGAACATGCACTGTGAAAAGAGAGTTATGGTGCCATTGGACTAATAATTCATAGATGAGTGCAAATGCAATGAGACAGAAATCTTTCCAACGAAAACAAAGACAACGTATTTTTGGGATTTCAAATAGATTTAAAGCAAGAACTAGAGCTACTAAATCCAACCGAGGAAATTTTTACGTTGCAAGGTTTCTTCAGGAATCTAGAGATTTTCTGCCAGATGCTCATAATCTTCCATTAAACAGCAACAAAAATTTTATTGTAATGAATAAATTAAGAAACACATCATTAATACCAAACTGGATTAGTTGGCATCAATGCATAATTCCTTAGTTTTTGTCTTTGCTTAAAAAAAAAAAAAAACAGAAAAGAAAAAGGCAAAGAAAACACATCCAATACTCACTCGTCAAGACAAAAAATAAAATAAAAATAAAAATAAAAATGGTGCCATTAATATCAAAACTGATTAATTTGAAATTCCTTATATTTGAAGTAGCGAGGAGATGCTTTTAGTTTGATGTAAAAAAGAAAATAAATATTACACGAGTAGTTTGTACATAATAATAATAATTATTTTTTTTTTATGGTGTGCTATTTACCCTTTCAATTGTAATGCATTTGACATGTAATATTAAAAATTACTACTATATATAGTAATTTTTAATGTAATTCTCATTTTTATTAAAAATATCTATTTCTTACATATTAAGTGCGTTGTATTTTAAGAAGCAGCTCAAATTTCATAGGATTAGGTCGACTATACAGCCATACCCCAGCTCAATCCCGATTAGACCCGTTTGGATCTGTTTCTTTCCCCAGTTTTTCAAACCTCGAACCTCTCTCTTTTTTTAACTTCTTCAGCCCATTTCCTAAAACATTGGTACTGACAGCCACTGAGGCTCCTTTGATTGCCTTGCATTATTTTCAAGCACCCTTTCTTGGTGTACAACCTACAATTTTTGGACTTTTAAGTTTCTCTTGATGGCATCTCCTGTAAACGCTTCTCTATTATTTAGCCACGACATTGTTGCTCGGAAGACATGCAACGTTGGTAGTTACAAAGCAAAGAGCCTGAAATTAGTGGTGCTTGCGTGGTATGCAACGTTCTCCTTTTTCTTTTTTTCTTTTGTTTTTTACAATATTCCAGGTATTACTTAGCTACGTTACATTTCAAATTTGACTGTGATATTGTAAAGTCTATCTTGCCTTAGACAGCTGTATAGGTACTTGTTCGATGGTAGAGTCTTCAGTCCAAACATATTGCCGCGACATGCGCGAGAATTCTTGGTTTCGGACATGCTCAAGCCACTCCCACTCTGCCCATCTCTCGGCTAGGCCTATCCCTCGGAGCATCTTGACCACTTGTGCCATTGTGGGGCGGTCTTCGGCTGAGCTTTGAGTGCAGAGTAATGCAACCCGGACAATAGTTTCCACTTCTTCTCGTTCGTAAGTCTTCAAATGGCTGTCAACAATGTCATCCAGCCTATTTTCTCTTACTAACTTCTTGATCTGCACATGCAACATTAAAATCAATCTATGTATCATGTCAAGAGACATGTTTGTCAGAAGAGAAAGTTTAACCATCAGAAACTAGATCAAGAGACGGAAATAACATATGCTCTTGCCTTCCAAGGCTCGAGGAAATTTCTATATGCATATGATAAATTTCTTGGTAGAATCTAATTGATTTCTGTAGTAAGTCAAGTAAAATGGGAAGCTTACATGATCCAGCAGAAGAATATCCCCTTCCTCTTCAAGCCGATTAAGGTCTATCGCACGCTGACCGGTTACAAGTTCAAGAAGGGTAATACCATAACCAAAGACATCTGTTTTCTCCGAAGACTTCCCTGTTGACAAATATTCTGGAGCAATATGGCCCATGGTACCACGCACCTGAGTGGTAACATGTGTAAACTTTGTGTCAACTAGCTTTGCCAGCCCAAAATCTCCCAGAATAGCTTCAAAATTATCGTCTAATAGTATGTTTGCAGCCTTTATATCACGATGTATAATCTTAGGACTACATTGTTCATGTAAATACTCCAAGCCATGGGCTGCCCCAGAGGCCACACGTTTCCTTGTTGGCCAGTCAAAGCCTTTTTCTCCTGCTTTTAAATCTACAATAAATACAAAACAGTGAGAAAACAAACATCATTAACATAGCAATTGTTTAAAAGAAACTGTGTAAATAGGGACCAAAGCATGGTGCTCAGTCAAGGAACTACCTCTCAACTGATATGCAACACTAAGATTTTTCATATATGGATAGACAAGGATTCTCTCAGATGAGGTTGTACAAAAACCGATCAATTGTAGGAGATTCCTATGAACTGCAACACTAATAAGTTGAACTTCTCTCTGGAATGCAGCCTCTCCCCCAGGACTGTAACAATCGGCGAGGCGTTTGACAGCAACATCTGTTTTGTCGGAAAGGATGCCTCTATAAACTTTTCCAAATCCTCCCTGTCCAATTATGTTGCTCTCACTGAAATTGTCTGTTGCAAGCTGGAGTTCACGCCATGAAAACCTTCTCAGCTGCCCAAAGGAAACTTTGCAGTCATCTTCACCTGGGTAGAAGTGAGAAAGAAGTGTGTTCTGTAAGAGTAGAGCAGCGGAAAAAGCAAAGACAATCTCCTCGATGGTCATGCACTCATGCTGCAAGTCTGCAACCATGGTCCTGCATCTGTCTTATAAATACTAACCACCAAAATGTGGATTGGAGAATACTTTTCAGGTGGAACTTCAGTTAATTAATTTAGGTAGCATGCATATGACTAGAGCTGCTTACATAACTTACTATCCAGCGATGTATTTGCTTTCCATTCATAATAACTGCCTATATCAACACTAATCCATGTAAACAGTTCACATAATTGTTTTCACAAATCAAATAATGGGGAAGGAGATAATCAAGATGGATATTACACTGAATATGATACAAGACCCACAACTTGCAGACAATTTTTGACCTTAGTTTGCTACAAACACACATGGATTGAAGTCCATAGTTGGTCTGAGTGTAACTACTCCACCAAATTATTTGCGTTGATCACATATTATAATATGCAAACCAATGGACCATCTTCCATGGACGCCCCATAGGAGTGTAGCAGAGTGGTGTTGACAATCAGCCTAGAACTTCCGATCATTTCCAGTTTTTGCCATAATGCACGAACACTAGTTAAAAGTCTCAGGCAATAATGACAGATTGAAACTTGATGTATGTGTAAATGCCTAGTTACAAAACTATTTTGGACAATTATGACTGCAATGGATCCAACCATAAAATATGGAAAGCAAGATTACCAGAAACATCAACAAAGACATCATTTCTCAGCCTGTATACATGATGATATCGGTAAGCAAAGCCACCCAGAAGTAACAAGAGTATGAAAGCAACACATATTGCAGAGGTTATGACCACCCTAAATCTTGATTTACTGGTCGAAACTGAAAAAAGAAAAGTCTTCAAGTTTAGTATCCATCACAAAGTTGTGTAAGAATCAAGTAAAACTTAGAAAATTGTTTGAAGAAAACCTGGAACAGTAGAGCTTGACAGACAAGGTTCCTCCAAGCTAGAGCCACAAGCTAGAAGAGTTGCTGTAAAGCTGACAGAATATAGAGAAAAGAAGCAGCAAACTGACATGCTTGAGATATAAGGAATACGTATAATTGCAAGTTATTTAACTAATATCCATCCTAAATAAAAGCAAATAACAGAGTTAAGTTCTAAAAGAAAACCAGGGGATAATTCTCACTAACTTATATTTGTTGCTCGACCAGTAGTAGTGGGTCAGAGTGAAGATATAGCTACTTTATGAATAACAGATGTAATCATACATTTAATCACAATAAAATTGTCCTAGGATCCTCACAAAGCACACTTGTCATTGTCAATAACAAGGAATCCTAGTTACAAATTTTATGGTTTTTAGGTCTAATACTTTGTATTGTGTTACTCATTTACTACATAAAGTTGGATTTAGATTGACCAAAAAGTAAAGTACATCGAGAAAATCAGGTCCCTAAACTAATGCAAAGGAGAGCAGATATAGGTGTGCAGCAGAAAGCTAAAATTTCATAAGCCATGCAAGGAACTGAGCTTACTTAAATAATGGAACTGAAAATAGTGGCACTGGTACTTTCCCAGTCAAATTGTTGGATGCAAGATCCCTGAGGGGAAAAAAGATTGGTAAGAAGATATCAGCATAGTCAACTACCACAGACAGATTAGAGGTGTTAACAGAAATACGAATCAAGAAATTCACCAAAAAGGAAAACCTTACTACGGATAGGTGGTTTGCATTCAAGACCCTGAACCATACATAACACTAGCGAGGTATTTTATTCATTCAATGAATTGAGATAACATGTTAACTAGCCTGATTTATAAAATTCATGCTTCCCAAACATTATGACAGTTGAGAGATGTAATTGCTCAAGCATCTATGCAAGGGCCCACTAAACATATGTATATATATCGTCTACTAAATGTTGCAACACAATATTGTGGGATCCACAAGCATAGTTCAATTAAGTCCACATAACACATGAAAATGTGGTCCTTTAATAAAAGAAACAATGCTAAAGGACAAAGTATAGAAGAAGAAAAAAAAACTCATGGTGACAGAACTCTTCAAGCAAATATGAGTATGCAATGGGATCCACGTTAAAAGAAAATGAAATTGGACTATTACAGAATTATAAATGGCAGCCTTACAAATGCTTTAAGTTTTGTAGTTGACCCCAACTGATAGGTATGGAGCCATTGAATCTATTATTAGCAAGATTCAGATTCTGTAGGTTCGTCATGTTGCTGAGGTAATCAGGCAAGGACCCTGATAGATTGTTGTTCTGTAATTCCCTGTATTAACCATGGAGCAGAGTAAATAGCAAAAATATAACAAATAAATAAGAGCTGTTGATATAACTAACTAGCCAAAATACATGCAGCCATCATCTCATGGATCATGTGCCATGATTACTTTCATTTGTACACGGTCTCACTTAAATTGCCTTGGTTAATAGTCACCCAAGAACTTGGGCTCAGACTTAAGCGCACATAGCATAGGTTGTTGGAGGCAATTTTCGATAAAGTAGCATGGATGGTCCAAAGGAAAAATCCTGATTTACTTTCCGCTCTACCAACCATGTTGGCTTCTGTTTGAGTTGGAGTATCAAATTCAGTCTTCTTGGTATTATGCTGATCTAAATCTTAACTTTACAGGGCTCCATTAATTATGGTTTGCCTCCTGATAATTCTTAAACCATTCCTGATCTACTTGATAAATAACTCTACAACTTCGGTCAATAATGCATAAAATGCAATAGGATGTCCACTCACAAGCTAACCAAGAACTTCAACTTGGTAATTGCAGTTGAAAGAGTTCCTGTAAAGCCAATTGAAGCCAAGTTCCTGCAACTTAGTACACTCAGAGAGTAAATATACAGGAAAATGATAAAAAGGAATTGCTGAAGAAAATACCAACAACAAATTAAAAATAATTTAAAGTGCAGCAGATTGCATTTCTGCACTCACAGGTATGCGACACTTCCATTTCTGCAAGTGATATGAGACCAACTGAAGCAAGGACTCACGAAAAAATCGTTCCAATCTTTTATTTGGCCATTGGAATCATTAAGTGCTCCCAGAAGGTCAACCAAAGCTTCACCTGAACATTAAACAAGTAAAACAGCAGCATTGAACATATAATTCGCAACCAGCAGTAGCAGCTTGAAGCAGCATGATGAAAACATTTTCAGTATGAAAAGTAGACGAAGAAACCATTTGTGAAATACTTCTCATTCGGTGCCGCAAAGGCATGCACTTTTATATCGTATCAAACACACATGTTAACACTAGATAGTTTCACCTAGCCTGTGAGATAGAAACTAGTACATAATTAGAAAGAAACGTTTGCAAAGAAAATAAAGGCAGGTACACAATGCACCTAGAAAGCACACTAGCAAATCAAACAAAAACAACTACCAAAAACAATTGCATACGCGTTCAAAAATGTTGCCATTCAGACTGAAACATTGCAACAGAGCTTCGGAATAAGTATATTTACTTGTCTGTTTCACTGAGGGCAAACAACAATAACATTCAAATACCTGAGGGGAGGCATAAAATCATCCCTTTAATTTTGTTGGCCAACAAGAGGGGGATGTGTTATCCGGAAATTTTCACTGTTTGAAAGGACTAGTCATTATCCTCGCAAGTTGCGAGGTCATCTTCATTATTTCAACCTTTTTCATTTTGTACACAATCGCAATTACAACAACCAGTGCAGTAGGCATTATTAATAAATTTGTAGTCAGCATGTGACAACTTGGTGCTGGCTACTGGTTTGAACAACCAACTTGTCATACAAGAGCACAAGTAACTTAACTTAGATTTTGGGTTTTTGGGCTTCCAAACAACCAAGCAAGTAATATCTTTGAGAAAAGAGAAGATTAAAAAAGAAAAAAAAAAAAGAAGTGAAGTTCGAAGCTGTCTAACAAGTTCAGTGTCACCTTCAACATCAGGCTCCTTGACTGAAGAGCAACCAATTATCAAAAGATTGAAAAGTACAAGGCAACTGAACAGTTGCTTTAGTAGAAGCCGGACGGACAAAGCCCCAAGCATGCTACTGTCTGCTGTGACAGAAACAGAAAGAGGTGGTTGTTCAAATGAGACAGTGCCTTAATTTAAAGACATAAATCACTTGCTGTTATCCTAAACAAGCGTACAAGTTATGAAATGAAAATAAAGTTGTTATACCTCTAATGTGTCTAGCCATGGAAGAAAAAGAAGAAGATAGAAGATAGAAGAAGAAGAAGCAGCACCAGCAAAAAGAGGAGAAGTTGGATCAGAATGTGATCAGTGATGGTGATAATGGGAAAAAAGATGGTGAATTAGTGCAAGGGACCCACAAAGCATTTTATATTTCCGTGTGCAGAGGAGAGAATGAAAGAATTTATGAAATGGAAGAAAGGAGAGGATAGAGAAGGAAAGAAAAAGCGACGGGGCATGGGCATATCATTGAAAGACTTGTTCATGTGCTGATGTGCTAATATGCCTACTGTTGGTGGCTCGGTGGCTCGGTGGCGGAGGAATGCGAATAAAGAATCCCCGCCAATTAATTAATACAAATAATCTCTCTCACGTATCTTTTGTTTTTTTAATAAAAAAAGAAACATAATATATAGATATTAGGTTTTTTTTATCTTGACTAGAAATAAATATGATGTGAGTAATGATTACCATTAGACAAATATAAATGTATAATAAGCAATACTAAAAATATTATTCTAATAATAAATTTAAAATATTTTAAAAATATATAAGTAATTTAAATTATTAATATAATGTATGTAATAATATTTTTTAATAAATAAAATAATTTGCAACCTTCAAATATATAAATGCACTTGAATAAGAAAATATATATTTATTATAGATAAGCCTTAAACTTAAGAGAAGAATTGGAGAATCAAAATAGGTTACCTTTAAATATAAATCGTTATTATAATTTTGTCATGCCTGAGATAAACTTGGACATCTTATTGTATGACGGTGGTAGCTAGTTTACAATCACACACTAATTAATTAGGATATTGGTTTAAAATTGTCAAAGATTAAGGTAATTCTTCATAGTTTAAGTTTTGAAAGAACTTATCTAAAAGCATTATTCATTAGAGGTATATCTTATGAGGACCAAGCAAAATAACAAATACTTGGAAAAGTTAGACATAAGTTGCAATTTAGCAAGGTAGAATACATAAACCTAAAAGGAAAGGTACTGGCCTAGCCCTGTGGTGGAGGGATGCTTGCAACTATGTTTGATCTCTGTCATAACCCACCCTCGTGAGAGATAAGAGAATGATCCAACATGAAGGGAAAATTCTTGATATGGGGCCATGCGATGAAGTGGTGCATGATGAGTGGTTGGCAATCATTGCAACATTGTTATGATGGAATACTAATGACTAAGAAAATCATATTGCAAATTGTTTTATCCAATTCATCCTTATCACTCGCTTGACACATGTAATGCTTGGATCAATTTGAGACTTTGATATCTTAAATCCACCTCAAAATATTAGAGTTGCTACCAATCATTTAAGGTGTAGTTAGAAAACCTTAACTACTGATTTGGAGAATTGCCATCTTTTTTGAATTAGTAAGACTTAATTTGTGTTATTATGTTTTTTTGGGATCCAGGAGTATGATTATATCTAGTTGAAGTCAAGTCTAACTTAAACATCTATAAAAAATGATGATATTACGACTTTAACATTGATTTTATTTTTATGTTTCTTCCTACTTGAATATTTTATTTATTTATCTTTCTTAATGATATATAGCTTTAAAATTTTTTTGTTATAGGCATATAATAAGGTTTTAGAAGTTTTGATGTAATAAAAAGGGAATTAGGGTTTAAAATAAATAGAGAGATGCTTTTTATCGAACCTTGTGCTCTGATGGGAACTGTGTCTAAGTTATGTGATAATTTTAATAAATATCTCTCACTTAGGGAAAATTTTTGAGAAGAATGAGATGTTTTTAATAAAGATTTCTTGCTTTAGGAAAACTTTTGAGAAGAATATGATACTCTAAACAAAGATCCCTTATTTCAAAAAATTTTGGAAAGAATTAGAATACATTTTATAGCGATCCTTTGTATTAAGGAGAGAATTTTGATTTTTGAATCCTAATTTTTTTTGAGTTTTTGAAAAAAGAAAAAAATTTTGAAACTTTATTTAAACATGTGTAACTTTAAGCTAGTGAAAAAAAAGTGCAATTTTAAAATTTTAAAATTTTGAAGTTTTAAATTATGACATCTTCAAATTTATTTAAAAGCTTCAAAAAATTAAGAGAGAGCGAGTCTCCTTTTCTTTGGAATTTTGAAATTTAATATCTTTTGGAATTTTTATGGTTATTTGATTAGATTTTAAAATAATGCACCTAAATTTGGGTTACTAAAACTATATGGAAAATGAAATTAATCCAACAATAGGCACAAAAGTTTAAGGGACCCATAAGTCATAGCCCATATATGTTGTTAAGAGGAGAGGATACGAATTAGGGCTTGAAGATAATTGACTTATGGTTTGCAAAATTAAAATGACATAGTTTTAAGGAATGTAAATAACAATAATTAGAGAAAACCTAGTTCCTTTTTGGCTTTCTATTTAGTAATCACCACTTTACTCTTGTATTCTTTTTTTTTTTTTTTTTGTTCTTTCTTGATTTTCACTTGCTCAAAGTGTTTTTGCTTTAATTTTGGTTAGCACTTGACTTGATCCTTAGACTTTATGTGCATTATCTTTTCCTATTTTTTATTTCCATGTTTTGCATTTATTATCTAATTTTAATTTCTTTATCTCTTTTACTATTCCTTTACTCTTATAACTAGAAAAGAAAAAACAAAATTTTGAGGGTTATAGGGAGGACATCCATATCTTGGGTGTTCCTTTGAATTATATATATATATATATTTTTGGCATTATTGTGGCCATTTATGGCTTAATAAGGGAGGGTGGCTTCCTTTATTTTTAATGATATCGTTAATTTATGAAAGCTTTCTTAAACTCATGGCTTGCTTGTGGTTTTGCCATTGTTGGAAAATTGATTTAGAGGAAGAAAGGTAGCTTTGATTTCTCCTAGAAAAGGGAGATCTTAGTGGTGATGGTTTCATGGTTTCCATGACAATTATGCTTAAAAGCATTGATTTAGAGGTGATAATTGTTCTTTCCCTTCTTTATCTTTGTTGGTAATTTATTGGTTCTAATCCTTGTAATTAGGGTTTTCTTTTTATTTGAAATGCATTTGATTTTAAAAGGAGAGCAATAAAAGGTTGGAAAAAAGTGCTTTCTTCCTATTTTTGTTACCATTTCTTTTTTATTCCAATTTTTAATCTTTTTCTTACGTGTTTATTTCTTATGTTTGCTTTATTATATTTCTTCTATTTTCTTCTTCTTCTTTTTGTTTAGTTTTAATATCTTTTCCATTATTTTCTTTCTAGATCTTTATACATTTATACATAAGTAAACATCATATCTACTTTAATGCTCCAAAATTAATTAAATGCTTAAAATACAACACTGACCAATTCTTGTTATTTCCCCATTTGTTAAGTTATAATGTTATGATAAGCTTTCTTGCATTTTTAGGTCCAAATTTTGATTACTATTGATTGAAAAAGCTTTAGGTGTAACTAGACTGGTGATGATGATGGCCTTTTTTAACAAGATAAGTGGTCCTTTTCCTCTCCAATTATAGTTTTAAGTTGGTTTTCTACTTTTTGTATTTGGTTTATAAAGGTGATTGCTTACAAACTCAAGAGTGAGCTCTTAACAATCTTAAAAGCATTTATTGTTGGCTTAAATACTATATAGGCCATATAATTTAAGGAATGTTTTTTTAGTTACACTTTTTGTCTCTTTTTAGGTGGTTTTCTATTTCTTTTTATATTTCTCTTTGTTGTCACTATTAAGAAATGTGAAAGGCTCTTTTAAGCTTCCTTCAAATAGTTAAAAATGTCATGTGATTAATTGATTAAAAAAACCCTCTTATTGGTTAAGAAGTGATAAGGACAAATTATGCAATGATTATTTTTAGTTAATTAAGGATTATCTAATTAATTAGAGATGATAATATTGAATCTTTGCAGATATTTAGCATTGTTCAAATTTTGATAGTAGTGGATTAATTAATGTTGCATCCATTCTTAATGGGTAAAAGAATTAATTACTTTTTGTATACTGTATTTATCCAAAACTTCCTTAAGGAATTGAATAATTCCTTTGCTTAAGCAACAACCTTTTATGGGCTAAACCAAAGACCTAATAATAATCATAAATCAGGTAAAAATATACATCATTATTAAACAAAAACTATTCAATTTATAAAACCACAAACTTGATACTACTTGTTAGATTTACTAATAAATTTATCATTATAAATGCTAATTTTTAAAATTTTAAAATTAAATATATTCATATAAATAATATTATAAATAACATATTTGAGTTTATAAAAACCAAAACTATTGATGTGTTTGGAGAGTTATCCTAGTTTAATAATCAATTTCTCTCTCTTTTCTAACCTTTACTGTAATCACATATCTTTAGATCGAGTTTTCATATATGTTAGGTAGAGAGAGGACTGATTACACACACACACACACACACACATAATTGTATATGTTAAATTAGGTATATCCATCAATATTCGAATCAAAATTCAAGATTATAGTTCTTAATAGCACAATAACATAAAAAATTATTCTTTACTAATTAAGCCACATTATGATTGATTTTTCAATAAAAATATTATTTAAGATTATTATAACATCATTAATTAGAAATTTTCTAACATTAAATTTAATCAACTACAATATAGAAATAGGAACATAAGATTTTTTTTTCCCATATGTGTAGCATCCAAAGACAACAACAAAACCAAATTGTGAGAATTAAGAATGACAATAGTTAGGGGTTAAATACATAATCAAAAATAGCAAAGGAGATCATTAATTTTTTCAAATGTTTATACATAAACTAATATCCAAAGTAAGCAAATAATGTCTTAAAACATGTGTCATGCCTTATAACGAAAGAAATGCTTTAAAACCTTAATGCAATATTAATAAATGAGGAGATAACTATGACAACATTCCAATTATAAGCCTTAAGAGCCCCAAGGCCTAATAATTTTTTGGGCTTTTTCTTTGTAAAAATATTGAGGCAGAATAAAGCTTGGCATATTTGAAATGGTGGAGGGATTCTTCTAGGTAAGGCCACCTCTTTAAGAAATTAATCAAATTATCATTTTCCTAATTCTCAAGTGCTAAAAATTTGATCACATCAATAGCTTTGCCTAATTAGCCTATGTAACTTTGTTTATAAGACTATTTTAAAGATTATTGTTAATAAGCTAAAGATTGATTTCAGGACTTAATTAAGCCACTTTGAATAACATTTGTGTTGGAAATGGTAATCCAAGATAACTTATTTATTAGATTTGAGGCTTTTAATGCTTTAAGAATAAAAAGGGTAAGGAAAAAAAGCATGATAGTCAAGCTAAACATGCATAAAGTCTATGATAGAGTTAAGTGAAGCTTCTTAGAAAATGTGTTACTTAAGCTATGCTTCTCCAATAAGTGAGTTCAAATAGTGATGCATTACATTATGACAATCCCTTATCAAATTTTGATTAATGGATCTCTCATTGACTAATAAGAGGATTACACTAAAAGGATCTATTATCCTTATATCTGGTTTTGTTTGGTTATGAATATGCTCTTAAGAATGTTATGTTAAGGTGTCGAGGGATCAAAGATTTATGGCTTTAAGATTAAAAGGCACTATTATACCATCTCCCACATTTTCTTTATTAATGATAGCCTTTTCTTTTGGGCAACAACTAAAGAGGAGGTTTGTAGGTTAAAAGAGGTTATGGGAGCTTATCAAAAGGTTTTGGGTTAGGCAATTAATCTGAATAAGATGGGCATGGAATTTAGTACAAACACACTTGAAAAGGTAAGGATAAAGATCTTCTAAATATTAAAATTAGTCTTTTCGATAATAAGGAGAATTATCTAAGGCTTTAAATTAAATGGCACACTGAAAAAGGGAAACTTTGCAATTTATACTTAAGATGATGAAAAGAAAAATCCTACTTAAATCAGTAATGTTTAGCCATACTAAACTATGTAATGTATGTGTTTAAGTTTCCAAAAGCTCTTTATTCTTATATAAATGGCATGGTGGCAAAGTTCTTGTAGGGATAATATGAGAAGGAAAGGAAGATTTACTGAGAGGGTTGGTCCAAACTAACAATGTTTAAGGCAACAGATAAAATACAATTTAGAGATATCTCAAAGTTTAACATTGCATTTTTAGCTAAACAAAGCTGAAGGCTAGTGCAAAATGTTAATTCTTTATAAACAAGAGTCTTGAAATGTATCTATTTCTTAGCTAAGGACTTTCTCCCTACTATAAAAGGTAATTAACCTCATTAAGATTGGCAAAGGCTCCTTTAAGAAAGAAAAAGATAGATTCTTTTGAAAACTTAAGGTGACGTATTGGGGATGGTTAGAGTGTTAGTACATAAAAACTGCCTAAATGCCAAGTCTTTTGGAGTTTAAAGTTCAATAAAAAAGTCCAAAGTAAACAAATACACTTTTGATGGTTGATCTCATTGGTAGCATATACAAGGTATGACAAATTAGAAAGATAAAGGAGTTATCTATGCTAACAAAGGTATAAGCCATCAAGAGCATTCCTTTAAGCCATCTTAGGAAGGATGATTGTATGATTTAGCACTATGAAAAAATTGGGCAATATATAGTTAAATCTAGCTATTGTGTTTCAATACAGGGTAAAAGGGTGAAAATAGACAATAAGGGAGAATTTCCCATTCTAAAAATAGAGTTTGGAAGAAAATTTAGAACTTACAAGTTCCTCCAAAGGTGAAATATTTTATATGGAGTGATGCCCATGATTCTTTATTGTGCTAGCTAATTGATGAAATAATTAAGCATTATTTACTTTTCTATGAACATGCATGCCTAACTTAGTTTATAGGGCCTTTAGGCTATATGCCAAATCTAGTAGGATTCTAATCCTTTCACTCTTGGTGGTATGAGTTGGCAAACCAACTTCCTATAGGCACTTTAAATGAGGCTATTATTTATTACTGGAAAATTTTAAAAAATAAAGAATGCTTATTATTGAGAATAAGTTATTAGGGGTTTTCAAAATAAAAAAGAAAAGAAATGTATATGAAAGACGAAGAATTAAAGTATTAAAGTAATACAATTAGTGAATTGGATTTATCATAAAGTCTAAAAAAGAGGAGAAGATGTGGACTACTTATAAAACTTGTCAAAAAACTGGTTTGTTGTTAGAGGGATAAGCCAATGCCAGTCTATGAATCGATTCGTGAATTAGTTAGACATTAGATACGTAATACTACACCGGTTTATAAGCTAATTAAACACTGAATGCACAATACTATAAAGCTAACAAAACTAATGCTAGTTAAAGTTAAAGGTTATGATTGCTTAACTAAAAGGTAGTTATGTGATAATTAATAATTAACTACTTAATATAGAAAATTTGTGTCCTTAGCATTTAAACTTATGACCTTTTAAATGAATAGTCAAGTTCTTAACCACCAAGCTAAATGTGTCCATTAACTAAAAGTCACTGCTACTTCTATAAATATTAAAGGTTTAACATTTGTTTAACAAATCAAAATTTTCTTTTCTTCTTTTGGTTTCTCTATAATTGTACTAAGGATCCTTTTGTCGACAATATTAATGCATAAATATTTTAGGCATTTTAGAGAGCAATGTTGAAAATACACCAACTTCTTAAAGGCTTGATTTCAGTAATACCATATGCAATTAAGTATACTTTATTTTATCCTATGAAGGAATTTGTTGTAACCTAATTGCACCATAATGAGTGTGAATTTTGCTTTAAAGAAAGTGGCATTGGATACATGGCTCAAAGAAGTTCTTTTAGTTTCACTATAACCTTATTTTTGGTCTAACAATCTCAAGGAAAAATTATCGTATTATTTATGATTAGAACATTGAATGAATTTGCTCTTAATTTTATGACACTTGTGAGGTACTCTTTAAAATCTAAAAGATTCAAGTATTTCTTTCTTCTTAATTATATGATAACATGCAAATCTAATATCTAAGATATCCATCATGCATAAATTAATTCATCTGGTATGAAAGTATGATTTAAGAATTCATATTCATTCATTAAAGGTTTATAAGTGTCTTAAGGCATTACAAACAATGTTTATTTGCAAGAGATATGTTTTTCTGCATTCTAAGTTTTCCTTTATTGTTCTTGATTTAAAATGTAATTGTATTATGTTATGTTATGACATAAGAGAATAAAGGGAATTTTAAGGTCATTAAGTAAGAATTATTAATTCTTATAAACAAAGAAAATGGCATGTGACTTTTAAAATCGTAAAGCCAAAATTGTTGTCATTTGGTACAAAATCATCATCATTTCAAGTCAAAATTATGTCCTTTTTGTGAAAGGATGTAAAGTTGCCTACTAATAGAATTCAAATACTGCCTCTTTATAAATATTGTTGTTACCACTAGCCCAAACGCATTATTTTTGTATAAAATCATATATGTACACATAATCAATAAAGGATTGCAACTAATAGGTGTATAACTTATAAAGATATGGTGGTGATTATTTGTGGTTGAAAGATGGATGATGTTTTATTAGCATTTATAGGAAAAGAACGAAGGTTGTGACTTTTTAAGGAAAAGTGCCATTTGATGAGATAAAGAATTGTTTCTTCTTTACTTGTTAATTGCTATAGAATTGTTGTTTGGCTGTGAAGAGCCATGAGAAAGTAATTTTATTCCTTATATGTAGAAAAGGTAGGCCTATTGAAAGGACATTTTTATGGTTGTTAAATTAAAGCCAAAACTTGTGCTTATTAGAAGTGCCAAACATAAGACCTTTTCACTAAATGGATTGCATATTACTGCTAAAACACATGAATCTTGACGATAAAACATTGTTTATTAGCTTTAAAACACGTCTTTCTTGAAAAGGTATTAAAGAGGGTAAGATAAGCCAATTATACTATTAGTAGTTATTATTATAAAAAGGTTTTTTTGTCACTAACTTAGTTAAGTTTGTTACATTGCAGAAGAATGGTTATAGGTATTAGGTAATAATCACTTGCAAGAAAGCAAATAATTTGCTAATATGGAAATTAAACCATTTAAAAATAAAAATGTGATACATAAGTGCATGGTGTTGATATACAAATCATAACTTATGTGACTTCTATTTGAATTACCATAATGTTGTTTTGTGTCTTTATATAGTTTTAGTTCTTATATTGCATGGACATACATGGTGATTTTTTGTTTTTTACACACACACACACACATGTGTGTGTGACAGTTTGCATGGTAATTTGGTGTGTATATTTATGTGACTTTTAGTTATTAAAAGAAAATTACATTTTAGTTATTAATAAATAATCAATTAAGAGAGCAAAAAGATGCCTTGTAGATGGTCAAAAGAATCCTTGTGTGAATTCTAAAGGATTATGATGTAACCATTGAACCAAGGCACTTTATTGGTTATTAAACTGTAATTTTGTCATAGGTCTCTTTTATTTGTTAAATATGGCTTGTGGAATTTAATCCCAAGAGAGACCTAATATGCAAGGTTGTATATGAAGGCCAAGGAATCAATGGACTAATTGTGAAAGATAGTTAATTGAGAAACAACGATCAAATATACCTATTTCTTTTAAAAAATATAACTAAATAAAAGATATCTTATGAGACTTAAACCCAATATAAATGGGTAGCTTGAAGTTTTTTATGTCAGTGGGGTAAATAAACTGTCCATCTTTTCAATTATATTATATAAGACTTTTATAATTACCTTTTGGAAAAGATGTACAAAAGTTGGTTATTTTAACTAGTGATTAATAAATTGTTTCATTTATATAACTAAAAAGTAAAAAGTTGTGTTCAACAAAATTTAAACTTTGATTAAAAAGGAGTTTAATATATGAAAAATAAAAGTTGTGGTTGATGGGTTTTAAGCTTATGATTTAAGGTGAATAAAAGTTTATAAAGTGCAATAACTTCTTGATCAAGGTTGGTTTTTGGTAATTTGATATTCACCATATTATATATGAAAAACTTGTAAAGACACATTGTTAATTTCAAAATTAAGTGCATATCTTAACAATTATTATAGATTAATTAATTAATAAGAATAAAGAAATGACAAAAGTATTATTAAATAAGACATAAGAGGGATAAGTCAAGTTTGTACTTACAAATCACTTATAATGAAAACTTAACATTCGATACAATGTTAAGTCTTAAGTTCAATAAAGCAAAATGCATCATCAATGTGATTGAAACACTATTTTTAATCATTTTCATCTTAGAGGTATGTAATGCTTTATACTCATAATAAATTGAGAGAATGAGTCCATAAAACTTTTAACAAACTTGAAAAGGTGCTTTATGGTAAGGGTCTTAGTTTGCTTATATGAATGTGAAATATTTAAACCATTCCAATAAGCTAAAGGGTTTAGTTTTAAAACATTCGAGAAAAGGATATGGACATAATGGTTTTTAATGTTATTTAAAAAAAGAAGTATAATGTTGTAGTTATTTATGTAAATTATTTCTACAACTTATCGATAAGAATAATTAGTTTAAAACTTATTTACCATAGTATTCAGATATGTTGTAATACACTTTTCACTATGTAAAGGTTTAATCTATAAGACATATTTACTTTTATATATGACTATTTGAATTGCTAAGAATCTTTGATATTTTTAATATTTTGGAAATGGTAAGGGATTGCTGGGGTTTTTCAAAACAAAAAAGAAAAGTATATGAAAGATGAAGAATTTAAGCATTTAAGTAATAGAATTAGTGAATTGAAACTATCATAAAGTTTGAAAAAAAGGAGAAGATATGGATCGATTGTAAAAACAATTAAAAGATTAGTTTGTTGTTAGAATGATAGATCAATGTTGGTCTATAAGCTTATTGGTGAACCAATTTGATACTAGATGCATAAGATTATGCCAATTTATGAGTTGGATGGTGAATTAGTTAAACATTGGATGTGTAATACTACAAAACTGATTGAACCAATATTAGCTAAAACTAAAGGTTATGACCATTCAACTAAAGGGAAATTATATAATAGTTAATTCTAACTACTTAATATAGAAAAGTTACATCTCTAGCATTTAAACTCATAATCTTTCAAATGAATAATCAAGTTCTTAACCACTAAACTAAAGGTGTTTATTAATTAAAAGTCATTACCACTTCTATAAATAGAAATGGTTCAACATTTGTTCAACAAATCAAAATTTTCTTTTTTTCTATTGGTATCTCCATAATTGTATTAAGGATCCTTTTGTTTATAATATTGTTGCAGAAATATTTTAGACATTTTAAAAAGCAATGCTAAAAATACACTGACTTCTCGAGGGTTTGATTTTAATAAAACAACTTGCAATCAAGTGTGTTTCATTTTATTCTATAAGGGAATTTGCTCTAATTTAATTGCACCATTATAAGGGCAAATTTTTCCTTAAGGAGAGTGGTCTTGTATACACAACTTAAACAATTCTTTTAGTTCTATTATAACCATATTTTCAATCTAACACAAATTGTCATGAATCTTAAAACTACTTTGAAGAGAAAGATAAGGGATTGTAAAGAAATGATGATTTTAGAGCTTGTTACTCACCTCACATTATCGTCCCTTACCATCAAGATAGATAAATGGGTAGCACTTATGTTTAAAAGATTGAAAATTAACTATAATGCTTCGTTTTAAGTGAAAACCAAAGTTGCTAGTCTTATAATAGTATGTAGGGACAATTAAGGCAGACTAATTAATGACACACCTTTACTAGAAAAATGACTTTAGCAATCATAGTTGGGGTGTAAGAGAAGCTGTGGCGTGAACCCTAAAGGACACAATAAAACTTTCAAGCAAAATAAGAAATTTTAAATCCTAAGAAAGTAAGGATTTGGGAGTGATAAGTCAAGTCAGAAAGTTATAAGATAATAATCTTGATAAGTTTACAAAGTTAAATGAAGAACTAAAAGAGAGAAGTCTTTTTTTTTTTTCACTAATGATGTATATCTTTTAATAATAAAATCAAGCTTATTTATAGGATAAAGTAATAACCTTAACCATAAAAATAAGAAAAACTTCCTAAATAAGCTAATAGCAAATGAATTAGGGTAGGTTCAGTTAAATTCATAGAGCCACACATCCAACATCAAACCAATTCAATAACCAACTCTTGATTGGCACTGGTCTAACTTTTTAGCAATAAACCAATCTTGTAATTGGTTTTATGATTGATTTATTCCTTATCCTTTATTCTTAAGCTTTAAATAGGTATAACTTAATAATTCCATTAATTTGTTACTTCAACTTTGCAATCACTTAACTTAGGTCAATTTAGCATATTTATATAATTAAAAGGGCCTACGCCCACATTAAGATATACTTTATTAGCCTTTAAATATGATTAGCTTCCTTGGCTTGAATGTCTTTAATAAATCTATTAAGTGTCTTTTTCATTGATGCAGAAAACCCTAAAGATGCAGTTTAGGGACTCAATATACATAAGGAATAAAAAAAATATATATCTAGGAAAACTAAATCAGACTTTAATAACACAAATCTTAGGTTTAACATTCAAAGAAATATGAACTTAGGGTATTTAAAAAGGATATCAATGTCACACTCTAAAAAAGAAAAGAATTGAGAGTGATAAGTCGAGTTAAATGCCACAATAAGAGGTATTTCTTGAGAAATTCTTTAGTTTTCAAAAGAACTGAAGGAGAAAACCCTTACTTTTTATTTTTCTTAAAATTGTTTGATATTTTAAAGCTTATAAGAAGGTGTCTATTTATAAGTAAAGATAGTAATTCTAAAAAAGCATAAATTTCTATTTAAAACAAATCTTTATTTAGGAAAAACTTCTATTTAAGACAAATTTTTACACATAAAACTTTCACTTTTATAATAATCATTTATTTAGAATAAACTCCTATTTAAGAGTGTATACTATTACTTAGTCATGCCTATTAAGTATTCTAATCATATTAATAAGACCTTAACTTTCTTTCAAGTTTGAATTTGCACCATTTATAACTTGATGGGCTGAAATGTTCTCAATCAACCCATTTAGTACTTATGTCATCTTTTTGGCTTTAGTTTGTATTAGTGGAACTTTTTGAATGTGCAATAGACCTCTTGAATCTTTTGAAACCTTCCAAGCATCATGTCTAAGTTTCTCATCATTTATCTTTTAAGCTCTATAATGTGTTGTTAGCCTTTTTTAAATGCTTAATGGATCTTTTAAAGTCTTTCATGCATTAGTACCTTTATTAATCTTATCATTCCTCCTCTCTTTAAAAGGATTCATCATTTAATTACCACTTTTATCAAAAAAAAAAAAAAAGAAAGATCAATAACATTAAACTTTACACTCACATTATACTCATTAGGAAGGTCTAACTTATAAGCATTATCATTAATCTATGTCATCCCTTGAAATGGATCATTCCCTCTAGGCTGTAGCCTTGAATACTTTTAAGTTAAGAACATTTCCTTATACATATATACCTAAACCTAATTACTAGATTCAAACATCATATTTTTTTGCCCTTTGTTAGCATAAGATGTATATTTCTTAATTGGTTATGTAATTTGTTATCGTACCTTCTTATGTAACTTCCTTACCATTTTTGCCTTTGAAGCACCATCTAAACTAGTATACTCATTAACAGGTAAAGATGTCAAATCTAAAGGAATCAAAGTATTAAAACTATACATAATTTTAAACTTGCCAATAAATGCATGTAAAATATGATGCATTAATTGTATAAAATTATTTGGTGGATAAATGAGACCAAATGACATAACAAGTTATCTATACAAACTATATTTAGTTTTGAAAGTTGTTTTTCATTTGTTTCCCTCTCTCATCCTTATTTGGTGATATCTACTTTTCAAATCAATTTTAGAAAAGACACATGAATCATACAATTCATTTAACATGTCATCTAATCTACGTATAAGATGAAAATACTTTACAATGATGTTATTGACTACTTAACAGTCAATGCACATCCTTTATGTCTCATTTTTCTTAAGTACAAGTAATACTGGAATTATACATAGACTAATGTTCTACCTTGTATAGCCTTTTGCCATTATCTCCTTACCTTGCCTTTAAAGCTCTTTTATCTCTTTAACATTAGATTGAATTCAATCTAATATTTTATTCCCTTTAATAGTGGCAAACTGCTTGGTTTTTGGAGAAAAACATCAGCAAATTCCTATAAAATAGAAACAACAACACTAAGTAAAAAAGGGTTAAGTTCGTTAGTAATAAAACAAACCTCTTTGTACAAGAGTACAATCATAGGCTACTTCAAATAAAAAGCTTTTACGCTCTTTTATATACAAACTATTAAATTTTCTTTCTTACTTTTTTCCTTTTTTTCTTTTAGTCTCATCTCTTTTCTTTCCTTCTTGTTCCTCTCTTTTCCTTTTGACATCAATTCCTATTTCTCTCTCTCTCTCTTTTTTAATTTTTAATTAATCTTTATAAACTTATCGACGTGTCAAAAGTACAAGAGTAATAGGTTTATCATTTTTTACAAAAGATTACTTATTTTTAAACTTATCATGTATTACTTGAAGATCATATTATCGTGGTGTTTCTAACAAAATATGCTTAGAATACATAAAGTACTATATCACACAAGACCTCATCACTATATCTCTCAATATTAAACAATACTAACACCTACTTATTTACCTTAATCTCCCTACATTCATTTAATTCATTCAATTATTGAAGTTTATATAACTTAAGGTGTCTCATGGTAGGTAAATTAGGTTTTTCAACCAAATTAATGTTAGCCACATTTTTACACCACTTTCATTAATAATCATGCTATATACTTTATCATTGATATGACACCATATATAGAAGATATTATCTCTTTACATTTCACTACTTCTTTAACTTGTGCACTCAATGCTTATTTAATTACCAACACATCTCCTTTAACTAATTACTCCTTTCCATCACTTGCATTCTCTAATAGTAGCACAAAGTCATCATTAAACTCACTTTTGATCTCAATATCGCCATTACCCCATAACATTATTATATACTTATTTAGACATTGAGATGTAATATGTCTATTTTTATTAGGTTAAGAATTAAAATTACCTCTCTTTCTTAGCTAGACCTTACTTCCTTGCTCTTGTAAGATTTGGCCTTAGGCTTGTAATTAGTCATTTCATCCCTTTTGCCCTAATTAGACTTTTAAGATGAAGTAAAACCCAAATTGTTAAAATCATATAAACCCTTTCCATTTGAGTTACTTTTTAACTTTTATCACCATGTGTATTATGTCTTCCAACTCCACATAATGCTATAATTCAACCATATTAGTATTGTCTCGATTAAGCCTTTAAAAGAATTAAGCCATAGTTGCTTCTCTATCCTTCTCCACATTAGCCCAAATTATGACAATCTTTATCTCATTGTGATAGTCCTCTATACTCTTAGTGCATTAAGCAAGCCCTTATAGCCTTTGATGTAAATTTTTATAATGGTAATTAGGGATGAACTTCCTTTTCATGATACCCTTTATCTCCTTTCAAGTATCAATAAGTCTCTTATAATTCTTTCTCCTAGTCAAAACAAATTGATTCCACTAAATAATAATATAATTAATAAACTCGATAACAATAAGTTTTACCTTTTTTCCTCTTTAGAGTAGGTGTGGCAATCAAAACTAACTCAACTTTCTTCACTTATTCTAGGTAGATTTCAAAATTGTTTTTCCCTTAGAATAAAGAAATTTTCATTTTAATATTACCTAAATTATGATCATAGATGTCTTAACTCTTAAAATCTCCCTAACCATTTCTATTATTAATAATTTTGACCAATATAGCTAGATCATTAAAATTAGTATCATTATCTTCATCATCATCATAGTTATCATGATGATTTCTTATCTTCGTGCATTAAGAGATTCTTATGTTTGTCCCCTTTACAAATTAGCTATAATAACATCTTACCTCTCTATCTAATCTCTTATCTAACCAAACATAACATTCATGTGCTTAAAGTATTTTTGTATAACTTGGAGTATTACTAAATCATCCTTCTTACCTTCCTTACTCACTCCCTTATCTTTCAAAGTCATGTTGCTAAAATGCACTAAAAACATTAGAAATAACCTTACATGCACTCCTTATGTGTTTCTCTTAATTATTGTTACTTAGCCCTCGCATTTACTTCTCTTTAGTGATTTTTCTTATAATAAGTTGACATTTTTACCTTTTGCCACTCTTAACTTTGCTTTTTAGCTTTTTAAGGAACTAAATAAGTTAAATTAAAAAGATTAATCATAAGTAAACCAACTCACAAAATAAAATAAATAAGATATAATCAACTTAATTAAAAATAAGAAATTAGAATATGAATTAAAAAAAGTAGACTATAAAAAAAAACAAATACTTGGCCGATATAATAAGAAAATAAATCATGGAAATAAAGTCAAACTAAAGGACTATAGTATTATTATGACTAGTTTAACCAAATCATTAAGTTATTACCTTAAAATAGATTTTTTTTTGTTCTTTTTTTTCTATTTCTTTTTTTTTTCTTCTTTTTTTTTTTTTGCATGAATTTAAAGACAAGAAAAAATGAATTAAGGTTTGATGGATTTAAAGAACAAAAGGTTATAAAAGGTGACTAAGAAAAAAAATAAGAGAAAAACTTAAATTTAAATAAACAAATTTGATTTAAATCTTAAAACTTAGATACCAACTAATGTGAATTTCAAAGAGTACAATGAAACTTATAAGCAAAATAAGGAATTCAAGATCCTAAAAAAGTTAAACAAAGTTTAATAGAAATAAAATTTTGACCTAATGTTCAAAGAAATACAAACCTACAGTATAAACGTAAACCAATGTTCAAAAGAATACAAACCAAAGATATAAAAAAAATATAAAATTCACACTTTAAAAAATAAGGATTTGGAAATAATAAATCAAATCATAACACAATAAGACAATTTTGATAAGTTTACAAAATTCAATAAATAACCATAAGAGAAAATTCTCACTCTTTTTTTCACCAATGATCAATATTTTTTAATAATAATATCAAGTCTATTCATTAGTTAAAGTAATAACCCTAACCTCAAAAATAAGAAAAGCGTTCTGAATAAGTTAATCGCAAATAAATTAGAATTAGTTCGGTCAAATTCGTAAAGTCGCATATCTAGTATCAAACTAGTTCACTAACTAGCTCATAATCAATGCTGGTCTAACCTTCTAGCAGCAAATTAGTCCATTTTTTATCTTTTATTTTTTAGACTTCACAATAAGTTCAACTCAGTAATTTCATTATTTTGTTACTTCAATTCCTCGTAATTATTTAACTTAAACTAATTTAGTATAGTTATACAATTAATGAAATGTTGATCTACATTAATATATACTCTATTGTCTTTCAAACTTAAATTAATTATCTTGACTTAAATATCTTTAATCAACTCATTAAGTGTCACTTTCATTTTTTTTAACTCTAAAATATGTCATTAGCCCTTCTTAGATTTTCAATGGATCTTTAGAAGTCCTTTAAGCATCAACACCTCCATAAATCTCATCTGGCTTGAATTAGCTTTCTTGACCCATATGTTTTTAATTAACTCATTAAATGTCTCTTTTATCTTTTTAACTTTAAATGTATCATTGGCTCTTCTTAGAGATCAATGAATTTTTAAAAATCCTTTATCCATCGTCACCTCCATGAATTTCATCAAACTATCTACGTCGCTAGATTCTTATCAATGTTAAGCACTATAATAGAAATAGACTCACTCACAACAAGTATTCCAGGTTGTTATGGGTGCAGAAAGGGAGTGTCCATAAGAGATTAGGCCTATTGTGTGGGACATCAAAAGGATATTTTCGACTCAAGTAAATTGGTCCTATCATAGTATTGGTAGATTCATCTTAACTCAAACAGTCCAATTGGAAATCTGGTGATTTGAGCATTCAGTTTGGTCGAGTCATACCTATAGATCACTTTGCTAGCAGCTCTGTCAAAACTTCATCAAAATTGGCTGAGTTTACACAAACCCGAAAGCTCGGATCTTGTTAACTCGAACGAGTTGTTGATGCCATTCTCACTTCCTCCTCTGTGAAGCATAACATCCTTTTCTAGTTTCAAATTTCTTGTTCTCTCACATCTCGCCAGTCTTACTCCCAATTCCCAAAATTCAGTTGCTGAAAGCCTGAAACTTAAATCTCGTCCTTCTCCGTTGCTTGCTTTCCTTCCTATTGTTGCGTACATTTATGTCTTTTCTCATGCCCCAGTCCCTATCCCAGTTAGTGACAAAGAGGAAGAAGGGCATCGCACTCTCTTGTTTACAGAGATTACGAATTAGAAGTAAAGACAAAAAGATGGGAAAAGAATGATTGGAGTTGATTCTGAAGGAAAAACATCTAATTTCCCTTCATGAAGGCGTTTTTTTATGATTAGGAAAAATGTTCTTTATGTATGTGACCAAAATTTCAATTGTATTGGCTTGAAACTTTCGGGCTTGGATTTGCGGGCGCAGAGTTCCAATTATTGTTGTGAACTTGGGCTAATAATTTTTTGGAGTTGAGTTTATTTGTATGTAGTCAAATCAATTGCTGGAGTCTTTGAAGTCACGGTGCAATTACGTAATAACCTCCCCAAGTATGTCTGACTCAAAAGCTTAAAAGTCGTTTGGTTTATGTTCGAAATGAAAATTAGGATTGGAATTGTGATTGTAATTGAGTAAAAATTGAAAGTAAAATAATTATTTTTATAATATATTTAGTACATTTTAAAATTAAAATTAGATTTTCTTTATAGCTGATTAATTCAATTTAAAATTATAATTAAATTTTCTTTTGCAACCCTTTGTTTTATTTAAAAGTAAAAATTAATATAACAAAAAAAAAAATCAATAGGAAAGTTTTCACTTTTATTTGCTTTATCTCAAGGCAAGAAAATGATTTTGGTCAAACTTGGCAACGTACCATCGCTATCTAATGATTCTTCCCAGGGTGATATATTCAAACCATTACATTTTGACCTTTTTTTTTTTTTTTTAAGGTCAGTTCAAATGATGACATTCTAAGTCAACTAATCGAGTTTCCGATCATACAATCATCATCGCGGTCTGAAACATCATAATCAATATCAAGGTAATTGTTGAAGGGTCCAAGCAATACCAAATATGTATATGGGTTTGTCCTACAAATCACTGAATCTAAGCTCCCAAAGACACTGAAATACAAGTCTCTTCCGGACTTTCCCCGGGGGGGGGGGGGTTCTAAATCTTTAAATTACATTGGTTTTGAAAAGAAAAAAAAAGATTGGCAATAAGGGCTCATTTGCTGCAATAATGGATCTCAAATGCATTGGCACACGTGGAAGATAACGGACGACAGGAATACAGACAAACGAGGGTCTGAAAAGAGATTTATTAAAAAAAAAAAAAAAGTGAAAATGGAAGCGTTGCAGAGAGATGTGGATGGAATGATTTTTTGAGCCATTGGGCTGAAAATCTAAGTTTGGATTCCAAATTGATAGGTCGGCTTTCTACTCCCGGAACACCTTCCTGGAAGTATGATGAACAAAATATTTTGAGTTCCTAACCATTTGAATTGACAGGAAAATTGCATGACTTAGTATTGACTGAAATTAAAGGCCATATGATGAACATCTTCTTTTTTGTTCAGTAATTCCTTTATTTAATAAAATCTTTTTTGTTTTGAATCTTGATGTTGTGTGACGTGGGGATCAAGTCTGTAGGACAGTTTAAACCTAATCTAAATTGTCTATGTTGTTGAGCGCAATGTGAGGGCAATGCCATCTGTATAAAAAATTGTACCAAAAAATCATGCGTAGCAAGATTTCTCTTGCTTTGTATCCACTATGAAGCTGCAGTCTAAACTGGTGCCTGGCCAGCTATGCAAAGGAGTAGGCAAAGATGTAATTTTATTTGTCTTAGTCCACATGCACAGTGAGTAAGGTTTAGTACCTATTCTGTGGACAGTTGACAATATACATACTGTACATATTGGAAGTAAGAAATATACTATTATGTGTTTGGATTGTACCTTACATAGTTCAAATTGTAAAGATTAAGTAAAGTCAAAAGGCATGATGGAGTATAGGTAAATATGTCGCTTGTGGACTCGTGGCCAGCTGTAGGTAGATGGACCTCTCACTTCTTGAAAGATTAGGCAAGGCTGGCCTTTTGTTTTGCCAGACAACCTAGGCCATATAGGCTATGTCCACCTAGAAAGTTTTTGTGCCTTTGCCAAAAAGGCCCAAAAAAAAAAAAAGGGTCATCTCCCCCATGAACATAAAACTAAAATGGATTATAAAATAATGTCTTTGAAATCCTAGATTTCTAAACAGGAGAGCAAATACTGAGCAATTTTAACTGAACTAAATGACTGGTCTCTATTTACTCCTGCATTTTCTTTAGTGCTTGCCTAATGGTATGAGAGGTTAATTTTTGGGATTCCGTCTGTTCTTACCCATAATAGCAACATAACTATGAAAGGGAAGCAAGTGTGCAAACCAAAATGAAACTTAAAGGAACAGAAAGAACACGAGAGAATAGAAGCCATTGCAGAGCCAGCTTGGTAGAATGTTGATTGACAAAGTAGGCCCGATTACTAGGGCAAAGATGCTATTAAAGGCCTGTTTGTTTATTGGCAAGATAGCATTGTTGAGAATGTGGGTGTTTTCCTTTTCAATTCAGTTGTATTTTTCAGGGATCCCACAAATTATAATGCTCTAGAATAGTTAATAGCACGATGATGCTAATTTTTTAGTTGATGAAGCAACCATATCTTATAGCGTGATGTGTATAGGAGACGACACCCCATTGCACATTGTTGAGTCTTAAAAATTTTTCTGTCTGTCTTATTTATGAAAGCATATTCAAGGAAGAACCAAAAAAAAAAAAAAAAAAAGAGATTTAATGGGAATTGGAGTATATGCTAGTTTTACAACATATATATTTGTCGCTTTCAACTCATTATTGCATGCTAAGGTACATAATGCAAAAGAGTATGGCTCGTACAAGTCCTCGCATTCTTATTGTGTTGAAACATCTCTCTCTCTCTCTCTCTCTTTTTTCATCTTTTCTTATTTGTATAACTCATTATGCAATCAAAAAGAGACG
The DNA here is from genome assembly GCA_019804595.1 of Bruguiera parviflora. NCBI lineage: Eukaryota > Viridiplantae > Streptophyta > Magnoliopsida > Malpighiales > Rhizophoraceae > Bruguiera > Bruguiera parviflora. Next base: position 7,571,403 of record CM034046.1, read on the forward strand.
GTGGAGTGTTTAATTTAATCATAAACTTTGATATCACCCTACTACGTGTTTTCATTGTCAATTGGATACCATTTTCTTTCTATTCCTTATAATGTAGAATTTAAGCCTCGTGTGTAAAATGTTGTTGCACATTGCATGGTTTTTTGAGAGTGCCCCACGTTTTAGCCTTCCGTTAAGTTTGCACTACGTGGACCGAGTAAAGTGTACGGAGGAACGTTAGGATGTGGGCCTCGCTTCTTTAAAAGCCTCTTTTTTTTTTTCTTCTTCTTCTTTTCAAACATCAAGTTTTTCCGTCTAATACTTGATATGCAAAATAAATAATAAAATTCACAACAAATATTAAATGATATGTAATGAGTATAAAATTAATTTTTTAATAAATTTGTTGTGCATTCAGTAGCACTTGTTATTTATCATATTATCTTTATTATATATTGTATTAATTAATTATGGAAGGAAATTTTGAAAATTTCGAAACAAAAAAAGAAAATAAAAAAATCGCAACGTAATGCAACATCATCTCGAGTCTTTTTGGAACAGTATTCTGGATTCGCCAATTTGTATCATTCCTGAAGGAGTTCCTTTTCAAGGAGCTTGATTCAGGCCCTTTCTCTCAATCTATATTTTCGGTACAAATAGGAATTTTCATTTGATTTGATATCAGAAGATAAGAGAATGAAATCAAATTAAGAAAAAATTTTGTCACGAGTCATTTTCTAACCAAATTGGGACAAAAGATGAGAAAATTCTATTTTTCATTTGGAAATGACTCATTAAATGTCACTTTTCTGTAAAATCAAACCACTCCGTTTACCTTTTAATGGACTTAAGCATCTGTTTCCTGCATTAAATTTCTTGTATAGATGATGTATTTTCTTTAAATTTTGATACCAGACAAATTAACCAGTTAAATTCAATCAAATAATCAGTATATGAGGTATTTGATATTAAAATACTGCAACAGACTATACAAATTTGGCAACGAAAGTTGATAATAACACAGTTATGACTGTTACCCGAGTTGAAATAATGCCATCAAATTTCGACAAGAAACAATTCCAAAGTGCGCATACCCATATGATTGCTGGGGTTGACCAGAATTGGTTGACCAAAACATAAACTTTGTCGCCAAATTTCACCTTTTTATTACATAATAATGAAAAGCATGTATCATGTGCGAAAAGCTTGACAACGAAAGCGTTAGGGAAGACAAATTGAGCAAAATAAAAGGTAAAGTGAGCAACTGGATGCCCTTACGGTCCGTGACAGTCTGGGGCAAATTATTTCTTGCTTTGCACTAATGATCTACGAGATGCTAACTGTATGTCACTGTTGGAATAAATACTTGTGCTACGTCGAAAATTATAAATAAAAAAATTTATTTTGAATTGTATATCTAATATCACTTTTTAAAAATAAAATTCATTTTCGCTAATTTATAATAGAAATTTATGTGAACTCTCTCATAGAAAAAAAAAAAAGAAAATACATTTGATTATAACTTATAATGTCAAAATTAAATCTTCAATAAATTATTATATTTTTAAAATTACTTTTTAAAATATATAAAATATTTTTACAGTAATATTATATATGAGAGAATCTTTGATGCAATAATGAAAATAACAAAAAAAAAATTAATGTATTGAACAAATGTCAAACATCGTTATTTATAAAAGTGCTAGTAGCTTTTAGTTAATAGGTTAGTTTGGCATTATGGTCACGAGTTTAAATATTAGGAGTGCAGCCTTTTTTTTTTTATATTTTCTACTGTTTATTTAAAACAACATATAAAATAATTAGTTGTTACTTATTATGGAATGTCCCCTTAGTTCAATGATCACATTCTTTAATTATAATTCATATGTTTTAGGTTCAAAATCCACAAGATACTTACATTTGAGATATTTATTATAATTATGGATATAACAACTAGTGATATAAAGCAATTAGATAAGTGATAGTATCATTTTGCACCACACACGCCTCCTGAGTTCAAATCTCACGAGGTACAACATTTTACATACATTTATTTTTATTTTGAAGAATCTCGACAATTTCCAAATATTTTTCAAATATTAAAAATATCAAGGATTTTTGATAATTTTAATAATTCTAATAATCATATGTATAAATAAAAATATCTTATAGATTAAATCTTTATATAATAAAAAACACATTATAATATATCTAAATAATATAAGAAATAAATTTTGAATCATCTATTTTATTAACAAATTATAAAAATAATTTACACAAACAAATATACAATATTATATCTTACTTTTAAAAAAATTAACATATTAGAAGTTGTTATGTTCATATCTTTTTTATTAATATTTCAAAATCAAGACCTTTAATTTATTAGAATAATTTAAACATTTTACATTTATATAAACAAACTAAGACCCCCACCCATGCCATAAAGCATCTTTTCTAATTGTTAAGAGTTGTACAAATTCATCCTTTTAATTTCTTGTGGGTATTAAACACTATACAACCCTAAAATGAAAATGATTAAATATAATACTTCAATCATATTGATAATGTATTTTGACTTATTCAATTCAAGACTTGATGTTGTATCAAGCATTAAATTGAGTTCTCATCATGCATAATCTGTATTTATGGGCTTGAGAGTCATCACTCCTGATGTCTTATTCACTATATCTCTTTCTAATCCTTTTATTAAAAGATCAACCATATTTTAGCTTAATTTCACAAAATCAATCATGATTACATTATTCATGATCAAGTTTTTCACATAATTGTATCTAAATTTAATGTGTTTAGACTTATTATTATATAACTAACTATATGCTTTTGCCAGAGTTACAACATTATCATAATATATATAAATAGTTGATATTAGTTTTTACAATAAAGGAATCTCATAAAGTAAATTCCTTAACTATTCTGTTTCTTTAGTTGCTAAAGTTAATGTTACAAATTCTATAGCCATAAATGGAATTTGCTATGCAAGTTTGTTTCTTAGAACTCTAAGAAATTGCATATCCACCAAGTATAAAGATCCATCTATTAATTGACATAGTTCCTTTATATTAGAGATCTAGCTAGCTTAAGTATCCTTTTAAAATAAAAAAATATCTAATATAACTTATGTCATAATTCTTTATTTTCTTTAGGTACTTTAAGATTCTGTTTATTTCATACCAATGCATATCATTTGGATTACTCATATACGTATTCATTTTGCCAACCGCATAGGCTATGTTTGGCCTTATACATGTGATTATGTATATTAGACATCTTATTACTTACACATATTCTAGTTGTAATATTGGACTTCTAACATTCTTAGTGAAATTTATGTTAAGATCAAATAGGATAAAAATTAGATACACTCTAAGTGATTAAATTTACTAATTCTTTTGTTCTTTTTATTAGAAACATAAAGAAATCAAAATCAAAAGTCTTTACTTTCCTTGCTCTTTTGCTCTTATAAAGTTCAATGACTTCATCATTTTCATTTTCTTTTATCAATGTATCAATTTTCTTTTTAAGAATATTTTTTTGTTCAAAAACTTTAAAAATAGAGATGAAACTATTTTCATTAAAAATAACATCTCTCAATTTTATAATTGTGTTAACAAATAGAGAGTTGTTAAGCTCTATGACCATGAGTTGGTAAGTCTTGTTATTATAAGTATATCCTAAGAAGATATACTCAATTCCCCTTTCACCTAACCTTTTTCTTATGGGATCAGGAGCTCTAACAATTACTTTACAACTCCAAATTCTTAAGCAATTAAAGTTTAAATTCCTTTTATTGCATAATTCATATATGGTCATTTTACTCCTTTTTGTTGGAACTTTACTCAAAATATGGCATGTTGTAGGCAATGTCTCACCCCAAAATCCATGGTTTAAACCAAAATTTGACAACATGGCATTGATTGTCTCCATCGATGTTTGATTTTACATTCAGTAACACCATTTTATTATGGTGTGTAAGGAGTAATTATTTGATAAATGATTCCCATAGATTTAAAAAGTGCAGTGTCAATATTCTCCTCTATTATATTGTAAGCATTTAATAAAACATTCACATCATAATTCAACTTCAGATTTATAGGCATTAAATCTTTAAGAACTTCATTTTTAGTATATAGTAAGTAAACACAATAAAATCTAGAGTAATCATCAATAAATGTCATAAAATATCTTTTCCCTCCTAATATTAGGGTGTTATGCAAATAACACATATCACTATGAATTAATTCTAATATATTTGAAGATTTTTAAATGTTTGGAAATGCATTTCTAGTTATTTTTGTTAACATACAAGTTGTGCATCTATTTTTTGATATATCAAAATGTGGCAATAATTCTAATTTAACCATATTATATAATCTTTTAAAATTTATGTGTTATAATCTATTATGCCATAAATAAAAATGCACAATAGTATAAGTAGAAATATTAGCATTATTATTAGCAATAACAGTAAGTTTAAATATCTTATTATCATGGTAACCCTTTCTCACTTATAGTTATTTTTATTAACATACAAGTTACGATTTATTTTTAGATGTATCAAAATGTGACAATAATTTTAATTTGACCATATCATGTAATCTTTTAAAATTTATGTGTTCTATTTTATTATGCCATAAATAAGAATGCTCAATAGTATAACTAGAAACATTAACATTGTTATTAGCAACAAAATTGAGTTAAACATCTCATCACAATGGCAACCCTTTCTCACAAATATACCCATTTAGAAAGGATAAAGTTATTAGCCTTAAATACAATTTTAAACCTATAATTGTTTAAAGGCAACCTAAAAGTTAGATTTTTCCTAAGTTTTGGAATATAAAATATATTGATAAGAGTAATGACTATCCTAAAGAAGTGAATTACAACTTTATTTTTCCAATTCCTATAATAAGAACTACGATAAAATTTCTTATGCACACAATAGTACCATTAGTTACTAATTTCAATTATTTAAAAAAAAAAAACTTTTGCTTTTACACACATAACAATTAACCCCAAAATCAATCTATAAAGTAATATCATCTTCTCTAAAATTGATCTATATAATCATAACAATCATTTTCTTAGTTATTGCTCTAAAAGATGTTTACTTTTCTTTTGCTTTTTGAATAAAAGACAATCAAATTTATAGTGTCTTTTCTTTTGGTAGAAATGACATTTGTCATTTTTCTTTAGCCTTTTGTGTTGCTTTTTGTCATCATTGGATTGACTCTTCCTTTTATTAAAGGACTTTCTTGATTGTTCTTCCTTAACTATATGCATTTTTAAAACATAAGTCTTAATTTTTGTTTTCTTTTTTCATGTGAAACTTATCTCTTACACAAAGATAATTAACATACTTTTCAAGAGAAATATTCTCTAATTTATACTTAAGGCTTCTCTTGAAATCTTTTCATGAATGAGGCAACTTATGTATTGTAGAACTCACAACAATGGTTTCATCCATAAACATCTTGTATTTTGAAAAGTGATTAATTGTACTCTGAATCTCAACAAATTTTTTCATTACTAGATATTATTAGTCATCTTATAATTATTGAATTTAAAGATAAGAAATTTCTTACTTATCAGGTCTTTTTGCATGTATTTTATCTTTAATTTTTCCTATAATTCCTCTATAGTTTGAAAATGGTAATAGATATCAAATAATGAATTGTTTATAATATTCTCATCATTTGTCGCCCATTTATGTCTTTTTACTAGTATCAAAAATAGTTTAATTATTTGACTCTTTTATTCTTGTAATGTTCATAATATAAGCCAACTATAGTGATACTAACAAAAAGTAAACTCTTTTCTACTAGTGTATGAAGTTCCCTTCATCAAACCTTTTTAATTTAACAAAATTAAAAGGCAACTCTTTTAACATTCTAGCTATAGTACAAAAATTTTACCTTAAGATTATTAGAACAAATATGTGGGCTATACAAAAAATTGAAAAAAATTGATTTAAATTGTATATCTAATGTCATTCTTTTTAAGGCAAGATTCACCCTCACTAATTTGCAATAAACATTTATGCAAATTTCCTCATAGGATAAAATAAAATACACTTAATTATAAGTTACATTACTGAAATCAAACACTTAAGAAGTTAGTGCAATTTTAGAATTAATTTTTCAAATATCTAGAATATTGCTATAGTAATAATGTAGATAAAAGAATCCTTAATACAATAATAAAGATAAAAAGAAAAGAAAAGAAAATTTTAATATGTTGAATAAATGTCACTCTTAGAAATTACAAAAGTGGTAATGACTTTTAGTTAATAAGTACCTTTAGTCTAGTGGTTTAAAATTTAACCATTCATTCAAATGCTAAGGGTGCAACTTTCTTTTATTTTCTATTATTTATTTTGAAAAAACATATAAAGCAATTAGTTGTTAACTATTATACAACTACTATTTAGTCCAACAATCACATCCTTTAATTGTAACTTATAGGTTTTGGTTGCAAAACCTATCAAATATTATTTTTCAATTATTTATCATCATTACATTTTTCAATAAATAAATATTATCACACATGCCTCTAGGGTTTAAATCCCAAAGGACACAATTTTTCACATACATTTCTTTTTTATTTTGAAAAACCCTAACAACCACTAAATAATAAATGGCCATTTACATTATTGCAATTTGTAAATGTAACAATTTTAGTTTGCTTTAGTAGAAATTATTTAGATAAGCAATTAAAGCTTTCATATGTATGTGACTCTTAAACTAACACTAAACTAATGACATTGGTTAAAGATTTGAACAAAAGCTTATTTTCGATCTTTTCCCTTCCATTACAGGGTGTAGATGTATGGATGTGTGGATATAGTATTAAGTCCTTAGCTTTATTGAAAAAAAATACATTTAAGATGAATGTGTAAAAGGAAGAAAGTTGGTTACAACTTCATTTAAGCAAGAGACAATACAAAGTTGAGGTCATGATGTCAACAAATAAGGAATATGCAATATGGATGTCTCAAAATGTTATTTATATAGATGTCTCAATATGGAGACCATACATGTAAGCTTTCATATGTATGCATGTCTTAAAGGTCTAATATAAAAGAGTGATGTTTGTATTCAAAATCATGTGATTAAAGACTCTAGGTCTCCTTACACAATTTGTCATTTTTGCTATATATTGTATCATTGTTAGATCACATAAGTTAATTTAGGCTAAAATCTTAAAAAAAAAAAAAATTCAACATAAACATAATGCTTCAATTAAAGTGACAATAGAGATAGCATAGTTGACACAACATTATGCTATAAGGATACCTTAAGCATTAGAAAAAAAAATGTACTTAAACAAAAATATAAGGATTACATTTGCAATCCTTGTATTTTTAAATAGTAATCCATAATAGCAGCATTGCAATGTTATCCATGTCTAAAAAACAAGTATATGGAAAAGTTGGTGGTTTGACAATTTAAGGCATAAAGTAGATGGCGATGACATTATGATTATAAAAAAAAAAGCCAAATAATAAACCATTAATATGGATGATTATGTGAGCAAGAACAATTCTTTAATTTCCAATAAATAGACAAAAAATAAATTATTGGCTTTGTTGCCCATTTTATAGTACATAATACAAGCATAAAGCTTACTTTATTATATCTATAACTCATGCAAAATTTGGTTGTAGATAATCTATTATTCTTTGCTAATTTATGTTTATGTGATTTTTTGGCAATAAATAAATAAATAATTTTTATCAAGATTATTTCCTTTCATAATTTTTTATATCTTAAAAATATCTAATTGCAAAATTTGTTGTATGTTAAACATGTGTCATTGTAGTGTTGGGCTAATCAAGTCCTTTCTTATGTAAAGGAGAAGCCCAATTATTATGTAATTAATAATCCATTATACAATAGTGTGTTTAACCCATAACTCAAAACACTTAATGAGATGTAAATACCTTATTTTATAACTATAAAACCTAATTAAGAGTGAAAAGGTAGCAAATGAAAGAGAAAGAGTTGGTAGAAATCCTTTTACCTTGGAACTATCATTACTAATTTCATAATTAACACTGAATCATTGTTTAATCAAATTGAAACTTTAACAGCTAATAAAAGACAACCTATTCTTCATTTTGAATGGTAGAGATTAAGTTTAGTGTATTATATATGTGATTTTTGGTTTACATTTTGTGATCTAATTTCTACAAAATTCTTCTACATATAGTTTGACTAACTTATAATTGGAAGGCCATTTGTTGTATGATTAAGTTATTTTTTGGTTAGTTAATAAAGGACATATATTTCTTTATTTTGAATGTTAGATCATGATTTAGGTTTTTGTAAGGGCAAGCTTTCATTTTAGAACTATGATCACTCTTTTTTGGTAATACTATGTTCTCTCTATTGTGACACTTTTGGTAAACCATATGGATGAACATTGATTTGTAGTCTAATTGAAATAAAATTTGGTCAACTAGTAAGGGATGCTTAAAAGTTCATTTTCAATGGTTAGATTATTGAGTTATAACTGATAAAACATATATGGTCTATTTTTTAGTTAACTCGTCTAGCCTCCCATTTGGTTCAAATTAAAATTGTTCAATTTATTAAATGTAATTAAGATTATGTACCTCTATTATACTCACTTATTAATTATAATAGAGTTGATTTTTGGACCAATGTGTTTGGTGGTTTTTTCCTTATTTTAAAGGGGTTTTCCACATAAAATTGGTGTACTGTCTTGTATGATTGCCTAGTTTGTCATTTTTGTTGTTTAATCAACTTTTTACAAGTTTAAGCATGTAAGAAAGGTCTCTTGGGCAATTTGTATTCCACTACCCCCTTTCCCATCAAAATGGCATCATAATTATTGGTTGTGTATCTAATTTGTTTGAATAATGGAGTTAAATATGAATAAAATAGTTTGTCTAAATAACATAAATTATCATATAAAAAGGAGTGAAATGAAAGATCTTTTATTTGTGAAGAAAATGCATTTACTTTTGTTTACTACCTCTAAACCTAAGTCCAAGATTGATAAGGAATGAGAATTTGAGTGCCAATATATTATGGTTTTATACAACAATTTGTTGATAATAATGTTTCCAATCACATCTATAATGAAACATACACACAAACTTTATGGACTAAGTTTAAGACATTGTATACATTAAAGTCTAGTAAAAATAAGTTGTTTTCATTAAAAAAAATGATATAGTTGAAATATAAAAAAGGAAGTTCAATTGTTGACTACTTAAATGAGTTTTAAGGTATCATTGATTAGTTTTCAGGTATGGACCTTAAACTTGATGATAAGGTTCTTGAGCTATAGTTACTAATTACATTACTTGATTTTTTGAAGACATTCTGAATTTCACTTACTAATTTTGCCTTTTGAGGTATTTTTTCATTAGAACTCATAAGAGGTGATGTGTTAAATAAAGAGATGAGAAAGAGATCTCAAGATTTATCATCATCTAAATAAGAGATTTTAGTTATAAAAAATAAGGAAAAAGCCAAAAAAAAAAAGGAAAAGGTAAAAAAAAAAAAAAACAAGTAACAACTGAAGTAAGTTAAGATCAAAGTACAAGAATATCTAATGTCACTACTATGAGAAGATAGGTCATATTTAGAAAAATTGCTACAAGTGAAAGAGAGACAACAAAAATGATAATGATAAGTATATGAAAAGAATAATGGTAATGATTGTATTGTTACTACATCTATTTCTAGTATTGTTGACCTCACTATTGTTTATGATGAAAATGTGATCAATCTAATATCTCTTGAGATTGATTGGGTTATACATAGTGGTGCATCCCTTTATATTACTTCAATAAAGGAATTCTTTGCAACATACACATTTAATGATTATAAGGCATTGAATATAAGTGATAACAGCTTAGCAGAAGTCATTGGCATTGATGATATTTGCTTAAAAACTAGCAATGGAGCATAGTTAATAGTAAGGGACATTAAACATGTCTTGGATATCTATTTGAATTTAGTTTCAATAAGAAAGTTTAATTGTGAGGGTTTTTATGATACCTTTAATGATAACCAATGGAAGTTTACTAGAGGCACCCTAATTATGTACAAAGTAAAAAGTGCTCCAATTTAGATTTCATGCAAGTTTCATCTTAAAAAATGTTATGAATGTAGTGAAGAATGAAAATTTCATTGAATTATGGTATAAATGGCTTAGTCATATAAGTAAAAAGGGGATGAATTGCTTGGTAAGGAAAAATTAACTTTCATACATAAAGAGTGTAATTTTGAAGAAAATTCCTTATTGTTTAGCTTAAAAATAGAATAAAGTTACATTCAAGAGTTACTTACCTTCAAGAAAATTAGAATTGCTTAAGTTAATGCATTCTAATATGTATGATTCTTTAAAGGTACACTCACTTAGTGGTACTCTTTATTTTGTATTTTTATTAATGATCACTCAAGGAATGTTTGAGTTTATGTTTTGAAACTAAAGATCAAGTTTTCAATATATTCAAACAATTTTATACCTTAGTTAAAAGATAAGTAAAAAAATAAGATAAAATGTGTTCATATTAATAATAGTAGTGAGTACAGTGGCTTGTTTGATAAGTATTATAAGATAAATGGTATTGTACATCAAAGGACACCTCCCAAAACATTATAATTAAATGTTTTAGTTAAAAGGATGAACATAATACTAATTGAGAGGATTAGATGTCTACTTTTAGATGCAAAGCTACCTAAATCCTTTTGAAATAAAGTCTTTAATACAATGACACATATAATTAATCTTTTTTTTAGTGTTCCTTTATACAGTGATGTTCCAAATAGAGTTCAGTGTGATAAGGAAATCTCTTATGATTATTTGCAAATCTTTGGATGTAAAACTTTTTTATGTCCCCAAAGACAGATAAAAAAAAAGTTAGATGCAAAGACTCAACAATATAAGTTTCTTGGTTATATTAAAGATAACTTCGAGCATCAATTATATAATCTAATTGAAAAGAAGGTTGTTAGAAGTAGAGACGTGTTTTCTGAGGATCAGAACATTGAAGATATTAAGAAGGAAACTACTCAAGCTAATAATATTCTTGTTGATATTAATCTAATTCCTGAAACACCTTCAGGTGATCTAGTTGATGTCTAAGGTGATGTTTAAGAATATGATAAGAATATTCAATAGGATCATAATATATTAAGTGCAAGTGATACTGATGCTCCTTTAGAAGATCATCCACCTAAACTTTCACCTCTATTTTAACCATTAAGGTTTAATAGAATTCTAGTACCTTTTACTTAATACTCTCCTAATGTGTTTGTGATGTTAATTAAATGAATAAAACCTAAGTGTCATGAAAAAGTAGTAAAAATTGAGCACAAGCAGCATTAGATAGATGTCACAATAAATAAGATGAAATCCTTACATAACAACTCTACTTATAATTCAGTGAAGTTACACAAGGGTAAGAGGGCTTTGAAAAAGTAGTGGGTTTATAAGATAAAACAAAAATAGAACACTTTATATCTATGATTTAAATTAGATTAGTTATTAAGAGATTTAGTCAAAAATAAGACATCAACTTTGAAAAGATCTTCTCACAAATGGTGAAAATATCTTCCATCCAAGTTGTGATGAGTTTGGCTACATATAATGGGTTATTTAAGACATAGTTAAGTTAGTAAGATTACTAGACCAATTCTCACTAATCAATATGGTGTGATTGGTAGTGTTATTATAATAGTATTCCCAAATACTAAATATGGTACAACAGTATTCACAACATTTGTAAATTTTGGACAAAGCTAGCCAAAAACAATAATTATAGGGCTATGAAAGATGCTTCTATAGGGGCTATATATGACATTCTTAGTTGCAAGGAGTTTAAGGAAAAATAAGCAATTATAGCCTTTAATTTTCATTCGAAGAGAAATGGTTGGATTCACACTTGTATGAAAATAAACAAATATGGATTCCAGCATACATAAAATCATTTTTTCGGTCAAAATGTCCTTCATGTAATAAAGTGAGAGTATGCACTCTTTCTTTTTTTTTTTTTTATGGATATATGAATTCTAGAACTACACTTTATCAATTTGTTGGGTAATATCAGTTAGTAATAAGATAAAAAAAAAGATTCAAGAAGATTTTCCTTTAAGTTATTCCACGTCCCTTGTGTGACTTACTAGTCTTATAAGCTCCAATTATCTAAAGCCTGCACTAATAACATTTTTAGGCTTGTTTAGAAGCAATTGGGTGAGACCATGTATTGCAACCAAAAAGAAATGAATGTTGAAGGTGCAAAATAACTTACGAGCTACTTAAGATCATAATTGTTATTGGTTTAAAGAGAAAGCATGTCAAGTTTGTTGTTATGTTTAACAATGAGACCTTAAAATGAACTGTAATTATCATTTTTTTGAGTTTAATGGGATTTTATGTTCACAAGCTTTTAAAGTGTTAATCTTAAATGATGTAAATGTGATACCAAATAGGTATATACTACAAAAGAAGAGAAAAGATATTAGTCCATCTCATAGGAAGATGAAGGTAGGTAAAAATGCTCCTCCCATTTAAGTTCATTGGTCTAAAGAATTGGAAAAAATATTTTTTTCCTCAATTGACATTCCTACTCATGACAAAAAATTTTGATTTCTTATTGAATAGTTTTAAAGATCGACACCATTTTTTAGAGAATTGGTTTGTAAGTTCTCACACAATCTAGGTTGACAATTCTCTGGCTTCTCCAAGTTAAGCTAAAGACGGTGATGGTGGCTAGAGTCTCCATTTTAAAGATCTAATTAGTGTGAGAAGGTAAGGCAGGCTAAAGTTAAGAAGGATGCTACTTATGATGGTGAGAGCAACAAGGCAGTGACCTATTTCTAGAAACTAGAAACAATTATATAATAATCAAGTTCACATAATACTTGGACCCTCTAAAACAACTTTGCTACAGCAAGTACATTAAAGTAAATGCAAATTTAACATGAATTCATAATTTCTTTTGGCTTTAAGGTATGGTTGTATATGTTTTAAGGAGATACCAAATACCTTATTGCACTTATTACTTTGTACATGAAATAAGTTTAAGTATATGAAGGTCATCTAGGTTAGCATGGATCAACTACTTCATCTATTTGGCTAAGCAGTGAATCAAGTCATACCATTCAAGTTTGATGTTTTATAAGAAACTGCATCCTTGAAATGCATGTTTGAATGGGGGATAGTCAATTTGATTGTTGGCATCATATGCTTACTTGATGCTAAAAGACCATTTTCTTGAGAAGTATCGCAGGGCATGTAAATTTCCATTGGTGCCGATAGCATGTGAGACTATAAAGAAGGCTCAAGGAGTGCAAGTAATGGTTAAGATTAATGGAAACCAAATAATTATAGGTTCATATTATTTATTTAATTTCTTTTTAAAGTGTTAGAGTTTAGGCTCTACAAAATCATGTTAGGCAAAAGGAATAGTTTTTGGTATTTGATAACAAACTATGTTTAATTTGATTGACTTCTCGTATGGTAAGGTTCAAAAACAAAATAAGAGCCTTTACTTATTTTCCATAACAGAAATGATATTTCTTGCATGCATATATTTCTAGGATTATGGTCTTTCTATCTCTCAGTATAATATGCAATGAATGACTAATATCTTCCATAATGGAAGAGGGGGTAATAGAGTACAAATTGCCTAGGACACCTTTATCGCTTAATTAAACTTATGATAAGTTGATTGAATAACGAGAATGTCAAATCAAGTAATCACATAAGTGAACACATAAAACAAAAAGGAAAAATCGCAGGACATATCAATTTAAAAATCAACTTCACTATAATTAACAAGTATAATAGAGATATACAATCTCAATTATATCTAACAAATTAAACAAATTTAATTTAAACCAAATAAAAAGCCTAATAAGTCAACTTAAAAACAAACTAGCTACATTCAATTAACTATAACTTAATAAGCAAACCTTAAAACAATAATTCAATTGTTTAAAATGATCTTTCATACGACCTCTACTAGTTGACCAAATTTTAACTTAGTCAAACTACAAATCAATATTCAATCATATGATTTACTAAAACCATCATAATGGAAAGAATAAAGTATTACTAAAAAAAACTGATCATAGTTTTGAAATAAAAGCTTGCTCTTGTAAAAATCCAAATCACAATCCAACCATTTAAAATTAAGATATGTGTATTCTCTATCAACTAACCAAAAATTGGCTTGATTGGATTACAAATAACCTTTTAATTACAAGGTTGATCAAAATTGCATATAGAAAAATTCTTAGAAATTGGATTGCAAAATACAAACTAAAAACCACATTTATAATGCATTAAACCTAATTTCCACCATTCATAATGAAGAATAAGATATCCTTTATCAATTATCAAAATTTCAGCTTGATAAGATAATGATTTACTATTGGATTATAAAAGTAATAGTAATTGTTCTAAATTAAAAGGATTTATGGCAACTCTCTCTCTTTTGTTTTCCATCACTTTACTTTTAATTAGGTTTTTTAGTTATAAAATGAGATTTATATCTTATTAAGTGTTTTAGGTTGTGGGTCCAATATACTACACAATAAGCTATTAATTTTACAATTATTAGACTTCTCCTCCATATTGGAAGGGACTTAATTAACTTAATAATTCTCCCCCTCCTGACCAAGTGGAGATATTGGTCATCTTAACCAATGAACATCATAGCTTAAACTTTCCACTTAGCAATGCCTTTTTCCATATATCAGCAATATAAAATAAAACAATGATAAAATCATCATTAATAAATTTATGAACAAAAATACAATAATTAGAAGTACTTTTCTTGTAATCTTGATCCCCATAACAAACTCATAATTCTTTTAACTTGATTCAAGCCAAACAAACTCTTTTTTAACTTGCACACATAAATTTTTTTTTCCTTTCACCTCAAAGTCTTGTGATTATTTCATATAAATTTTTTCTTCTAAGTCACCAAGAAGAAAATTTGTTTTCACATTTATCGAAAATAAATTTAATACTTCATTAAACCTATAACAAGATTTTTCAAAGGACAAAAAAAACTAAGACATTATGTCTTTATTTACTATAATACTATAATAATTTAATTATTAAATTTATATACATATTTATAACTAAAATTTCTAACAAATTTAGAAAACAAATTATGACTCATTCAAAGAAATATTATGATTAAATAAGAAAGATTTAATGAAAAATTAAAATAAAAAGTTGAAATACCTAAATAACTCACATAAATACCTAAATAACTTATATACTTTTTAAACAATTTAGTTAAAATTTTTAATTAAATTAAAATATTATAAAATAAATAAATAAATTATAAAATAAAAATTATAGCATAATTTATAGGATGGTAAAAAATAATCTTCATTATGTGTTGTACACTAAACTTTTCCACTTGAAAAATAATATACAATTATATTAACAAACAATAATGTCAAATCAAAACTTTCTTTTACTTAATTATCTGTTTCAATAAAAAGGTATAAGATAATAAAAGTACACCATAAGTGTTAAGATTGAAAATCATGCTCTATATAATCAATAATCACATTAGTGTTTAATTGTTTATTAAAGTTTTGCTCAATTTCACAAATACTAACTCATAAGTATGTCTAGGAAGATTATCAAATATTATAAATTCAACTTTTTCTTCAATCCTTAATTTTTGAATTAATAGAGTATAAGAATCAATGAAATTGGTTTTTTATATAGATTAAAATTTTCAAATACATGAATTCATATCTAATAAAGAACCAAGATCTATAACTTTGTGTAACACATTATGATAATTTTTAAAATATTAATTCAAATGTTTATTTATTTTATACAAAATCTCATTATAATAATTAGGTAAATTTTCAAAATTAATAACCATAGTTGCTATTGTTGAAAATCAACCCACTAATCAATTACATTATAATTAGTTTACAAGTTACAAGTCTCACACTTTCTTCATTGTAAATATTATTAAATTTAAAATAAATTTCAAACTCCACTAATCATCTTACAAAATCCTTTAAAAGAGAAAATTTTTGTTAAAAAAATCCTTTAAATTCAAAAATATAATTATGGATAGATGGATTACGAGCAAAATCTCCAATTTAAGATTTATTATAATCATGATTCTAACAAAACACTATAAATAGAGTCTTTCCTTTACAATTATTATCAATGAAGAGGCTACTTTAGATTTTGTACGATAACATCAACATAAGCCAAACTTGCTTTGATACTACTTAACACAGTAACATTAACATAAGCTAAACTTACTTTGATACTAGTGCAAGATTTACTATAATCATGATTCTAATAGAACACTCTAAATAAAACTTTCCCTATACAATCATTATTGATGAAAAGGCTATTTTAGATTTTGCAAGATGACATTAATATAAGCTAAACCTACTTGACATAAGGCAAATCTACTTTGATACCACTAAACACAAGGCTAATAATCGATTAAGGTTAAAATAAAATTTTTTAAAAAGAAAGGTAGAGAGGAAGACTACAATTTATATTGGAAGTGTTTATTCACTAGAATATGGAATGATTTAATTTTTAAACTTACTTATTTATAATTACAATCTTTAGTTAATTGAAAAAATACTTAATAACTAATTAAGAAAATATTATAAATAAATTAAAAAAAACTCTTAAGGACAAATCAAAATAAAAAAAGAAAAATTTAAATAGTTCATATATTTTCTAAATAATTTAGTTAAAATTCTTAATTAAATTAAAATATAGTAAAATAAATAAATAAATTATAAAATAAAAATTATAATATAATTTGTAAGATGATAAATAATAGTATCTGTGATGTATCTTACATCACAACTAGGCGTATGTCTTTACCTTTTCATTGTTTAGAAATGCACAACTAAAGATAATAACCTATCTATAGTGATCAACCCAGATAAAAACAGCATAAGGTATGTTATACTTATTCATGAGTTAGATTATTTCAAAGGTTATAATATTATAAAACAATTCATATGCAACACAACACCTACCATTAGCCTAATACACATGTTTCATTCAATTCTCCTTGTCCAATTTTATTAGATAAAAGAAATTTTGACTTGCAATTTGTAAGTTACAAAACATAGAATGCACTACTTCAATATTACCACTTGATATTTTAATGCTACAAATTTTGTCTACATAATTTCCGAATCAACACTCAAACATGACATCTCCTCGTATCCACCTACATGAAATACAATTGACTTTAAATTTTGGGTTCAATGAATGCCAACTAAATTTTTCGCTTCGAACTATCATTTAATATGGACTTTATAGCCTAGTGTTGCTTGATGAATTAGGCTTCCAAGAGTGTAACCTCGTGATTATATTCTAACTTAACCTTTATTATTTCTATACACCTCTTTTCGTTACTCTATTAATATATTAATTTTCAAATTTAATAACATAATAATCCCACTCACGATTCATGAGAGTCAATGTCAATCAATAATTCTTCATTAATTCCACAAAATGTTTTAATAAATGAATTCTTACAATAAAGTTACACTCATTTAAACAAATATATGCTATGTATTTTCCTATAGTTTCTTTCTTTTAATGGATCAACTACACTACATCTTCTTTTTCTTTCCTTTGTAAGAAAAATAAAGGGAAAAAATATAAAATTGAATGTACTCGGCACTATCTTTAAAGATAGTCTTTGTTCTATAGATAATATTTTAATGTAATAAGTTATAATATTCCAATATAATAGACTACAATAATTATCCTCTCATTATACAATAGATCTCATCACTAATATGTACTTTAAGTAGTAATGTAATGAAAATAGTATTAATTTGATTAATTTAATAATTAAAAAGTAAGAAATGGGAAAAAAAAGAAATATTTTTTTAGGTACATATGATTAACTCAACAATTAAAAATAAGAAAAAAAGGATAAAAAGATGGAATTTTTTTTTTAGGTATGTATAGATAAAGAAAAAGAATCACTTTTATATTATTTTTAACTTAATATCTCATAAATATTCAACAACTAAAAAAATATAAAAAAGTCTTAATAACAATTAAAAAAATAAAGAAAAGAAAGAAAGTTTTTTAAAAATATATAGTTAACTTAACAATTAAAAATAAAAAATAAAAAAAAGATATTTTTTTCTAAGTATAAATGTATATAAAGAAGAAGTATTCTGATATTATTTTTAATTTAATATTTCATAAATACCTAACAATAAGGTTTCAACAACAATTAAAAGAAAAAAAAAGAATTGTTTTTAGATACATATAATTAACCTAACAATTAGAAGCAAAAATTAAAAAAAAGTTTTTTTTTCAACAATGTATGTATGAAAATGAAAAAATATTTTATATTATTTTTATTTTAATATCTCATAAATATTAAAAAACTGAAAACAATATGAAAAATCTCCAAAAAATTTAGGTCAGGGACTAATCCATTGCATAAAATCACATGTATGAAACTTTTTTTCAAAATTTT
This sequence comes from Bruguiera parviflora, assembly GCA_019804595.1. NCBI lineage: Eukaryota > Viridiplantae > Streptophyta > Magnoliopsida > Malpighiales > Rhizophoraceae > Bruguiera > Bruguiera parviflora. Next base: position 7,589,914 of record CM034046.1, read on the forward strand.
TTATTTTATATAATATAAAAAAATATTATATTATATTATAAATAAATATAACAAAATTTTTTATTTTTAATAAAAAATACAAATTTTTTGAAATATATTTATTTTATAACACGCTCTTTACCTTTCCTTTTCCTTTACGACAGGATGGCAGCTGCGATTTCGCATCTGTGGCCATTAATCTTCTAAAAACAAACGCACCCTGGCGGTCCTTGTTCAACACAAATGTTATCGCGACGACGTCAACAGCCACAATGCGTCCTTTCCCCTTTTACCTATCCACGACTGCCTATTCGCGGCGTGCGTTATTACTCTTCTTGCCCTCTTTCTTTCATTTTGCCAGGTCGGGTCGGTCCACGCTCTGTCTTAATTCTCTGTCGCAGTAGTTTGTATTTTCATTAATAAGTTAAAGAATAATTAAATCGACTGGCGGAGGGTGGCGAGGCGCACAGGTCAGTGGGTGGCATTGAATTGAAGAGGGGCAGGAATGGCAGCTAAGAATATTGGATCCCAATCCCAACTACTTGGCATGCTATGAGTGTAAAGGCCATGGGCATTGCCATAAAATTAACATTAGAGGGCATGAACCAGGCCAAGTACTTTCAGACATGGATTTTCCGACGCTTACAGTAACCTGCATTATCACCCAGAACATGTTCAGGATTCTTATCATTATATTGATAACATGTGGTAGTGCTTATACATGTATTGTTTTTCATCTTCCCTTGGGTTTTATACTTATTCAATGTGATCAATCAGGTGGATAAGATACGCATTCTGCCCCTACTATATAACTATGGTAGGAAGCTTGTTATCTGTTTGTATTGCATTGACGGGATATTCTTAGAATGAAAGGCCTTGTCTTTCTGCCATTGGGGTCTCTAACCTGTACAAATCAAATAGATGCTTGATGGTTGATTGTTCAGATTAAATCAAACTGTCTGAGAATGAGCCAATGAGGTTCATGGTGAAGATTTTTTTGTTTGTTTTGTTTTGACGGAAGTGATTTACATTTCATAGGGCATGTGATTGTCATTGGCAGTTTTTGGTCATTAGTTGGTAGTTTTTCCACAGTTAAAAGTCGACAATAGTTGTGGAAAATGAGTTCTTATTTTGAAAAGAGAATGTTAATTCCAAGCCCATTAGTTTTTCTCCTTCGATCATGAAAACATTTTTGGTTGAATAATTTTCATGAACATTCCAGATCTCAAAACTCCAATTAAATTCGGGATTAAGACTTTGTTGTTGTTGTTGTTGTTATTATTTCAGGTGTCTAAAAATGATTCGTTTTCCTGAAAGGACCTTTCTGCAAAACAATTGCAGCCCTACTTATGATTTTGCGAGACATTTCTTTTTATCTACAACGTATTTGTTTTGATAGGTGAGGGGTGGGACTTAAACCCGGAACCCTTTGGTCCAAATCTCGGCTTTAATTTACAGCATGCTGTCCGTAAGGCTCTTGTGATTGCAACTTCCCGCTTGCCTCTGTCTTTGTTTTTAGGGTTCTGTTTGGGCCTTTTCTGGAACTTGTTCTTCGTCAATGTGTTGCACATGTACCTCTCTTGATGTACAGAAAAATAACTGCCATTGGTTTGGCAAGATTTTAGTTGTCAAGATCTAAAGGAACCCATAGAAAGAAAAAGAAGGGAAATTTAACCACAGATCTGCAATAAGCACAAACTTTTTCAGTGCATCAATTTTCTGTGCGTCTGGGAGGGATTCGGGAGTTCAAAAGAGTTGAATGACTTACGACCTATAATTACATGTTCTTTTGGGACTTAGAAGACAACATATAAAGAATCTCATTACTTATTGCTTTACTTAAGGGCACCTAGATGCCTTCTTAGTGTGAATTTGAAAATGGATAGTGTTGTGCTTGTATTTTTAATTGGAAGTGGTTAAAACAATGAAATATTTTGGCAGGTTGTCCGTTACTAATACTACAAGGTAGGTTTAATATGTTGATTCATTTGTTCTCATCGCTAAAGTTTGATTCTTAGTTCGAAAATTTAACATCATATGTTTCTTCAAACATGCCAAGATGGGTTGTTGGGGTCGTTGGGGCTTGACAGTGTAAGAAAAAGATCGTATTTTTAAATGTTCGTTTGACGGATGCATCAGTACCCTGACTTCAGAGCGTTATCGAGCTCCTTTTGCTAAGGTTTCATCTTTGCTTTACATATCACGTTTTAGTGTACCATCTTATGATGTTAAGAAACAGGTTGGGCAACAGGTCAGTGGAACACTTAGTGTCACTGTTTGCAGTTAATTTGCCCAAATTAGAGTTGAATGGCCCTGTAGGCTTGCAAAGAAGTTCAACTTGGACTAGAGGTGCGATGACCTTTACAATGTGTACATCACATTGATGTAGTAATGGTCTATGGTTGCACTTTTGAAGAATGTATGGATGTATTCTTAAGGGAGACCTTAGTAGTTAAGAGTTTAGACATCTATCTTACCGATCTCGGGTTCAAATCCTTGGAAGCGGGGTGAGACTAACGGTAAAGTGAATAGCTACTTCCAATTGTGTAGCTCAAAAGACCAATGAACCTCTCGATGGACCCAAAAAAAAAAAAAAAAAAAATGGATCGCGTCTCTTCATCTTGCAATTTGTTCGACCTGAAAATTATTACACGCTTCTTCATATTGTAACGAAATTGATTTTAGACGTTGTTTCCAGTTTGTTACTTGCCTGAATTTTGGTTAGGCCCCCCGCTATGAGCCATTATCTAATGATTTTGGCATTGCAGGCATTGGATAATTTCATTACAGCCATCGTTTCTCCCATCTACCATGCTATGCTATGTTTACATCTTTAACTATTCTCATCTGTGCCCTGATGTTTACATCTTTTTTTTTGTTGACAAATTGACTTTTATGAGTTAGCCACAGGCCCTTATGATTGGCCGGAAGATGAAGTGTCCGGGTGACGCGAACACAATTATAGGGAGCAAGATTAACGCGTTGAATTTGGATCTATGCAAAGATTGGGAAGGAAAGAAAAATATACACCAGTCCCGAAGAGGAAGATGGACTCGTTTTGTCTAGCAGTACGCTGCTGCCTCTGTTGGGTGAATTTCTAAGGTGGTTCCAAGTTTGGATGGCACTGGAAATGTGGAAAGTGAGTTAATTGTGGGATGGAACGCCGTACTATCTATTTGTGCAAAGCATTTTGACACGTGTCTTGTGCATGGTGGTCGCCTAGCTAATGGGATAAGATTCTTTATCAACAGAGAGAGATTCTTCCAAGGAATAAGCATAAAATGGGGGACTATCTTCGAAAGCTCCAAATAGAGTGACCGTGACAGTGTTCCAACAAATCAATAAAAGTCCCCATTAGGTTTAGGGGATTTCTACCCCTCTCCTTTTTATCTTAGTTTCCTCTCCCAATTCCCAATTCCCAATTCCCAATTCCTTTGTTTAACCAAATTCTTTCCTCCTTTTCCTTTCCCAATTCCCAAGTCCTATTTTTAACCAAATTCCCTCCTCTTTTATTCGCAGCCATTTTATGGATCAATCAACAGTGGGTTCAATATTGATGCCTCCAACATTGCTGAGGCGTTCCTTTTTTTTTTTTTCTTTTTTCAAAATTTTTTTTTAAAAAAAAAAGAAAAAATCTATAAAACTATAGCTTATTGCCTTTTTTAACTTTTCTACTTGAATAGTGATGAGTTTCTGGCTGTGCACGAGAGAAGATGCAGTCTAGTGACGTATCAAATAATAAAGACAAAGAAAGTAAAGAGATGAATTAACTCTATCGTCCAATCGAGCATTGAATAATGACATGTCATTAACTCATCTCGTGACAGGTCCGGTTCGTGAAAGATGCGGTGCTCCTTGAGAATTCAGTGGCTTCTAGGCCATGATACTTGGTTACAATGGCTCGGGCTGAAGTGGCCTCAGAACAAAGATGACGCGATCACTTGAGCACGCACGCATTGGATTTAGTTTCAGTGGCGCATATCGAATTTAGATCATATAGCCCATTATCGCATGCACGGACGCCACCTACGACATCATCGTGACTTTCGATGACACGTGATAATCTAATGTCGTGTTGACCGGGTCATGCCCGAAAACCTAGTCTCCTTGCAACGGTACGAAACAAGAAAGCTGACTACCAAATCATTATATAATGGCTCAGAAACATCAATAAAACCAGTTTATCGAAAAAAAAAACAAAAAAAAAAAAAATCAATAAAGCTGTAGCATAGACATTGTTTTTCTTTTAGTATCATTAATTAAAGAAAATGAAAATATAGAGGTTTAGTTGTCACTTTTCAGTATGGATTAAGCCTGCAACAACTGTACAAAGCTGAGAGAAACCACAGAGGTTAATAAAAAAGAGCGAGGAAAACGAGTAGGGTTTCAAAGCCAAGTAATTCTTAGATCCACGATAGGCTTATATACATAAAACGAGAAGATGAATAGGGGATTAACACGTGCAAACAAAAAGTTCGATGCCACGAAATTGACTAATGTTGTACTTTTCTGAACTGAAAAGATGTTTGGAAACCCGTCCATGGAATATGCATAGTTTGATATGCATACACCAGGTGTGAGGGAGCGGAACAAGTAAGCAAAATCCTGAGCATACTGCCATTCTGGCTAATAATACGATTTACGAGAGAAAAGGTTGAAAACGAGTAATCCGACTTGTCCATTGACGGAGGTGTGGTTAAGTCCAAATGGGATAATTACAAAAGAAAGTTCACACTTTGCGAGGAAAGATACCCCGACCCCGTAAATTATGCCGATAATAATCACTGTCCATCCGAAAAATCCAAAATCAGCTTCTAATCTCTATCGGAAAAAGGAATGCTAAATTGACCCAATTGTTCTGAAAGGATGAGTCTGTCTATGGAATAAAATAATAAAAACTCGGGCTTCCATAATCTTGAGAATTCTCTGTTTTATCAGTATCAATACTGCAAACCGTTTATATTTGTTTCTGACATTGTATCGAATCCACCCGACATAGTTTTTGAAACAAAAACTGAGAGCATGTCATGTGCAATAGTTTATCGAAGGCGCCGCGGCAGAATATTTTACCCTCGCACCCTCCCAGCCATTTTGGAGAGATTTCCTTCCCTTCGGAAAAAGATTCACGAGATCCCTCTCACAGCTCATAAGTCCTCGTAGCAATTAACAGCTGTCACTTTAATTTAGTAACAGGAGGAGCTGACCAATTAGGAGGGGATACTGCTTTCAAGAATCTTGTGGTCAAATCTCGATCGTTGATCTCTTCGTCTCAATCAAGCTACGATTTATACGTCATAGATTTGTATTTCCTATAATCAATATGCGTCTCGGAGTTGTATTTTCCTGCAATTATAATCACTTTTGTATTTCGGCGATAACATGTACCAGAGCCCACCATGAAATAAATAATATTATATAAAAATAATTAATATGCAGCTGTAAAATAATAGTTAACCTTTTCACGTGACAAACAACCAATTACGCTCTAGTTTGGCTGACCATCCGTCGAATCAAATTTCCATAAAATGCCAAAGAGATCCTATTAGCTAGTCTAGCAAACTTAGTGGCACGCCTGCACTACCACTCTGAGGAAACATTCTTTCTTTAAAATAATAATAATAATAATAATAAATGCCATGCATTCAATGCCTCCAACCTCCCCCCCACCCCCCCCGGATCCGCGGGCCTGGGCTCATTTTTCTGAGTTACTTCCTGTAGCCTATAATAACGGAAGACAACAAGGAAGTAGTACTGCGATCCACCAAAAATAAAATTTAACAAAAAAAAAAAAAAAAAAAAGAAATCAATAAAAACCCCTCGAATTCCGCCCCGGAGCCAGTAGCCATAGAGGATAGTATTGGTATCCCTCTCACATCGCTCTGCCTCTCGAGCTAGCCACATAGCTAAGAATGGCTGCCTTTCCACCAAACCCAGTACCGGTGGCATACCAAGGTGGAACGCCAGCAGTTCCAGTCTGGCTAAACAAGGGCGACAACTCATGGCAAATGGTATCGGCCACGCTGGTCGGCCTCCAGAGCGTGCCCGGACTCGTCATACTCTACGGCAGCATCGTAAAGAAAAAATGGGCAGTGAACTCGGCTTTCATGGCCTTGTACGCTTTCGCAGCCGTCATCATTTGCTGGGTGGTCTGGGCCTACCAGATGTCCTTTGGGGACAAGCTTCTGCCCTTCTGGGGCAGGGCAGGCACTGCCCTGGGCCAGAAGTTTCTGATCAAACAGGCGGCGCTGCCGGAGACCACCCAGTTTCACCACGATGGCAGTACGGAATCTCAAGAGATCACTCCACTCTATCCCATGGCTTCCATGGTCTGGTTCCAGTGCGCGTTCGCAGCCATAACTCTTATTTTATTGGCGGGATCGGTGCTTGGGAGGATGAACATTAAGGCATGGATGGCGTTTGTGCCTCTCTGGCTGACCTTCTGTTACACCGTGGGGGCTTTTAGCTTGTGGGGCGGCGGCTTCTTGTTTCACTGGGGTGTCATGGACTACTCCGGTGGTTATGTTATTCACCTTTCTTCCGGGACTGCCGGCCTTACTACTGCCTTCTGGGTTAGTGCGCTTTTTCTTTTTTTTTTATTTTGAAATTTATTTCTCGATTCTTCTATGACTGGATTTTATCTCTTAATTTATTGCACACACGGTAAAGAAAAGTCTCTTCTTCTTCTTCTTCTTGGGTTTTTTTTTTTTTTAATAAAAGGAAAAAATGAATTCGCTTTGAATGATTCATCCTGAAAGTGGAATTTATGGGCCATCGACTGACTAAAGCATAAGCATTTGTCTACAAAACTTACATCATTGCTTTGACTATTGAGCATTGCTCCAAGGATATCAAGTAAAACAGCCAAAAGTTTGATCCTTGCTAGCTCCTACAAAGCGGTGTAAACTGTAGTGGAGCAATTCAACATATGGTGGTGACTTGTGCTTTGGGATCATTGCGTGTCGAGAGTTTCTGTAGAGGGTTGACAATCCATCCGGAAGGGAGATAAAAATATCTCTTTTCCTTGATCTTGATCCTGACAATATTTTCTACCACAGGATTGCCAAGAAAGCAACTGAGCACCCCCTTCCGACGAGAAAAGTTTTCCAGTTCATCATTCGTTGACCGCTGACCTGAAATCAATTCCCCAAGGCAGGATATTGCAGCAAAAATTTCTCGTCCACTAACTCTGCCCTCTGGGGATCGGTTTTTGTCGTGCAAAGTGTGAACCTGTGAATTAGGTTTTTCAGCCGATAAAAGTTGATCAGAGACTTTTCTCCTGATACCATTTTCGTCGTTTTGTTTTTGTGATTTTTTCTTTTTCTTTTTCTTTCTTTTTTTTTTTTTTTTTTTTGGTCGTTTTGTTTGTTCGGTGACGGACGACGCGAACGGTGATGCAGGTGGGCCCGAGATCGACGAACGACAGGGAAAGATTTCCACCAAACAATGTACTGCTGATGTTGGCAGGGGCTGGGTTGCTGTGGATGGGTTGGGCCGGGTTCAACGGTGGAGATCCATACACCGCCAACATTGATTCTTCCATGGCCGTCCTCAACACCAACATTTGTGCAGCTACTAGCCTCCTGGTCTGGACCTGGCTCGATGTCATTTTCTTCCAGAAACCCTCTGTCATCGGTGCTGTTCAGGGCATGATGACAGGCCTTGTCTGCATCACTCCTGGTGCAGGTAGTTTCAACTTCATCTGTTTGTCTCTCCTACCATATTGTGTCATTGTTTTATGGAAACTTCTCTGCAACTTACAAACTTGGTGCTACTTTTAGTTACACAAATTGATATGACATATGGTAATATGCTCCTTTGGACATAAAACAAGGGATTATCCCAATTTCATCCGTAAGCAAATTACGACAATCTTGAGGCATTTTTATTTGTTTGTCACATGTACGATGCTACAAATGAGATCAGATTTTTCTGGGATTCCGTTGGACGGTACACTTGGAATTTGAGCCTCAAGTTTTAACTTGTGCGAATGACCTTAGTGGACTGTTCCGCCACAAGTAAATACCTTGATTTTATATTATTGTTTGTATTCTTTGCAAAACAAAAGGGCTGGTTCAAGGATGGGCTGCAATAGTCATGGGCATCCTGTCAGGCAGTGTTCCGTGGTTCACCATGATGGTCGTGCACAAGAAATGGACTTTGCTCCAGCAGATCGACGACACGCTCGGGGTCTTCCACACCCACGCGGTTGCCGGCCTTCTCGGCGGCGTCTTAACCGGCCTATTTGCCGAGCCCCAGTTGTGCGCTCTCTTTTTGCCCGTCACAAACTCGAGAGGAGGCGTCTACGGAGGCTCCGGCGGGACCCAAATCCTCAAACAACTGGCTGGCGGCGCTTTCATCATCGGATGGAACCTCGTTGTCACGTCAATCATTTGCAAGGTGATAAGCTTGGTGATACCCTTGCGCATGTCGGAGGAGCAGCTGCTGATTGGCGACGATGCCGTTCACGGTGAGGAGGCGTACGCATTGTGGGGCGACGGTGAAAAGTTTGACGCCACTAAGCATGGGATGTACTCTGATGACACTTCGCATCCCAAGACACCTAGTGGGGCAACTCAAGTGGTTTAAGGAATTTAGGGGTATTTATTTATTTATTTATTTCGGTCAAGAGGGGTTTTTTTTTTTTAAGCACAACACTTTGTAATTCTTGTCTAGTATGTGTGCAAAATTGTCATTTTGTTTTTGGGAACTTAGTCTTATTGTCGTACTTGAGCTTCTTGTTGGAATATATATATTTACAGGAATTACATGAGTGAGATATTTTTGGCCCCATCCTTCGAAAGTCTTAATTAAAGTCGCCAAGTTGTTTTGAGGTGCCCTAAATTTGATTAAATCGGATTAAATGTAAAATTATATGTATATATATATATATAATGATATTGTCAATATATATAATTATATTTAAATTATAATTATGAATAATATATTATATTAAAATATTAATTTTTAAATACTATTTATTGATTTATTATTAAAATTAATATTACTAAGATTGTAAAATTATCATATATTATATTTTTATTTTATATAAGTTAAAGCACATAAATTTTTTAATAAATATAAATTAATTTTTAATTTTATCAAAATATTTGGTATAAAAATTATTATATTTTAAAATAATTATTAAATTACCCTACTCAAGTCACAGGGTACCTCGAATTTGGTAAATTCAATCAAATGCAAATTGTGTTGTGTACCTTAAGTACTATTGTCTAAGGAGATTATAATAATATTAGTATCATACTTTAATAGTTAACGAGTTAATTATTATTATTATTAAGTGAAATCTAATGTAATTCAAATTTAGAAATTCTTTTATATATTTTTTATAAATTTACTAATAAGTTATTAAAAGTTCAAAAAGAAAAAAAAATAAATTAAATTTGATTAAAAATATTTAATTTGATTAATTATTTAAATAAAATTTAATTTTAATCAAAATTAAAATTTTTTTATTTAATTTCTAGAAGTTAAATAATAATATATTAAAAATATTTTTTAAAAAGAAGATAAATTAAATTTAAATAAAAATATTTAATTTAAATAACTGATTAAATTATTATTTAGAGTACATAAATTAAAGTATTTTACTTAAATTTAGAGATTTAAATAACACTTTAAAATAATTCTAAAATAAAATAAATTCAATTCAATTTAAATTAAAATAAATTTTTTTTGTTTGGATAATTATTTAAATAAAGGTTAAAATCAATTAAATTCAATATAAAGTCTTGCTATAAAAACTATTAGATAGAGAATTTTAATTTATTTAATAAAAAATAAATTAATTAAGTTCATTATTTACTCTATTTTTAAAATTTGATGAATTAAAGTAATAATTGTTTAAAAATCTTTTAAAAAATTTTCATTTTAAAGTTACAATTTTATGTTCTTAAATATATATAGAGAGTCAGTAACTTAGATCATTCTAATGGGAGAACACTAAATACTTCCGCAAAAATCAATACTGAGATGAGAGAATTTTGGCAATAAGATATAAGGAAAATTTAAATAAGAGCTAAATTAAAGAGCTCTTGAGAAAGGGGTAATTTAGTAAATTTAGGGTAAAGACTTAAGTTGAAAAATAAAAATAAAATTTAAATCTGATTCTCTCAAAATATTAAAAATAATAATAATAATTGAAAGTAGGAACCGGCTGCTTGAGAAGCAACCGGCTCCCACTCCTACTCCTTGATTTTTTTTTTTTTTTTTTTCCGAATGGAACTCGGAGCCGGTTCTCTTTTATTTTTAATAATGTAAATTAATTTAATTCTAAAAAAATAAAATAAAATTCTCTCTTCTTGTTTAGGTTTCAATTAAAAAAACCTAGAGATTAAAAAAAATAATATATATATATATATATATATATATATATATAAAAGAGTTATTTAGAAAAAAAAAAAAAAGTAAAAGACGGGAAAACAAAAAACAAGCAAGAGGCATATTAGTCGTCTCGAGTCTCGGGGCCTCGTCGTCTCTTGCAACTCTGAAAGGCCTTGCCTCCGGAGTACTTCAAGGCCAGGCTGTACAGGGAAAGCCGCAGGCGCCGCCGCCACTACCGTGGATACAACTACCACGCCCGGGACTCGCCGGTAGTCGAATTAATTCTTAGGGCGAAGGTTACAGAGAAAGAGTCCTAATTTCAAAATTATGGGGGTTTAGGTGCAAAATACGAAGTCTCTCTGTGAATGCAATTGATTCTATCAATCTTCAATTGAGGGTTAGGGACACTCGCTTTCCAGCGGACCATGAATGCTCCTATCATCGGTGAGTTCTCTTCAGTTCTGTTGTTTTGTTTTTCCCTCTGTTTTCTCGATTAGACTCTGCGTGCGTTCGTGCGTGCGCGTGAAAGTGTAATGTCTATCTGCGTGTGCGTGTTTTGTGGCAAGATCCGTTGCAAGGAGATTTTCCGGAGGTAATAGAGGAGTACTTGGAGCATGGGATCATGAAATGCATTGCCTTTAATCGCCGCGGCACTCTTCTTGCAGGTACATTTATAACTTCTCTTTTATGCACTCTCTGTTCCGTGTTTATAACCTTATATTTTGACAATATGGTTAGCTATATTGTAAAATCAATATACTAATGAGTCGAGCTATAAGCAAATCGAGCAATGGCTGTCGAGTCGCGTCTTAATTTCAGACGATCAATTCAGACTTATGTTAGGTAGATCGGGGACAAATTTTAGTTGTTTTTGTTATTGGTTAAGCACTTGAGCTGATTGGCAATACCGTATCTATAAATGCATTTCTTTTTCTTGGTCAGGGTGACTCTTTTTTTTTTTTTTTTTTTTCTTTTTAAATTAATAAAGTAACATGCTCGTCTTCAGATTTATAGCACTTTCTATTTCTATTTCTATTTCTATTTCTATTATAAAACTGTTGAACTTAGTATTCCTTATGTCTCTGTTGGCATATATACTGTAATTGTTTCAGCACTTATTATTTCCAACTAAGATATCCTATGATTTGGGCAAATCAAGATAATATTTTCTTTTATTCTTTTTTTACTTCCTATTCTGGCATTATCAATGATTTCACAGGCTTTTGCTTTCTCAAAGTTTGGACAAGCCACAATGTGAACATACTTATTTAAAAGTTAAAACAATAATTCTTTTTTTTTTTTTTTTGCATTATTGACTTGTATGTGTGAATTTATCATTTTCTTGAACTTCTGCAGGGGAATAATATTCTGTGCCATTGTTATTGTAGTTGTACATATGTTTCATTCATGTCAGTACTGATGTAGGGTATTCTGTATTCTCTGCTAATTGCTTTTCATGTTTGTTGATTTCTTTTTGTCAGCCGGATGCTCTGATGGAAGTTGCATTATATGGGATTTTGAGACCAGAGGAATTGCTAAGGAGCTTCGGGATAAAGAAACTGCTGCTGCTGTAACAAGTGTCTGCTGGTCAAAGTATGGACACCGGATTCTTGCGTCTGCTGCAGACAAATCATTGTCACTCTGGGATGTTGTCAGTGGAGAGAAGATTAAACGCACTGTTCTGCAGCAAACCCCGCTGCTAGCTCGTCTGCACCCTGGTTCCTCAGCACCATCCATCTGCCTGGCATGCCCACTTTCATCTGCTCCACTGATTGTTGACTTATACACAGGAAGTAACAAAGTGCTTCCTGTTACGGTACCTGACACAGCTAATGGACTTGCTCCTTCCCGCAACAAATCCTTGGACGGAGCTCCGCCTTTCACTCCTACTGCTGCATGCTTTAATAAGTATGGGGATCTTGTTTATGTGGGGAATTCTAAAGGGGAAATACTTATAATAGACCACAAAAGCATGCAAGTGCAAGCCATGGTTCCCATTTCTGGTGGTGCTGTGATCAAGAACATAATGTTCAGCAGAGATGGTCAATATCTTCTCACAAATTCAAATGATCGGATGATAAGGATTTATGAAAATCTTCTACCTCTGAAGGATGGACTTGCGATTCTAGAGGATCTGAAGAAAACTGTTTGTGAGCTAGATGGTATTGAGAAGTTGAAGGCTGTTGGTTCAAAGTGCTTAGCACTTTTCCGGGAGTTTCAAGATTCTGTTACCAGGATACACTGGAAGGCACCTTGTTTCAGCGGTGATGGGGAGTGGGTTATTGGTGGCTCTGCAAGCAAAGGAGAGCATAAGATCTATATATGGGATAGGGCTGGACATCTTGTGAAAATTCTTGAGGGTCCAAAGGAAGCATTGATTGATTTAGCATGGCATCCTGTTCACCCAATAGTTGTCTCTGTTTCTTTAACTGGGCTGGTTTACATCTGGGCTAAAGATTATACCGAGAATTGGAGTGCCTTTGCTCCAGATTTTAAAGAGCTAGAAGAAAATGAAGAGTATATAGAGCGGGAAGATGAATTTGATCTGATGCCTGAAACTGAAAAGGTAAAAAAATAATAGAATTACTGTTTGAGAGTGCATTGTGCTCATTTTCATTTGCTTGACATTTCATGTGCTTGGCACATGCATCTTGCAGACCAAAGAATCAGATCTTAATGAAGATGATGAAGTTGATATTGTTACGGTGGAGAAAGATACTCTCAGTGATTCAGATATGTCCCAGGAAGAACTGTGCTTCTTGCCTGCTGTTCCCTGTCCTGATGTTCCCGAGCAACAAGACAAGTGCTTGAAAAGTTCTTTGAAGTTGATAGACTCAAATCATTCTGGATCTCCTCTTTCCGAAGGGCCTGCACAGAATGGACAGGTGACAAACCGTGAATCAAGTCCACTTGAAGGTAATGCCAACCACAATATCTCAGGGCATTGAAGTGTTTTCATTCTCTGTCTACAATGACTATCCTTTGAAATTAGCTAAATGTTCTTTTGAGTTCCAACCATAAACCCCTTACTCTTGGAAATGCTCTCTTGTTTGAGCTAAATCATTTTAAAAATATCACATTATGCACAAGGTCTAATCATACCTTTTTTGTTCTTTTTTTGGGGGGGGGGAGAGAAGGGGACAAAAAAATATGCTCCATAAGACAGGAGAAAATAGCTAGATTCTAGAAGCATACTCAAGCACAAAATATAATTGCCATATTAGCATACTAACGCCACAGTAATAAAACCCTTATCAGTGATCCTCCCTTTGTGTGGATGCTTGCAGTATAATGTATGCCTTGTGCTTCTATGTTCTATCATTATGGCCATACTTAATATGTTTACCTGATATTCTGTCAACTGGGATGTTAGTTGAATATGTAGAGTCATAACATCTTTCGTGTGCAAGTTATTACTACTTCAATTATGCTGCGGCCAGTTGGATCTATGGTGTGCTTGTCTTGGTTGGGTAGGTTTTCCCATTTTTGGGTGGCAAGGAACTGTTATTGTAAGGACTTTACATTTGAGGCCCTTGGGACTTTCAGTTTTTTATTTTGACCTGGTCTGGGTTTTTATCGTTGTGCTGCAGTGACATCTTGTCTGCAGCACATAATGTATTCCTACTTATCATGTTATTGTTATTGAAGATTGTGCTTATTGATAGAGAAAGAAGAGCTGGAAAATTAAATGTCAAACAAAAGTTCAGCTCCTGAACATCAAGGGGGAAAAATGCCTTTGGTTATGTGCCTTGTTGTCAATGACAGTAATACTATGATTGTGTGATCTGTGTCTTCGGAAGTTGGCTTTCTACTGTTAAAAGGGAAACTGGGTGAAATATGGGAAGCAAAAATGTATAATCCTTTTAACCTGTTTGGAAAATGTCCAAATAGCTGTTCTGCTTTATTTTTGGTATTCAACTGTTCGAGGATTTCATGTAGCTTCTATATCTGTGTTGGCTACTTTGTTTTACTTGGTCGTACTAATTTTCTTAGCCACAAATGCTCTTGCAGATGATACAGGAGGGATACGCATGAAGAGAAAACGGAAGCCTTCAGAGAAGGGGTTGGAGTTGCAGGCAGAGAAGGTCAAGAAGCCACTAAAACCGTTAAAATCTTCAGGTAAACATTTGAAAGCAAAAAACAAATCTGTTGATTTAGAAATAAGTAATGGTGGATACGCTGAAGATTCGGATGAATAGCATGAAAGGGCAGTTCCTATTTTCCCTGCAAAGTCAATCCAGCTGGACTCAACATAATGTCTTGTGCTTACCATTTTGAGCTGGTCAAACGTGCTGTGTATATTTTTCATGAGACTTATCCCTGCGGGCCACGGAGTTCAGTTTCCCACTCATTTTTCCTGTAATCGTAGTGTTGCATATTTATAAAGCAATTAGGGTAATGGCTGGAGTCTCGGTATGCAAGCTCATGCAGAATGTTTCATGCAAGGAGGCAAATTTGTCTTCTGAAACTGTAGTCTTTCTTTCTTCTTCTCCCCTTCTTCCCCCCCCCCCTCTTTTTTTTTTTTTGTTTAAAGTTTAATTTTTTTTGGCAATGCATTAATAAGCTTTCGGGCTGCAACTGCAAGATCAAGCTACCGGAAATCCATAGGTATTCGTGGCAAGAAGGCGCTGAAAGCTTAATTTTATGGCCAAATGTTTTGAAGTGTGAAAATCTTGATTACAGATTTTGCAGGCAGAAAGTTCATTTATTTTTAAAACATAAAAATTTACATTTGTGGAAATTATCCATCTCGGCTTCAATTGAGTTTCAATCTTATTGCGTTAGGTTAATTTGTATATGCGAAAAATACTTGCTGGACATATTTTCGGTTGAACTCACCATATACAATTAATATAGTACTCATTATATTAACAAACAATAACAGTTACTATAATATTTGTTCGAAAAATACTATTTTTTATGATTTTAAATCTCTGTTTGTGTTTTTTTTTTAATTATTAAATAAGTATAGCGTGTCTGGCCCATCTAGTCTTACCCTATGTATAGGGCACTACATGTTTATTATTATTTTTTTTTTCCTTTTTCGCGCAAATTAAGCCACTTAATGAAATATTGATGCGCCGTATGGTATAGACTTTATTTGTCTTTGCTGTAAAAGAATGCTGTGCCAAATTAGGACACGTCACGCATCACGAGCAATTATTCCTGTCCACTGTGTTTACTGTTTTATTATTATTTTTTTTTATTCACGTTTGGCCAAACCCACAAATCGGGTCCTTTTTTTTTTTGTTTTTTTGGGTCCCTTCCATAAATTGACACCTGCAATCGAGTTGAAGAATAAAAGGCATCTTGACGGCATCAATGGAGTTAAATCAAAATATACGATGTATTAATTTTCAAAGCCTAAAATTCTTTTTGGTGGGATTTAGAATTTTATATGTACATGTGGTTAAGATTCCCCTGCAAAATTGATTTTTGTCAAGTACAGCGATAAAGTGTATGGTTATATATTTTCACGTCATCCATCAATCCATTTCACAGAGATTTTCCAAACCTATGTGGTCTTTTCCTTTCTATATATGTGTATAGGGCACTACATGTTTTTTTTTTTTTTTCTCTAATTTTTCTTTTTACCGCTAATTTAGCCACTTAATGAAATATTGATGCGCAGTATGGTATAGGCTTTATTTGTCTTTGTAATAAGATAATGCTGCGCCAAAATAATCATTCTAATTCTACCAAGGGGCTTCTTGTTCTAGGAAAAACGCATGAAACGATCCTGAAATAAAAAAAATAAGGGGGGGGGGAAGTACATACGAACAGAAGCAGACATTGTTTAAGCTCATAAACCCAATTAATAAGTTTATTAAGGGCAATGACCCAGCACGACCCGTCGACACATTGTGCATCGGTTCGCTTTACACCGATATGCGAACCACGCCCCGGTCAACAAAGTCGGAGGAGGCTCCGTAGAATCACTCGCTCACCGGTAAACAAAGAAAAATTTATAAAAATCAATTCGGCAAATAAAACTACATAAATACAGCATCTGCGGCGAAGACACGAATGAAGCAAAGATGGCGAGGAAATTCACGCGTCTAAACGGTAGGAGTAGGAGTGGTGGGTTCACTGTATTCTAAGGGTAAAGCCACCGACAACAGGACAGGCAGGCGCCCGTGTCGAGGAGTTGTAGAGTTTGGTCAAAAGAAGACTCCAAATGTCTGAAGGCAACGCGCCAACAGCTCCCAAGTGTGTAACCAACGCACCGAAAAAAACCTTTGACTTCCTCTTCCACCTAACCCAACCCAACCCAACCCAACCCAACCCCACCCCTCTTCTAGAAAATAGTTTTTTCACTTTCTAGTCCCTTTCTCCTCCCTCTTTTTCTTACCAGATTCTCTCCCCCCCCCTCCCCTTTCTCTCTCCCTCCCTCCCTCTCTTAATATTAAAATTAATTTAAATTTATTACAAATTATAAATTAATTTTCAAGTGCAAAAATTTATGTATGTTCTCGTTCGTTGGCCGTACAAAACAAAAAAAAAAAAAACACTAAGACGCCTAATTTCTTAGGCACTAGACATTTTAGGATACATATCAATCCCGAAATCATTGGCAAAATATGTGATTACAATCACTCACAAAAATAACGAGGAGGCTTAGTTTGAGCGGTACGGCAGCTACATGGGTTACTCAGACTCGGTCCATATTCGAATCTCGGTGATTAAGTAAATATTCTTAACTGTAATGTACAACAGGTCGGCAGTCACTCTTGGACTTACCTAGGCAGACACAAAAAAAAAAAAGAAATAAATAAATAAAGTGAAGCAAAATCATACTTTGATTCTATTGGAGATAATTAATTTAATATGGCGCATGAAAATTAAATACGAAAACGAAAATAACAAAATATAAAGAATTTCGTTTTAATCTTAACTGATAAAAAAAATCATCTGTTTATTATTTGAATATTTATTCTTTTAAAGTTATTCAGCAAAATCGAAGAGGTAGGAGGGTCCCGACATCATTTATTTTTAAGATTTTTAAGTTGCAACGTTTCTGACAGCTTCTCTCTTGTCTTCTCCTCGCCCCTACTTTAACTGTTCTCCGGCTACATCGAGAGAGATATAATGAAGTTACCAAACAACGCCGCCGCCGCCGCCGCCAACTCCACAACCGCAAGGCAAGAAAGCAAGTGAGAGGGGCGAAGCCGGATGGTGGAGATCAAGAAGAAGTAAAAGATTGCTAACGGGGTTACTCGGCTACTTGTCAATTACTCTTGATAGATTGCAAAGCAAACCGTTAAAAATAAAGAAAATAAGAGGGGGGAAGGAGAGCCAAAAAAAAAAAAAAAAGAAGAGAGAGAGAGAGAGAGAGAGAGAGAGAGCAATAGATGGCGCGCGCAAGGGAAGCTGCAGAGGCTGCGATAGACGCGATAGGCAAGGGATACGATCTGTCCGTTGATTTGAAGCTCAAGTACAGCAAGTCGCGAGTGATCTTGATGGACAATGATAAGGTGCGGGAAATCCGGATTCCGGGCGGCTTTACCATTCCCGATGTGCCCAAGTCCATCAAGTGCGATAAGGGCGAGCGCATGAGGTTCGCCTCCGATGTTCTCTCTTTTCAGCAGGTAAATGAAGGTTCATCTTTTCGTATTGTTATTTAGTGCTCATTTAGTTTTTTTTTTTTTTTTTTTTTTGTTTTTGTTTTTGGGTGCTCTATAGTACCCTTAATTCTCTCTCTGTCTCTCTGTTTTGCGGTTCTGTTTATCTTGCATTTTAGTGATTTTATAATCTAACTTCTATTTTAAAAGGAAATTGGTAAGCAACAACTTAAAGGCAAAAAAATGAAACATGGGGGTCGTAAATTCTTGGCAAGACTTATCTTTTGCTGTCTATGCCGGTTTTATTATTTATTTCCTCCGAGTAACTAATTGTAATTCTAAGTGTGATTATAATTTATAATTTCGTACTCTATTTTGGGTAAAAGCCCTTTTCTCGATTAAAACTTGAGACTGAAGACCTTCAATGACGTTGTTTGCCATTGATATCATCAAGAGGAGTTGAATGTAAGAGTGTTCTAAGACCCTGAAAACCAAAAAAAAAAGAAAAAAGAAAAAAGAAAAAAAAAAGACTTTACAGCTAGGTGAATGTTTGAGGGTTGGCTTCTTTACAAATTACAACGCACGTACCATTTTAGATATATGAGTGTTGAAATAATGCTGTCCTTGCATTTTGCTTGCAGATGTCGGAGCAGTTTAACCAGGAGTTCTCTCTTTCTGGGAAAATTCCCACTGGCCATTTCAATACTGCTTTTGAGTTTACAGGAGCTTGGCAGCACGATGCAGCCAATGCCAAGTCCCTCGCTTTTGATGGTGTCTTTATCACTCTTTACAATGTTGCTTTTGAAAAATCTCAGGTTGTGCTATGTGATCATATCAAGGAAGCTGTTCCATCAACATGGGACCCTGCTGCATTGGCAAGGTCAGATTTTTTCTGATACCTTCTACTTCCTGCAATGCTTACAACACCTTGTTTACAGAATTAGCTCCACCTCAGATGTGACCCATTATATCTGCTATCTAATTATTGATTACTTTATCAATGATTAATGCTACTATTTTGTTATTCTTTAATGACTTTTTATAGCTTTTCTCTTATTCCAAGGTTACTGAGAAGTATTGTTGAAGTATATTGTCTAGAAATTCCTGCTGTTGATTTTTTTTGGTTTGCTTTTAGGTTTATTGAGACATATGGTACTCATATTATAGTTGGTGTGAAGATGGGGGGGAAGGATGTAATATATGTGAAACAGCAGCACTCCTCGGCTCTACAACCAGTTGATGTACAGAAGAAATTAAAAGACATCGCAGACAAAATATTTATTGATGCAGCTGGACAAGATATCAGAAAATTTGATAAAACTCGTGAAAGGGAGAAGGTTTGACAAAATACCTGTCTCATTTTTCATCTCAAACAGAAATGAGCAACATTCAAGTTAAATAATATACACTTATGCAATGAAAATTACTTATTTTAGAAAAAAATGGAACCACATTGCATAATTACTTTTAAAGTTTCCTTAATTTATGTTTTATTGTTCAAGCAGTTTGCCAAGGATCAGGGCCTGGTTTTCATGGATCAATTTCCATCCACTTCTTATTCACATATAGAGGTATGCTTTTTCTTCATAAATTGTATAGAAGTATGGCTGCTGGGCGGTACAGAAAATGCTGTATATTTCCATTTTTCTTTAAGAACTATACTTTATTCCTAAGTTGGTCTTTATGCATATATGTATAGATTTTCCCTCTGATCTGTTCAGTTATGTGTAAAGCTTACTTCTTTCAGTGACTCAAGTATGTTATTTACTTTTGTTGCAGGATATCAAGTTCATACGCAAGAGACAAGGTGGATCAAATAGAAGCCGACCCCACAGTGAGTGGTGCCAGACTGTTCAGCTTGAACCTGATGTCATCTCAATGTCATTTGTCCCAGTGACATCCCTATTGAGTGGAATACATGGAAGTGGATTTTTGACACATGCCATTAATCTATATCTCCGGTGTAAGCATGAACATTCTTCTTATTTATGTTTTCAGTGTGTTCCATACGGTCCAAAAGCATCCTCATATCTATTCCAAGTTTTGACAATGAGTATTTGTGTCCTTCCATTGGCTGCTTCCCCGGACAAAGTGTAAGTTGACAGACAGCCTTTTTCTATTGGGTCCACAAGAATCATTCGGTCAGATGGTTGACTTCTTAGGAGTTTACAATAAAATTTGGAATTGAACTAGATTTCTTACTCTGCTGATAATACAATCCTTTTATCTTGGAGTCTTTTTATTCTACACAACATTGTAAACCTATTCTTAAGATTTAAGAGGCACATTGGTTTATACATATTTGCTGTTGACATGAAAGTGTGTTGATCTGTGCTTTTCAATTCAAAGAATGACATCTAGGTTTTCCTTCAAATTGCCAAAGGACTCTAGTGATAGAGCAAACATAAGTAAAAATATTCTCAGAATTATTGGCTCAGATGTTTTCACTGGGAAGCTGGGAAAGTGGAGCTTCGATTGTTTGACCTCTAAAAATGTTGCATTAGCTGTAGTTTTTTCACATATTGTGATCCACAACGAGCTCACCAACTTTTTCTTGGCTGCGTACTCTTAAAAAATTTGTAGGGTGTGCTATTGAATCTAATCAATTTGCTTTTGCTCTGATCTCTCCCTCTCTCTCTCTCTCTCTCAATGTTAAAACACACCATTGCTTTACTGTATTGCAGTTTAAGAGGATATTTTCTGTTTGTTTGGTCAAATATAGTAATTTTCTGAAATTATTGCTTTCCAAAACCTTTTTTTTTTTTTCTTGTGGCAGGCATACTTGAGGTGTCTTGTTTATTGAGTCACAAGCTGAGTAAAAAATCTTGTGGTTGTGTTCTTTGTTACACTTTATCACACATTTTTTTCCTGTTGATTTTGCATAACAAGATTATTACCCTGGAATTGAGTTTGTTAACAATTGGTATCTCAATGCAAATCTGATTTTAAATGACCTCATGCCAAAGTTTTTGAGTTTAATCAATGGCTGCAAAGAGGGCTCCCTGGAATATTAGCAACAAAAAAAAAAAAAAAATGAAAAAGCTTGTTGAGTTCTGCAGAAAGCTGCCATCTATCTATGGGTGGTATGACACATACAGCAAAGGTGTTATGCTAGGCATCTGAACCTGAGTATATATGGTCACTCATTTGTTGCCATTACACTGTTGGCAGAAGTCGGTTCCAAGTGTCTTCAACTTGAGTCTTTCTTTGAGCAGATCTTTGAGACTGTTATATGCTTCTGATTCTAGATAACTTTGTAAGTGAATGCGATTTTAGTATACTTCCAACGATCCATTAATGTCATGCCCATAGCTTATCAGAAGTATACTCTTTTCATTTTATTTGCTCCCCCCCCCTCCCAAAAGAAAAACTCCCCTATTTTTCATGTTGGCATATTTCTCTGATTGCAGATAAGCCCCCAATTGAAGAGTTGCATCAGTTTCTGGAGTTCCAGATTCCAAGGCAATGGGCACCAGTCTTTGGGGAGCTTGCCATTGGTCCTGATCGGAGAAAACAAAGCAAAGCATCTCTACAGTTTAGCTTCATGGGTCCCAAACTGTATGTTAATACAACACTGGTAATGCTGTTACTCTTTTGTGAGATTTCCATTTCTCGGTGCTTACAATATGATTGATTCTCTTTGTCTCTCTGATTTCTGTTTTTATGCTTTATATTGTGAAGAAATAAAAATTTACATAATTGTCCATAATTCTTCAATAATGACCAAATTGTAGAACATACTCAACTGTAAATGGTGGTTTACAACAACTCCAATACATATTTATGAAATGGCTTGCTAGCATCTGAATTGATCTAGGTTTGATGAAAGTCAAATCAGAATCTTGCATCTGAACTGAAACCATTACCGTTTTGGTCAGCTCTTGACCATCTACTGATATTCTTCTGTTTTAGAAGTGGCCATGATTAATTGAGGTTGAAAGGAATGGTTACCACTTACCACCAGAAAATTTTTTTGATAATTTAGGTCATGGTCCTTTTCAGTTCTGCAAATATTGTTGCATCTTCTATAACAAATATAGAATGGGTTTTAAAAAATTGACCAACTCTGGAAGTTGGTCCTTGGCCATGAGATTTATGTTTCAGCAGCTCAATTGTCTCTCTAATCAGACATTTTGGCAAATGTCAGATGATTTTATTTTAGTGTTAAGTTATACGGTCACCTCTTACTCCTACATTTAAGAAAATCAGCTGAGCCACTTATGCATGGGGTCTTTTGAAGAAATCTTGTAAGCACTAAAAGATATGTACATCTGGCAACCAAAAGAATGAGATGCTGGTGTTAGGAACAAGGCATCCTTAGGCATAGATGCAATACATGACTACTGGAATGCAGGCCCATCCATCAAGAAATATATTTTGGGCATCCTCACACACAAGAATTTAGGTTGGAGAAATTGGATGCTGTTTTGTATTTCCGCTGTCTGCTGAGCTCAAAGAGAGAACTGCATTGTTGTGACAAGCTTCAATTGTGCCAAGCTGCTTCTTCATACATAGATGATATGAGATTTTATACACTTAATACACCTCTTCAGCATGTGCCAGGCACAATTATCACATGGTATAGTGAAACTTGAACTGAATAGCAGACTGAGCCCACATATACTCGGGGCCAAACCACCACAGTAGGCCACAATAACTTGGGGCGTCCTGGTGCAAACGAGGGAGAATGAACCTAGGTTCTGATACCACATTATGAAATTTCATATATAGATATTATAAGTTAGGTTAAATCACTTTATTTAGTTGATAAGAGACTTTATACTCTTAACAAACTTTATACTCTCAAAGTGGGTTTCTTCTGATTAATTGGCTATGATTGGGACTTGATGGTAGACCTTCAACCCTGGAGACAACTCCAGTGCTATTGACCTAAAATAGTCTACTTAGCCAAAAGATCACTCCACTTACTGAAATGAAGGAGCAGGGGAACTTTGCTCTGTCCAAAAGCATTGAAGTAGAGAAGGCTAGTGTATTTGGATTATGATATTTAAGTTCATGGATGGACAATACTTAAACTGTTGTAGTGTAAATTGCAGGCTAGTGTACTCGGCTGAGTTTTCTAGACCTCTTGGCTTCTCTCCATTATTTGTATATGGTTTCTCCTCAATTTGCTGAGCAGATTTTCAGATTTTCAAATATTTGAGTGGTGAGGATAAGAGGGCAAGACGTATGATATGAGAGAGAGATAGAGAGAGGTGTTGGAAATAAATAAATGCAGCTTCCCTCTTTTTGGCTTCCAGTTGTCAATCCTTACAAGGCAGTTATATCAGGAGCTGCAAAGGTTGCACTTTTGTTTGAGGGGGGGGGGGCCGGGAGCACGTGTGACACTAAAAAAGCCAAAAGATTCGCAAGAATTAGTTATCATGTAGTTATGGTTGAAAAACGCCAAGAAGATATGATAACATGATAATCGATCAAATGACCATTGATTAGCTATGTTTTGTGGGTGAAACATTGAAAATGTGGACAGATAGAAACCACTATGATGACAGGTTTTAAATCTACAGTTCTCAAATTAGAGCCAAGGAGCTTCATTGTCACGCGATATATAAACACTGCAACTTTTAGAAGCCCTTGAATATGAACTTCAAAATTAACGGATAATATCATAAATTTCAGAGTCGTACCATATGTCTGGCAGACAGATTGCTGTCTGTATTTCACTTTTTAAGTACAATGTTACTGTATTTTTCTTTCTTTATGCTCGTTGGGTCTTCTTTTTGATGAGATTTCCTAACATATTACTTTTTAAAGACGTGCACAAGTCTCATGTTGTCCATGACCTTTCGCTAAATCCAATTTGTAGGTCAATGTGGGGAAGAAGCCTGTCACTGGCCTTCGGTTATATTTGGAAGGGAAAAGAAGTAACTGTATAGCAATCCACTTACAGCACCTTTCCTCACTTCCAAAGACATTCCAGCTTGAGGATGAACAGACCAGCAGCATCTCCAATCCTTTTGACCGCAGGTATTATGAGAAGGTTCAGTGGAAGAACTTTGCGCACATCTGTACAGCACCCATTGAGTGTGATGATGAATTGTCAGTCGTCACGGGGGCTCAATTCGAAGTTGGAGACTCTGGCTTTAAGAAAGTTTTGTTTTTACGGCTCCATTTTTCCAGAGTTAAAGGCGTCGCGGCTTTGAGGAGGACTGAATGGGAAGGTTCCTCTGCTTTGACCCAGAAATCAGGAATAATTTCCACACTGATCAGCACTCATTTCTCGGCTGTTCAAAAACCACCTCCAAAGCAACCTGAGGTGAATATAAACTCAGCGGTATACCCTGGAGGACCTCCTGTTCCCACCCAAACCCCAAAACTTTTGAAGTTTGTTGACACAACAGAGCTGACGCGGGGACCGCAGAACACGCCGGGATACTGGGCTGTATCTGGGGCAAAGCTTAATGTTGGCAAGGGGAAAATATTTCTCCGGGTTAAGTATTCTCTCTTGACTTTGATTTTGCCTGATGAAGAGGAGTTGGTGGATGTTTAGCTTCTAGTTATTTGGAAATGAGAAGATAAGAAGGAAGAAGGAAAGACTCTGCATGGGCGGAAGGATTTTGTTTGGACGTGTGTGCTCTGTGCTCTCGTCAAAACCACCCCCTTCCCCCCTCCCCCCCCCCCGGCTTGTATTCGAAGTGGGGTTACTCGTATGAGTTCGAAAGTTATTCCTACGTGTTGGTGTATAAATCTCTTATTCTGGTGTGTGATCTTTTGCCTGTATACTGTACAGCCTTCTGTGTTGTTTGCTCATACTTGAGATTCTCTAGGAAATTCATTGAGATAGTTTACATGAACCATGAGACTGCATTGAGTTGCAAGAGTGATTGCATTTGTAGAATTTGCATCTGATCTCATCAAATCATTCGTCTATTGGGGACATGTTCGATGTGTCGGTAGTTTTTAGTTATTATTTCTTCTGAACGGGTCAAAAACACAAGAGAGGTTCGAGTGATGTTGGAGTAATGTCATTGATTTGTATTTTTTTGATTAAAAAAAAAAAAAAAAACCATCTTTCTTCGAAGAATACGAGTTTGGAAAATTACAAAATAAGAATTGATTTTCTGAAATTTGTTTGAATTTTCAATTAAAGTACTAAGTTTTTTTTTTTTTTTTTCCTCGTCAAGCATTTTGACACTTCCTCCCTCCATTCCTTTCGGCACTCTCTCCCTCTAATTTCTAATTAATTATTTATGATTCAGTTTTTATTTTTAGATTTAATTATAATACAGAATTTTTTTTTCCCTGATACTTCCTCGCTCACTTTACTCGCACTATTTTTTTTTTCCCTTCTTTCTTTATTCGTTCTTCTTATTTCTCTCTCTCTCTTTTTTTTTATCTATTCGTCTTCTTCTCTTTTAACGTTAAATTTTATCTTTATTTTTTTTTCTTCAAAATTGTTCCGCTTTCATTTTGAATTATTTATTTTTTAATTTTAACTCTAAATCACATTTCTCTTTACCAACTTTAGAATTACTCTTTAATTTTAAGATTTTTCTCACTTTAAATTTATGAATTCTTTAATTAAGCTTTGTTCATTTTAAATTTTACTCTCAAAATTTTATCTTAAAATTTAAGTTGTATTATTTCAGTCAAATTATTAAAACATGTTGTTAAAATTATTTATAATTTTTGTAAAAAATAATAAAATAATTATTACTGATATTAAAAAAATAAAAACAAACAACAAATAACATTTATTTGATAACAAATAATAATAGTAATAATAATAAAAAGAAAGATAAACTTGTTAATTTACGTGACATGTTTTTCAGTAAAGGAATGAAAATTTGTCTCCTCCGCTGACTGACGTTACGCCCTTAAACTGCGAGAGTTCCAAGCCCAGGCAGTGGCCCATCAACGTTAGGCCACGTAGGATTCGGCTGCGCCCTTCGTCGGTCGATCTCTAATGGTTTAGACCGCAGAAGTACCTTTGAACGGTTAGACAATAGAACGGTAAATTAGACTTCTTTTTTTTATTTTTCTGTTTTTTTTTTTTGGGACAATAAATAGAAATCTCATTTTTGTTGAATACCCAGATTCTATTTATATGAGCTAAGCTTGAGAAATGCTGCGACTGAAGCACTTCAACTGCGGTCAAATTTGATTATAGTGGATATGAAGTCAAGATCGGGGGCTAAGCGTCATGATGCACTTAATAATTAAGTATTACGTTATCGCTCGAAGAAGCAACAAAATGGAATTGAGAAAAAGCGAGAAGAAGAAGAAGTAGGGGAAGGATTGAAAGATTTTAAGACTACATAATTTCCTCTCGTCTTCCCATTAGAAAATATTCAGATGGTTATAGAAAATGGCTATAATTTTACAAAGGTACAACATAGAATATACGTGTATTCACAGTACCTCCTTTTCTAGTTTCAACACGGCCATGAAAGCTTCTTGAGGCACGTCAACCTTACCAATTGCCTTCATCCTTTTCTTCCCTTCAGCCTGGTAAGAAAAAGAAAGGAGACATAAATATTGCACAACCTACAAGTAAAATGGAAGAGCGGGTCATGCGGAAAAGATTTTAATTAGATGTTAAGCAGAGGCAAGTCTTAATACCAAAAATGTGGGAAATTTGTGAAAAGAAGACTATGAGGGCCTAAATGAGAAAAGGAGGGTCTAGCAGATCGTAAAATAAACATAGATAGCCAATCATAAATAAAAGTTCTAGACTTCAATACTCTACTAATCATGTCTTTTAAGTTTTTGAACAATTTCTACTCAAGTGCTAATCACGTTGTCATCTTAAGTGACATCTAATTTCCATTTTCAACTGTGGTAAAAGAAAACATATATAAAGAGAAATATATTAATAAGTAAAGACTAAATGCTGATGTGTCCATGTAACTCTTCTTCGGTGTTATTCTCCTGACGGGAGTCATCACTCAAATTGTAGATGCAATAAGCCACTCTAGAAGTATTCATAAGCCAATAGTTTGGACTTGTGTTTGCTGAAAAACTAGCCAAATTTTAATTTAAAAAGATGTCTCTTGCATGACCCATCAAAAGAAAAAGTTTTCTTGCGGGTCAATATGGCGCCATTTGGTTCCGTCAGGAGAAATACACTTGAAACCATGTAGCATTACACAGGTCTACGCCTCATTCCTGCTAGAGTATACTTTAACACAGTTTGAATGTGGCCCCAGCTTTCTCTTAACTGTTCTGTGACTTACCATTTGAAAATGGTTCCTAGTCTTCTTGCCAATAACTTTTTGCCATCATGGTCCTCTACACAACTTATGAAGTTTCTGTGCTTTGCAGAAGAGACAACACAGAGAAGCAAGGAAAAGTTCTCGTTTCTCATTGAAGAGAGCGTTTCTTATGCAATGTTAATGGTAAATAGTGTTTGCAAAAAGCCTACTGTTGCATGGTCAAAAATCTTCCTATTGCTTATAGAAATGACTTTTCTAAAACCTTAAACAATCTTATATTAGTTATACAATCAAGGAAACTGAAGTACCTGTTTCTTAAGCAGTTTCTTCTTTCTAGAAATATCCCCACCTACATGAAAGAAGAAAAACAATCGTGCCAGATCTCAGCAAACAGCAACTAATTTATACTACACCATCTCTTCCTTAGCTGACATTGAATAACATCAAACTCAGACAAGGAAGACAAATACAAAATGAATTAGCCTGGGAACAACAGAAGTTAAGATCATGTGACTCAAAATCTGTTTCCTGAGGGATCTTAACCAACTCCCTAAATGTCAAGATATGAGCCAAAAAAACACACAAGTAAGACTATCATTTTACCGTAGCACTTGGCCAAAACATCCTTTCTAACTGCTGATATAGATTCGCTGGCAATAACTTTTGAACCTATGCATGCCTGAAAAGGATAAAAATAGAGTTCAGTGTGGCCCAACGTTGTTCTATTATATCCATAAACCTTCTATAGGGTATGCTTAATTAACCCAGCCAAAAAAGAAGGCATTGTGGTTCCATTGCAGTACATGTACCAGTGTAATTTTTTAAGTGGGGGGCTATTTCTTTCTCTGTCATTTTTGCAAAAGCAGCTCACTACAGTAATGTATGTACATGGGAATTCAGTTGGTCATGCAGGATTAGCAGAGAAAGGATAGTGACCCTAGAGGGGTATTTCATCAATGGACAAGAGGGAAGCTTTGCTCCCCACCACTGAATCTCCTCCCTCTGCCGCTCCATTGCAGCCCAAGCTGCGACTACCTACAGTCCAAAGTTAATGAAACAAAAAAGGTCTTTGGGCAAATGGCGTTGCTTCTCAATGATAAAGCATTGCAGGCTTAAGCCTATCAGTTCTTGGTGACAGAAGTTATTTCATGCAGATTTTCTTTCTAGCTTAGATTTTGTTTTCTTGCCTTCTAAACAAACTTGTATACATGTTTAAATGGGCTGCACATCGTTAGTGCATTTTTTTTTTTTGTTTCTTTTCGATGATCAAAAATAATTAAAATGAGCATATATACCTCTAGGCTGTAATTTGGGGCAATCATTAAAAATAAATCTCATAGGAACTGCAAAGTATAGCTAACAAGGGATTTTAGAATGACAAGCATTGCTGTAGCATCACAGGCAAAGAGAGAAATGATGCGTACTTGGATGGGCACTTTAAACATTTGTCGTGGTATAAGTTCCTTCAGCTTCTGAGTCAAAGCCCTGCCTACAGCATATGCCTGAGAAGAGAAGTTATTCAATGACAACCATTTGAATACAACCTTCAGCCAAGGATCACTATATCTGCTTTGGCTTTACCACCAGCTAAAAAGTCTAGCAGTAGAATTATTTGAATTTTTGGTTTTAGGTCAAAGGTTCGATCCCTAATCCCTATAAAAAAAAAAAAAAATCTGCTATGGCTTTAATATTAAATAAATGAATAAAAAGTTGGGTCTGACTAAAACCTCTGCAATAAACATGCAGAATTAACATTTCCAGAGAAACAGCTGGCTAACATTGGGTATTCATCTCCTTCAAAAGTTTTCTGTCCGAGAAGTAGTGCCCACAGCAGCCACAAAAGAAAAAAAAAACAAAAGACCTGCGAATGTGAGTGGATCAAGGTTTACAGTGCAAAAGCAGCCCTTCTTTTCTTTGTTTTGTTTTTCCCCTTTTTGTTATTAAAATCATTCCAAGAAAACAACAAAACAAAAATTGGATGCCACAAATATGATCCAGATACTGTTTTCTAATTAGATCATTTTATACAACTTTTCCTCTTGCTATATTTTTCTTTCCTTTTTTTTTTCTTTTTCTTTTGCTTGGTCATTTGCACACATCCCTCAAAGGCAGTAGCCAGCAATTCTTTCTATATGAAAGGAGAAAAGAAATGGATGAAAATCCTTACCTAAAAGTTGCTCTGATGGTTACAACTCAATTCAATTTCCAACAAAAATGCATTGAAATACCAATGTGCACTTTTACCCACTTCTATAATAATCTATACACAAGTAACTAAAGACTCATTTTTACCTTATCCTTGTGCACAATAGTTGCTAATGGCTCCACAGGATCACCATTTATTTGAATGTCAAGCTTTATTAAATCACTTTCCTCATAACTGGCAGATATAATAGAAAGAAGAGCCATTAATTACTAATGCAAATCATCTTCCTTAAAACATAATGAAAATGTAGGACAAGCTATTAAGTCCATGCCATGTAGTAATAAGAGCTATTGCAAGTACAAAGCCACATCAAGTATGGTAATGAAAAAATGACCATGAATGAATCGCACATATTTATGCCACATAAAAGGTGATAAGAACCCAATTCTAATTTAAATTTCTCTTTTCTTGCATCAGTCAAAAGCTTCGATGTGGATTTTGATCACAATAACTACTAACAAATAATTGAAAATTCGTCAAAAGCATGTAAGGAAAGAATCCATTTGTTCTAGGATTGCAGTAGTGTAATCAGCCACTTCTATAATAGCAACAATAACAATGACTGTGAGTTCCATAGCATGGGCAGTGTACATTCAAATGCAGATAAAACAGCTTCATTGACAATCATTTCATAGGACTATGAGACTAACGTGTATAGTCCATATTATATAACAAGATAAATAAACATGATCTCAATCATTAATATGCAGCATAATTTGCAAGAAGGGTTTGCAGTTTAACACAGTGTTGAGGTCCGATTTTGCGCATGCATGGACTCCATATATTAAGATAGTGACTTGGTTGACCTATCTTTTTTGTTAAGTTCTTTGTTCATTATAGGACGTGCAACATAGAGGTGTTAAAAAGATACTGCATTATCTGTGCATAAGATTCCATTTAGAGATTGCAAAGTCTAAGAGCAGCCTCTTGACACTAACTCTAAGTTTCCAGTGAATGTTCTACTATAAAAATCATAGAGTTCAATCACGGGCAATTGATACCAATAACATAATTTCAGTTGGAGATACAAGAAATAGCCTCTTCTCAGAAGTCTTTTCAAGGAAAGATTTATTCTCCAAGATTTTGTAAGCAGAGGCATGAAAATTCGGGTCTGAGAAAATTTATTGTCCAAGTGCACAAGTTGTTCCTAGCTGCCCATGAACAAACTCATAAAATGGGTAAAGAACCAACTGAAATATGAAATCATTATTTCTTCCAATATTGAGTGTGTATGCACATTTTGGGGGGGGGGTGATAAGGGGCAGGTCAAGCCTGTTTACACAATAGGGGCAGCCCCACCTATTCCCTTCCCACCCTGAAGAATTTGAACTTCAAAGAAATTGGGAACTCAACCATTAGATCTGAAGTATGTGAAAACCCTCAGCTAGGTGTAGAAGCACTCAACAATCGTAGTCATTTCCACAACAAAATGCTTAGGTATTGGCATCGCTTCTCCATTCTCCAAAGTGCTATTAAAAAACCAGTTCTAAAGAAGGCCCTAGCTTTGATTCTTTGGACCCAATTAAAGGATATTCTGAAGTTCAATCGAAATTCCTAGAATTTTGCAGTCTGTCTTCAAATCACATTGCCCATGTTAGAGAAGCTACAAAATGTCGAGACTCAATACTCCCCTACAAAATATTTGATAGTACAAGGACAACCAAGAAGCATTGCGTTTGCAATATATACTACTAATGGTAGTTTCTCCCCTTTTTTTGCTTTTAATTGGTTTTATTACTTTGCTAAGCAAACAATAATTGAAGAGTAATCATGGCATGCAAGTGAAGATTAGATAATGAACATGCAATACAAACACTTGATAAAATATATGAAGCACTTCCACAGAACTGAACATTACATTTTCTTTTTAGACAAGAAGTATATGCATTTACCCAACAAAACTGTACTCCATGCTAGCATATCCTTTACTTCTTGATTTCAGCTGGTCAAAGAAATCTCCTACCATCTGTGGAAAGAATACGCAGAAATAAGGAAAAAGAAACGCATGTAACAGGATACTAAGAAGACATGGTAAAGTTGAACAAAGAATTCATGGAATCCAGTGGACTACATTCAAGGAAAGTACCTCAGCCAAGGGTAATTCGTATGTGATTGATGCTCTATTCTCAGTGATAAATTTCATTTCTTTGAACTCTCCTCTTCTCTCATGAGCCAGCTCCATAAGTGAACCAATATAATCCTTAGGTGTAAGCATTTCAATCTGTATATTTGAACTAAGAATAAAATGACAGGATATTTTAAAAGCCTTGGAATGAGATTAATACACACACAAACACACATGCACAGAAAGGTACATTCTACATATGTAAATACATAAGTGTGTGCATGCATGTGTGCGTGTGTGTTCATGAGATAGTGAAAGTTTTCACAAACAGAAAGACCTTCACAAATGGCTCCTCAATTGAGCTCCTTTGTCCAGGTTCAGGAAGTAGAGATGGATTTGAGCACTCAACCTTCAAGGAGAATAACACAATTGAAATATGTGTTAATAACATAATCAGCAGAATGTCAATAAAATAATCAGCAGACAACAGCAAAAGTTTTACGGCAAGCTCCAACAATGCCAAGAGGGCATTGATTAGATACTTTCATATCAGCTTGTGAGCAAAGCTCTTATTTAACATCGAGTCTGCTGGATAAAAACTAATTGCTGGAAATGGATGTCTCCAATTGGGAGAGATACTATGCTGGACTTCACATCTAACTTAAGACTAATAAGCAATATAAACAGATAGGGTCATTAATTCCAGCAATGTGGGTAAGCCTGATTTAAATTAACCAGATGAAGGTGTAATGCACTTCAGATTCAACACTCTAGTATGAACATTGGCAAGTTAAAGGGATGAGTGACAGCAACTTGCCAACATTATGATGTCTCCAAGAGTTAAAACCGAAATTTTCATTTCACTTGGTTATCATTGACAGAAATATTCATAAATTAAGCACCAATGTCCATGCATGGGTCTTAAAATATATCAATTTAATGATGTGTTGAGCACAGGATCAAGCAGAAATTACAGTATCACCGTTTACACAGTTCACTTTGTATACAACACTTGGAGCAGTAGTTATTAGGCTCAGATTGTACTCTCTCTCAAGCCTTTCCTGCAATGAAATTTCTGTTTTAGGCAATTCCTTTATTTCCATTAAGTCACCAGCATAGCTGACACAATTCCAACAAAGCAAACCTGAACTATTTCCATGTGGAGAAGACCTAAGAACCCACACCTAAATCCAAAACCCATTGCACTGGATGTTTCAGGTTCAAACTGCACAAATAGCACACCAAAAAGTGGAAGCAATTAATCAGTTCAGTGATTTATCAAAAATTAGATGGGCCTTCTTTCTTATAACTAAAAAAAAGATATAACCATAGGCCCATATAAGCAAAAGATGCAACAAGTCTCACATGTAGACATGAAAAGGACATCATTAATGAAAGAGAAAATAAGTAAAAGAAAGAGAGATTGCAAAACATAAAGTAAAGACTAGGTCCCGGTGTCCAACACATCTTCAGTGACAAAGCAAGTCAAATTTGTCCCAGATGCCATGCTTATTCATAAGCTGTGTTATCCCTTTTAGCTCATTAACTCCAAAACCCATAAATCCAATCTTTTCATTTGGAAAGAGCATTATTCCATGTCAATCTTGTTGACAACATCAACAAACTCAGAGACAACCCAACAAATAGCAGTCACTGAAACACACAGGGAGCAAAGAAAGAATAACATCCACCAAGGTCCAATCCTGCTTGAATACTCAGCAGCCACCAATGACAACAATATTGCTGTCTGATAAAAATAAAACATATCAAATTGGAAGATAAAAACATTAGTTGCATTTTTTTAAGGCAAAAAATGGTTCCCAAGCTTTTGGTTAAGGGACATCTCTAGTGGGGTCATCAAACACATTAAAAATGCATTTTGCATGAAAAGCTTGTTACCAGTCTGCTTCCACATTATGAATCCCAGACTATCAAGTCTAAGGACCCAAGTATATAACTTATCTTTAACTCTAAGGTACCTTTAATGCAGCATCATTAAGTTGCAGTTTTTGCAATGCATCACGTAACTCAGGAAACCTGTCAACAAGATAAATGAATACGAGCAATTCCAGAGAGGCTGGTAGGCAAAATGCCACTCGCTGTAACCAAAAAAGAAAACTAAAGAGGCCAAGCAGAAACAATGTACTGGTCTGCCTCAACTGGAAACAAGCCACAGAACACCATTGGAGTGGCTTCTTTATATCCAGGTAGTGAGTTGTCAGCCCTTCTGCTGTAGTTTGTAATAGTGTCACCCACCCTTGCATCTGCAACAAATCGTATAGAGGCAGAGAGGTAGCCTACCTAGAAACATGCAGGCAAAGAGAGAAAAGAAGTCATTACATTGGCAGGAAAATTAGATTCACATGTTAAAACAAGAAGCCCGCAGTGCCAATTTCTGAGAACTTAATCAAAATTAAACATTCATCATTATTTCAATTAAACCAGAAAAGCAAGCCAACAGGAAAAGTCAAAAAGAGTTCCACAATGATCATGAGATCGGGGAAAACTACCAGTCTTTTGATGCTCAGATCCAACCTCAAATACTCACTGATTGAAATTGTCCAATAGCCAGCAAGCTAGAAAATAAAAGGTGATTTTCAAGTAAGCCACTCTCAAAACAAATGCTAATTTAGCTTTGGATGCTCCATGTCCACTGATACAAGAGTTCTAGCTCTCACGGTACAAGACAGAGATGGCACTGAAGACTAAAGCAAGAAGACGGTGTAGATGGTGAAACACCAGCAATGTCACTTGAGTGCACTTGCCATGATTCCTCATTTAGGTGCATGTTTTTAACTTTATCATTCTTCCTTGTTTCCATGTCCACCGATACAAGAGTTCTAGCTCTCACGGTACAAGACAGAGATGGCACTGAAGACTAAAGCAAGAAGACGGCGTAGGTGTTGAAACACCAGCAATGTCTTGAGTGCACTTACCATGATACCTTATTTAGGCGCATGCTTTTAACTTTTTCATTCTTCCTTTTTTAAGAACTAAGGGTTTCACTTGTATTATTCCAGCAAACTTATCAGAGAACTAAAACTAAGCATTTATGGCAAGATAAGGGCGGTATGCTATACAATGGAGATGCGTGCATGAATATGAAGCTTTGGGGCAGGCATTTACTATTTTCTCTAATACCATGCGGTCAAAGACAGGACAGCTGCTGTTAATGCATAGAATTCCCAAGCTTATAAGATGAATCAGGAATAGGGAAGTCACTAGCCACTAGGTGTTTTGGTTTTGTAACATCTAGAAGAATGCACCAAAATAACAATATTTGACAAAAATCTTAATAAGGGAAGAGTGAAAAGCATTGGAAAGCTAAATTAAACAAGAAGAAGAGCTTTCCCGACTACAAGAAGAAATAAGTACACCAGAAATCATTATGATTGCAATGTTGAAATGCAGTACACAAACTTGGATTCTTTGCAGAAGGAAATGAAATTTACCACAGAAGCAATTTACTTGAAAAGCATTCTAGCCAACAATCTAATAAAACAGGAATGACCTACTAGAAAAACCAAAAGGATTGCAAAGGTTCAAAGTCCTCTTGAATACCTAAACTCCAATCTTGCCCAACCGTGCACTCTTTCATCGAACAAGAACTCAAAACTTTTTAAGTAGTTTCTCTCACTAAAGCCATAAGTCAGTTGAAATGTCACGTGTTATAAACAACCCAAATGTTACATGCTGTAGGTGTTAGTTGTGGAGGACACATCAAGAGAGACAAAATAAAAATTCCTGATGTGATGATGGTATTTTGGCCAACAATTTTTACTTCTCCTGGTTACCACATTCGGACCTGATAGCAAATCTCCAATTTTAGATTGGTTCACTCAGAAAAAAAATGCATGCATTTCTTGTTTGTCTTAAAGTAAAATGAAAATATGCTGAATACAGAATTCCTCTTCTGCCAGGAGACATTTTCAGTTTGGAAAACAGACACACCATAGAGCCAAGGTCAGACTCAATTGTACCATTGCAAGAAGACTTTTGCTTTGCTGTATAACTAAACTTTGCTTACAGTTTTACAAGTAAAGGAACTTTTCAGTTCCGAGAGCCTCTCCTCACTGTGAAGTGCAAGCAGACATCTTGTTTCTTTGTGTGTGCGCATGGGTGCATTATTAGGGCTATTTGGTGGGGGTCAAAGAGACGTGGAGAGAGAGTCCAACAATAAGTTTATGAAAAAGGTAAAAAAGAGGAGAAAAAAATGGAAAGGAACTACATATATCCATTATACAACAAACCAAATAAGCAGCAAAAATTATTTTACCTCACCCGCATACAATTCTTCCACTTGCAACTGATTGGGAGATAAAACCCCAATTTCATCAGCAAAATAATCCTGTCATTTGAGAGAAAAATTAATAGAAACATTATGTGAAAACTGTAGAAAATGTATCAGAACAATCAACAAATTAAATCATTGACAAGTCTTTAAATGAACTTTCAGTAATATGTTATAGAATAGGCACTGAAGGAATGAACATGAAGTGATGACTGCTTACTACGAGTTCCTCACCTTCTCACTTGCCATGAAATAAATTCTGTCGCCTTTCTTTATACTCCCATCCATGACTCGAAAATACACAATAACACCACGATATGGATCATAATAACTGTCGAAAAATTACGATGGGCCATAAATACTGGCAAAAAAATACAATCAATTTTTGTACAAAAAATGTTGTGGGAGAGGGCAACTGCATACGAAGTGACCAGCATATGATAGCAATTGCAGTAAATATACAAGTAATATAGTGAGTCTCTATAAAATGCATCAACAAACTGAATCTCCAGCATATGATAGCAATTGCAGTAAATATACTCCCATCATATGTTATATGCATATCTCCACATATATGTGTGGGTATGTAAATTAACAAACTGAATCTGCAGATAATTATAACAATGATGTTATCAGTTTCACTTGTCAATGAACAAATATTTCTGTGCAATCATACAGCAAACCTCCTTTGTCATTTATGTAATATATGCACGTCCAATTTTTATTGTCATTAATTTCATCTAAATTTCAAAGAAAATCATAAGAAAAGGAGTCAAATCTTTTAACATGATAGCGATAAAATTAAGTTTTCAATTTGTAGAATTCAACTCCCCCCACCAACATTACTATTTTAGAAGGTAATTTTAACAAGGATGGGCCTCCAAAGTATATTACTTTATTAAGAAAATTTAGTTGAGAGGCATGCCATATTACCAAACATGAACATTGACAAATCATTTAAAAGCATACAGATACCAATTTTCATGAACCAACAAGATAAAAATAAGCATACTGGAATCAATATTACCCATACAAAAGAGTAGTTTGGAGTAAAACAGGAAATGAGCACAAAGCTGCACGCTATGTACAGATTATAACTTGGTATCACAGCTGGTAACTCCAATGACAAAGACCAAGTCAGATATTCACCTATCGAATATTAAAGCCCTCAAAGGCATACCAGCAGTATCACGGGGTGGGGGAATCCGTTTGATGATTGCATTGAGAATTTCATTTATGCCTATGCCTTCCTGTAGGAAAATAACAGAACCAGGGAAGATCACATTCAACATACAATCATATACTTGCACTGTGCAGCATGGCAGTCCATAAGTTGACATCTAATACAAAGATTATTACCAACCTTTGCAGAGCAGAATATAGCATTGCTGCAGTCTAGTCCGATAACCTACACAAAGGGAAAGTGGCAAATTTTCTTAGCTTTTACATACAGAATCTGCACAACTTTTACATTCTTATATGAAACATATAGGAGTTAAATTACTTGGTCAAATAAAGATTACAGACAAGCCTGATAAACTTCAAATGAAGTATAAAGGTACAATCTGAACATTTACAGCTATATGAAAATTGGCTACTTTGACTTATAGCAGTTAGAAAGATTTTTGTCCAAATTTCCAGTAGATGTTGTTCCACAGTAAAGGTAAGAAAAACAATAACTGATCTAGTTAGAAATATTTTTCTTCCAAATTTGCAGTAGATGTTGTTCCACACTAAAAGTAAGAAAAACAATAACTGATCTATTTTCCTCTCAACTTAACAAGCAGGATCGAGCAAAGCACATTAAGTTCCATTGAATATGAACTAGCTACATGTTCTTGGACCAATACACATACACACTCATGAAAGCAAATCAAGTTCTTCTGTATTGAGCACCAACCTCTTCAATATCCTGCACAACCCAATCAGGCTCTGCACCAGGAAGGTCTATTTTGTTTAACACCTGTAATAGATGACAAGGCTTGGTCTCAACAGGCTCAAATCTATATAACCAATATTGTGGGTATATCTACCAAATGAGCCATGCCCAATTATGTGGGTGTAAGATGAGAATCAAATTTGAAGGATGGCACCAAACACTTTTTTACTGAACAAGTTTGCTACAGGAAGATTGAATATAATCTATTCCAATCTAATTTGCTGCTTATTTAGACTACTTACTCACATAAAAGGCAACTTGAAACATCCAATATAGACAGAGACATGCAGCATGCATTTGATCCATAAGTTGACTCCCCAAGTGATTTTATACAGGTGACATTGCTAAGCAGTTCCATAAGTCATATCTAATTAATCTGTACTCTTCCAAGCCACAATCTCACAGAAGTGAATATCATCCACCAGTCACTCTTCCAATATGGAGACCTTCCTCATCCCCAACTGAATAATATATTAGCAAATCAGTCTTGTACCAGGTTTTCTTTTCCATTTTTGGGGAGAAAGGAAATGTCCAAACTTCAGATTATTGCTCTTTTTAATATTTTAACTTCAACAACACTGAACATCTAGTTTCCATCTCTATCCATCTATGCAAAGTTACCATAGCAAAATTTTCTCCATCAGATACTCTTAATAAGTAGTTAACAAAGCAAAAGCCAAATTTCTTGCTTAAATTTGTTATTCTATAAGAAATTTATTTTTATTTTGTTCCCACAGAAGAGTGTTCATATTTGGCCACATAAACATGTAGAACCTAGCATAAAAGCTCTGTCATAGTTACTGGCCATGAAGATCTATCAGCTCAATCTTCTTGACAAGCAAATATAAAACTCAATTTTGAAAGCATTTAAGAAATTACTTATTCAATTTAGTAAAGTCTCGACAAATTGAAAATAATACTAATAATAATAATAATAATAATAATAATAAAAGTAACTCATTCAAAACACACAAATTCAAAAACATGAGTCCATAAGAGCCCGAATATGACCAACACAACATAGTTCACTTACAGGTATAATTTCTAGGTTGTTTTCCAAGGCCAAGAAAACATTAGCCAGTGTTTGTGCTTCCACACCCTATAACAAAGCAAATACTCATCAAAGATACTCACAAAAGTGACAATTACTTAAGCAATACATGAAAATGGAACTCACAATATTTAAGATACAAACTTTGGTGTGAAATCCAAAATTACAATGTTACTGTGTTCATGATAGATGCAATCTTATTAGGAATAAGGAACAAACTCAACAAAAAAAAAAAAAAAAAGGATTCTGTAAAATTGACCTGGGAAGCATCAACAACAAGGAGAGCACCCTCACAAGCAGCAAGAGAACGAGAAACCTATTGACGAATTGCACACAAAGGAGTCAGGTAAAGATGTGTGTTTATATTGATAATGGGAAACATAACAGAGATGGTTTTAATAATCAGGGTTATCTTAAAATTCAAACAAAAACCCAAACTAGAAAGGAACATTCCGAAAACGATCCCCATGAGTGTTCAGCATCTATGCTTATACAGCATTAACATACCTCATAGGAGAAGTCTACGTGACCGGGAGTATCTATCAGATTCAGGCAATATGGTTGGTTCTCATAGACATAACGCATTCTAGCAGCCTGCAGCAAATGCCAAAACAAAATTAACTACACTAACAAAATAGAAGAAACCACCGCAACAACAACCAGTTGAAAAGAACAGAATTAGCGTTTGGGGAAAAGAAAGAAAAAAGAATTAAAAAAAAAAAGAAAAAAAAAACACTTTTGACCAATTTTTTTGGTACTGTAACATCATCAATCAGTCGGCAAAGCTCATTACAAACAATTACAATTTTCTTGATTCAATAATGGAAATGCTATAACTTTTTTCTTCCAAAAAAAAAAAAAAAAAAACCCAAAACAGAGAGAAAGAAAGAAAGAAAGAAAAGGGAAAGAGGGAGAGAGAGAGAGAGAGAGAGAGAGAGAGAAACCTGCAATTTGATAGTGATGCCACGTTCTCTCTCCAAGTCCATGTTATCAAGAAACTGATCCTTCATTTCTCTTTTCTGGACAGTACCAGTGAGTTGAAGCAGCTTATCTGCTAAGGTCGATTTTCCATGATCAATATGCGCTATGATGCAGAAGTTCCTGATATTCGCTACGGGAACCTGCTCACCAATTTTCTTATTCTCATTATTTTTACTATTTTCATTTTTCTAAAATAAACTTAAAAATGAAAAAAAAAAAAAAAAACACAGAAAGAAAGAATTGATCGGCGAACCAACTAACTAACAACCTTGGAAAGACGGTCCTGGCCGAGTTCTTCGGCGGTGGCGGCGTATTGAAGGTTTTCAGCCCGACAGAGGAGTGGCGGAGAGGCAGTGGAGATGGGGTTTCCTGTGGCTGGCCTATTATTACAAGACGAGGTAGAGCCATTAGGAGGATGAGGGGTGAAGACAGAAGAGATAGCAGACAAGCCAGTGGTCTTCTTGCTGTTGTTAGTCTTCTTGTTCAAGGATAGTTGTTGTTGTTGCTGTTGTCGTGACACAAGTGTTATTGTCTTCGTCTCTGTAAGAACAAGAGAGAGGCCCGTTGTTGATGTTGTCATTCCTCTCTCTTTACCCTCTTCCTTCCCCTCCTCCTCCTCCTCCTTCCCCTCCTCCTCCTCCTCCTCCTCCTCCTCCTTCCGGTATCGTATCCCGATTTTCTGTGCTTCTCCTTTTGAAAATCATAAATAAAAAAAAAAATAATAATAATAATAATAAATAAATAAAAATATATATATATATATATATATATATAATATTATTAAAATTTTTATTCAACTTTTTGGCTGCATTTGCATCTGCATTTCAACGGTTGGTCTGGTGCAACCGGATTTATGCGGTTCCTGCTTTCGGCTGCTTCTTTGCCACACGCTTCGCCTTATTTTTTTAATTACTAAAATATATATTTTTTAAAATACTCACAATTTTTGATTTGTAAAATTAGTAGTTCGTCTAAATTTATAAAATTTGAAAACAATTTATAATAAATTCTTTATAATTTTTTGGTCCATGTGACCGGTGACGAATCCGCCAGAAAAAAATTTTAGAAGGAAAAAATTGTATATGTAAAAATGAGACAATAAAAATAATACGCATAAATAAAAATAAAAAATAATATTAGTTATTGCAATTATTTCTTCCGAATTTTAATATTTTCAAAATTTTGAATACTTTTTTTTAAATTATTTTTAGTACTATCAAATATATATATATATATATATATATACTTAATTTTTCCAAACCTCAGTTTTATACATTTAGGCTTAAGATTGAATGGAACCGAATTTCATTTGACATGATACCTTGAATCTCATTTCTTTAGCATAGATGCCCAATATGCCCAATAGGAACAAAACTATAACCAAT
This sequence comes from Bruguiera parviflora, assembly GCA_019804595.1. Classification (NCBI taxonomy): domain Eukaryota; kingdom Viridiplantae; phylum Streptophyta; class Magnoliopsida; order Malpighiales; family Rhizophoraceae; genus Bruguiera; species Bruguiera parviflora. The sequence continues at coordinate 7,630,890 of CM034046.1, forward strand.
TTTGTAAAGTTTACACAATAAATAAATAAATAAATTATAACACATATTAATGTATGAGTACAAAATACAAATCAAACTTATTGTAGGGTAATGTTCAAGGCATGTTGGTTTCACAAGTATGTGAAACAATGTTTTTGACATGGTCATTGCTAGCCAGGATAAATGGTGAAATTCCGTTGTGTAATCTAAACCCACTCTATGTAGCAAAAAAGACTAGAAGTCAAAATTTACCTACATCCGAGAAAAAAATGTTCATGAGAAGAAACAAATTACTCCTCGTTGTGTAGTCCAACTCATTTAACACCTTCCATGAATTTAAAAAAAAAAAAAAATCCCATTTTATTTTTTCTACTTTTTAATCTTTTTGAGAAAAGAAATTTCTTAAATAGTTATCATTATTATTATTATTATTATTATTATTATTATTATTATTTTGACGAATAGATAAAAAAAAAAAAAATGGGGATCATTGAGATATTATCATCGTTCCTACAAACCTATGCTCAACAACATATATTGAAATTTTGATTCAACTTTATCTGTTAACAAAATTTACTCTCATCGAGCAAGTGTAGGAAGCGAATGAAATAAGCAACTTGAACCAAAATCTTCTTGCATCGTTCGGCCCCGCAACTTCGAAAAACCCCATCGACATCGACCATTAAGTGCATCAAACTCCGATCAACCTGTCTCATATATCATGTTAACCTGTATTTAGTAGAGAACTCGGAGATAAGATGTTCCGTCAACCTATGTTTCCCCGAGTCCACCGAACAAGCACCAAAATTTCAACTTCAAGTTCGTTGTCAACGTTGGGTAGACCTCCGTGATACGATATCTGCCTATATTTAGTTGGAAGCTAAGATAGCGTTTGCTTATTATATCTTAGCTTTCAGCTATCTATTCTTTTCTTGGCACAACAAGAGGCGAGGCGAAGACAGGAGAACCTTTGTCGGCGGATAATTTCTAATCGTTACTTATGTATGGTAGAAACATCCAATCCACTTTCATTCGAAATATTTTAGAAGACCATCTTGTGTTAAAATGTTGAATAATCCTATCTCTATTTTGCATAAATTTATGGCAGTATGACCTCGAGAACTCTGGCCGAAGAAATGATAAATAATTTTGAGATGTCGCCTTCTTTCTTAGAGCAATCGCGCGTTTACAAGAATAGAGTGGATGAGCTCGTGGGGCAGACTTGAGTAATAGTGTTCGCATTGCACCCATGTTATGCTCAAAATTTTTTTGACACAGCAGAGTATGTTAATAAGGATTTGAAGGAGTGGATGAATATCCCATAAAATCTTTCGTTATAATTGTTGGCAGTTCAGAAAATAGTTAAATTTCGGAACTCTATACCTAGAGATTAGAAAATACTAAGAATAGAATACATGGTTTCATTAAGGTGGGATTCTTCAATGTTACCATTTAGATCTCATGTTCCTTACCAATAGTAAATAAGTGTGGTGAGAATACTAGTACTGTTATTGTAATGGATGGTTTGTGGTGGTCCTTTTTGTTAGTTCGATGGAAACAGAAGCGTACTATAATATTGAGCTGTTGAGTTGTGGATGGCAATAATGAGGGGAAGTTGGGTGATAAGTTCGCCCTCGAGCGATAAAGGTCGCAAAAAATCATTGAAAAACCCCGTGAAACGTGATGTTGAATACAATTACTTGAAGTTAATGTGCACAAAAAAAAAAAAAAAAAACCGTTTTTACATGGAAATTGTGAATTACGATGACTCAGTCCAAAACAATGCAAAATCAATAGTTAATGCTCATCAAACATAGGTAAGTCTTGTCTTAATATATCTACAATCAAACCCCAAATCCAAATAAGCAGCCAAAAATAAATGTCCGAATAAGTTAGTTACCAAAAAAGGCAAGCATGAAAAAAACAAAGTCTTATGAATGTCCAAGGCATAGCTAGTTTCTTGGTAGTAACAATATAAAGTAAAACTATACGACAATTGTTCAACTCCCATGAATCTACAAACATTTATTCGAGAGTTTGCAACATGACAATGCTGTAAACATGGAAACTGTTGATCTTAGCATTTAAAAACAAAGATTAATAGTGGAGTATGCATGCGAGTCCAGCATAATAATACATGATAGAAGAAGCACAATCTATAAGGACTAGGCATGAAGAAAACATTGATGGCGCCAAATCTAAAACTTTCACTTGATCGAATCACAATGGTGCACGAAAAAGACTCGCATGCTTTCAAGCAGAGTGGAAAAAGGCTTACCAATTCAGCTATGCTCTTCTCTCAATATCAGAACTAAGCTCATTGTATATGGAAGCACAATAGGAAAAAACATAGAATATGTGCTGAAATTTCAATTTCAGCACCCACAGCCGCCTGAGACTCCACAATGTGATACAAGTAGATGGTGGTTGACGCCCTCATCACAAGAACCCCGTCTTTGAAGGCCAATGGTGTTCCATCCATGGGCCGACGACTTTATTGAAGGGCCTCATTACTTTTCGTACAAATACCTGAAAAGCTGGGGGTGATCATGCTCCATTTTTGCCAGAGATTTTGAGGATTTAAGTGTTCGGGTATAGTCAAAGAGACCATGTTTGAATTCCATGTTCAGACATCGTTATGTAATACATTTTATCATTGGCTTCCCTAATACAAGCTGCATGACTACTTACGAAGTCTTGATTTGGGACTGTTATAGAAAGCAGACAAGACATATCATTTTTGGCACTATAGGTGAGAATTTGATCCGCCACAATCAGCCAACGTAGGATTCCTCGAACTAAAATACCAATTTTCTTGTATAGCTTGTGACTGCAGCAGCATACCTCCTTCAAGAGCTCCTATCGTCTGGTCTCTAAGGAGTAGACAGAGAACTTAAATGCTTTCTCATTTTGGGTCTCTGATTGGACCACTCTAACCACTTAGAACTTTGTTGAACTGCGGCTTAAATCCTTCAAGTGGTCATATGCTAGACCAATGCTGCTGCTCTTATCAAGTCCATCCCCCTCCAATCTAATCCACTCCTTCTTCAAGGGGTTGCAGACACAGAAGGTAGGCGAGCTAGCTGGGAAGCAATTTCTACAGCAAACTAGGCCATTGCATTCTACCATTACCACAACATCCTGACAGAGGAAAGCAAGGACGATTCGTTATAGTCTTATTCCTTCCTTTTTGGCCATAATGTAGCTAATGGTTTTGACATCCTCACAGTACTTAAACCTTTGGTGGAAGAAGAACTTAGAAAATGGTTCTTTCCTTTATGATTGAACGGAAGTGCAATTGCGGTCAGATATAAGGCATTGCCGCCCTTTGCAAACCAAACTTAGTTGGAGCAAATCTTTGGTTGGAGATCATGAGAGCACTTCAAATAGAACTTCGTTATTCGAGGAACAAATCTTCTTCATTTCTGCAGGGGGAAGCAATTATTTGGAGCAAATAATTAGCATAAAGCAACAAAACAAGCATTCAATTCAAAGTCGACAAGATATTAAGCCAAAGCAAAAGCGGGCCACCAAATGATCAAGACGTGCTCTTCAGTATATGATCGTTTTGTCCCTGTCCTAAGACTCACGTTTCAAAGAATGAGTCTCTTGACCTTTTTTCAACGGGAAATGAAACCTGGTCCTCTCTCTCCCCCTTCTTTTCTCTCTCTCTCTCTCTCTCTCTCTCTCTCTCTTTTTTTCTTTTCTCTCAACCCAAAGAATGCCTGAGCATGAAGATTATGATGCAATTAACGGGGAATCACTTAGGAATACATTTGCGGAGAATCGACCCCGACAGAGATGAAATGAAGTATAGAGAGGATTGGAGTGAAAAGAGCAGGATTAAGTGAGTATGTAGCCAAATAGAGAGAGTGGACTGAAGGTTTTGATTTGCAGTTAGGAAATCAGTTCACACAACACACACCTCATTCTCTCTAGCCTAACAGTTCACACCAACTGCAAGAAAACTGAAGAGTTACAACGAATCAACTATTCCCATTAAGTTTATAAATTTCAAATATTCTAACTAATCCTAACTTACTCCACTTCTCAGCAATCGAATTATTTCAAATTCCTTTCCTTGTTCTAATGAAATTGACAAAAGATTCAACCAAAACGAAATTGACACCACAAAATAAGAAAGAAATGTTCCTCTGTGTATTCATATTTTCTTGCCTTCCTATTAAATCGTTGGAGTTTGAAAGAACCTGTCTCCTCCCCTTCTGTTTTTTGTTTTTTTGAATAGCAACTAAAGTGTCTCTCTCGCTCTCCTGCCTTCTTTCTCCCTCTTTGCAGAGAATGTAGATGAGGCCAACGATAGTATGAAACATGTAGCCCCCATGAGGTTGAGATTGACAAAAATAATAAGCCAAAATAAAAGAGGAAAACAAAATAAGAATTAAATGTTACAATGCCTCTCTTCACCTTCTTTAGCCTGTCTTTTGAACATCAAGGGAAAGTTAAACCCAGCTCGACGGGTCAACACAAATTCGATCGAAGAATTTTTGATCCAATCCCAATTTTAAAGTGGCTTGATCAAAAACTGACATGAGCCCGAAATTACACGAGAATTAAGGGACTAACCTGACCCGACCCCGGTGTGCTGAGCGACCTAACTTTTTTTTTGTTTTTCTCCACCGATCCAAAAAGAGGACAATCAAATATTATAAAATTATGATTAGAATATTCCAATCATAGCTTTTATGTACAAAAAAAAAAAAAAAAAAACAAGTTTACCTGATTTTCACTATAAATCTTATGAATATTTGCTTATGAAAAAAAAATTATAATTTTGATATTTTCTTATATTTTTATTAATATTTTTATATATATGCATATATCCACACAATTATACATATATTACATGTACACATTAATTTATTTATATATATTATATTCAATTCATATAATTTTTAATTTATCATGCATATTTGATTATTTTGCATTAATATAATTTTCTTTATTTTATATAATTCTTTATTTTATTTTTTTACTTTTATAATATTGTAAAAATTGTATACATTTTAAAATGTACGTACATACATATCTATCTGACCCAAAATATAACTAACTCAACCCAAATAAAGCCCGATACAAACTAATCTAACTCGAAACCAATGTAAGGACCTATTTTGACACATTTAAAAAATAAAAACGTCTCTCCCCTTCCTTCTGTCTCTTTTTACATAGAGAATGAAAATTAGGTCAACCTTTAGTCACAACATATGAGGATTAAGTAAAAACTTTGTTATAATTTGAAATTATATAATAAGAATACAAAATTGTAAAAGTAAAATACATAGACGTAAAATGAAAAAAAAAAATAGAAAGGTATAATTCTTCGTAATTAGCATTTTGATGTCAAGTTCCTTACTAATATTAAATAAGTGGTCAGAATACTTCCATTATTATGTAATAGATGGTTTATGGTCCATATTTGTTCATTTGATGAAAACTAAATTATGTTATAATAGAAAATCTATATCTGCATAGTCTAATTTATTCAACATTAGTAATATAAATCTCTTATTTTTATTAAAAAGGGGAAGCCAATAAAATTACTTGGGCCTACTTAATTTGCCATGTTATGAATGATGACTAGATAGAAGTTGCAAAATTTCTTTAAAAAGAAAGCTACTAAAGTTTATGCCTATATTTATACCTTAGTAGCCATAGAAGGATCTCTTAAAATACCAATACTGTTGCAAAGTGTACAAGACAATTATACAAATGTGTTTGATGAGCCCTTTACTTTACCTTTTAAATATAATGCTTAACTCATTAACTTTTGTCCGAACAAGTATCCTTATTCTCAAAAGGTTAAGATTAAAAAGTTAGCGGCTGAGATGTTGAGTCCTTCATTTATACAACATAATACAAGTCCTTTGCATTTTTAGTGTTACTTATAAAAAAAAAAAAAAAAGAATGGTTCTCAAAGATTTTGTATTGATTATTGTCAATTAAACTCATTTAACATTAAGGACAGTTTTCTCATTTTGATCATTGATGACTTGTTAGATGAATTACACAAGGCAAATATGCTCTCTAAGATTGACTTACAAGTTAATTATCATCAAATACAAATAAAGTAAAAAGACATTTACATGATTACATTTTGAATACACTAAGGTCATTATGAATTTTATGGAATGCTATTTGGTCTTATTAACACTCTTGCTGCTTTTTAAGCATTAATGAACCATATTTTTTAACCTTTTGTTTAAGATAATTTGTACTTGTCTTTTTTTTTGTTTGTTTTTATGATATTTTGATTTATACTTCTTCTTTGGTATGACCATGTATAACACCTAGAAATTATTTTGCAAACCTTGCAACATAATAAGCTTTTTGCTAAATAATCCAAGTATTTGTTTAGCTAAAGTCACATTGAATATTTAGGTGACATAATCATAAGTCAAGGGGTTTATACAAATTTAATCAAGATTCAAGCCATGGTTCGGTGGCCCAAACCTACATTTACCAAGGCCTTAAGAGGATTTTTAGATCTTAATAACTATTATAGGAAATTTATCTATGGTTATAGAGTAATTAATAAACCCTTTATTAATTTGTTAAATAAAGATAATTTTTAATAGAGATTTGAAGTAAATCAAGCTTTTGATTCTTTAAAGCAAACAATGATTACTGTTATAATCTTAACTTTACCTAACTTCTTTAAAGCCTTTGCTGTGAAGATTGATATATATAGTTTAGGTTTGGTAGCCATTTTAATGCAAGATAACAAACCATTAGCATTTTCAGCCAAGGCATTGAGCTATAAGCATAAAGGGTTATCAATTTACAAAAAAGAACTTTTGGCCGTCATCATGGCCATTGGAAATATCTCATAGGACACCCATTCATTATCAAAATAAATAAGGGAAGTTTCATGTTCATTTGCAATAACAATTGCATACATATACATGGTAAAAGGGGATCACTAAATTACTTGGCTTAAACTATATTATTTAGTATATAAAGAGAGTTAAAAATAAAGTCATCAATGCCTTGTTATGTCAATTTAAGAATGAAGAATTTTCATTAACCTCTTATACTATTATTTCTGTACTATAACCCTAATGGTTATAGGATATGATTTTAAGTTACTAAGGTGATACACAAACTTAAGAATTAATGGTTGCTTTATCTCTTCTCCTTTCATCTAAACCATTATTTACCTTGTAGCAAAGTGTCTTTCATTAGAAAAGTAAGATATATTTAGGAATTGATAGGATATCTTAGACTATGGTGTTGCAAGTGTTGCACTCTTTAACCTTAAGAGGCCATTCTGCTATTTGTGCAACTTTCAAATGGCTTAAACAATTGTTTTATTGGCCGATTATGTAGTTTATTGGTCAAAGGTTTATTTTTTACTTGTGATGTGTGTCAACATTATAAAGCTAAATTAGTGCCCTATCCTAGATTATTACCACCCTTTTTTATTCCCTAACATGCTTGGAGTGATGTTTGTATGGATTTCATTAAAGTTTTATATAAATCTAACAATAAGGAATTTATCTTAGTAGTCATTAATCATTTTAGTAAGTATAGCCACTTTGTTAAACTCACACATCCTTACTTAATGGCTATTATAGCTAAGGCCTTCTTAGAGAATGTTTACAAGTTACATAAGTTACTTATGACCATGTTAACAAATTAAGACAAGGTTTTTACTTTTGGTAAGAATTGTTTCATTTAATGGGAATTAAATTACATTTAAGTTTAGCTTATCATCCTTAAATTAGTGGTTAAAGTGAATGCCTTAATAAGTATATAAAAACTTATTTATGGTGTATGACTTTCCTTAAACCATAGAATAGGTTTAAATGGTTGTATTTTGTTGAATGATGATATAATATAAGTCATCATATTGCTATTAAGATGTCACCATTCAAGGCACTTTATGGATATGACCTTTCATAGCTACCATAGTTGTCATCAAATTCTATAAGGGCTACTTCGGTAGAATCATTCATATATGACTGCCAACTTATGGACTTTTTGCTATGGTAGTAGCTCAGTAAAGCTTAATAGCAAATAAAGTTCTTTGTTGACAAACAAAAAAGTGAGAGGAGTTTTGAAACTAGTAATATGATGTATTTAAAGTTGCAGTTTTATTGTTAAACCCTAGTGGTCATTCATAAGAATCTTAAGTTATCCTTTAAATACTATGACCCATTTCCTATTTTGACCAAAGTAGGAGTAATAGCTTACCATCTTTAACTTCCTTTAGGAACAAATATGCATCTTGTTTTCCATGTTTCCCTTCTCAAGCAAAGTGTAGGACATAAGGGTTAAGCTATGTCGAAGGTACCTCTCAAAAAGTTTAATGGTTAGTTACCAGTTGAGCCACTAAAAATCCTAGATCAATATGACATAAAGAGGAGTAATTAGGTTGTAACCTATATGCTTATTTGTTAGTCTAATTTATCAAAGGATAAAGCTACTTAGGAAGATTGAAGTTTCATTTCTTATCAATATTTAAACTTTAAGCCTTAAAGATAAGGCTTGGTTGAGGCAAAGGCAATTATTAAGATTATGTTCTAATTCATAATTGTGCTAGTCAAGTTATAGTTGTTAATTAATTTACAGTTGATCTTTTATATTGTTATTACTATTAAAATAAAGATCTCTAGTAATATCAAAGAGATCAAGTCTTGCAGTCATTAGATATTAACTGTCCATATGGTTAAGTTGAACCATAAGTGTTAGATAAAGATCACTAAGTGGCTAATTTGAGCCTTACAAATATGTATAAGAAGCACTTGTTATATTAGACAAATGTATGAAGAAATAATATTGATTTTATTCATTTCCCAATTTTTTTTTCTCTTTTCTCTTCCATTATTTTCTTTTCTTATTGTCTTTATGTTCTACTTAGATTTTCTTCTATTTCTTTCTAATGTTCTTTCTTGTTTGATCATAAAAAACCCAACTCTTAACAAAGTCCTAATGGCAAGTGATGCTTCTTAAATACTTTCCCTTTATATGTTGCAAGACTTAACACACCCACTATTATTATATTATTGTAGCTTCTAATAACCAACATAAAGGTGTTGACTCTTACCTCTTAGTTTTCATTTACTTTGTTTCTTTTTTAAATCACAATAAATCATAATAAAAGCCCTTTAGACAATAAACCTTTCTTTAACTTTATATGGTCACTTTCATAAAAGTACTATTCCTTAACCTATTAAACTTTATGATTATAATGCTTCACCCGAATTACATAATTCCTTGAACATAGCCTTCAACTAACTCTATATTTAAAGTCTTTTCTTTAAACTAATCAAAATTTATATGTTTTATATTTTAAATCATAATATGCAAACATGAAATGCAATTAGAAACTTTCAATAAAAAAACATGAGTTATTAAATCGTTACTTTAATATGACATGCAAGATATAATTATATTTATTTTTATACATGAACAATTAGGCATAAAAAACTTTAATAATGGATTTTAGAATCTTATACTTTTCACACAAATAGGAAGTAAACATACCTTAATTTATGTAAAACTTTAAGAATTTTTTATATGGAAAATTAATAAAGTATGATTTCACTCCTTTAGCCCCTTCATTAATGATGGACATAATACAAAATGTTCCTTTATACTTTAACCATTATTTTTATTCTATAAGACTTTGTTTTAATGTTAAAGGATAAAGAGACGACCAAACTTTTATTTATAGACTTATTAGCCTTCCATCGAGACTTATTAAGAGTCATGACTTTTGACAACCTCTTTATCAACAACTGTAGTTTTCGTGAATTCAGGTATATTATTTATAATATTATTTGTATAAATATATTCAATTTTAATATTTAAAATTAACATTTATGATGACAAATTTATTAAGAATTATAATAAGTAGTATTAGGCTATATGGTTTTGAAATCTAAATATTTTATATGTATAATTAAGAATGTATATATCTAATTTATGATTGTTAATAAAACAAAATGTTACTTAAAGTCTTCAATTATACAAAGAAATTATTTTAATTCCTTTATAAAAAATTGACAACTATAATAATAAGGAATTATATCCTTACATGAAGTGATGTCTTTAAAAATTGAATAAACAATAAGGCTTATACTTGATTATCTATAATCAAGGATTGATAATTAAGGAAAAGAAAAATTTTATGTTTATTTTCATTTAGCCATTAAAATGTAGTCATGAGTAAGGAAATATATAATTCCATAAAGAGATGACGACACTTAATTTATATGGCCCAAATAATTGTTATAGGCAACTAATTGTCTATTATTGTTAGTTAAAAACATCCTTAAGTCCTTAGTAATATAGTAGTACTACAGAATGTTTGTAAGCATCTTATGAGAGCCAGAATTGAACTTATGTGACTTAATAAGACTTATGTAGTATATGTCACTAAGTTTAAAGAATCATCAATTTCTTAATTAACATAAAGGGTGGCCTTTATTTATAATTATCTAAAAGTATGGATGTTATAATATTTTAATTATTAAAATAAAATTTCAAAAGAAAATAAAAAAAAGGATTATGCTTGATGTTTAACTTAATTTATAATCATAAAGGACTTTGTTTCATTACACATAACAAAAAGTCAATGTTAAGTATAGTTATAAGGCTACACTATATAAGTGTAAATCTCATGTATTAATGAAATCTAAAGGTAAATATTGTGATATTTGTTGACAAGGAATTGCTTTAATATATAAGTATTATAGTTATAATTTGTTAGTCACCAAAATAGTCAAATTAATATGTTTAACAACATGTATAAGTGGTTATTTATCTATAATTTTAATGAAATATCTATAAATAAAAAATAATTAAATAAATTAACATTAGAATTTTAAGATTTACTTAAAAGTAAATTATTATTTTATTATTATTATTATTATTATTAAAGTATATTAATATTTTTATTAAATATATTTATTTATCTAAATATATCAAATATATTTGGTTAAAAATATTTAATTTACCTATTAAAGTTAATATATGGTATTAATTATGTTATTATATTTTAAGACTTCCTAAAAAAGAATTATAATATAATATGATTATTTTTTCTAATTTATAATTAATTATGAGTATTTATAATTATGCAACTAGCTTAATTCAATTATATGTTACAATTGTTACTTTGTTTAAAAATTAAAATTCTCATAATGATATGAACAAGTCAATAAGAAAGAGAAATTATATCATAAACACAAGAATGAAATAATAGGTTTAGTCTTATGTTTATAAAAGTAATTATAGTCAACAAAATTAAGAAAATTATTTCACAAATAGACAGTGTAAAAGAATATTTGCAAATTATGGAGAGATGATTTCACTTTGCAAATAAATTACTAACTAGTACTTTTATAATAGAATTTATGATCATAGAGTTTACTAAGTTGCAAACTACATAAGAGCATATTATTAAGATGACCAATTTTGCAACAAAACCTAAGACCTTAAGACTAGTGGTGAAGGACTTCTTTCTAATGCAATTCATTTTAAATTCACTTTCTTTTAAATATAAGCCCTTTTAGATTAATTACAACATTATAAAGGATAAGTGGAATGAGACAACACGTTTGTTTAAAAGAAAATGAGACAAAAAAAATTAAGTGAGTCACTTTATCAATTTAATAGGTAAGAAAGCTAGAAAAAGAAATGAAAGTAAAAGTTAACTAATTTAAGAAAATAAAGAATCTATTTATACTCCTCGGGCTAAAAAGAGGAAACAAATAAGTAATAAGTGTCGCTTTTGTAAAAAATGTTTGATACCATCAAAAAGATTACCTAAAACAAAGTTTGGTTTGAAAAAAAAAGGGTAAATTAAATACCTTAATATGTTGTGAATCAAATTTAATTAATATTCCTTATAATACTTGGTAATTTAATTGTACTACTATTACTTATGTATCTAATATGATGTAAGGAACTTATTAGGATTTGAATATTTAGTTTATATAAAAATACACTCATTATTGGTTTATACATTCTTAATGATAATAGTTTATATAGACTGAAACTTGATAATATTTTTGTAAAATTCTTATATAATGTGCATCATAATTTTGGAATTAAGTGTAATATGATGAATGAAAATTTTGTATATTTGTATCATAAATGAAAATTAGTAAGATTGGTTAATAATAAGATTATTTCAAATATAAATTTTGTTGATCTTAATATATATATATATATATATATATATATATTTTTTTTTTTTTCATTAAGTTTAAGCAAACGATATAGAATATGAAAAAAGTCATAAGAAGCACTTAATTTCTTAAAATTACGTACACTAATATTCACAAACTTTTTAACACTTAAACTCTTAATAAAGAATTCTATTTTATTAATTTTATAAATGTTTTTTCACATTATAATTATGCTTATTTGTCTTATAAAAGTCTCAATTATTGTATATCTTTGAGCTATATATAAAAAATATTAAAAGCAATTAAAAAAAGTGAAAAATATAAGATCTGATTAAAGTGGTGAATATTATAGAAAATATAATGAATAAATGTCTAGGTTCATTTGTAAAATTTCTAGAAAGTCATAACATAAGTGCAAAAGAAATTATGCTAGGTAAACCTTAGCAAAATGTAGGTAGAAAGATGTAATTAGATATTAATAGATATGGTTAGGAGCATGATAAATAACTCATTCCTATCCAAATCTTTATGGATGTATACATTCAAAATCACAAATTATTTGTTAAATAAAATTCCTAGTAAGGTAGTTCAAATTACTCCTATTAAATTGTGGACATGAAAGAAATCAATAATTTCTTCGGGCGGTTGCTTGGTGTACCATATTGTAATAACTAATAAAAGAAGGAACTGGATTTTTTTTTGTTTTTTAACTTGTGACATGTCATTTCCTCTCTCTTCGGATTATATGGTTAAATAAGATAGTATCATATTCATGTGTTGGAGACAACACGTGGCTCATTTATGGGCACATAGCAAACAGAGATTCTGGGATGGACGGTGAAAGTGTGAAATATGTCCAAAGGTTCTTGTTATCTTTTTCTTAATCAAAGATCTCAAGAAAAAATTAGACCATCAGTGTAGTTTACATTTAACATAGTCTAATTTGAAACTACTAACATTTCATATTTTGAATTTTAAAATGCATAACAATTAGTGTTCCGCTAAGTATCTATTGATAAAAATTAATATAATTACAAAAATAATATTAGGGATATTTTAAATAGTCTAAATTAATTATTAGTTATAAGATATAATAATAGAGTTGCCTAAACTCTTAGTTTCAAATTTAAAATGTGATACTTAATTTTTTTTTACAAAAAAATTAAATTATGTTAAATTTATCAAAAGAAAAAAAAAACATTTTGAAATTGGATTTTGGAGTTGAATTGTTTATTGGGTTGGTATGTGCGTTTGTCTTTGCAATTTGTTTGTCGTGTTTAATCGTCATTTTTGGAACATTATGAACTTTGCTAATAGAAATAGGCAGATTCATCTTTCCAATACCTTGGTTACTTTTGAACTTTAGTTGTTGTTTTTTTTTTTTAATATACATTATGTCAATCATTTAAATTAAAGTATGTTAAATTTTTCCTTGTTTTTTTTTCTTTCTTGGTGCTTGTTTTAAAATAAATAAAGTTGGGGGGGGGGGGGAGAAAGCAGTCTGGATAGATAGGCTGCCGAGACGTTCGGTGGTCGTTGAATGAGACGGCCCCGTGAGTGGGAAATAAATATGATGAGGGTGGCAGGCAGGCCAAATGAAAGCTACCGACAAGTCCTACCTCATCAAGATGGACGTTCAAGCGCAGGGATACAGGACCAGTTGGCCTTTATTTCGATTCACAAACATATAATATAAAATAATAATTGCTGGGACCATGGGCTCCCAACTACAGGAGAGCCTTCTCGGGGGATAAAGAAGAACCCCCTCCAATGAGAATAAGGTTCTCGAACCCCCTAACTAAGAAGCCCTGATATGAAATATATATATATATATATTAATTAATAGCTAGCGATTGAAGGCGGGTGGGCGAGAATTCCTACTGGGGGAGCTTGTTGAGTTTGCAGTCGGCGTAGTCCTTGAATTTCTTGGCCCTGTACCTCGGGGGATTGTCTTGGTTTACGAGCTGGGGAAGAGGGCCCACCACGAACTCCGCCGGCGGTTCCAAGAAAACGGGCCACGACATCCTTGCCTTCTCTTTGGCCACCGTGGTTCGGTGCAGCACGCTCCTGTATTTGCCGTTGGTAAGGACCTGCAAGTAGGTAACTCCATGTGGTCAACGGACTGGGCTTGCCGCATGTCCAAAGATTGTCCACCGCTATCAGGGGCCATTAGACAAAACGACTAAAACGCCTACTTAATTTAGGTTAATACGGTCAGTACTTGATGGATGCCCTCCTCCAAAATTATACTGCCAAGCCTGATCAAAGTCTGGTCCAGTTCCGTTCTGGAATAGATAAGGGTTTTTGGCTCAAATCTCAGTACCAATTCTAGTTTTGAATTGGATTTTTTTCTTTTAAATATATATAATATCTTAAAATTTTCATAAAGAATGTTAATTTAGATATTATTAATATTCAGATTATAAAAGATTTATAAACGAGTATATTAAAGTGAAGAGAAACCATCGAGGGCTTGAATGTAGATAATATCAGTAGATACTGAGAGAAATTTGAGAAAAATTGAGAGAGATCCAGAAGAAGACAGTAGACGTTGCCGTGGAAAAAACAAAAAATGAAATGGGTGATGAATATTTATAGGTCACATTTTAGAACAAATAAATAAAGCCACTGGGAACTGTTGTTCACAATTCCTTTTTATTTTTTTATTAATTTCGAGAAAGCGAGTATTGATTCAGTTCCGAGTCGTGCCGTCATTCTCAAGCTGCACCGCCATGGCGATCATGGTATCTACCCAAATCAATAAATTCAGCCAAACTAACTCCATGAATTTCCATAAATGTTGTCTCCCTACACCACGTTAATTATTAAATAACAAGTTCTATTATATTTACTAAGAAGAATTAACAAAATAGTTAATTATATACAAATTAGACTAAGCTCGGCTTAATTAATGGTCAACCAAAGTCATAAAAGGGGTTTTAAAACTTTGCCATCAACTGACGGCAGCTGTTTTACAATTGCAAGTTTCGCGGATTAAAAGCGTTAACTTTTTGCTTTTTGCTATTTAAAGGTTCATGACTTTTACTAGACAGAAAAGCAACAGGCATTCAGTAAAAAGAATGCAATTGTAAGCTTAATATGAAATCTTAGCCGGCGAAGAGTTCAAATTCCAATTTTAATTGCTCAAACTGCTTTATAAGGCAAAATCCAAGACTAAATTTAGCTAACTACTTATGTCTTTTCTTTCTATTGAATTTTAAAAATGAGATTCAGAATCTTTACGTCGCCCCGGGAATGACAACTCGGTGTTCACACTGCATATGTGGCCAACCACCTACCTAACCTAACATATAAATTCGCTCTCTCTCCCCGAAAACTGTGCATGCTCTGGGGCTATGTTTAAGACTGATTAAGTAAATAGGCGAATAATTAGAAGGGAAAAAAGAAAACAAGCAAACAACAGTAAGAAATGAGAGAGAGAGAGAGAGAGAGAGAGAGAGAGAGGGGGGGATAAAATAGACGAAAGGGACCTCAATTTGATCGCCAATATGAACGACGAGGGCATTGGGAATGTACTTGGCATCGATCCAACGGCCATCCTTGTACACCTGCAATCCTGGGACCTCATTAGGCACCAGAATGGTCAAGGAGGAGAAGTCAGTATGAGCCACCACGCCAAGCGTTAAATCAGGACGAGGACACGGTGGGTAATAGTTGATTTTGAGCATGTACTCCAGATCTTGGCCCCCCAGAGCTTCCTTGAGCACATGAGCTTCCAGGCCCAATCCCAGGGACACGTATGCCATCAGCTTGTCCGCCACTTCTTTGATGTGCTTTGCATACTCCTCGTTCGCCTCTCTTTTCGCGCATATATGTAATACATTAACAAAATGACGTGTAGGTTAGGACAAATGCTTCCCAAGAGAAAGAAGGTTTACCTCTACCAAAATAATAATAATAATAATAAATAAATAAATATAACAAATATCTATATTTATATAACATCTCTAAGTTTCATTAATTACTATTTTCAGTTTTTAGATGGATATAAAATTTTAATTGGAGATTATCTGAATTATAAGATCTCTCTGATTCACCAAAGCGAAATTATATATACTCTGAATGGGAAAGGTAAACGGTCAAGAAGAAAAAGTATGTCCGCGTTACATGTACAAGAAACACAGTTTTAATATACCTACGGTGACAAATGATTTTGCCAGGGCAGATCAAAAGATGGATAAAAAAAAAAAAAAAACAGGAGGCTTGGCATAAAAAACAAAAACAGAGAGAAGAAGGAAAAGCAAAGCAATGAAATTGGCCTTTAAATTAAATATCAAAAGAAACCTGTAGGAAGGAGGGTTGTGGGGCCAGAAACGGTGATTGACGCGGGAAAGAGGCCAAATCCTATGGAAAAGGTGATCAACCCAGGCTTTCTTTCCATCAGGATCCTTCTGCAATTTGGTTCCGTAACCTTCCACGTCCTTTGCATCAGGAGGCTTGGCATAGACCTCCTTCTCTTCCTGGGGCAGCTCAAAAAACTCTTTGCCAGCGGCCTGCAACCTGGCAATGACCTCACCTGGAATCCCGTGGTTGACCACCTGGAATAACCCCCAATCTCTGCAAGCGTCCGCGATGGCACGCACTATGGCATCCTTTCGTTCCGGCTGTTCATCGTCACCAACACCACCCAGGTCAACTGTGGGTATCTCAGGAACCGGCCCTTGAAATGTTGTTAAGGCTGGCTGTTCCTTCTCTGGCCTAATGAACTCGGCAGGTATGGTGTCGGTGGATAAAGCCCTGCCAGCAATGGCTTGAACTCTCTCAATCTCCATTGCAATATTAATTGCTTTAAGATCAAAATTTATAGACAAACAGCACCCAAATATATTTATATATGTATAAATGATCTGTTCTTGTTAAGTTACAATGCATGTGTTACAGGTATTTATAGATTTTGTGATCCGGAACAATTAATGGAACAGGGTAAGTATGGGGTTGCTTGGGATGTAACAGTCATTTCATCTACCTCTGTTTCGAAGGGGAGAGGGAAGCTTTGACGTGGCGCGTCCATGTCCACTGTTAAGACCTACCAACCACGCGAGACTGCCCATGTCCGGGGCATTCTCGTTTATTGCTCGTTCTATTCCTGATCGGCCATTTATGCTCTCTTTTCTTTTTCTTTTTCTTTTTCTTTTTCTCTTTTTATAATTTAAATGCTTTCTTGTTTTTATTATTTCATTACTCCTAAGTAGAGTTTGGTCTACAAGTAAAGAATAAACTAGTTACCATGATCCGGTATTTTCTAGTAAGAATTTGCAATCCTTGTTTCATTATCTCTTGTTTTTCAATTATGTAGGTAAAATAATAAAAAAATAATAATAATAAAAAAGTTAAAAAATTAAAAGTATGATTGATAATTTTATATTTAATATTATATTTATAACATTGCAATAATTTTTTTTTTCAATTTTCTCATGTTTGTAGTCGAATCTTAATCTTTATTTGTTTACTAAAAAAATATTTTTTAAATTTTTTTCCTAATAGTTAGCTAAGATACAGAAATTTGATGAAAAATATTTCTTTGTGTTTAGTATATATATTTAGAAAATTATATTTTTTTTTAAATAAAAGAATATTACACTGCTTCTTACGTATGATATGAGGTCATGATTCTTATAGCAATATATTTTAATTGTTAGTAAAAAAGGGATGTGAGAGAATTTAAAGAAAAATTACAAGAAATATAAAAGTTAAGATGTATACGAGAAGAAAATAGAAATCAAAAGATAGAAAATAAATTAAATTTGTAAAAAAAAAATATATGACAATAAAAGAGAAATATTAATCCGTGCTTACACTTATTCGTAAAGTAAAGTAAGAGAAAAATCAAATGGTACAAGAGAAGGGTTGAGGAAGAGGATAAAAAAATGAGTGACTATTCTTCTATTATTTGTTTCGGAGAAACTTTTGTTATTGGTTAGGGAAAGATTTTTGTTGTTGATTTTAAAAAATATTTTTGCCACTTCTGTAAAATATTTTACAAAAAATGAACATATTTTTCGTTGATTTTACATTTTTACATTTTTCACAAAACAAAAACTAAAATAATAAGAAAATATTTTCTTAAAAAATAATTTTCAAAAAATAATGAGATGACAATAATTTTATGTTTATTACAATTTGATAATTGAAATCCAACGTATTCTTATATTTATTGGGTGTTGGCATATTCTTATAATTTTCACATTTAATATTTTAATAATTCACTTTTTTCTTAATTATGAAAAATGCTGAATCAATCTTAATTAAGTAGTTCAATTAGAAAACTTCCCTTATTAATGGGAAAGTGAGAGAAAATTCACCCTTAATTCACTCCTCCCATCAATCAAAAATTTCATTTTTCATGATTAATATTCACTGTCATTTTCTTTAACAATTTCGATGCTTACTTTTACAACGCTTTAGCATTAAAAAAATTAATTAATTTCCGACTGTTACCATAAAGGCCTCGCATTCCTCCATGCCTCTCTTCAAATTTTAACCCACCAACATGTGAGCCCATCTCCGCCTCTCAACCTCCATGTCTTGCCGATCAGAATCAGCGAACCCAATTCCTCTGTCTCTCTCACTTCCTCTCAATTTCTCTTTTCTTTATATTTCTCTTTGTGTTTGGCGAATCTCCCGAGTGAAGGCAGAACCTTAAAAAGAACATGGTAGTGGCAATGGCTTGAAGTAGCCTCCGTGACATTGTAAAATCTTGCAAAATGGGAGATGTGCTTGAAGAGAATGGTCGAATGAGCTACTTCTATAGACCTTTCTGCAATCATTATTTGGGACATGCCAATTGTTTTCTTCTTTTGTTCTTGTTTTTTCTTTTTTTGTTTTGTCCATTGGATATGCCAATTATTTGATTATGTATTCATTCAGGCATATTTCATTATCCACAATTGTTATATTCTCCCTAACTTGAAATTTGATATTTAAAGACTTTCAATTATATCTTGGTTGAGATTCTCGCTAAACAGCAAAAGTTTCAGTTCTTGTCCACCCATTTTGCCTAAAGTCGCCTTCCTTATGTTTCTCAATGAATGGTCTCTGCTTTTTTTTTTTCATTTATTTTTGGGTTTTGGCCTTTACAATTATGGGCGAATGCAAATAGTTGACATATATGAAATCAAAAAAAAAAAAAAAAAAAAAAATAAATGAATAGGGATGCAGTGTTTTTTTTTTTTTTTTTTTGGGTACAGCAGAAAAAAATGGATGTGTTATTTAGATAACCAAGTCCCACATTTTGTTTTTTTTTTTTTCTTTCTTTTGAGTAATAACTATTTTGTTGTATTAATTTGATTTATATTTTTAACAAATTCATATTTTTAACAAATATTCAAAATGCGCACAATGTGTGAACTAAACTCTACTTCACTCGTGTATTATGATTCCACTAAAACCAAGTTGAGTGTTGCGTGGGTTTAATTTTTTGTATTTTAATAGCTGAACGAAGAAGAGTTAACTATTAAAATAAATAAATAAATAAATAAATAAATAAAAGAATAGCTATCAAAACTTCATAACACTCGGAGCGAAAATGAAATATCGAACTGAGTGGCTTATACAGCTTGAGTTATGCAGAAGTATAAAATCCGTTCGATTTAATTCTAGTAAATTAGGCATTAATTTATCATTATTATAACATTTTTGAAATACGACAACGTCGAAACTAAAAGGCAACATGTATGTGTGCGTGTGCGTGTGCGTGTGCGTGTGTGTATCCAGCCAGTTGTTCGGAGGGGGGAAAACCATAATCCAGACGGGCCCGGGAGCTCCCGACAGTGCGACTGCAAAAGTCCAAACCCACTACGTCAGTTTTGGCCGACAGATGGCCACTGTAACCACAAGCTAACGACTTCCCGCTCGTCGAACCCCACATTTAATATATGGCCCCCCGGTAGATGTGTTCAAAACACCACGCATCGATGTTCGCCTCACCCCATTAATAGTACCCTGCCAGTGACGAACCAATCAGCAATGCCGCATCATGCACTGCCACTCTCTCCACCGAAATTGAAATCAGCAATATGGTTGAATTGACTTCCCGATCCCCCCTCCATTTTTCTTCTCCTCTTTAATCCCTTTTCTTTCTTTCTTTTTTTTATCTTTCTCAAACGAATTGCGTGTCAATATCTATTCAGAAAAACTAGCTAGGGAAAATCGCATCACGTTCAATTTCACTAATGTGATTTCGAGTAACAGGAGACTAGAAATCATGTACTACATATAACGGGACTGGCATAATTTCTCCGAAGGATGAGCTCAAAACTGCCTTTTTTCCACATTTTATAAACGTTTTGTGTTACAAATGCATGCATATCTGTGACGTTGGTTTTGAGACTCTGCGTAAATCTTCCTCCCTGTGCCCTTTGGACCGATGAGTAGTTTTCCAAAACTCGTAAGATCGACTAGGCACCTGAATATATATACATTACATTTAGCGCAAGTTTTAGATATTTGATAAAAAATATCCAAATGACGAAATTCAAATTATACTTCTAATAACAATGAATTAAATCAATTTGTCTTTAATTTAAATTCGAAAACAATAATTGAATAAAACTAAAATTTATTTGATTATTAACAATGATTAGTATCTTTGTTAGTTTATGAACTTTTCAATTTAAGATTATATTAGAAAAATGGAATGAAATTAAAATTAAATAGTTAATTAAATTTAAATTTTTAATGATAATTGTTACTCTAATTAATGCAAGAGTATTTTAAAAAATAAATTTATTAATATTTCTAAAATTTAAATCAAATTATCAATATTTTTAGAATTAAGGGAAAACTCATCATATAATAAAATAGAAAAGTAATTGAAATTATGAATATTTATTCATATTTTATTTTTTAAAAAATAGAAAAGAAAAATCAATGAATAAAATATCCAAATTAGATCATCAAATAAGAGTTTAATATTTAAATATTAGCAGTATTTTGTGTTAATAAAAAAAGTATTACCCTTATAATGTTAATTTATATTGTCTTTTGTTGCAAAATAGTGACATCAATTAGAAGTGAAGGAATGAAGAACATCTTGACAAAAATGCTAGCTTATTCTATAATAAGAAAGATTTAAATTAAAATATTGAAAAGAGTAGATTAAATAAAAAAAAAACACAACTTTTCGAATCAATAAAAAAAAAAGTGAAAAGTCTAGAAGTAATGAAAAATTTACATTATGATAGTAGGAAAATAATATAAGTTAATTAGGATATAAATAAGTTCTTATTTATATTGCTTGAAATAAAAATAAATTAGAAAGAACTTAAATAAGTTCTTATTAAAAAAAAAACAAAATAATTTGAAAAAATGAGATTTGAAAAGCAAATATATTCTTATTTAAAAGGCAATAATGAAGATAAAATATTTTGTTATTTTAATACTTGTTAAAAAATTTTCCTATATTCATTTATAATTTAAAAAAAAAGAGAAAAATCTAATTTTATTTCTTAAAAATAAAAAAAAACTATTTCTAAATTTTACTTTTCGTAAGTTAGTTTTTATATAAGAAGGTAATAAATAAGATTTTTTTTCTTTTTTTTTTTTCTTTATTAGTAGGAACTTATGAGAAATTGACATGATATTAAAGGATAATGAGTCAAGGTTTCTTTTAGTTTTAACAATACACACACACACACACACACACACACACATTAATATTAAATTTATAACAATATGAAAATTTATTATATTTCTTAAAAACTATATGTTTGTAGATGGTTTATTAATATAAAAAATAAAAAGAGACTTAAATTATAAGTATTTTATCTTTTTTAAAAATAAATTTTACAATAATTTTTTAAGAATAAAGAGAAAAAACAAAAGACTTAAATTATGAATTTTTTTTCTTTTTAAGATAAAAATTAAATTTGAAAATATTTTTTAAAAAAATTAAAAAAGAAATTTAGGATTATTTTATCCTTTTTTCGAAATTATACTTTTTAATTTTTCTTAATTATAGGTATTTTTATAATATGAATTTTAAATATATGTAAAAATTTGTTGTTATTTATTTAGTAAATTATAATAAATATTAGATCATAATTAAGTAAATTAAATATATGGTGAAATTATAATTTTATGAAAATATTAAGAAATATTACATTTTAAAAATAAAGTTAATATCAAATATTACAAATTAGAGGAGTTTACTAAGAAAATTAAAATTAAAATCAAATATTTAGATATTTCTAAAATTTAGCAAGTATGACAACAAAAATGTTTTACCAAATTTCTCTCAATTACAATAATATTAATATATACTAGGTTTAAGTGTGCATATTAAGTGGATTTTAGATATTAAATAAAATGTATTAAAATAATAAAATTTGAAATCTTAATATTAATTGAATTTAATTTAAGTTAAATTTATTTTTATAGTTAATTTAGATTGAGAAAAATATTTAGTGGAACTAAATTGATTTTAAAATAATTTATTTCTTTTTATCTTTTAAGAAAGAATAAAAATTAGAATAATTCTTTTCATAAAGGAAAAAATATTAATAATTCAAGTCTACTTTTCTTTCCTAATAAAACATTCAATTAATTTTGAAAGAAAACAAAAGGTGAGAAGCAAAAATAGACTTAAATTATAGATATCTTTTCTTTTTCTTTTTCTTTTTCTTTTTAAGAACCAAAATAAAAATTTGAAAATAACTCTTTTTTCTTTTTTTTTCCTTTTCTGAAAAATGAAAAAGGAAACTTAGAAATAGTTTTTAATTTTTCAAGGAAAATTATTGAATTTGGAACAAATTTTTTTATTTTTCTTTTTAAGAAAATAAATGGATAATTCATGAGTTTTTTTTGTCTTTTATTTTTTTAATTTATGAATTAGGTGAATTTAAAAGAATTTTTTTCCTTTCTAAAAAATAAAAAGGAGAAGAGTAATGTTTTTTTTTCCTTTTTTCTTGTCTTTTGTTTGACTTAATTGGAAAATTTATTAGAATACATCACATAGGTAAACTAAATTTTTCTTTATATATATATATATAGTTAGTGTTGATTTCGAATAATGTGTGAATTTTTGATATTTTATTAAAAAGTGCTAATAAGAATTTAGTTAGATATTAATATAAAATTTAATTATTCTATTATTTATTAAAATTAATGCTTACTTTTAATGTGAGTAACTTTTAAGAAAATTTAAAATTCTAACTAATTAGCTATATTAAAAATAATACCACAAA
The DNA here is from genome assembly GCA_019804595.1 of Bruguiera parviflora. NCBI lineage: Eukaryota > Viridiplantae > Streptophyta > Magnoliopsida > Malpighiales > Rhizophoraceae > Bruguiera > Bruguiera parviflora. The sequence continues at coordinate 7,654,231 of CM034046.1, forward strand.
AATATTTGAAAAACAAGATATTACCCTTTCAATGCAATTTTTTCTACTTTTTATTATAAAATAGTGACATCAAAGTGAAGAATAAAGATCATCAAGATTAAAATGTTAGTTTATTTTAAAACAAAGAAAGTTTAAAAGTTTCAAAAAAAGGTAGACAAAAAAACACTCTTTAAATAGATAACTAGAAAAAAAAAATTTAGTAGTAGCAAAATATTTTTGTTGTGACTTGTCATTTTTTATTAGGTGTAGTCAAATAAAAATAAGTTAATAGGGATGTAAATAAGTTCCTTTGTATATTGCTGAAAAAATAAAGGTTAAAAGAAAATTGATGAAGTTTTGATTTAGGAAAAATAAAGCAATTTTGGAAAATAAGATTTGAAAAATAAACATATTCTTAATTAAAAAGATACTAAATAATATTCTATTAATTATATCATTAAAAAGATTTTGAAATATATATAAAAATTTTCTTATTAAAGAATACAAAAATGGGAATTAAAAAATTCTTTCAAATTTACCTTTTATTTTTTTAAAAAATAAAAATAAAGACTATTTCTACATATTATTTTTATTAAAAAGGAAAAAAAAACAACTTTTATTTTTTTTTCTATAAAATGGAAAATAAAGCTATTTTAGAAATTCCTTTTTTTATAAGTATATTCTTATTTAATAAAGCAATCAATCTGATTCTATGGATTATATTCAACTAGTTATGTTAGTGTAGAGATTTTTTAATATTTTTTCTCTTATTAAATAAAATTAAAAAAAAGAATTTAAAAGAGCAATAAGTAGATTTTTAGTTAAAAAGATAATAAATGAAAATTTTTCTTTCCTTTCATTTTATTTTCTTTTATTAGTGGGAATTTATAAGAAATTTTCACATAGCTCAAAGGGAAAAAAATTAAGTTATTTTTCAATTTTAACAATATATATATACATATATATTAGATTTAAATATGTTTGTTACACAAATTTTAGATATCTAATAAGAAGTGTTAATTAAAATAATAAAATTTGAAATATCAAGATTAACTAAATTTAATTTAATTTAAATTTATTTTTATAATTAATTTAAATTGAGAAAAATTGTTAGTGAAATTAAATTAATTTTAGAATAATATCTTCTTTTCTCTTTGATGAAAAAATGAAAATTTGGTAAAATTTTTTGTTGAGAAAAAAGTACTTATAATTTATTCTTTATTTAAAAAAATTTAGTTAATTTTAAGAGAAAAAAAGCAAAAAATAAAAATAAACTTAAATTTTGCATATTTTTTCTATTTTTAAATCAAACTAAAAGAAAAATTTGTGAATAGTTTTTCTTTTCTTTTTCCCTTGTTTTAAGAAAACAAAAAAAGTAGCTTGGAAATATATTTATTTTTTCTTCTTAAAGACAATTAGGTGAATTTGGAAAAAGTTTTTTTTAGTTTCTTACTCATAAGTAGTTTTTGTTTTTTTCTTTTCTTTGCCTTTAATTTTCGTTAATTTGTAAATTTATGAGAAACTAATAAATATGAAAGCTAATTTTTTCTCTTAATTGTAATAATATATACATATATTAATATTAGATTTGTATAATGTGTAAATTTATTATATTTATTAAGAGGTATATTTTATTTATATTTTATTCTAAAAATTTAAAATAAAATTTGGTAGTAGTTTTTTTTAACCTTTTATGAAAAAAATAAAAAAGACTTGAATTATGAGTATTATTTTGTTTTCAAAAAGAGGAAAATTTGGATATACTATTTTTTTTTTCTTTAAGAAAAGAAAAAGAAGAATTTATGATTATGTTTTCCTTTTTTAAGAAATTATTGTCTTGTTTTTTTGATTTTTTTATTATAAGTATTGTACAAATTTAAATGTGAATAATTATTAATATAATTTAAATAAATTGCAATGTGTGTTAAATTATAATTAAATAGTTTTAATTTTATTAAAATTTTAAAATTATAAATTAATTATTAAATTAATATTAAATATCAAAAATTATAAAAATATTTTTAAAATTAAATAATTATCACTATATAAATCCGAAAAAATATACTTTAGAAAGTTTCTAAATTGTTAAGTTTCCATCGGTCACCTAGTTAAGGCTGAAATAATATTACTAAGCATTGTATGTTTATTGGATCATATGGTTTATTATCATTTTTAAATTTTTTTTTTGATAGAAATAAGACGATTTCATTAAGCACCAGCATTACATGTATCCTAGTTCAACAATGAAACGAGGGACGGTGCCAAGACACTTCGCCATATCAGCTCATCTTGTACATTTTTAGAAGACTTTGCCGGAAAATGAGCTACACGGTTTCCCTCTCTGCGTATGTACTGTATTGAATGATTGTTAGAAGCCAGGCGACCACTATGTATATTCGCAGCAAGTTGGCGCATGGAGCTGGTCTCGGAGTGTTATGTACATATAGCCCATACTACATGGAATGAAAAATAAAGAAAGAATATTTTTTTATTGAAGAATTTATTTTTATAGATATTTTAAATTTTGTTAAATTAAATATTTTTATTATTTAAAAATATTATATTATTTAACACAAATATTTTCTTATTTTCTATTTAATTTCTTTCATAGTAAATTTTAATATTTCTTATTTAATTTTTTAAAATTATCTCTATGTAAAAATAATTTAATTTTATTTTAAAAATAAATTTATTATAAATATTATAATTTATATTACATATTAAATTTATTTTCAAGTATATTCTTGCGTTGTTCTTCAATTTTATTCTTTGTCTTACGTTAATTTAGCATCAGAGCAAATGTAGATCAAAAATTTTACACCTAAAGCATCCAAATCCTATTTCCACCTTGTCACCATCAAAGTTAAACATTGCTTGTCAAGAGTAGAGTAGTCATGTATGAAACCAATTGCGTTGCATCCATTAAAGAAAGCATTGATTGATAATCAACTCTTTTGACATCCCAATATTGACATTAAAGTTGCAATTGCTTTATACTTTAATGAGATTACGCGGATAACAATTCCACACATTCTTTGTCATGATGATTTGATGAAAGATATACTTTAATTGATGGTGTCACCATTTAAGCATTTAGATGATTATACCAATCACTCATATGATAAGTGAATCTTAGTTTTTGAAATTTTTGTAAAAGTGTTGTCATATTAGATGATGTGAATTTTAGATGTGATGCATTGATAGTTAAATGTTACAAAATTTCTTTAAAATTATAAGACATTATATTTTTGTGAAAGAAATTATAACTAGTGTTAAAAAAGAGTGTAGGGATCTTTACTTAGATGGTTATTCTGTTGTTTAATCATATAACAAAGGGCAATCCTGTTACTTGAACGTTAGGAAAGGAAATCTTTAACACTTGTTTTCTAAAGTTACACTTCGTGTTTCTTTTTTAACCAAGTATATCTCCGATGGAGTTGCTTTATTAAATCGAGTTAATCAGATTATTAATGCATAAAAAAGGCAGTACTCTCCCACACACAAAAAAGAAATTTCAATTAGTTCTTAAAACTTCACGTCATCTGTGCATTATATTGTAAATATCCTTAGGCATTATTTTAAGATGGACGAAAGTAAACATAATTAGTTGCAAGAAGCGACATATTAGTAATTTAGAGTTTGTTTGAACCTTGTAATACTAGGTTTAGAACCCAGTAAGTGTTGGATTTGTTTTAGGTAGTTTTGTAATGGTCTTTTGGGTCTATCTGAATTTGTCATAATTCAAACTTCATGTCAAATTTTGAGAAAATAAAAGTAGAATGAATTTTTTGTAACAAATTTTTTTTTTTTTTTGAAATGGGATATTTGATCCATTTGATGGCTTTGTTAAAAGGTTTGTAATTAATGACTAAGATGGGCATTCCTTATTCTAATTCACCTGATTTGTTGACATAAAAAGTAGTACAAGATTACGGTGATCTTGATTTGGAGATGAGTTTTTTGGTTTCTAGATCTTGAATTTCTTTTCGATAGTAATTTTTTAAGTCAACATTAATTTGAATAGGTATTGCTTTTGTAAGGATTTTCTTTTCATTGAAATCTAATTCATAGGGTAAATCAACTATGTGTTATTTCCTATTCCAAAAGGCACTTAAAAGTTTAGAGCAAAGTTCATTTTGAGAATATTATTTGAAAATAAAAATTTTCTTTATAGTCGAAGGATCTTATAATTGGTTCTAGATTTTTTATAAAGAAAAATCTTTTTGTAAATAAAGGAGGTGCTGCTGTTTAGCTTGGATAACTATATGAATCCTATTTTTGTAAATAAAATAAACTTTTATAAGGTTTAGATTTCTGGTTTTCAGGGTTTTTTTTATGATTTTGTTTTGAAAGAAATATCATTATAGTTGATAGTATAAGAACTTATAAGATTTATGAATGGTATTTCTAAAATTACCATGTGATACATATTTTCAATTAAAATAAAAGAAATTCAAATTTGAAAATATTGGTTTTGGATAAAAATAATGGTTTTGTTGGTAATATTTATTTTTGAATTGTTTGTTGCCAAAAGTTTTTCATTAGTTTTTTCTTGAAATTAGGTTAGTAAAATTCCCTGCTTAATGCAATTTAGATTTACATCAGTGTCAAAAAGGGCTATTGTATCAAGATTAAAATTATTTGAAAAAACTAAAGTTATTTTAATAAAATATTGTTTAGAAGTAACTTGTTTTAAAGTAAAACTATCTGAATTTTTTTTCTAGGTTTTGGATGTTTTGGGATTTTAGATTTTGGTTTTTTGGTTTTGGGTCACTATCTTGTGTGTTTTTTTTCCTCTAAATGTTTTATGAAAAGAAATTGTCAAATTTTGTTGTCTTTTTGCTAACTTTGTTTAAGATCTCTAAGTTTTGTTTTTATGATTTTGATCTCTATTTGTAATTCTTGTAGAATGAGAGTGGATTTTCTAGGATTTTTCTTGGCTAATATTATGGTAAGGTCATAAAGTGGTTCATAGGTTAATGGCAGATTGTTTAAGGTATTTTGTTTTGTTTAAAAAGTTTTGAGAAAGTTTTTTAATTATTATCCTTGTATCATCCTTGTAGAGTTCTTATAGAATACATAGGTCTTGAAGTGTTGTAAGGGCATCTGAGCTTTTGTAAATGACATTTATCCATTTTTGAACTTGAAGTTGATTGTCAAGGGTTTTAAAAGATTGAACTTCCTATTCTTAATTCATGTTTTTATGAGTTGCGCTAATATAATGGGGTTTAAAGTAGTTTTTATTTTGGACTAGGATAAAGCCATGGGTTTTAATGTAAAGTCTGAGTTTTCTACTAAGTTTCGTACAAGAGCTTTACCTCTATTTTTAGATTTTCTTGGTATTTCTAGTTTTATTTTGAAGAAATTCTTTCATTAAAAAATCTAAGATATAGTTGTTTTCTCTCTTTATGTACATTATTTCAAAATAAAAAACAAAAAGTATATCTTGACACCTTGCAAAAATGTGTTTTAAATATCTTTTTGTAAAACTTGTTTTTGTAGATTTGCAATCAATACGTATAAAAGAAAATTTAATTGAGTAAATCACTTTGAAACTTTGTAATATACGTGATAATGAACAAAATTTCTTTTTTTTTATGGTGGAATAATTTCTTTGTCAATCATTGTAACGTGCAGATATAAATTATACAGTATATTCTTTACCATACTTAACTTGTTTGAGAATAGTTTCATATTCTAAATTAGAAATATCAATTTCTACTATTTTTGGAGTTAAAGGATTTGCAAAATTAATGTAAGAAATTTGTTGGATCAAAGTTGAAGGAATAAGGTTTTTCTTAAGACAAATATGTAAGGATTTTGTAATGAGATTTACATTTGGGATGAAGTATAAAATATAATTAAGACTTCTTAGAAATTATTAGAGTTGAGATTTTTCAATAATTTTATTAGAAAACTTATTAATAAAGACTAATAATTATTTTTAAATTGTTTACTACTAAAAGTTTTTTTTTTTTAATTGGGTTGGTCAAATGTAATTCATATTTATACTAGTATTAAAAATGATTATTGTATCAAGTTTAAAATTATTTGAAAAAATTAAATAATTTTAATAAAATATTTTCTTAGAATAACTTATTATAGAGTGAAAAGAAAATTATTTGAAACTTTTTCTAAATTTTGGATGTTTTAGGATTTTAAATTATAGTTTTATAGTTTTATATCCCTATTTTGTATTTTTTTATTTATAAATGTTTTATAAAAAGAAGTTGTAAGATTTCATTTTTTTTTGTTGAGTTTGTTTAAATTTGTTAAATTCAATTTTAATAATTTTAATTTTTATTTGTAATTCTTGTATAATAAGAGTGAAATTTTTGATATTTTTTGAACTAGTACTATAATAAAGACATAGATAGAGTGATATAAAGGTTAATGGCAAATTATTTGAAGATTTTTGTTTTGTTTAAAAATTTTTGAAAAGGTCATTTATGTATTTTGTAAAAAAAAATTGAGGTCAATTATATATTTAATAAAATTTACTAAAATTTAGTGTTTTTTTTTAAGAATGTTGATTTTTTTCTTAAAAAATTTTTTTTTAACTCTATTTCAAAAGAAATAATTTAAAAGTTATTCATTCCATTAGAATATTTATAAAAAAAATTAGAATTACAACTGAATGTATTTTGAAGTAAGATTTTTAGTTTTGAAACGATTTCGTATTCTAGTTGTAATTTTTATTTTTTTGTTTTTGGGAGACGAAAGACTTTAATTTGAGTATTTTGATATATTTTTTTAATTTACTGTAATAAATTTGTTAATTGGTGTGTTTACGAGTTATTTTGAAGATGCGGTGAAATTATATATATATATAATAAATTTAATATATTTCTTTATGTTGAATTTGGTGAGTTTTTAAAATCCTCACGTTGCTGGTAGAATATTCTAACTTTAAAACGAGACTGCTTTGAATTGTTGGGTAAAATTATTTTAATTTTTATTTAAAATGCTTTTAATGTTTGAGGTATTTTTTAAACCTGTAATAGTAACAAACGAGTGCGGGGTGTTCACTTTATTTATTTATTTGTTTTTTTTTTAATTTTTTTAAAATTAATTTTAATAGGTTTTGCGGTTATTAGTAGGCTCCTTAGGGAGGGAGAGGGAAAGGGAAAGGGAAAGGGCGAGGGGAAGAAGGAGGGGTAGCTGGTGGGGTGTAAGCTAGGGTTTAAGGTTTCATTTGTCGAACGAGGGTGTTGTGGGGTGCATTTTTCTGAAGAAGCTCTTCAGCCATGGCGAGCACCAAAGTCCAGCGGATTATGACCCAACCTATTGTGCGTCTCTGCTATCTGGTTTCTTCAAATTTGCTTGCTTCTCTGTTATCTCTCACGATTGGTTTTGGTTTTTCCTCATTGCTTTCTCTGTTCGCTAATTTCTTTTCTTTTCTTGTTTGCTTTTGTTGCGATTTTCAACGCGCTGCTTCAGAACTTGATCTTCAGGTTCCTTCAAAGCGTGAGTCCTTGTTTTTTCTTCTTTTGTTCTGGATCTGGTCTTTTCTCCTTTTTTTTTTTTTTATCCTTCGCTTAAATTTTTCTCTTTGCTTTTGGCTTGCGCAGAAAGCTCGTATCCAGATTTGGCTTTTTGAGCAGAAGGATGTGAGAATTGAAGGTCGTATAATTGTACGTTTTCCCCCCCCAAACTGAACGAGTTTTGTTTGGTATTTTTCTATTTGTGATTCTTGTTGCAATCAACGGAACATTTATTGGGGTTTTAGGTGCTTGATTTTTTGTTTTTTCTTTATTTAGCTTTCTCCTTTATTAGCAAATACTTGTGTACGGGATGTGTTACTCTGTGAATCTGTGAGTTTTGGCCTGCTATGTTTCTATTTTGGTGGATGTGATTGACCTTCTTGTTTGAGCAAATTAGTTTAACGGCATCATTGCGTGGTTTATTGTCTAGTGGTGATGGATTCAAATGTGTGCCTGGCTTTCTTGACTCGAGTGTGATAGATTGATTTTATCGCTTTGTTTTGTGAAGCATCTGTTCTTGTTCGGGGAATGCTATCCTGGTTTGAAAAGTTTATGTGAATTCTAGCATTATTGTTGGATATCAAAAGTAACATTTTATAGCTCAGATGTTCTTGATCGAATCAATTCATATTCCTTGAACTGAAAATTGGTTGAGGTTTGAAGAAATTTTTTGTATTTTGACCAATTGAACTTGTCTCATTCTCTGTATGCTTCTGATTTTTCTGTTGCCCTTTAATATTTTTAGTATCATGACTGCATAACCATCAGTGTAGATCTGCGCTCCCTTGTGATGGCAAGAGGTTTGCAGAGTTTTACCGTTATTAAGAAGATTTTTTAATATGGAGCTACTATTCCTCCAATTATTCTGACGGTGTCACCCAAATTCTCACTTATGACCTTGATTGACTTGGTATTGGCATTATTCTCAGCCTTTGTGCATTCACTCCAACGATTTTTACTCTCCAAGACTCCAACTAAGTTTCAAGTTGGACCTAATTCTTTTGCAATTTCGCTTGTTCTGAATGCAATTTCGTTTTAGAGGGTGAGCATTGTTGAAACGGTTAGGTTACTCCTTTGTAGCCTGAAGGTCCTAAGTTCAATTTGCCAAAATAGCTGTTTTGTAAAAATAGCAGTAAGGTTGCTTCTAACCCTTCCTCTGACCCCACAATATGGAAGCTTTTGCTTGATTTTAACATCTCAAGTTTGATATAATTAAATAAAATTGCAGTTACAAAACTTAGATGGCATGAGGAGAGGGAGAGGAAGACTGAGATAGACTTGAGAATTTTTAATTAGGACGAATTTATAACTGTTAGGTTTCACGCCTAGCTTAGTGCATAATAGAACAGAATAGAGAGAACAGATTCATGTAGCCGAACCCAATTAAATTTGGGATTAAAACTTTGTTGTTGTTTTTGTGCTTTCAAAACTTATAGCGTGGTAAGTACTACAAGTTCTAGAATATAGAGCTGTAATTTTTGTGTGCTTCTTATGCAGCTATTGCTGATTTTAGTTAAGAAGGCTCTTCTCATACAGAATGGCTTTTTAATTTACTTATGCACACATCATGGTTGCTTCATTGTTTAGCTTTATTGATGCCATTCTTACTTCTAAGGTGCGTGCAGAGTTGAATGCTTTCTGCTTGTGCAGGGTTCAGGCTTTCCCCTTATTTAGATATCGTGAAGTAAAGAAAATACCCTCTGAGGGAGTAGATTTATTATGGTACTGACTTATATTTGTGTCCAGCCATTCAGACTGAGGGTTCCTTAAAGAAATGGGAATAGGATTAGATTGGGATGGCTTTTGGCCTGTGATTGATTTACTAGTTCTATATATCTCTGGGTTTCTCCGTGCTCTGTGACTTCCAGTATATTATTCTTTAGCTTTTTCTTTGTCTCATCATTTTCTGTGAGTGGCTTGGCTTTTAGGCATTCCATACCTGATTGGATTTGCAATATATGACCTGTTGTCATATTAGATTAACTTAATGGAATAGAAAGCGGAGGACCCAGTTTGCATCTCATCTGGCTGTTTGGCTTTCAAATTTGTTTTAAGCATGTAGATACTAATTTAGTGGGTGACATGGAGGAATATACTTCAATTGAAGCATTTGAAAGTCACTATAAACTTGCTAAACTATGGTACCTAATGAGGGAAGCCTATGGCTTTGTATTGCAATTCACAGTTGTTATGCTTTCCTGTCATGGTTTCCATGTTCTGATTCCCATTCCATCATGGCATGTGCAGCCTATCAATGTCTGGTAGTGTCTTTGTCAGAACCCTTTCTCTGGTTAAAGCCTGGTCACTTCCTTTATCAATTAAATTATTTTCTTTTTGAAGCTCCCTTAAATTGAGCGTATGATTTGTATTATTCAAAATTGAGTGCACATGTTGTATTTCTCAAAATTGATTGCACAATTGCCCACCCCACAAATAAAAGTAAACACCAGCCCCTTACTGGGCTGATAGATATAGCGAGGCCATATGTCTGCCTCTTCATCAAAATTTGGCCCTTTAGAGATGAAATGAGGAGACATCATCCTCATTCACTCAAACCTAGTTTGTCTCATTCAGTTTCTCTTGTTATTATTGGAGAATGTGACAAGTATTTACCCCTGATTTCATTTGTTCTTACTTTTGTAGCTTACAGATTCATTTTTGGAGCCATGTCTTACCAATCGGTTTATCATTGAACATTTTGCATTTGTGAATCAAGCTGATGCTCATAATGGTCAACAGGGTTTTGATGAGTACATGAATTTGGTTCTGGATGATGCTGAGGAAGTCAATGTCAAGAAAAGGAGCAGAAAGTCTCTAGGTAATTAACTTTAGTTCTTTGGTAATTACCTTTCTTTAGTTTGCCCTCATCCTTCTTGCCTATCGTTTGTGTTCAGGAAGGATTCTTCTAAAAGGAGACAACATTACTCTGATGATGAGCATGTAAGTCAATCCCAAGCACTTGCACTTGCACTTGCGTAATGTCACACACACTGGATATTAATGATTTCGTGTTTTGAGTGTTACAGGGGAAAGTAACGGTCAATCCTAGTGACATCCTCGTGATACTGATTTAGATTGCATTTTCTGTGGTGTGGAGATTGAGCTAGCTGATTGTACTGTTTATCACCATCCAGGACATTAAGCCTTGTTTCAATTTGGAAGGATTTTATGTAACAATCTGTATGAAGATCTATTGCAGTTTTAAAATATCTATACGACAGAGTCGTGCTTAATTGGTTACTTGGGAGTGTGATGTGCCTTCATCATGAATTAGGAAATATGCTCCTTTAGAAGCTCGGTGAACTACTCTGGCCCGAGTCCTTACGGTATTGTAACTTTGACGTGGGCTTGCATCTCAGCATAAAAAATTATGTTTCCCAGATTTTCAGGGTCGGCGGGGGCTCAAAGTTGCATCGTTCAGTCAATATTCTTGGTCCGTTGGCCGTTTGATTCTCACTTAAATTGTTGGTAGTCTCGTGCATGGCACTGAAGGAATGTTTTCTTGCTGGGCAGTTTGCTTGCATCTTATATGCTGTGCCTATCTTTCCTTAAGTTTGATCATCTTTCATCAGTTAGCCAATTATTCCCTCTCTCTTTCCCAGGGGACTGGAAGACTTGTGTAGCTGCTCCTCCTTTTATTACTGCTCTCTCTTTATTTATTTTCAAAATTTTTATTTTTACAGGATTACAACTATATTCAAGATTTTTTGTGATAGTCGGCTATGGTACCTTAATTTCGAAGAAGGGCCATTTTCCATTTTTCTATATTTTAAGATTAATAAGAATGAATTTTAGTGCAACAATAAAATTTTTTTGGCAACGGTTAGAGAGTGAAAAGTGCTTGCAGCAGTGCCGAGTTCACTGACCTAATGTGAAACAAATACCCTGGTGTATGAGGAGGAGTTCTCCCTCCCACGCCATCTCTTCCTCCCAAGTCAATCAATTTGGGCAGCATCTATCTAAAAATTCTTTTACGTGGCTCATGCGTACTCCATCACAATCCGCTGCCTCTCTCTCGTCTTCCTTCTCCTCTCCCCTGGTCGAACGGTGCCTGCGTTTCATACCATTTTTATTTTTCTTTTCGGATTGCAAGTACCTCGCATTTCCCTGTAACATGGACAGTAGAGGCAGGACGCATTGCCGGAATTCTTAGTTATTCCGGGATTTCTCGGTAAAAAAGTGTGGGAGTAGTTGAGGTTGCAGTATGTGGGAAATGCTTTAGACGGTAGCTTCGCGTTAAGCAGACGAACTATTTCCGTATTGAAGTTTTAAGTGTCTCGAGTTGAATTTGGGGCGGAAATAGACAGCTTCAGATGGTCATCAATCCTTGTTGGCAACACAAGAAGGAAGGGGTGTGCGGGGGCTGCTCCCGACGTGGCACACTAAGAAACAATTAATAGGTACGCGTGCGCGAGATGGGAGCTGCCAAAAAACTGACATGTCCTGAAAACTTGGATTTGTCGGATGAAATTTGACTCAAACCCCGACGTTGACGTGCTCTAGTTCATTAAATTTAAAATTTGATATTACAGTAAGTTTTAAGTGAGTTTTTATTACTGAGTCATTTATAAGTATGAAGTCGAAACTCGTTTTTCTTATATTTTGTTCATTGAAACTCTTTTTAATATTTTAATTTCATTGATTAATTAATAGCCAATAATGGCTAACATGTCCACTTGTTGTATAAGACTTTGATGCCTTATCTTTTCATATGTCACAATATAAAGCCTTAGAGAAAACCTAAGCGTTTACAGTTTTATTTTATTTTATTATTATTATTATTTTTTTATTTTTTAAGTTTAGCTACATGGTTCATACACATGGTATTACGTTACTGGTAATTTTTTTAGTTTTTAAAATTTATGCGTTAGACCATCAGATACCTTTATCTTTTAGAAATATGAGAGACAACGTTGCACGTACTTCACATAACATTAGGGTCGCAATTAACAATGCAATAGTAACAATTTTCATTTGTTGTCCTTTTGAACAAAAGCCATACATAAACAGCAAAAATGGTCATGCGCTTGGGTTCAAGGCCTTCCCCAGGCACAAGTTTCTGGTTTCGTTGTTTATTTATTTGTTTATTTTTATTTTATTTATTTATTATCATTTTTTAAAACTTCAAAGGAAACTGCATTTCCTTAATTTCTTTCAAGTTTCGATAGTTACGTTGCTTGACTTGCAATGTGAATATATGACCCTTTTTTTTTTTTTTTTCTCTTCTCCCACCGCGTGGCAAGCCTCTCTTTTTTCTTTCTTTCCCTTTTTACATAAGCAACCTTTTCCATTTGCATGTGTTTTCGTGCACATGATTTTTCTTTTTTGTTTTTTTTTTTCCCCTTCTACATAAGCCCGTACAAGGAGCAGCGGGTGCTGTTTTTCCGTTTTGATTATTTCTCCTCTTCATAATAATAGGCGTCGTTCCATACAAGGCTTTCTCTCTGTTTTTTTATTTTTTATTTTTTTTTTAATTTAAATTACTTTTATCATGAACAGCCTTTCGTGAGAGCAACTTAAGCGCTCCTTCTTTTGTATTTATTATTATTATTATCTTTTTTTATGGACTTAACCATGCATACCATTATGTATGACGACGCAAATCATCATATATATATATAATCACCATACATGTATAATTGTCCTAATAGTAGCATCACTTTTTTTTTTTTTTAAATCTCTTAATGGACCAAATTTTACTTAAGGAAGTTACATTGCTTCCATGACAATGAACCTGTAAGGATTCATATCCAAGGAACCACGAATACCCCCTGTACTATAGAATTTCTTTCATTGCCACTTACTCTAAAAAGGGCATGCACGACTTTAACATTTGTTCAAGCATGCAATGATTTAAGACACACAAATCTTTAATGGACAAACATGAGCACTTAAATTATGCTATGGTATCACCTATAAAACATAAGAAGCAAAAACAATTAGGCGGAATATCTTCGTATCATGAATCTTAAACTTGGTATTTTTTTAACCTAATTAAAAAGAAAGACGTATCTTAATTTGTTTAAAATATCGAGATACCTCTCAAATGTCACAAAATTGGAAGGCCAATTCTTTTAACATTCTACCCATGAAAAGTATTGTCTTAAGATTGTTAGATTGAAAAATATTGTCTTAAAATGGTTAGATTGAAAAGAAGGAAATTCCAAAAGTAAAAGAATTATTTGGAGTATATATGTAATATTAATCTATTTAAAGTAAAATTTGATGATCTTGTAATTATATTATAACAATTTTTTTATAAAATAAAATATATTATATTTAATTACAAGTTATATTATTAAAATTATTTTTTTTAAAAAATTGTATATTATTTATAATTACTTTACTTAAAAATAATATTTTTTATTAAAGAAAACCCTCCATATATATATACTAAACGATTATTTGATTAAAATATATTTATTAGTATTAGTAGATATAATCTTTTTAATTTATTTTTTCATAAAAATTGTTTATTATTATTATTATTAAATAATTTAAATAATATGTCTAATTTTTATCTTAAAAATGTTTTAATAATTTATTAGGCTAATCATTATATTTCACAGCAAATTGGATCCAATCATCCATAATGTGCATATATAAGTAAAGATTGGACTCTTATTTAACATATTATGGCTCAAGATCTATCTTTTTCTATCTGATGTGGGAGTTGGATCATATTTAAGGACTAATTCATTGCTCTAATATGTTTTTGTTAGAAATTGGGGCCTCCTTTTATCTACTCCTTCTATATGAAACGTTGAGTGGAAGACATTGAAATTAAAGTCAAGGTTTGTCTCTGATACCACTTATCACGAGACCATTACTTTCTTCCTAAAAAGTAGCCTATTAGGTTGTATAACACTCATATTTATATGGTCCAAAATCCCTCTTTTTGTATCTAATGTAAGAGTTAAGTTATATTTGAGAACCAATCTATTGCTCTAATACGCTTATCCATCACAAAACATTGACTATCGCTTTGGTTCAATTGACAAGGCCAACCACTTCTCCATATTTTGTTTCTTTGTTGTTGTCATAGGTCGGGCAACTGATAAGAATGTAAAAGGAGAGTAAATTACAAGCGAAAAAAATTATAAAATTTTTGGGAAAAGGTGGAAAGTAAGGGAAGAAAAATAATATGCATAAGAAAATAAATATATATATATATATATATATATATATATATATATATATATATAAAATGGACAGTAGAGCCTTTTAATAAAAATAATGAGAAATCATTAATTTTTCTCTTAATTTTAGAAGGAATGAATTTGATAACATAAGGAGAAATTAGTTCTCCTTTCCTTTATTTTCATTTCTTGCAAAAATATTTTCTAAACATAAGCATCAGTCTTTTTTGGTACAATTTACTTTAACAAAGTTTTTTGTTGTTATAGATCTTCTTTAGGATAATATGCTTGGACTTATACTTACATTTGCACTTGTATTGGTTGTTTTCCTTGTAGACCACACCAATGTTAGCCATTCGGCATTTTAATAAATGTACTACAATTGAGGAGGGAGAAACACGTAGAGATTAAAGAAATACATGACTATGCATAAACTGAGATCGAGATATTGTCATGGGCAATTTATATCCACACGAATAAAGGGTCACCATTATTAAAGGGATGGAAGATGAATAAATGTTGTTCGTTGAAGTAGATCGTACCAAAATAATTGGTGCTTTAGTGGCACATGTAAGGTCTCTTGAGCAAGGGAATGCTTTGAGTGTGGTGCCCACAAGGTCTAGTTGTCGTATGGTTTGAGAATTATTTGAAAAGCCTGGTGGCAAGTTGAAAAGGAAAGGACACTAAAATTAGGTGTGCTCTAGATCTAGTTAGCTAGAAAGTAGTTATATTGTATAATATTAAATGGAAGTTATAAGTGATGTAAGCTATGTATAAATAGCCCTTTTGTGCTAATTATAATCCTTTTGTTATTTGGTTATCAACAAGTATGTTCTCAACTCAGATTCATCTAATTGATGTTCTTTAAGCCCGTAGTAACCATGGTGTTGCTGCCTTTTGATAGGTAAAGGGGGCAATGGAGTATAAATAGCTTAAGAAACTTCTCTTACTTGCTTAAACTTGTGAGGGGATGATTAAATAATAAAAATAGTAATCCAAATAAATCACGTAAGAAAATATACTAATTTTACATAGAAAATCCCTTTAAATCAAAAAAAGGAAAAAACCACGGACACTCTAAACTAGAGGTTAACTCCACTATAATTGAGTAAAATAGAGGTACATAACCTTAATTACATCAAATAAATAGAACAAATTTAATTTAAACTAAATGAGAGACTAATGAGTTAAATAAGATAGGCCAACCATGTTCTATCAATTACAACTCAATAAGTAGTCCCCTACTAGCTGTCCAAATTTTAGCTCAATTGGATTACGGATCAATATTTCTCCACACGGTTTACCAACTTTGCCATAGATGAGAGAACAGAAAGTTACTATAATTAAAAAGCCTTGGTTCTAACGGAAAACTTGTTTTTGTAGTTCACAAAAACCTAATCTAACCATCGACAAAGAAGATATATGTGTCCTTTAACTACTAACCAAAAATTAGCTTAATTGGACCATAAACAATACTTCGATTATACAGTTGATCAAAACTACATGTAGAAAATTACCCAGAGTATAAACTTATGAAAACTAAAGAGAAGTAGGACTTACTATGCTTGAAACATAATCTCCACTATTTAAAATCAAGAACTAAACGTTCTTTATCAACTATCCAAGTTTTAGTTTAATTGGACACTTATATCCTTTCCAAATATAAAATCAAAGAATACTGCTTTTTCCTCCCTCTCTTTTGGCGGCCTCCTTTTCTCTCTCCTTTCGATAGCCTCTTTTTTTTTTTTCTCAAAACCTTTTAGCTAGGTTTTCCAACCAAAATGGGTACCCATTTTAATTATTTTCGATTGTGACCCCCAAAAATACTAAAATAATGTAAAAAATATTGGGTTATATGTCCATATAAGAAGGAACCAATGAGCCTAATACCTTACCTACCAGCATGTGTTCCAACTCAAATGCAATTGTTTTTACTACCAAGTTTTAGTTATTAGTTATAATAGTTAAGGGTGACTTGAAGGGGAAGTTTTTTAGCAACTTAAGTGATTTGTTTAAGTTGCAATTTTGTGTTTAAATTTGTAATCTTTTGAATTATACATACGCTTTATTAGTCAAGTGTCATAAAAGCTTATGTAAACATATGTAATATTTAAATTTGAATTATGAAAATCAAATTTATGTACCAAGATCCTTATGTATTAAGAAGGGTTAGTTTAACGACAGTGAAGTCAATTAGCTTCCAAAAAAACTTTGTCTCAATCTCTCCCTTTCTCAATTCTTAGGTATTACTTTTGTCCCAAGTTACAAAAAGAGTGTCAAGCTGAGATTCCTATAAACAAACACTTTAGTATTAAAGCAAATGCATCTAAGAGACTTATAACTTATAAAAAAAAAGTGGAAAAAGAGTATATCAACAAACATCTTATAAGGACCAAAAAAAGAAAAAAATGAAAAAAAAGAACAAGAGAAGGCCCTTACTAAACTAAAAAAAGAAGTTAATCTATTGGTTTTTTCTATATTTTCTCCTTTTCCACCTATTAAGTTCACTGAGGAGAATTATCCTCAATAGATAATGACGATAAAAGCATACTTAAAGCTTTTAACTTGTGGGAACTCATTGAAAGTAATGTACAACCATATCCTCTCCCTACCAATCCTTCTCTAGCAAAGATTAAACTGTATAATGAGCAAGTTACAAAGCAATACAAATGAATAATATGTATCCACTTAACAAGGACTAAAGTTATCTTTAATAGGATAATAACTTATGAGACAACTAAACAAGTATAAGACATGTTGAAGGAGTTTTTTGGTAATGAAAAGACTAAAAATATGCAACTTGTCAACTTTAGAAGGTAGTTTGAACACATAAGGATGAAGGAAGTAGAGACCATCAAAGAATATATTAATAGACTTCTCAAAGTAGTTAACCAAATTAGAATTTTAGGGGAAGATTTCCTTGACAAGAGCATTGTGTAAAAGTTGCTTATGAGTGCTCTAAAGAGATTTGAGGCAAAAATTTCCTCTTTGAAAGACTTTAAAAACCTTACCATAATAGGCTTACTTAAACTTGTTAGTGCTTTTTAAATTTAAGAGCAAAGGAGACTTTTAAGGCCATAAAAGGCAATAAAAGGCATCTTTACAATGAAGTACCAATAGAAGCCTTAACAAAGGAAAAAACATCAAGGTAAACAAAAGAATAAGTTTAAGGAAAATGTAAAGTCTGATGGTAAGATGCAAAACTCACCTTATGATTATTATAAAAGGACTAATCATTACCTAAGTAATATTGGAAAAGGCTTGACCTTGTGTACAAAATATGCAATAAAAAAGGCCATTTAGAAAAAATATATTGACATAAAAATAAGTAGTAATAATAACAACTATCTTAAAAGCCACACTAAGCATAAACGAAAAATCAAGAGTAAACATTAAATGAGTAGTTATTTGCTATAACAATTAGCTTTAGTTAAAGAGAAAGTGTCATTTGACTTTTTGACAATGGTTGCACTACCCACGTGTCCTTTAATTTGAAAATTTTCAAATAAATTAATAGATCTTTCAAGTTCAAAGTTATAATTGGCAATAGAGAACTTGTCCAAGTATAAGGGAAAGGCAATGTTGTAATTCACACAAACTTAAGTACCAAACATATGTATAATGTGCTATATAGACTTGATATGAGTCACAATTTGCTAAGTATGAGACAGTTACTTGAAAAAGGATATAACTTGGTCTTAAAAAACAAAGTTTGTAAAATCTTAAATCCAAATGGCATTCAGTTAATCAAGGAACATATGAAATGTAAGGCTTTTCTCTTAAAGGCAAACAAGGTTCATCACCTTACATTGAATGTTGTAGCATAGGATTTTATGCTTGCCATAAGAGGCTTTGTCACTACCATTATGCTGGCTTTTAGAAAATGTAGAGAAAGAAATTAGTTCATGACATATCAGAAATTGCAAACTTTAAAACCACTTGTGAGACATGATACCTTGGAAAACAATCTATATTGCCATTCTCAACAAGTGCATCTTTTAGACCAAAGGAAAAGTTACAACTCATTTATAATGATTTTTATGGTTCTATGAAATTTGAGTCACTAAATGAAAGTAAATACTCTATCATTTTTATTAATGATCTTACTAAGTTCACTTGGATTTTCTTTCTTAAACAGAAAATTGAGGTGCCAACAATTTTCCAAATTGTTGATGGTCTTACTATTTTTATTCTCTCTCTTTTTTTACAAGAATAAAAGAAAGATACTAATTTATATTAATCATAACTTAACAACTCATAATATAAAATAATATTAATTATAAATTCCAGTGGTAATAAATAATTAGTGTTATTATGATTTATAATTAGTAATGGACACATAATGACTACTTTAATAATTATAAAATGGTTAACTCAATGGTCATAAAAGGACAAGTTGATTAAATTTAAAAATATAATAATTAATTTTTAAAAATACCCTAATTTACAATAATCTCTTGTTATTTTAAAAGGTTAATTTTATTGAATTAAATAATAAGAATATAATACATCATCTTTGGTGCCTTTTGGGATATGAATTAAAGATTAGAATGTACAAGTTTTGATATTCATAAGGATAGTGAAATAAAAATTTCTATTAGTTATGACTTCTCAATGAATAATAGTGAATTTATTTTTATATTATATTTTTTAAGATCATAATGTTTAATATGGTTGGGCACTATTAGGCTATACATATGCTTAATTTATTTTCATGATAATTTTAAAAATCTTACTTATAGTCTCATAATAATGACCCTATTCCACTCTTATATTGTGAATTTAATAAGTGTGTGTTCCAATAATACAACACTTTTAAGAGTTATAAAATTAATTAAGAATATAACTCAACATTAAATCTTAGAATCATTGTACTATTTACATCTTAGGAAAGGACTTTTACAATTTTGATAATGTATATAGGTCAACTAGTAATTTTTTATTATCCAAATGAACCTAATTTAAGGGATTTCCTATTATATAAGTTGGATTTCAATCACCTTTGACCATTCTTTATAAGTATTAATCTTATTTCTCTTAATGTAAGTTACATTAATTTTTTATTTAGTAATTTAGTGAGATGATCATCTCAATTCATCTCTAACCATAAGAAAATAAGTGATATCACTTAATTACTTAATTCTTTTAATAATTCACATTCTAGATAAATATGTTTATTCTTTTCATCATATGATTTACTTTTAATACAAGTAATAAAGACTAGGCTATCACAATTTATCAACACTTATAGTGTCAATTTCACCTATAATGCAATATTTATTAAGAAATTTATTAGCCAATTTGTCTTAACATTAGTCATTTCCAAGGTTATAAACTCGATATGCAAAGTACACTGAGTAAGAATTATTTCTTTTTTAGACTTTTAAATCTATACTTCATCTATAAAGATAAAGATATCTCATTTAAATAAAAAATTTAATTAATATCATTATACTTTTTCAATACAATAAAAATTCATTATAAAATATTTTATAGTTAACTGTGAGCATATGGCTTATGAACCAAACCAATGCCTCTTAAAGGCAAACTAGCACACCTTTATCAGCAACTATAACCTGCTGTATTATAAGTGTTAAGTAGTTCTACAGTTGCATTTTGTAAATCCAAAACAATTTTTTCTTTCATTTTCCTTAGGTTATAGCAATTTTTGTTGACGTAACATCTTTTTTGCTAATTTACTTTAATTGCAGTATTATGTTATTTATGAATTATTTTTGTTTTACAATTTTAAGGATAGTTTATGCTATTGTAAATAAATTGTCCTAGTATAGTGGGTTACAATAGTTATTCTCTTAAAATACAATAGACCTTTCCATTAATGTGTACTTTAAATAGTAAGGTAATACAAGTAACTCAATTTTTTTTATTAGTCTAGTAGTAAATTATAGATTATTGAAAAAATAGTGTATCCTTTTCTTTTTTTTTTTAATTTTCAAGAATAAGATGAAGATACTAATTTATATCAGTTATGAGTTAACAATTTATAATGTAAAATAATATTAAACATAAATTTCACTGGTAAAAAATAACTAATGTTATTATGATCAATAATGATTGGTAAATGATACATAATAATTAGTCCAATAATTATATAATAAATAGTCCAACAATCATATAACAATTAGCCTAATGGTTATAAAAGAATTAGTTGACCAAGTTTAAAAGCATAATAATTAACTTTTGAAAATTCATTAATTTACAACAATACCTAACTATTTTAAAAGGTTAATTCTATTGGATTAAACAATGATAATATAACATATAATCTTTGGTGTCTTTCAAGTTATGAATTAAAGATTAGGATGTACAAGTTTTGATATTCAGAAAGATCATGAAATAAGAATTTTTATAAACCATGACTTCTTAATGAATAATAATGAATTTTCCTTTAAGTTATATTCTTTAAAATCATGATATTTGACATGATAGGCACTGTTATGCCATGCGTATGCCTAATTTATGTCATGAGAGCTCTAAAGATCTTATGAAAGATTTCATAGAAGTGACCCTTCTCTACTCTTATATAGTTGAATTTATTAAATGTGCATTCTAATAACACACCATCTATAAAAGTTATAAAATTTATTAAAAATATGACTCAATCTCAAACTTTGGAATTATTACACTATTTATACCATAAGAATTACAATTTTAATAGTGCATATAGGTCAATTAATGACTTGTAATTACCCATATGAACATACTTCAAAAGGTCTTTTATCATATAAGTTGAGTTCTCATCACTCTTAACTATTCTTTATAAGTATTAGTCATATTCCCCTTGATGTAATTTACATTAATTTTCTACTTTGTAATTTAATTAAAGGATCATCTTAATTCATTTTTGACCATACAAAAACAAATGATATCACTTCATTACTCAATTCTTTTAATAATTCATCTCTTAGACAAATATGCGTATTCTCTTTATTATATGACGTATTCTTAATATGAGTAATAGAGACTTGCCTATTACAATATATTAATACTTATAATGTCAATTTCATCTATAATGAAATATTTATTGAAAAATTTATTAACCAATTTATCTCAATATTAGTTATTTTTAAGAGTATAAACTTAAAATCCAAAGTGAATTGAGTAATAACCATTTATTTATCAAACTTTTAAACTTATACTTTACTTTTAAAGATAAACACATCTTATTTAAATAAAAAATTCAATTAACCTAATTATACTCTTTTAATATAATAAAAATCCACTATAAAATATTTTATAATTGGCTATAAGTATGCAGCTTATGACTTAAATCATGCCCTCGAAGGCAACCTAGTACAACCCTATCAGTAGTTATAACATGTTACATTACAAGTGTTAATTAGTTTTCATAATTATATCTTGTAGATCCAAAATATATTCTTTTTCATTTTCCTTAGGCTATATCAATTTTTTATTAGAATAATATCTTTTTTATTAATTTACTTATATTGTAGTATTATGTTATTTTATTAATTATTTTTTCTACAATCTTAAAGATATTTTCTATCTTTGTAGATAAATTATTCTAATATAATAGATTATAGCAACTATTTTTTCATAATACAAAAAATTTTCTTATTAATGTGTATTTTAAATAGTAAAATAATATAAATAACTCAATGTTTTAATTAATCTAATAATAAATTATCAATTATTATAAAAATAGTATATCATTTCAATATTTTTTCAAGAATAAAAAAAATTATTTATATTAATTACAACTTAATAACTCATAATATAAAATAGCATAAAATATAAATTTTAGTGATAATAAAAAACTAATATTACTATAATTCATAAAAATTAATATTATTATAAATTATAACGATTAGTCTAATAGTCATATAATTATTAGTTTAATAATTATAAAATAATTATGTCAATAGTTATAAAATGGTTAGTTAACAAAATTTAAAAATATAGTAATAAGTTTTAAAAATATACTAATTTACAACATATTAGTGAATTGAGGATGGTGTTTTGCCATGGACTTAATGGTACCACTCAATCATTTGACTTAGGAACAATGTCATGATGAGTCTAATAATTATAAAATGATTAATTAACAAAATTTAAAAATATAGTAATAAGTTTTAAAACATACTAATTTATAACATATTAATTATTAAGGATGGGGTTCTACCATTGACTTAATGGTACCACTCAATCATTTGACTTGGGAACAATGTCATAATTAGTCTAATAATTATAAAACAATTATCTTAATAGTTAAAAAATAGTTAGTTAACTAAATTTAAAAATATACTAATTTACAACATATATTTCTTATTGAGGATGGTGTTCTGCCGTGGACTTAATGGTACCACTCAATCATTTGACCCGGGAACAATGTCTTGAGAAAAATAATTGAAATACCCCCGCGAAGGGAAACATACAAAAAGTAAAGAGAAACAAAAATATGACAGGCCTTAAGAGTTAAGTATCAAATAGGGTCAAATTAACATCGAGTAAGCAGTTCAACTTCAATAAGACGACATTACACACCGCGTGTCCAATATAGCTATTCAATATAGTCATACATGAATGTCATACATGAGAGAAGTAGATCGAAATTTTGATTTTTCTCTTTTTAGTGCAGAATCGTACAACTGCGTCCCTTGTGTGCAACCCCAAAACCCCCTCCTTATATTCAAGATATGGGATTTGTGATTTGACCCACTTTGAGCTGAGTCAAGTTAATATCAGATGTGAGTTAAAAAAGAAAGAAAGAAAGAAAGAAAGAAAGAAAGAAAAAAAATTAGTGGCACCTAGGTGAAATTTAAAAAAGATGAAATGTATATATATATGCATGGTATAACCACGTTGGTGTGCTACACGAAAAAAACAAACATTATTATGGCTAGCACCAAAAAATATGCTAGGAACAAACTAATTTTCCCACCTATTTTTAAAAACGCGAGGGTCTATATAAAGACATTGAAGAAACGACATCCCTTCAAAGTACTGAGATGGCAGCTGCAAGCAATAGCTCCATCAGAAGGTGCAGTTATACTATGCCCCTTTATACAATCTATGTAATAGACATTTTAATTAACTTTTTCCTCTATTCATGTCTAATTGTTGCTGCTGCCTGTAGCAATGAAGGTGCTTCCAGCTGAGCAATTCCTAACAACCACCATTGGAATTGCCGCTTTGCATCTAATCTATAATGCTCTCAATTTGTAAATAATTATCATTTGCATCCTTAGTCGAACTTCTTCTTTTTGGGATGTGAAAGAAATTGAAGTGTGTTTAAACGTATTTATATTAAGAGAAGAAATAAATTGAAGTACCAATGATTTAATGATTTCTTCTATGTTACTTTAATTTGAAGTTAAAGAATAAGTAGATTAGTATTTGTGTGAATAGGTTTTTTTTTTTAACTTACAATATTTAAATAATTAATACTTTTATACGTACTTTTTTAACTTTTACTCTAATAAGAGAACTTATAATCCTATCGATTATAAATGCATTGACAAAATAGATTTTTAAATTGAAGAAGAAGAAGAAGTGCCTTAAAAACTTGATTATGAAGAATTTGACGATGTTCTTTATAAAGAGAGTTCAAATCTCAACCCTAATACTATTAATCAAGGCTAGAGTTTAAACCCTAGTCAATCATGACCATACATTCTAACATTTTGTGGGTGTTTGTGTTAGTTTTGTCCTTGCTTAGTTTCTCACCGTATGTGTCTGGCAAATTTCTTTTTCCTTATAGCCACTTATATTGTCTCTTAAATATGCACTTGAATGAGCAACAAGATACAGGAAACTCTCAAACAAGTTATATATAGGTGAGAAGATCATAGATTGAGTTGCAAGTTATATATTTTAAGTTTTTGCCCGAAGGATGTAATAGGATTATAACTTTAGTGATATTTATGTATTTTGTATCGTAGTATTTTGCCATTGTGATATTTGTATATATCATTCAAACTTAGTTTCTACTGCTAACTACCCAAGGAAAAAATGAAAGATATTTTTGTTGTAAGCCTTTAAAATAACAATTGTACTTATATTTCTCCTCTCATTTGACTATCTTAGAAAAAATTTTAACTTCCAATAAAAAAAAAAAGGTCATATAAAAAACTAAAAATTATATGTTGGTTCATATAGAAGTGCAATCAACAATACAAAGCTTAGCTCTTACCATGCCACCCATGTTAAATGTTGTAGCAATATTTGTAGATTTCTATTTATTATCAGTCACTCATATTAAATTAATGTTTATGAATAATAACATATTTAAAAAAAATGTGATGAATTTGTTAATTCATAGATAACTAATATAAATTTATTTGATATTATTTGTCATTTTGGTGTTGCAAATTTGGTTGGAAGTAAAAATAAACTTATAATTGAGATGGAAATCGATAATAATGAAAGTTAATTATAATTATATTATTATTTTTAAATTTTAAAATGTATAAATTTTATGAAGTATTAGTATTTTATTTTTTTAATTGTATTATATTTTTTAGATAATTTTGTGTTGGTACTAAAGGATTGATTTTATTAAATTTTACACATAAATATAATATATATATATATATATATTAACTACTAATTTTATTAATTTATTTCAATTAAGCCAATTCAACTTCAAATTTTTAAATTTTTTAATTTAATGACCAGTTCAATTTTTAAAACCTTAATAAGAATGACTTATACATCATTGATTTATGTTTTAAGTAAAAAAGAACGGCATGAAGGGGGCTGGTGACTTGTTTAAAAGGATTGTGCACGAGGGGCTGCTGCCAGATCTTACAATGTTTAACGCCTTGATTAATTGTCACTGTGCCAATGGGAAAATACATTTTGCATTAGCACTGTTAAAGGAGATGGATAGCCAAAAGCTTATTTCTGATGAAGTGACTTACAATAAACCCTAATGCGAGGCCATTGAAAATCGAAGCAACTTGTGAACTTTTTGAAGAGATGAAACATGAAAAGCAGAGGAAATAATACTTGAACATATCAGTTACAATACTCTACTCGGTGGGTATAGCAGAAGAGTTGATATCAACAATGCCTTTAGAGTTTTTGTGATAAAAATAAGAAGTTATATTATAAATTCACACAGTTTTTTTTAATTTATTATTATTTTTTTGCATGCACAGCAACCCAGGAAAATATTTTACAATAAATTTAAGTATGACAATCAAATAATAAAAAATAATTTATTTGTTAAAAAAATTTTATAAATATTTTACATTAATACATTATTTTTTTAACAAACAAATGAAATTTAAGAGTATTTTAATATTTCATTATTAGGCGGAAATAATAGCGACACATCCTAAAGGACCCTCAGTACAGTATGCTCTGTTGACTCGAGGCACATCAAAGCATTTTCATGGAAAGGAAATCATAAAATTTTAATGACATAATGAACATTTCTAATAGTTCCTCTCAAAAAAAAAAAAAGAAGAAGAAGAAGAAGAACATTTTTAATATACTATGAATGAACATTCATGGCATGTTAAGTACGTATGCGTGACTTACTGCTTTTATTAAGTAGCATATATGCTTGCAACATTCATTTTAAATGAAAATTTATCCAGATTATAAGACCAAGGAGGGTTGTGATATAATCCCATAAATTGTTTTTCTAAAATCAGCTGGTTCCAACCAAAGTTTGATCCTCGAGCTCTTAATTAAAAATGAAAAATTAAAAATAATAATTAAAAAAGAAGAAGAAGAAGAAGAAGAAGAACTCCATATGCATGGTTAAAATTCATTCATTGTAATGGTGGAATAATTAAATATGCTAAATAGAAGAATAAGATTCACAGAATGCAAAACTGAATAAAAGAATAAAATTTATGCGGTTTGAATTTTCGACAACACGGCTAAAAAAATTTTACCCCTGTTTAAGATTCCTGATTATAAAGCATAAAAGTTAATTATAATTAACAAGTTAAAGCATAAAGCATATAATAATTTTACAATATTTTTTATCAAGAAATAATTGAATAAATTAACAAGTTAATTATAATTATATTTATGTATCCATTCTAATATATATATATATATATATATATATATTTTTTTATTTTTGTTCTCTCTTATATTTTATGCAGAGAACATTTCGTCCCAAAAAAAAAAAAAATTTATTAATATCAATTCTTTGCACATGTCTTTTGTTTATTATTTTTTATTAAAGAAAATAAAAATAGAGAAATAATAGGTATCTTCAATTTTGGTTAAAAATGAGAATGTGATTATAAACTTCTTCTTCGCTAGAAATGAAACGGTGATAAAGATTAATTATAAAATGAACACAAGAATTGAGATAACTTTCCCACTCCCGTCTCGTTGCCCTTCCCAGAAACAACGTTTAGAGTTCCAATTTGTTTATTAACCTTTGATTTATTCACTAATAGACATGACATATTTTATAACTAATGGACCGACAGTCCCACGGGCGCTAGATCTACAATTCATAAAACCTGTATGTTAGAAAGCCTGGAGTCCTGACTTCAACCGTGTTAAATAGCATTTTCTTTTTTTTTTTTTAATTTTAAATTTGTCGACAAAAATTACATGACATACAATAAATGAGAAAATATACAACCATTAAAGAATGTTCATAAGGCTTGAAAAAGGCATAAATATGATGAAATTTCATTGTTATTGCCTTTTTTTTTTTTTCCCGTTTGAGTTTTGTTGTATGTTTTGCTATACTTATTTATATTTTATTATTTTTATTGCATATCATATAAGTTTCATAAAATCATTTAAATTTTTTTAAAATATATTTTAATGCTGTTAACATCAATACGACACAACTTAGACAAAAAAAAAAAACAAAAACCATTATCTTACATTTTGTACGAGAAATGTCCATAAAAATATTTGTTTATTATGGTACAAATTAATGTAAAAAGAAATAGTAATTAATAACACTTAGTGAGCCATCTGAAAATTATAAAAATAATATTGACCAGTTGTATTTCACTTATTGAAACAAATACATAAATTGAAAATTTAAAAAATTATATATTTTACTGTTATTATTATTATTACTACTTACAATACGTTATGGTTAATGAAAAATTTAAATAGTTATAAAAAATATTTATATTATATTAATATTTTATATATAATAAAAGAAAAAAAATATGTAATATAAAAATATTTTCAGATTAGTTGTAATCAGCACTACTACGGCGGTTTAGTCGGGCCATCCAACCACAGTATTTGTTTGATACGCAGAACCCATCAACCACGTGGCCCGAGGTTACTGCTACCCTGTTGGATGCTGCCCCGCTGTTCGGCTGTGGCCCCCCCCCCCCCACCACCTCTGCCTGCATCAGACCAGAAAATTACAAACGAAGTCACGTGCATAAGCACGGTTAGGTTGTCAGTGCACGTGATTTTTGTTGCGTTCCAGCTGGCTCCCTGACGCTGGATGGGAACAAATGTCAAACCCTTTTTTTTTTTTTTTTTTATGGTGCTCTGTTTCAAAGAACCCAAAAATCACACGTTCTAAAAACAAAAGGCATTCTTTCTCTTTCCGCCCCCCTAACGATCCTTTCTATTCCGTTGCAACCCGAATACAGTCACGTACTGAGAGCCCACGGTTGAAATCTAAACCTCAAGACAGTCAAATTTTAGAAATAAAAATTGTAATTTAAATGTACTAAAATAGCTATCTATAAATATCCTTGAAGGGTTTATGTTAAATAGTCTTTAGGAGAGACAAGGGTACATGTCGACTGTTATCATTTTTCAAATTTCGTGGAATCTAGTAACATTTTTGGACACCTGGTCTCTACTTTCTTTTTTGTTTATTGACTCCCCATAAACTACTCTTTGATAATCAAGTGAAAAGGGCTAAAAATTACAAGTTATGCAGTTTGACAGAGCCGACTGGCTAGAAGGATATATATATATATATATATATATATATATATATTAGAATAATTGTTTAATTAAATTCAAGCTTTTAGATTTTACAAATGAAAATTCAACAAAACTCAATGAAGAGACGTGTTATAAATTAGTCGTTTTGTGACAAACGAACCCACCAAGGCCATAGTCTATTTATACTCCCAAAAAATTTCAAGTGCAGCGTGCCTTTTTATTATAAGCAGTAGCCTAGCCCCCAGAAGTTAATTAGAAGACTTAAAGGTTCTCGCAAATGGAGAAGAGATACTCTGGGATCGTCTTGTTGCTACTCTTCGTCTTGGCTTCTCGTGAGTAGCATCCTCGGTTTCCATCTTCTGGGGTTTCTTATTTTCCATCTACAAAAATTAGTTAGATCGCTAGCCTAATTATAATTAAATGCATCTCTGCATGTTCGGTAAATATTATGATTTTTGGCACTTGCAGAAGAGATGGTGGTGCCCAATGAGGCAAAGGTTTGCCAGTCACGGAGTCGCTATTTCAAAGGGCCCTGCAATGCAGACCACATCTGTGCTGTTGTGTGCAGGGACGAAGCTTTCTCTGGTGGCAGATGCAAATTTGACTACCACAGACATCGCCACTGTTTTTGCACTAAGCTTTGCTGATGTGTTTATGTACCAATAACCATTGTGATTAAGGTTGGCTTGGTCTCTCTCTCTCTCTCTCTCTCTAGCTAGCCGAGGCATACGGGAGGTTTGTTCACAATTTTCACCGCATTCTGTTTTTCTTTTCTTTTTTTTTGGTTTTTTCTGAGTGATTCATAAACGCTTGTTGGTTGGTTGTTTGTCGTCTGGTCTTTTCTTGTTTAGTTTCTCATCGCGAGGCTACTGCTACCTGCCATTTTCCTTGGGAGCATTTTCCAGTTTTTATCAATAAGGATTTATGCCTATTTTCCTTGGCCCAGAAAGAGTGTACGCGTGTTTCTCACTTTCTTGCATCCCTCAATTTTCGAGCTCAATGGATACCGAAATTTTTTTCCATGCACCACAAAAATAAAAAATAAAAATAAAAGGCCTGAAAAAGCTCTTTCAAATATTTTATGAAATATATACAACGGATAAAACGACACGAGACAACATAGAATAAGACGTTAAAACAACATAGAATAGACCATCGAGACACATTTATTTTGATAAAAAATTAAGGCATAAACAGTGCGAACGGATTTTTTTTTATATTTTATTATTATTAAGAGTTCATAAAGCAAAGCAAATCGTACAAATAATCGAATATGTTTGATGGTAACTAGAAATCTTGATTATTGACTTCCATCCTCTTTTTAAATTATTGTACCAACGAGGAAAAAATGACGGTATGAGCACTTATAGTTAGCTTTTAATGCAAGATTCAATTATGCAAGCAAAAAAAAAATTTCTTACATAAGTTTTCCATATAATAGTATTAAGAATGATTTTCTCTACTTTTTTTCTAAAAAAGAAATATCAAATAATTTAAACAATACAACTTGTATTCACCTTCTTCGTTATAATTAACTTGGAAAGACTATATAAAATTTTTACTTTCGGTATCAACTTTTTACGGCGCATCTACGTGACTACGTCTGTAGTATTTTTCTTTGTAAATTTAACAGAAACGGGAAAAAGAAAAAGAAGAAGACTGACTGGAAAAGCTACCCCAAAAAAAAGGAAGCCGCTGGCATAAAGAAACCCACAAAATCTTTTTCCGCCCTTTGCAGGCTAAAGCTCACAGGAAATATTATTCTAGAGTCACTTGTAATCGGCTTGGATCGAAGGCAAGTCTACAGTGTCAATTTATGAAGTGGGCTACAGGGAGTTTCTTAAGAGACGTGTATTTGTTTTTTCCTTCCGCCAATTATATATAAAATCTCTCTTAAATAATAGTTGTGGCAGCAACTCAATAGCTATGGAAGAAACTCAAAAGTTTTGTCAGTTAAGAGATGATTTTTCAAAATATGATTTCATTATTATCAAATTAACAAATATGAGCATATCACTTAAAGATAATGCAAACTAAGATAAGTCTGCCTGTCGTGATTCTTCAACCTCTTAAATTTTCATTATAGTTAAAAGGAAATAAAGCTAGAATATCTCTGTTAAATGATGGTTATGACAACACTCAATAATTAGGTCAATTAAAACAGATAACTATATTGGATTCATTCTTCTTGGGAATATATATATATATATATAATATTGGATTTCTTGAATCAATGGTTGCTTCTATAATTCATGAATTGAGCAAAAACAGAACGAAATTTTGAAGAAGTATGCCAACTGTCAAGTAGAAGTCACATGATTAAAATATACCAAGTTTAGGTCAACACATTGTAAGAATTTTAAATATTTGATAAAAACAATTAAACTAAAAAAAATTTTTGAGACATACTTCTAATAGTAATTGATTAAACTATTTTTTTATATAATTTGGATTTGAGACATTTTATGTTTTTTATTTCATAATTTAATACTAATTTTTAATAATAATTCATTAGCTAAATAGAATTCCTATTTGTTTAATGTTTTTTTCTTTTGAATGATTAATTGACTAGATAGAAATCTATTAAATTAACATTTTTTTAATTGCGATGATGGAATGAAATTGAAATTAAGTGATGAACTTATTTTATGTTTTTAGCCATACTTGTTACTATGAGAGTTTTAAAATATTTCCCAAATTAAGGAAAAGTTATTCTAGTGAATGTGAAAATTTTCTAATTTAGAGTAATTCTTTTTAAAAAGACAAAAAAGAAAAGTGTATAAAAGAATTCAATTTTAAATATTATGGAAGAAATCTTTATTTCCTTTATTTCCCTTAACCTATGAATTAAGAAGAATACAACACATATATATTGTTTAGTTTTCTTTTAGTTTTGGTAATATATATATAACTAATATCAAATTTGCGCAATTTCTGAGTTTATACTATTTGTTAAAAAGTGCATTACTTTATAGATTTATGATATCCATTGAATTCTTTTTGTTTTTATTTAAAAGAAAAAAATAGAAACGTATTTGGTATTTTTCTTCCTTTTTAAGCAAATAAAAATAAAATTTTGAAAGTAGTTTTAATAAACTTAGAAGGAGATGATAATAAGTCTTTATGTTCCTTGATTGGTTAAATTATAATTTAATTTCGAATCCAATTGTTTAAAAATATCAAATTTTGTATTTCATATTCTTACATTTTATGTTATTTTCTTTAAATAATTATTTTATATTATTTAATTTAGATAAAAGGTATAATTTATGCTCAAAGTTTCTTTTATTCATCATCTTTGATTTACTTTATGATTATTAAAATCATAATTATGATTTTTAGTTTAATTATTATTTAGCTTACAAAATATATAATTATCATATCCTCAATTCTAATAGACCAATAAAAATTTTATCACTTTTGCAAAAAATAGTCTCCAAAATTAAGGAAAACAAAGTAACATTTTTCTCTTAAGTAAATATTATATTATGTATAAATTAGTATTAAACCCACATAATACACAACCTTATCATATTTTTTTTTAAAACATGCATTTTTGTTGTGTTTTATTTAAATTAAAAAAATAAAAAAATAAAATGATGAATATTTTTTGTACTTAAGAAAGTAAAAAATAAGTTTTATTTATTTTTCTTTTTTCAAGAAAACAAATAAAGAAAAGAAAAAAGACCTAAATTATATGTGTTTTTTCTTTTTTAAAAAAGATTTAAACATTATTTTTTTATAAAAAAAGAAATTTAGGATATTCTTATTTTAAAAAAAAATTATTTTCAAATATTAAAAATTATGAAATTTTATTAAGAGAATTATAATTTAAATCAAATACTTAAACATTTATAAAATTAAGTAAATATTATTATATAAGTATTTTACTAATTTTTTCTTAATTTTAATCATGTATATATATATATATAAACCTTATTGTCTTTTAATTGATGGATATAAATTATTTAGATCTTAATTTTTGCATGTTTGATTTAGTACTTACAAGGTAAAATAATGTGTTAAGCATTGATAGAATAAAGTTAGTTATTAACTAACTACTTGGGCAAAACCTATTTTCTTGGGTTTTTATTTTCTTAAGTAGCAAACCCTTTTCCTCTTATGATTGTGGATGGAATTGACCTTTCATAACAACTATAAAGATGTTAATGGATTCCAAGTTATCACTATATGTGGCTTTTAGGAAAACATTCACCTTATTTCCAAACTCTTTGACACATTAAATATAAACACCTTAGATATTGTTGATTTTTTTTAATGATCTTATGACCAATGAAGAGCAATTGGTAGTGTAAGAGAGAAACAAAAAGGATGGAAAAAAAAAAAGGTTTTTGGTAGTGGTAAAGTTGAAGAGAAAAAGAGTTAATAAATTTTGTTGACCTACTAATTAACTCAATAAAAGAGGAAATCATAATAGATACACGTGTAAATGTATAATAAACATGTGTGAGTGTATAATAATGAGAAGAGGAATTTTGTTAACTTAGTAAAAAACATGTGTAAGTGTATAATAACTATCAAACTTCTAAAGTTAGAGGAAATTTTAAGAAATAAATATTGGTTTGTTAGTGTGCTAATTAATAGATACATGATAATAAGAGGATATATGAAAATTGGTAATTTTAGTAGCCTTTTTTAAAACAAGAAGAATAAGTTTTTTTAAATTTAAAAATCTTAACACTTCAACAAAAATAGTTTCCAGAATTAAAGAAAATAAAATAACACTTGTTAGTCAGGCAAATGCTACATTATATATAAATTTATATTAAATTCATATGATATACAAATTTATCATATTTTTAAAAAAAAAATATATATATATATATATATATATATTAAAAAATTTTAAAAAATAAATGATAAATATTTTTTTTTTTTTAACAAAGTAAAAAATAAATTTTAGTCTTTTCCTTTTCCTTTTTTGGTTTTCAAGAAACCACATAGAAAAAAGCTAAAAATGCATATTTAAATTATAAGTATTTTTATTTTTTAAAAATTAGAAATTATATTTTTCTTCTAAAAAAATAAAAAATTATGATTATTTTTTATTTTTTTTAATTATGAGTATTTGTTGTATAATTTTTAAATATATATAAAAATTCATTAATATGAATTAAGTAAATTGTAATACATATTAAATTATAATTGAGTAAATTTAATAAATAAGATAAATATTGAAATTCTAATTATATTAAAATATAAAGAAATACTACAAACTAATTATTAAGTTTAAATACTATAAATGGTAAAAATGAATTAAAAATATATAATTTAAATTAAATATTTAAATATTTCAAAAAGTAAGTAAATATTATTATATAAATATTTAATTAATTTTCTCTTGGTTTTAGCCGTATATATTTACACATATATAAAAATAAATATATATAAGCCTTATTGGTATTTTAGTTGATGGATATAAATTGTTTAGATTTTACTTTTTGCATGTTTGATGTAGTACCTAATGTTTTAAGCATTGACACAATAATGTCAATTATTAACACAACAACTTAGAACTAATAACTCACAAGGAGAGTTTAAGCCAGAATTACCATTCTCGATCTGCCTCTCACATTAGGCGTACTTGTTTACCACGAGGGTGTTGACCAATAATATTTGTTGCCCTCCGCAGCTTGTAATCTGCTTCGACCAATAATGCAAGGAAAATGATAGGGGGACGGGGCTTGGGAACAGGGACAGACGGGAGCATGGAACCCATGTGAGTCCCGTTTTTCTTCTTGTTGTTTTTTTATTTTATTTTATTTTATAAATAAAAAAATACTGTATAAATAGATAAGGTAGTATATGTAGGTGGAAAAATGATAAAATGTGTATATAATTACCAAAAAAATTTATTTGCATATTTATTTTGTCTTGTCTACATATGATATGATATGATATTTGTATATTTATCTCAATCTATTTGTTCATTATGTATTTTCTTACAAAAAAAATTAAAACTAAAAAAGAGCATTAAATCTATGTTTTCACTTGTATTTGTCTCATTATCTTGTCCCTATAGTAGGATTTATGGTACAATATTATCAATATTTATACATAACTCAATGTGAGTATATTATGTTTCCTTAGTTATCTCACATTTTATTGATTGGTATATTCTCAATATAAATATAAATATAAATAGATTAATTTATATGTTGATTATAGTAAAAATAAGTACTTATTTTGTATATTATTATGTTATTTATGGTATATGAATTTATAAAAAATATACAAGTTTTTTTTTTTAATAATTTGGGGTGTTCATTTTGAAAAGAATTAATATAAGAATAAATATAAAACTTCTGTGATAAATAAATTGCAAAGATGACTTCTTAAGTGTTATGAAATTGCTAATACCCTTTTCAAGTTTTAGATTGGCATCCATAATACCCTTTCATAAACTATTCTTCATTCCCTTAAAGTACTTTAGCAAATTCCCTAAAGAGGCTCTCTTTGCTTATGTTTCTCACTAGGAAATACACTATTTACAGGTTAATGCTTTTTTAAGATATTGAGAACAAAATCTAAAGGCTCGATCTCTAATATATAAGTGATTTAAACTCTTTAACTTCTTTTTAGAATAAAGGAACATCATCAATAGTCTTAGAGATTCTTTGTTCATCTTTTATATTTTTCATCTTCACTTGAATCTGTGGGTTCAAAATAAGGAAATCAAAATGTGCATCAACCCATTTGTGTAGAAGATCATTAGCTTTCCTTTTAATGTCTTGGTTGATCCTTATGTCAGTTTAATCTCATGATGAGATGCTAAGACCATCTTCTACAAATACAACATTGTGAATTCAAACACTTTTCCTTAGGCTTTATTCTAAGTTAAAGACAAAAATAAATTGAAGGAAATCATAAAAGATGTAAGACAAAATTAGATGGATAAGGTTTATGCACAAAAGATATCCAAATGATGTTAAAGAGATCCCTAATCAGATGTTTAGACTAGGTTCAGGCCAAGTTATTGGTTATATTATCAATCTTAATTAACCCTCATACCATTAGCCATACAATTTTTTACTACTTTATGTCTAAATATATTATTCTTTTTAATCATTATATGTAAACTAGTTGTCTATGAATAATAGCTTTCTTTCAAACCTTAACACAAATGCTATTGATGTGATTATATTTATTTGGTGGATATATATCAATGAGTACTTTAGAAATAAACATAGTACAAATTACATTTCTTTATATAAGACTCTTAAAGATACAAGGAATTATTTCTAATATCATCCTTAAAGCCCTTAAGCTACACCAGCTTATAAGGGTGGGCCGACAATTCAAAATTCCTTATAAAACCAAAACAATAAGTTAGGAAGTCAAACATGCTCAAAAAAAAAAAAAACTCAAGATTATATAAGAATTCCATATATGGACATTTACTCTAGTAGCACAACACAAGGAATGTTTGCATCTCTTTAAAGTAAGAAAATTCTCTTAAAAGCTAATAATCAAAAATATCATATTAAGATTCTAATCTTTTTAAGTTTAAGCAAGAACCAATTTGAGAGATATAAAGAAGATCCCTTTAGCTGAGAGAGAGTAAAGGAACATCCAAAGTGTTAGAAAAACTCTAATTGCATAATGGCTTCAAACAACATATTAAAATTAAAAAAAAAAGTAAAATTAAAAGGCTTGGCAGGAATCAATGATCCTAAAACAGAGAAAAAAATCAATTATGATAAGTCAAAAGTAGCACAGGTTCCTATATAACAATCCTTACCACCAACATGTTTAGGAAAATACAAGCAATAAGTGAAGATCAAGAAAAGAAAATCATCAATAACTTTATACTAGTGTAAGTATATGTGAACAACCACAACCAATAAAACCAGATCATAACAACAATTATGGCAAGTTTAAGTACATTTCACATCTATAACCTAAGTAAAAGAGTAATACAGTTATCTTAAATAAGTTCAAACTACATATCAACTCACATTTAAAATTTCAATTATAATTGATAATTAGAAGCAATACAAGATGGGCTTAAATATGCTTCGCATTAACAACTTAAGCAAAAGGGTAATGTTGTCAATATAAACAAGTTTAGTTAACATGTCAATTTACTTTTAAAATTTTATTGGCAATTAAAAGCAATTATGGACAAGATTGAGTGCACTTCGTATTTATAACCTAAGCAAAAGGGTGATGCAATATACTTTTGAAATTTCAATTGTAAATGGCAATTAGGAGCAATTATGTGTAGAGTTTGAGAATGTGTCTTACATTGATAACCTAAGCAATAGAGTAATACTATCATTTTGGGCAAGTATAAGCAACATGATGGTTTACTTTTGTAATTTCTATAGTATATGGCAAATATAAGCAATCTTGTGAGTGCTTATGAATGCATTTTGCATTGGTGATTGGGCCAAAAGGGTAATGCAATTGTCTCAAGCAAACTCGAAAGATATATCAATATATTTTTGGAATTTTGATTAAGAACAATGTTCAAAAGCACTATTTGCACTAGCTTAAATTGCACCACAAAATTCTCACATATCATGCAAATTAACCCTCTAATGGAGTTATTAATTGCGCATCAAAAAATTCCCTAATAGAGAACAACATGATTTTTGGAAATAAGCCCTTTGATAAGACATTCACACAATTATCCTAAGCAAAGTCACCCTCAATATAACAATGACAATTAGTTACTTTAAAGCCATCATAGCATACATTATGAATGTATTCCCTAATTTTGAGTGCACCTTTAAATATGTATGTCCAAAATAAAGTTATTACAACATAAACACCTATAAGGTGGACAAAATAATAATCCACAAAGATCCTTATTCATTCCTTTGTACCAAAGTAACTCACAAAAAAAGGTAGTTATCATATCCTTATTTTGCTTGCTTTAAAGACGTCGCATT
The DNA here is from genome assembly GCA_019804595.1 of Bruguiera parviflora. Lineage (NCBI taxonomy): Eukaryota > Viridiplantae > Streptophyta > Magnoliopsida > Malpighiales > Rhizophoraceae > Bruguiera > Bruguiera parviflora. The sequence goes on from CM034046.1 coordinate 7,691,644, forward strand.
TGTTTACTTTTATACAAGATTAATTTTCTGGGCTTAGATTGTAAATTATTTATTTGGATGCAAAAAAACAAATAAAACAACAAAAAATATAAAAACAAGAAAACATGATGAAATTTAATAATTAAATTGCTATTAGTTTTCAATATACAATTAAAAGTCTAATATATAATGTATATCTTGCCCTTGAAAGGAAAAACCAGCAACTCATGCATTCCTTAAACTAAATTCAAAGTTAAAAATATTGCTTTTGGGTAAACATCTCATCATCGAACTATAAAAGGGGTCATCCCTCCTCAATGACCCTAAGTTAAGTAGTAATATCAGTCTAATCTTCTCTTCAAGGTCCAATAGTCTAATTCAAGTGTAAATCTTACAAGTTAAAGACCTACAAAATATTATATATGTGCAAAAATAATCCAAGTCATCCATAAAAAAGGTAACTAAACATTAATGACCAATATCAAACAAGATCCACTATAAAAAAAAAGACAGTATTGATTAAAGGGGACAAAGAAAAGAATTGAACAACTTGGTGAAGAGAAAACATTAATTGTAATTTTGAGACAAAAAGAAGCAATAGCATTTTGAAGGCCAATAAAACCATTGAGAGAACAACTTTGGAGCATTTAAAAAAGACAAAACAAATAAAAGGGAGAGCTGTCCACTAAACACCTAAAATATGCATAGACAATAATCCAAGAGGAGGAATTACGCCTTTCGATCAATAATATCAAGAACAAAGGTATCTATAACAAGACCATGAGACTTTTGCATTTTTTTTCTCCTATTTTCTATGTACTTTTAAGGATATAATCACACATAAATAATCCACGTTAAGTTTAAAATTATAATTAAGTTATAAAATAAAATTAAAACCAAGTAGTAATGGCTAAAGATCCAATAAATGGACATTGTTTCATCTACCCATAGAAGCATCAATGATCATTAAAAGGGGACTTCAATTAACTTGTCCAATAAAATCAGCAAACAAAAGACTAAAGCCACCTATAAATAGATTACCACAACACACAATCACACATACAACAACTAAATTAACTCAATAAAACACTTATCTTTAACTATAATGGTGTTCCTTCATTCCAGCCAAGGCCCCTATGCATAAGAAAGGTATAATCAATACATTTTGCTTTTTCCCCCCCTTTTTTATATGTATACTTATGGGAAAATAAAAATAACAAGAAAATATCAACTAAAAAAATATAAAAATAGTTAAAAAGGCAGAGAAAATACCCAACATTGGGTATTTTGTTTTAAAGAGGTTTGCTAAAAGCATGTTACCAATTACCATTAATTGTTACTAACCATCACTAGAAAACACAATGAGGGCACCTATAGAGTTCCCTCATATCGACGTTAATCGACTTTATAAGCTAATCTTAAGTTGATCATTGATCTTAAGTCGACGTTAATGACGTTAAATGATCTTAAGTTGCTCGTTGTAATGGGGGCACCCAGTTGTTACTAATCGACATTACAATGGCTTGAAACTAACATCATTTAATGCGTGGAGCACTAATTTGTCAAACGGTGCCCTTCACACACTAAACAAGCAACTTATAGCGACAATTGTTGCCTCAAAGTTTAATGCTACCACCCTCCCTTCTTGCAAGCATCAATTGCATCCATCATCATCACACGCGATCAACATTAGCAAACTCATCAAGCTATGATCTACCCAACAACACCCTTCACGTACTGATCAAGGATTAGCAACACTTTTTCATCGACAATAGCTTGCCCTTTCTTTACATTAAGCAATTTCCAAAATCAACCATGAAATTTCAATTTCAAAGCCAAATTTTGACTTTTCACTCCAAAAATTACCTTTAAGAGCAAAAATTAAATGTGTTTTTTAGTATAAAATCGTGGAAAATAAACATCAAAAAGATTAGTGTAGAAAGGGAAAGAGTTCATTTTTAGGGAAGAGTCCAAACAATTTTGTGGAACGAAAGAATTAGAGGTGTAGAAGCCAAGGAAAGGAAAAAAAATAGGAAAAGGAAAAAAAATAGGAAAAGGAAAAAAAGGTCAAGGAAGGGGGAAAAAAAAGAAAAAGAGTAAAAAAGAGGAAGAAGACAAAAATAAAAAAGGACATAAAGTTCCTAATAATAATACCAATAAGAGATGCCCCAAACAAGCTTAAAAGCATAAAATTATGTTAATTCTTCAAAAATAATAAAAGATAATAAAGAGAGGAAAAATAAATAAAAGATTAGTATAAAAAATATAAAAATAAAAACAAATAAACAACAATACTATCGCTTATGAAAAGCGGTTAAATTGGTTGCAATCTCCATTAATTGGAAACCATACTCTCAAACCTCAAAATATCTTGGTAAAGTGAATTAAGTCACTTATAGTATTTTAATTGCACTTCAAATGATTGGTAGCAACTCAAAAGTTAACATACACACACTATAACACATGCCTTCTTTTAGTCTGTGTCTATCAAGCTTTTTCCTTATTAGGAAGTTCATTACAATGACTACAAAAATAATTTATACTATATGAAAAATAATTTATATTACACAAATAATATTTTTTATGAAATAAATGAATTTACATGAATATCTATTATATTACCATAAAAAAATTTTATATTACAGAAAATATGATTTTTTTAGTATAAAATATTTTACATATATTTGTTTTTAGTAAAATTTTTTTTGTAAAATTTTTTCCTTGTTTTCCTATACTTCAAATTAAGAAGATGTAGTTAATAAAAATAATTATAAAATTAATGAAAAATAACAGCATATTTACTAAAAATGACTTCCACTCAACATAAGTGGAAGTCATTTGCCATAGATGTTGCGACAAGTAAGGGAGAGAGAGAGAGAGAGTGCGAGATAGAGAGAGAAAATGTCATCTTTAAGTCGTCGCCAGTTTCACTAGTTACTGACCAACTCCTTTGTCACCCTTGCTAGTTGTCAATCGCCAATAGCTTGTAAACTTCGTCATCGTTACAATAAGTCTTTATTTTTGGGTCATTTAGTATCAAAATTTGCTGTATCTTGTAAGAAACTAGTTAGATTTTTGCTTACATTTTGCTTTACAATAATAATTAATTTATATTAAAATTATTAACTCTATTATTCTAATTTTGCTTTGCAACAACCAAATTCAAGTGTTCATTTCTTGATCCTCGTTTGAGCCAAACTTGGGAAAGATGTTGATTGGCAAGTTTGTTTGCGCTCATACTTCTTTGATTCTTCTAAATGATGATATCTCAATCGCTATTAAAAGGATTGCAAAATTAGCTAGTGATCAAGTTGAATCTTATTGGTCGAATTTGTTTGTTAAAAATCATTTAGAAGGTCTCATCTTGAGTGCTAGTCCTAGCGATGGTGTTACTGCTGCAATTTTACTGATCCCAGCTTATGATATTGGTGAGGCTGCAATTGCTGCTACTTGCTCTACTATAAAGAAGAAGAAGAGAGAATCAATGGAAAAGGCAGAGAACAATGACGACACAGGTTTCATTTTGTTGAATTAGGATCTCGTTCATTGTAATTGAGTTCTAAACTTATTTTAGTAATTTAACCTAAAGACTAGCACTAAAAAAAATCTAATTCATTAAAACTCATTAAGTGAGTTTTATTTGTTAATAACCTTATATATCATATAGGACAAAATACCAAAATAATTATTCTCTTTTTATTGCAAGTTTAATAGTACTAAATAGAATTATTTGTATTATTTTAGAAAAATTCATAGTTTTTTTTTTAATAAGTGCACCAAATATAAAAAATATATATATTTTTCAACAATACAGAAAAATAGTAAAACACAATATGTTTTCATTTAAATATTTTTTTCAGTAAATACTTTTATAAGCAAATTATTTTACAACAAACAAATAAAGGGATCCACCCGTAGTATAGACTGTTTTTACGATCATTTGTATCCACAAAATTCGTGTTTATTAAAGACTTTCCCTTTTCAAAAATGTCTTCGAAATATACTCCAATCTTTCGGGTGAAAAAGGTCGGAAGTAGAAAACAGACGGTGCATTATACGGCTTCCAATCTCCGAGGACACATGCTTGCCGTTATCCTCATTCTTATTTTTAATTTTATATTTTCTTGGTGAAGACTGGGAGTGGGTTACTTACTGTTCTAGATTACAAGGGGGGATTGGTGTGGGGTGTTGCCGCTTCTCTCTGTTCTTGTGTAGATGAGATGACTTATGGCGATTCGATGTGTCTTCTCTTATCTCTCTACGAGCTCATTTTCATTGGTTAATACTTTTATTATTCATGAAACGGCCTGCCCCCCTTTTTCTTTTTTTTTTTATAATAATATTTTTTGTAAGAAAATGAAAGATTATATTATGTTTTCATTATATCTTTCCATTTTATTAAACAATAGGAAGATACCACAAAACATGACCTTTCCCTTCTATGGGTGGCGACATGTGCGATGAGTTGTGGACCCCCTCATTGATATATATATATCTATATCCACGCCTATGATTACAACTCGACCGACATTTGTGTAGTCAAAAAGAATACTGAACAACAACAGTACAGGCTCAAAACACAAATATTAAATAAATAAACAAATAAAAAGGAGGAGGAGGAGGTGAAGAAGAAGAAGAAGAAGAAGACCAGAAGACCGTGAAAGGAAATACGAATGGCATAGGCATGAGAGGAGCACGTTAAAACAAGGCCCACTTGCCCACAATTGGATGAGGTGGGAAGGGAAAAAACCATGGAAGCAATCGAGGTGGGTCAACAACCTAAAAGATTCTATCTAGTTTTCATTTCACGGCCCTCGTTATTTTCAAAGTCTCTATCATTCTTTCTAGAAGTTAATAGTACTTTTAAGTTTAGGTAGATGCACAATCCATCCGAAGCCTAATAAAAATTTAACGTGGCCGGCGAAGTGACAGGCTCTGGTTTCTGGAAAGCCGGACGATTTATAGGCAGGTTGGTGGAGACGAGCCCGCGTAGTTGTATGTTTTAATAATAATTGCAGCCATACCCTCTTTGGTAATGTGATCTCCTTTGACATAAGCATGTATTTCTCTCCTTTAGTTCTCCCAAAAAATAAAAATTAGGCACTGATTTGATTGCCAGCCGACTGTATAAACTTTATGATCTTGACAACCATTAATTTCTTATAGTTAGTAATTTCGTGTGTCGATCTATCAGTCAACTCCAAAATTTTAAATCATTAAATGTGGTTCAAAAATAAATTTTATATTAAATTTTAACATATTATATCGTATGCAAATTTATTAAATTAAAAACATAAATAAAATATCTCGAGATCTTTGAGTTAGAAAGACTCTAACCTTTTACAAAACTAATTATTATGGAAATAATCTACAATAGTTGCATAATCAAGGAAACGACAAGCAATAGTTACATCATCGTACAATGAAGAAAATAATTAAATTTTATTGTAACCTCATGTTTGCTTATGGAAGAGAGCAACAGTAATATCGCAATAATATGTTTGACTCCTTTTCTTATATTATTGTTCATTTATTCTCGCCATCATGGGTCAGCATGTGCACGGCACACCCCTCATTAATCTATTCGTGTAACTCGGTTAGAAGAAAGAAAGAAAGAAAAAAAAAGGCCAAAAAAATATAATAACTCATTATCTATTCTATAATATGAAATTAACAAGAATTTTTATTCGTGGTAAATAGGACAACACCAACCAGACGTATAAAATATGTGAAGGTGAAAAGAGTAAAAAACCTAAGGTAAACTGGGAGAAGGTGACAGTGAGACGGAAGGATATAATACCAATTTCAAAAATTGACCAAGATAAAAGTTCGCTCAATTAAGATATGGGTATTAAGGAATAGAGAAAAAAGCACGATTGACTGCAAGCAAGGCAACACGAGGCAGACAGTTAGTAGGACAAAACAAGGATTTTAAACCAGAAATCCGGAGGACGCTTTAGGCAAACATACTGAGTCTCTAACTAACAACACCACTTGATATTTTTGAAAGAAATGGGCCCGTGCAAGCGGGCCTGAACAGAAGTATAATTGATGGAGTTCATTAGCTAGCAAAAGGGAGATCAGAGTAACCTAATGGCGGTGTGGGGGGCATCCGAGAAACTGCAGTTCAAAATTGGGAAGGCTATTGTAACGGATCGCAGTCGTTACACTCTCGTATCGTTTACAAAAGAGGGGAACTTGAGACTTATAAGCGGGTGTATTGCATACCCGAACAAGCTGTATTTTAGAAAAAAGGTAATGATCCCATGACAGAGTGGTATCAAAGTCTACTCATCTCGTTATGGTACCTTGACTTGACGCAAAATACTGAAAAATTGGCTCGATGCGTGTTTAAAAATATCGACGAATACATCTATTAATTTGGTGTCCTTTTGAGAAAAAGGTAATGAGCCCGCGACACTATGCCTGCGTTACTCGGTTGCCCCCGCGTTAAAGTCTTCGTATTTTAACAGGAAAACCAAAGTAAATTAACTTCATCCCTTATAACCGCCGGGTGAATTTTATTTCTTTCTTTTAACAGGAAAAAACAGAGCGTATTAGTTTATTTTTAACATTTTCGAAAAACTGAAGTAATTGCAATGAAATCACTACATCTTCAAAAACCATTCTATTTATATATATATATATATGTATGTATGTATCTTTGCGAGTTGCTACAAATGTTACTCTAAAAGGAACTAATACAAATTAAAAGGACAGTCCAAAAATAATTTATGACTAAGAGGACCCTCACTTGACCACAGAAAATGATTTGAAGGACTTATTAGAAAATAATATGCATCTTTGAGTGCAAATGTTTCTAGTATCAAATCATTGAAGATGGGGAAGTTGGTTACTCTCCTCCCGAAATTGACAAGAAAAAGTGGCCCCCCACAAAAAAGAAAAAAAAAAAAAAAAAGGAAAAAACAGACGAGAGCAAGTGGGTACAAGTTGGCGGGTGGTTATCTTCTAGAATCCCAATCCTTTCTGCCAAAAAGACAGTGAAACGACCATAATAGTTATGGGTGAAAAAGAAAGAATGGAAAACTGGGAGACCACATCTGGGGAAAAGAAATTCATGATTGTTCTGCAGTGTACAAATTTCAAATTATGAATATAATTTAAGCATAAATTCTGAAATATTTAAAAATAATTAATTTTTATATTATATATAATATATTTTATAATATATTAGCATTTTATATGTAATATAAAATTAATTATATTTATTTAAATTTATTATTTTTACATTTATTTAATTAAATTTAAGATAAATTTTAAAAATAAATTTAAATAAATACAATTAATTTATATTTTATATATAATTTTTATATTTTATTAATATTTTATATATAATATAAAATATCTTATAAACAATATAAAATTTAATTATATTTATCTAAATTCATCCATTTTAGTCCTTTTAATCAGACTCATCTCATCTAGAAATCACTTTCATTGTAAATGTGAAACATTATTATTGAAGTTCACCATCTCATATGTCAAATAATTAAAAAAAGTACCGAAGTTTCAATTTCCATATAATTTAATTGAAAAGTCACTCCAACTAAAACTTCAACAGCTAAACTCCCTTCACCTGTCGCTAATTAGAGAGTTACATTTACTTTATTAGGAATATATTTTAAAGAATGTTTTAATAATTAATATTATAAATATTTATTTTTAAGATGTCAAGTTTTAATATTTTTCTAAAATAATTAAAATTAATAAAAATATTCCTATTATATAACTTATAATTTAACATACTTTTTAATAAATAAAATTTATTTTTTATTTAGTCATCCATCTAAGCATTATTGTATTCACATACTTATTTTTTTAGACATGTTGTCTCTTGGTAGCCTAATAATATCTAAGATACTGCTCTTGTTATTGTTCAAAAATATTTATCATTCATCTTAATGAAAATCCTTTAGTCACAAAAAAAAATAAAAATCTAATCTCACACTTCTATTTTAGTCATTCACATATAAAAAGCATCCTCTCTATATTTTCACGAGCCTAAGTAAGAAAAGATAGATAACATAATTGGTTGCATTAGGGAACTTAGATATCATCTAAGCCAAAAGGGATGTTCTATTTCAGTGATGACATTACCAAAATTAGACAACAAATGAAATTCAAGGCTAATATGTGGTCATTGGTGTATAGAATAATAATGGGGGCAAATTAATGTAATCTGCAAGTGCCCCCAACTACATGAAAAGTAGAGCTACCCACCAAATGCTGCACTAGCGTAATTGCAGCCACTCGTCTTTCTCACCAACTCGGTCAAACACCATTTGCTCGATGCCCCAAGAAAACCCCAAAAGAATAAAAATAAAATCCAATTAATGAAGAAAAGGAGTGGGGGGTCCGAGTCAAGTGCATCCCTCTCTCCTCCTCACCGCCTCCCATTTATATTCCCTCCTCTCTTCCATATTCTCCACTCTCTTCTTTCCTCTCTCAAATTTCGATCCATTTCTTTCTTATGTGCACAACAGCTGATCCTCCCCGTCTCTCTCTTCTTCAGTTTCTCTCTTTCCTTCTTGGAACACCAAAAGAAACTTTAATTATTGCGAAACCATAGGTGGAATAGAATTAATATATACCCGGGAAGAAAGAGAGGCAGCAAGCATGGGCAGATCTCCTTGTTGCGAAAAGGAGCACACCAACAAAGGTGCATGGACCAAAGAGGAAGATGAGCGCCTCACCAACTACATCAAAATCCATGGCGAAGGTTGTTGGAGGTCTCTCCCTAAGGCTGCTGGTATAGTGCTTATATATATATATATTCTTCGTACTTTTAGATTTCTGCCTCGTTTAAACAAAAATTTGTCCCATATATTATTTTTTTTTTCAAAAGTAAAAAAATACCATACGGTTGTGCTTCTGGGTTTGATCATTAATTCACCTATTATCATTATTGTTATGTAGGTTTGCTTCGATGTGGCAAGAGCTGCAGGCTTAGGTGGATAAACTATCTGAGACCGGACCTCAAGAGAGGAAACTTCACCGAAGAAGAAGATGAGCTCATCATCAACCTTCACGGCTTACTAGGAAACAAGTAATTGACTTTTTTGAATTGATACTTGGGGTCTCCCTTCTTCTTCTTCTTCTTCTTCTTCTTCTTCTTCGATTATTCATTTCTACTTAAGTGAATTGGCATAGAAAAAAGACAAACATTTAAAATTTAGAGGGAAAGTGAATAGCTTTTGTTTTTTATTTTTTGGCCCTCTGAAGTTATAATGAGGGACGGTTAGTTTTAAAATGATTAATTTTAATTTAGCCGGTTGGAACTTGGAACCTGGAACAGGAAAATTCAAGTGGGTCTTGATCAGTTTTGGTGCCTAACTAAAAGGGTTGTGCTTTTTGGATATTTCAGATGGTCCCTTATTGCTGCTCGCCTGCCAGGAAGAACAGACAATGAAATAAAGAACTACTGGAACACCCACATCAAAAGAAAGCTCTACAGCCGTGGAATTGATCCTCAAACTCATCGCCCACTCAATTCCAGCGCCGTCACGGCCACGGTCACTACCGCTGCAACCAAGACAAACACTCTCGGAAACGGCAGAAAGAGGAATAACAGCTGCAAAAACAGCAACCACACGAGCAAAACCAGCATCTTTTCAATATCAGAAACCAAAATCTCGGACACCCCATTTGTGCAAGTGCTAGAGTTTGTCAACAAAATGGAGGTTACAAATAGCAGCAGCTCCAATAATGTCAAGGCCCTTACAGACTCATCAGCAGAAGATTCCAACAGCAGCAGCGGGGTGACCATAGAAGAAGCATACCCACAACTCAACCTTGAGCTGTCCATAGGCCTCCCGGTAACACAGCACCAGCAGCCTCCTCAGGTTTCATCAATCAACCTTACCGACTCGAAGCCAACAATCCGACCGCTACCACCACCACAACATCATCATCCTCAGCGGCAGCGGCAGCAGCTGTTCACGTATCAACTATTTGGGACATCTCACACTCCAATTGCTGCCGAAACTGTGTGCTTATGTTGCAATATAGGTTTCCAGAATAGTCAAACTTGCAGCTGCAATGCCAATGCCATAGAAAAAAAGAGTGCTAACAGCTGATAGTCCCCACGGATGTTACAGTCCACCTATGTAATTTGATATGATTTTAAAGACTTTAGAAAATTTTCCACATTGAATTTTGGGCTTTCAATCATCCAATCTCTCTTTCTTCTTTGTCATGATTAAGGCAGCTAATTATCTTTTTCATCAAAGCTACTTTAGTTTTTGGCAACTTATCTCTGTAAGCAATTTAAATTTCAAAGTACTTAAATTACTATTGTCCCTTAGCAGACCAAATCTGATCTGAAAGGTTAGTATTAGTTTGCAATAAAGCATTGTTGAGGTATATTTTTCAATCCGTTTAAAAGGTTCTTGCTTTCACGTTTTTAATCTTTTAATGACAATTACAATTATAATGATCGGAACTACAAATGTGCACGTCTATTTGGCTAGCACAAAGATGTGAGACGCTAGATGACTTTGCAATAACCAAAGAACAGGGTTAATCGCCACTCAAATTGTATGCTTATAATCAAATAATTTTGCATCTTTAGGATTGAATTGAGATTGCCAAATGGTCGTTACTACTTTTATTAATCATATGGAAGCCACTACATAGATACAAAATTGATTGGATACAAATAAATACAATTAATAAAATAATGTAACTTCTTTACTTTTTTTTTTTTTCTCCCATCATTAACTCATTTTTTTGCGTCGTTATAATTACATGGTAACGTTTTATTAACTATGTCTAACTATACTCATCATTTCTCTAGCAAGATTACTTTAGTAAACCAAGAAAAGACACCAAATTACTTTCTTGGAGGGTAACAATTACTTGTTATTCGAGCATTTATGAATGAAACACATTCTTGCAGGGCTTTTAGCCTTTCTCATGAACAAAGAAGAATATCACGTGACTCTTAACAATTTTGGTTTGGAGAACATGTTCCCAACTTTATTTTATTTTATTTTATTTTATTGTTACAATAAATAAATGGCACATGCATTGTCAAATAAATTAGAAGCAAAAACCTAAAAGCTAGATTGCCTTCATCTATAATTATTTTATTTTGCCTACTAAAGTAATTTATCAATCATGCTGAAATGCTTAGTTCAAAATCAAAACTACTAATTAAGAGATGTCGAATGTAAATTAAGATTTTCAAAACTTGAGGTACTTATCTCATAATGACATAATGTAGAAGATACATGAACAAATTTTACCTAAAAATAATCTGGCATGAAAACAGCTCCCCAAGAGCTTAAAGTTGAAAGCTGGCTCAAAATAATTAAGAAAGTCAATTTGCATGCTTATACTCTTTTTACGCTAAAGAAAGCGCCGCTAGAAGAGGGGCTAGAAAAAAGAGGAGGGGGCCGGTTGAGGATGGGGAGGTGGGCCTGTCGTGGGTTTTGTCATGTGCCGCAAGGTTGGCCAGAACATGAGAGTAGTTTTGGTAGGTAGATGGGTGATGTCAGCTTAGACAACTACCCTCTGTCTCTTCCCATAAATTCCCAGATTCTTCTGCTTCCTGTCCCTTTTACGTCTTGTCCGCTACTTGCTTATCTTTATACTCGTGTTCTTGTTCTTCTCTCAGAAATTTTAGTATTTTCATTTATATGGTCAATTGGTGCACTGTGTCGTGGTATGGGTTCCATGTGGAATGGCGACACATACAACAAAAAGCAATCAACATATAGTGAATTTTTGTCTCTCCAGAAAATTCAATACCTAACTTGCTTATCTCACTTGTTTGGGCAATCTTCTAGAAGGGTTATGGAAAAAGATCACACCCCACACTTACCTAACTCACTTATTTTTATTTTTATTTTTTATTTTTTTTATCTTTTGTCACATGACGATTAGTTGTGTGGTTTAATTTTTCTAGATGAGAGGGGTGGAGGCCTACGCGATGTAGTGAAAATGACAATTGAGGTGGGAAGGAAACGAATTTGGTACATTTACGTATTCATCAATGTTTTTGTCTGCAATTAAAGGGCCTATAATTGGGTTGGAAAATGCCTCAAATATGATTAACTTCGTAGAATCTATTGTAATGTAGGGGTCCTTTGCCGTGAAGATTTGGGGAGAGAGACTTCAATTAAAGAAAACACTTGGTGGAGGATGACCAAATTTAGGTAAAATTAATAAAATAATTTAGATACTATAATAATACCAAAAGTGAGTCAACAAAAAATTTATTAATTTGATTCACCTGTATCCATTAATTTCGTGTGTATATCACTAAATCCTTTCAAATAATTCTCTAGATTGGATGAATAATGTTGTCTAGCATGTATGGTCAAAGGAGATGGTTACGTTTACAATTGATAATTTTTTACGATGAATTGAAATCTCTCAAGGATGAAAGTTTAGAATGCTACGCTAGTAACGAGTTTTCATTAAATCTATCGAGAGTTCTATTCGATTTACGATTATAAAATAGCAATAACTTGCACTTTTCTTTCAAAAAAAAAAACAAACAATTTCACGTTTCTATCTAAAATTTTAAATTTAAGACTTTCAAAACGAATGTTTATGCTTTTCACCCCTTGGATGTGTTTACGAAGTTATTTTTTTTTTATAATATTATCTTTTGACTTTTAAAGATGAACTTAATGCAATAAGAGATGAAATTTCGTGCCAGAAACCAAAACAGATTGAAAGAACTAACTAAATAAGAAAATCTTTGAATTCCATAGTTTTCAAAGAGAATATTCAATTTTCAAGATTTTTCATTTCCACGATAATTCCTAGATTTATAGAATTTCACGAATTTCAAGATCTTTGTACTAAAGAAGACTCTCCGTAGATTTTTATACACATTTTTTATATAGTTTTAGGTTGAGACTTGGGAGATTTATGTTTTATGACCAATTATTTCATAAGATAGCCATATGACATGACGGTAAAATATTTTATTATATTATCATAGAAACTAAAATCAATATTTTGTACTTATTTAGTAAAAAAGACTAAAAATATTTTTTTCAAAAATTTCAAATATCTCTGAATTTCAAAAAATATATATTATCTCTGAATTTTAAATTTTTAATTTATTTAAAAATCTAGACTTGAATGTGGGGCTGTATGAAATAGTATAAGATTTTATGGTGTAGTTGACAATTGTTTAAAGTGAAGAAACCGAGGCTTGACCACGTAAGATCAATCCTTCCTCTTCTTGTTCTTTTTTTTTTTTTAATTTCTTTATTCCCCCCCCCTTTTCTTCTCCCCATTCAACGTTGCCTTCTTTTTTTTTTTTTTTTTTCTTTATTCCTGGTTTTCTTCTTCTCTTCAGTTTTTTCCAACCGCCCAAGCCTCCTTAGACGGCCCTCCTCGCCATCCTTCTTCTCCTCCATGCTAGCGACCATCACTCTCCCCTCCTCCGCACATCAATAAATGGTTCCCCTTTTTATTGTCAATCACCATAAAGTCACTAAGAAGAACATATTTGGAAAGTGATTGGGGAAGATTGAAGCTTGCAGCGGGTGATTTGTCCAAAAACAAAACTCTAAGTTGAGAATTTCAAATTTGAGGAGAACTTTTCATGTTTTTGTTTTAATTTTTTATTTAATAGGTATTTTAATTGATTGGATAAGTTAATATAAACATCGAACAACGTCGATATATTGTTGAAGAAGTGGGAAAAGGAAACAATTGAATTTAATTGAAGCAAGAAGAGAAAATTTTAACGTGAAAAATTTACCAAAGAGCTATGTTATATCTATAAAATTTCAAAATTTTTTGAACCGGTAAAGATGCGTGAATTGATGGCTTACTTTTTTTGGGCATTTGTTGTCATGATGAACTTAATTTCACTTTTTTTTTTTTTTTTAAAAAAATTCATTCCTCATACTCAATGTCTGAGAATACGAATTTCATAGTTTCTTTAGATACGGTGAAGCACGTCATCTTATTTTGCTCTTTGTAAAATTAGTGAATCCTCTTCCTTATAAATGTGTGACTATTGGAGTATAAAATCACATATTATATTGCGTACTTCAAGTTGAAATTTATATTTGCCATTTATAAAATTTTCTTAATATTTAACATTTAACGAGCAACTTTATGCTAAAAAAAAAAAAAAAAAAACTTCTATTTTATAAGAAAACATTCTGAGGAAAAGGTCAACTCAACATGACAATGCCCCTTTTAAGTCAAACGTGGTAGGAAGAAACTCAGAGTCAATCGACTGAAGGCAAAGGTTCAGAACGTTGTAAAGGCAACGTGGCACTGCTCTCTTCCTCCGCCTTTGCATATGGGTGTGATTTTATGAAGTTGATAACCAAGTCTCTTCGATTGTAATAAGCTATGTTGTATTAAGCCACTCATAAATTTGTTAGGTGGAATATTATTAAAAGTCGAATACCTGATCTATTTTTATATTTCGTCCAATAGTTTAATTTTTTAGGTGAATCTTTTTCGATATAGTACCGGAATATTTCTTACCAAAAAAATCTTAAATTCAAAAAAAAAAAAAAAAAAAAACTACCCTTATTCTTCCTATGTCATCCACGTGCATATCATCCAAATCATTAATGTGATAGCCAGCCCATCACTATTATTCGAGAAAATTAGGTAATTATCCCTTCAATTCGGTGCCCTTATATAATTCAGCAGTGTGGTTATCACGGTAGTTTGCAAATCAGTGACAATTGACAGAGGGTACCCTCCATTGCAACTTCGAAAAGGCCATTAATGCTCACCTCTTATGTTCGTGATCAAACCTTGTTCATCTGAATTGTATATTAAAATATTCTTTAAATAAAGGTTTTAACATCTAATCAACTGGGTTAACTCTAGGTTAGGATTTAAGGATGTCGTTCTCTCATTCTCATATTATTTTGAAGTTGTATTAAGTTTCGTTTTTCATGGTATCTAAGAATGAGTTTGGTTTTCAATGTCATAATCCCAAACACCAACAAAAAATAATTATTTCAAATTAGTCAATTAATGGGGTTGATTTTTTTTAATTTCCTTTTGTTTAGATCAGTCTATGAGAATTTATTTTCCAATGTACCCAAAAAAAAAAACAAAAAAAACAAAGAAGTTTGTGTGAATTAAATTTTCAACCCCTAGTTTATCTCCTAAATCATATGGATATGTGTTATGCCACAATCAATAGTCCACGTATAGTTAAAAAATTCCATATTACCAGTTACAATTATAAATTCACCCCAAAGGAAAACCCATTTACCGAGTCAAACATAACACCAATCCACTAGATGCAAAAGGATTAGCTCCAATTAAATGACCATCGAAGCAAACACTAACAGTGGTGGTTACAAACTTCGTAAAGAGTTAAGAGCATCATCTAAGGGTAATACAAGCAGTGACAGATCCAGAAAATTTTTTTGGAAAAGGCAAATGTATATGTACATATATAACAACAACAATTACCCACACACACACACACACACACACACACACACACAGAGAAAAAATTCTCTCTCCATTCTCCACGAGTTTCCACATTTAAAAATATTTGAACCATCTGTTTATTTTTCATAATATCATATATCTTTTCCACATGAGTAACTATACAATTGTTTATCTATTCATCTCCTATGCAATTTGCACAATCGATTCCTTATAAAATTCATTGCCGAAAAAACTCTTTCTATTGTAGATATCGAAATTCCTAGAATTAAAACTAATTTCAAAAGTATATTCACCTGCATGTAAAATATATTTTTGTTGCCTTGTGTGAAAAATCGCCAAGTTCTTTAAATTCTAAGAGTTTAATATCTGAATGAACATACATAATATAATTCCCAATTTAATTATCAATTCTCGTGAGTTATATACAATAAAATTTAGACGGAAAATATTGAGGGAAATAACCAAGTTTTTGCTTATTATAAGCAGTCAAAGAATTTTTATAAATAATAAATAAAGGTTAGGAATATTTTTTCAAAAGTGTAAATCTACAAATTGATGAAATTTGGAGGAGGAAAAGATCTATAAATCAATTCTAAAATAAAGTAAGGACAAAAAAAAATATTGGGGCAATTTTCAGAGAGTATGTTAGACAAAAATAAATTTATATTGAAAATAATAAAGTTATTTAAAATTATATAACAAATATCATTCTCTTTAAAATAAAATTTGTTTTTATAATGATATAATCAAGTTATATCAAATTTAATCGGGAGATAAAATTAAGTATACTTAATTATAATTTATACTACTAAAATTAAATTTTTAAAAGGTTTGTATATTATTTAAGTTTGTTTTATATAAAAATAAAAAAAAATATATATATATATATATATATATATATATATATATATATATATTTGGGTTAAATGAGGATCATTATAAAGGTTATTTGGCCAAAAATAAAATCTATTGATACCAATAAAGGCAATTCTTTTAACATGATTTTTAATGAAAATACATATTTTTATAACCATTAAATAAGTCAAAAGACATGTTTAATTTTTATTTTAAAACCATTCTAATTATCTCCCATCATTTTCAAAATATTTGAAATATAATGAATTTTTTGGCAAATTTGAAAGTTAAATGTATAAATAAGCAAGTCTTACAAATTAAACTTTTACATAACAAAAAATTACATTATAATAACTTTAAATAATGCAATAAATAAATTTTAAATTAATTAATTTTATTGATAAATTATAGAACTAATTCACACAAATAATTATATAGTATTATATTTTTTATTTTTAATTAATTGATGCATTAAATATCATTATATTTATATTCTTTTTATGAATACTTTAAAGTCCAACTCTTTAATTTATTGTAACAATATAAATATTTCACATTCATATAAATAAACTAGGACTCTTACTATAAAAAATTCTTTCAAATCTATTAAAAATTTTAAAAACCCATTCTTTCAATTTTACTATAGGAATTAAATACTATACAATTTTAAGATCAAAATAATTAATTATAGTATTTTAATTATACTAATGATATATTTTTAATTTATTAAATTTAAAATTTGATATTGTATTAAATATTGAGTTAAATATTTATTATGAGTGATTTGTATATATAAATTTGAAATTCATTTATCTGAATATCTTTTTTATCAAGACTTTTGTTAATTTTTTAATTTTGATTGATTAATCAACTAAGATCAATGCACCTTTAATTAAGTAATTAATGAATTATCATTTTACTAAAAATTTCATGAATTTAAAATTTATTATATGTATCTTTTTTTTTTTATCTTTTAATCGCAAGAGTCAATTATATTAACTGATACTTAATAATAATAACAAAGTAACTTGGTTTGATAATTATCAAAATATCATAAATATTTATCATGCTTAAATTTAATAAATTTAAAATTCAATAGACATAATTTTTAGTGTCTTAATTATTTCTTCTTTTTTTCTTTGTATACAGTGCCTCTCTGCACTTGAAATTTTCAACTCTTACCATCTTTAAGGCTACAGCACGAATAATTGCCTTTAGGTTCTCAATCTGACAAGCGACCACAAAATTGCATAAGAATTAAAGTTTATATATATATATTACTTTTATAATAATACAATTAAATTATAGTGAATTTTTCTATAAAATAAAATAAAGTATAATTAAATATAATTTATACTATTAAAATTAAAATTTAAAAAAAATTATATATTTTCTTTTAATATATTTTTATAAAAATATATTTTTATAATCACTACATAAATCAAAAACAATATATCTAATTTTTATTTTAAGAATGTCCCAACAGAGTTAGATGCGTTACAAAAATTTTAAGGGAGCAATTATAATTAAATATAAACAAGAGGGGGGCAGGGTGGCAATTGCATCCCTCACCCGCCTTTTAAATACGTTCATGAACATGAGATTAAAGGGGGGTTGGTAATGGAGTTCATATTAATTATATTAAATTTATCTTTTATTTAAAAATATACGAAATTATAATATTTAATAAAAATCTTGATATCTACGATCTTTATTTGTATATATAAATGTTAAAAGACAAAAAAAAAAAGGATTCGAGTCAGATGTTTAATTATATTTGTTGCGCTTGAGTTCGTCTTCAGTCTGCTAATAATTCGGGCACAATAAAACCTAAGTCTTTTTTCTGTTCTTTTTTTTACTATTTTTTTTTTTTATAGACCGAATGAATCAGATTTCAGGATAAATTAAAATTTATAAGTCACAGTGAATATTTTAAGCTTTAAAAAAAAAATCATATGGTACGATCGAAATTTAATCGCAAAGAAAATGAAAAGTAAAATCGGGCAATAAATGATTACGATAGTATTGTTTTTTTTTTTTTTTTCCTGGGCAATAAATATTTTATTATATGTTAGAATATATACAATTATTATTATTTATTATTCATTTATTTATATGTATCGAGAGTGTAAAATCTTTTACTTTTATACTACCTTTTATTCTATCACTTGTTGTCGGTTATTGATCCATCTATTAATTTAAAAATTTATTTTTGTATTTATTATGTATTATAACAGATAAAAATACTTTTGTTTATTATGCATTAATTTGTACAAAAAATTTGAGTATATATATATATATATATATATATAATTTTTAAAATATTATAAATATAAAAATAAAAAATTATATGAAATTAATATGTTAAAATTAGTATTAAATATTAAATATGTACAACAAATTAAAATTTATATAATTTAAATGTAATTTACATTTATGTATATATATTTAAATATTATTAATTAAAAAAATTTTTTGCACATCAATGGGAGGTTAACTGAATAAGGTAAAAAAAAAAAAAAAGTCTAATAACCACTGATTCGGGATTAACCGTCGCATGACTATATTGATGTGTGACCATGAACATGAATTTTCTCATGAAGATTAATCTCAGTAAACGCCAAGCCAACTGTACCCAAATGTTCGCTAACTTTACACTTATGGAAATATATCAACCAGTGATATTAGATTCCCGAAAGCCTGTAGAAGAAGATTAAGCTCAACCCAACTACGCATGAAAGGCAGCCCCCCCCCCCCTCCACTGAAAAATGTTTACTTCATTAAAAGTTAAACGCCGCATTCAGAAGTTCTTGAAGACTCGGCAACATACTCTAGTTTTACTTTTGTTGCGGCTTCTTCAATCATTTTACCTTTATCTGCTGAGCCATCCACAGCCCTCCCTAGTCTTTTTAACCAAATGTCATAATCTAGTGGATAAGGGGTTCCACAAAGACTATCAACATAATCAGCTAATGCCTTCAGAAGAGGTGAGACCTTACCGAGCTGCTGCTGAATCTGACGTTTTGCCCAGCTTCTCTCCCTCCATTGCAAGGCAGATTCAATAGACTCTTGTTGATGCATGGTACCCCCACAAATAAAAAACAGGAGATAAATAAGGCTCTCTGCATCTGACGAGGGACACAGCTTTGCATGCTGAAGTGCATGTGACGAGGAGAACCTTAAATTTATCGATGAGCTGTCCCTGTCCTCGAGAACTGCACGTCCCCAACATATTGGCATATATCTGGCTTTTCCCGCTTGGGGGTCAATGACGCGTATTATGTTCTCAGGACAAATATCACCATGCTGGACATTTGCCATTGCTGCACTTCTTAGAGCAGTTAGGCAGTCTCGACAGCAGCGAGTTGCCTCTTCAGAAGAGAACGGGCCATCCCGAGTGACTACAAAAGATAGTGGCTCCCCAACTGGAGATGTCACAAGTATTGGGGTTCCACACCATGGGTGGTCGCAAAGGCCCCCAGGGTTCTGCTTTGAACAGGGACCGGGATGCAAAATCTGGCCAGAGGCAACTATTTCTGGCAAATATTTACTTGTAATTCCCTGCTGCTTGAAGATGTTTAACACTTTTGTTTGCCTCTGCACTTGATACCATAAACTCATGTCTTCCCAGGATGGCTCTAGTCTGGATGGGTGGGCACCAATGTACAATGTCAACAACTCTGTTGGATAATCTAGAGAAACAGCAGTGTAGTGAAAGTAATTCCCTCCTATGAAAGAATCCTGTATTTGAAAGCCTTTATGCCCCTGCCGTGGGTCATCCAACAGCAATATTTCACCCTCTCGGAGCTTCAAACGTGATACCTGCTTTTCAAGGTAGGGATCATCACCTTGGCAAAGTTCTATCACCTCTCCTTTATGGACCATCTGTTGGAAAGGGACCAGTGTTTTCTCACTTTGAGCAAGGTGGGACTCCATCCTACGCTTCTGAAGATGGAGCATATGATCAGAGGCTAATGATGATATTGACATTTTTGGTGGTCCATTCCACTGGACCATGGAATAGAAAGTTGCCAATAGTACTTGCAGAGTCCCTACGTCTCCCCAGTTGCCATTACCTAGCTTATTCCATACCCGGTCAACAGAGGAAACTTCAACATCAGCATGACATTTGATCCATTCAGTCACAGACTGATACGGATTAGTTGAACTCAAATCAAGTTTGTAAATATCACCACTAATCTTCACCACCCCACCAAACTTTGAATCAAAAACCAAAACAAAGACGGAGCTACAACCCAATGCATTGGACTTGCTCAAAGTCCTAGCAATAAGAATATGAACACCATAGAAAAGGGCTTCACATATACAACTGGAAGATAGTTTCAACTCATTTCCCGACAATATATCTGGTCTGAATAAGGCAAACTCCACCACTTGATCCCAATGAGCATGTGTATCACTCCCAGTTCTTGACATCAAAGCTAGACCACAAAGGTCTTCCACTCTTCCCCTCGAAATTGCTTTCTGTAGAGTGTAAAACTTTGATCCAGGATAACATGGACAAGACAAAAAGAATGGTAACGGCCCACTTTTGGGCCAAAATGTACGCCAAAGGCCAATCACAATAACATGAAGGAAATCTTCTAGTGCAAAATATTCCTCTTCTTTGTAATCATCAGAAGTAGAATGTATGCATGGCATGCGGAAGAGCTGTTGAAGTAGGACCCCCTCCAATGCTAAGTCAAGCTCACGCATTTCATCAAGCGAAAAAGGAGGCCTGAATGAATATTCCTTATTGATTGAATCTGCATGTGACTTTTGCAAAGCCCAGTCCTCCAGATTATTTGTAAACAGTTCAAGATTGACTAGTTTCCTTGCTGAGTCTTTTAGTGCTTTTAACACTCTTCTAGAAGAAGCATATTTGCTTGAAGTAGAAAGTCCAGATAAACTTCTGGAAGAAACAGCTGCATTGCATCAAATAAAAAATTTCTAATTTCGAAAAATTTTGACTGTGATAACTTGCATTTCAGAAGACACGAGGCAAAAAGTGGAGGCATGCTATGACATGCAATACACTCGTGCAGGCATGCTTATATTTTGAACCACATATGCAGAATATATTCCTGTAACCTGTGCTGATGATGTTATGTTGTATCATAGGTTTTTCTAGAATGATAAATTAGAAGCTATTATTACCTTGGATTCAGCTAACTTGAACTACCAAGCCTCCTCCCTCCCTCCCACCCTCTCCCCCCAAACCCTCCGCCCCAAAAAAACAAATCTTTTTTCTTGTGCATTGCATATTAAACGAAATACCAACAGGAAATTCAAGCAGGTTGAAATTGCCTATATGTTTATGGTACATTTTTCAACTTTTGCCACACTAATGAATGCAAATTAGGGTTTCTCATCACTCTATGAGCAAAGTGAGGTGTACTTAGAGGCAGATTGACATTTCAACTATATCAAACCATCCTTTGATACCAAGACTAACAGAAAATTTGATCCCCTACTAACAATTGCCTGAGCCAGATTTTTAGAAAAGTTAATATTTATATTACAAGACTTGTATTTCTCAAGATCAAAAGATAAACAAGCAGTATTATTGTAATTCTCATGAGGCATATGTGGAATTGGTGAGTACTATTATAAAATTAAAAAAAATAATGATATGAAGGGAAAAAAAGTTGAGATCAGTCTTTTTGAAGATATACAGACCAGAGCTAGACTTCCTGAGACCACCATCCAAACTCTGTCCAGGAGATGAGTCTAAATCTCTTTGCAGAAAACCTGACCCATAATAACAGCATTAGTGAAGTGCATTTAGCATCTTATGTGATATAAGCAGTGAATCCCTTCAAACAAATGTCAATGGCATTGTGATATATAAAACTAAAACAATGGTAACCAACCAATATCATCTATTATTCAACCCCATATCCATAGTTCTCCAAAATACACATGGTGCAATTTCCATTTGCATAACAATTACAGGGTAAGAAAAAGTACATATGTGCTTAAACCAGGGGAGTATTGAATGCATCATTCAGTTAACTTAAAGATTAATTGCCACGCTTCATTTATGCAATTCCTTTACGAAACTATCACCATGGAAGTCAATAGATTCACTGCACAAATTGCAAATTCTGAGTATATCACAAGGCTATCTTCCACTTTAATACATCTAGAACTTCACATAACATTACTTTTAATTATTATTTTTATTGTCACATGACCTAAATAATTTTGAAGCAGATAAAACATATCTAAAAGGGTTGCTCTATTATGAATTGGTAGTCATGAATTCAAGTTGTGGAAACATCTTTGCGAAAAAGCAAAGATGAGGCCACATATACCTGACCCTCCCAAGACTCCACTAATGTGGAAGTTTCGTGTACTGAG
This sequence comes from Bruguiera parviflora, assembly GCA_019804595.1. NCBI lineage: Eukaryota > Viridiplantae > Streptophyta > Magnoliopsida > Malpighiales > Rhizophoraceae > Bruguiera > Bruguiera parviflora. The sequence goes on from CM034046.1 coordinate 7,714,264, forward strand.
ATGCCTTTGTTCTTTTCTTTTTCTGTTTTTTTTTTTTTTTTTCCTTCTTATAAAACTTGTCTGGAAGCCAAAATTCTATGTACTAACATTTCTAAATTTCATGCGTCTAATTTTAAGTATCACAAACTGAACTAAGGCTTAATTTATTCTGTTTCAACAAATACAATCATTATTTAAATCTAAGTCCAAAATGTTCCTGCAAAGGCACAGATCCTGAGAAGAAATCATAAATCAACTTCCTATTTGGTGCAAACATGCTGTTCCTGCAAAGAAAAGACTTTAAATCATCTTTTTATTGTAAATGGACAGGCCTTATGATTAGGTGTTAGAACTAGAATATATACCTGATTTTTTATTCCTGAAACTTGCGTCAAAGTGCTTCCCAGGAGAAAAATCTACATCATTTTGTTGAAAGCCTGAAGCTCAAGAACATTAAATTAGGGAGTACTCACTGAGGAGATAAATATGCTTTCAATGCATGACACAAAAACTGATATTTTCACAGAACAGAGAAATAAGGATATGCTGGACTATCCCCAAGAGTATTTCAATTTCTATGCCCAAATGTCAGATAAAGGAAAATCAATATGTTGCAAGAAAGATAGGAGGCAAAGCACCATGTGCCCTGTCTAAGATCATACAGTTCTGTACTTTCCAAGAATAAACTAGTAGACAAAAAAAAAAAAAAAAAAGTAAAATAAAAAAGAAAGGTGCCCAGATGCAAGGTTCTTGTCATATTCCAATCAGACTACAACAATATGTACTTGCAATGAGATATCAGCATTTTAATAGATACCAGTTAGTGTTATGAAATCACAAGAGATGCCACGAAGTTGTCAACTTCAGATGAATAACATGACTCAAAGCAGACAAAATTTGTATCCTATTCCAACAAAAATTGGATAATGCCTTTTTTGTCTTAGTCACTGTGTACAGAGCCTGCTGAGAGAGATTATTTCTCTTAAACCTTCATAGTGGACTTGCTGTTACCTATGCACCTTTCAGGGGAACCACCTGTATACTTTGCACCACAAACTGACGGGAGTCCTAACCTCATCACCTGCCCTTTATGTAGATAGGTGTCTTATGTTATCACCGTACACCATTACTCATTATATAGGCACAACACACATCTCAGCAGCATGTCCAAGCTTTTATTCGTGAAATGGCTTTTGCATGCAAACATATAACTAAAGATTAAAGGAACATAGCTGGAAAAGACTTACTCGAATGATCTAATGTCCAACTTGTGGTAGCATTTTCTGGAAACCCTGAAATAAGTTTGATTCAATTTTCAGTTGTACTATAAATAGTGGAACATACTCATTTCAAAATGTTCAAACCAGTAAAAAATAACCAGAATCAAAACCAAAGACAAAGGTCCAGTTGGTTACAGCAGATCTTAACCAGAAGTTAATGCAGCAGTAGGTAAGTCTGGAATTTGTAATCTGTGATTGTCCATTTAAAGTCAGATGGAGCTGGTTCTAGGAGCATTATATTTCCACAGTACTAAAATGATAAAGCATTGAAGCACGTAAATTTAGAGTTTTGGGTGGCAGTTCTTAGTTCATACAGATATTTAAAGATCAATGTGGAGGTTCTTTGCCATATCCATCACCATCATCTAACCTAAGTGAATGAACGACCTGATCCTACCCAAAGGAGTTATGTTGGGTGGATGACAGGTACCTATCCTGAATTTCAGCCCTGCTAGTCTCCTACAAGCCATAAAACCATAGTTGTACCCACATGCATACATGACAACAAAGACACGCCCAAACGATGGTTTGTACCTGGATTTAGTTAATTTCAGAATGCCGGGAGAAAGAGGCATCAGATCTACATGACGCCATAGGGAGTCATTTCCTTTTTCCAAAGTCCAATAACCTCATGACGCAGTTACTGCTAACTTGTCACATATATATGTTCCTAAAAAGATTTGTTTTCTTGACTATATCTCCATCTTCAGTGGATTAGTCACTATCCTATGGGAACCATGCTAAGTAATGGGCTGGATGAACAATAAGCCAAACTACCGAAGCCTAGGCAGGTGACATAAACGCAGAATTTCGACCGACTCAACCACACAACTTGCAAAAATACAAATGCACGTATCATCCATTCAACAAAATTGTGCATCCATCTTTGTGTATCTGAGTGTGTAAGTGATCGTGTCAAGAAATTCAATGAAGTACAAAGATGATATCGTTTTTCTTCCTCCACATTGTGTGCCGCTAGCGAGCATTGGCTGGTCCTTGACCATCAACATACACCGGTAATACAATTATACAGCATATGTTCTCCCAGGATTCCCCATTTCCAGCGCATCATATGGTACAATAAGATGAGAGAGGCGCTAACAGCTAAACAAACAAAAATGCCAGCACGGACAAAGAGGTTGGGGGGTAGAGAAGGAAAGAAATTCCCCGAAGCTGCTCACCAGATTTCATGGCGAAAGCTCGACCAATTGTGATCCTGTAAACGTCGCAAGAGATGAGTCGTACTGCAAAATCTTAATCTCCAGATCCTCAGATATTTCAAGCCAGAGCACTATTCGGTACGAAGACAATATCTCGGACTACTCGAAGGCACCTCCACACTCGGGAATACAAACACTTGCAATGTGCGACCAACAAGACGGGGCCAAAAGAAAAATGAGAGATCTTTCAGCATTTCTTTGAAGAAACAGAGAGACCCAACTGAGAAACACAGTCAAGCTGGCCAAGACAATTAATTGAAAGCAGTAGCAGTAGTTAGTTATTGGCTTATTGCCAATGGGTATATCTTTCTCGGTCTATCCTATGAAATGGAAGCCTGTAAAAGACAAAAGGGTTTGATGTTTGCCGAGGATTAAAAAGAGGGAAGAGGACCACTTTTAAAAAAGAATAACAATAATAATAATAATAATAATAATAATAAAGCTGAGACATTTGCCTTTCCCTTGTATTCAATACAGGACTGATGCCGACCGGCCAGGTTTTTTTTTTTTTTTTTTAAATAATTTAAAAAAAAAAAAAAAAAAAAAGAAAAAGGAAAAGGGGAATAACAAGCAAGCACACAAACCATGGCAACGAGTGTTTCTTGTCCCCACCCCCCCAACCCCAACTTCCCATTCTTTGACAGCGCCCGGGGGGTCTTTCACTCCTGAAAGTCCCCTTTTTTCGCGTTCCTTTTTCATGGAACTCACACGTTAAACTGGTTTAAACGTCCCTTAATCGCAGCTTAATTGTACCGCAGGGCCTAGGTAATTTAATCCAAATTCATAAATTTTTATTGTCAATTGTAATAATGTATTAAAAATTAAAAAAATATATAATTTTCGATTAAAATAATATAATTTCTGAATATTTATTTTGAACGAGTATAATTCATTATACTGAGTTGATAAAAGTTGCAAACAAAAGTGCAATTCCCTTTTACGACAATTTCCTTCTACCAAGATATTCCATGTTGTTGCCCAACATAGCTTTTACCGGAGAACCCATCTTGCAGGTGCCTACTGCTTTTATTATTGTAAAATAATAATTAAAATAATAAAAAAAAGGCGAATAATGAAATGACAGAGTTCCTAAAATAATGCATTCTTCAAATTCTATGAAGCTCGCTTCGCTTACAGGGTCGAGCTCCTTTTTTTTTTTTTTTTTTAAATTTTTTTTTTAGTGGAACGCGCTCCTAAAATAACGAGTTTTAAATCTTTTGTGAAAAGAAAATTAAGAGTCTCTCGAGGGGTGCGTGCACGAGGTGTTAATCTTTGTAATAATGTCGGACACCATGAGTGTTTATTATATGCTTCGATCCTTGTAAATTCCGCAACATGTTAATCCTTGTCAGCTTCGTTGGCCGGCTAACTTGGTTGTTTCAAGGCCCCCCCCACTAAACCATAATTGCAATAATTGCCAACCACCACTAAGCTTTCTCATCATCTGTCTCTTTCTTTTTCTTTTTCTTTTTTTTTTAATGTCATTCATGAATTTTCTTTTTTAAAAAACAAAAATATAATTGTGTCGTAAATTTTTTTCCTTTTTTTTTCTTTTAAAGAAAAATAGATGAATTTAAGAAATATATATATATATATACAAGGGTTGTTCTTGCTCGATGCACGAGTGATGCAGCCTTTTGAAGATAATTTGACTCGATTCCACCATAGTGATGTATCTGGAGAAAACAAAGAAAGAAAATCATGATAGAATTATATGTTAAAAATTTTTAATTAATTATATTCAAAAATTTTTAATAATATTTTTATTAAAAATTTACCAATAATATGATCTTATTAATAAAAAAAATAATTTTATAAATTATTATATTATTTAAAAATATAATTTTAAAAATAATTTAAATATTAATAAATATTTTTAATTCAATTTAGAGTTTGATATAAAAGTTATTAGATTAATATAAAATTTTTAGATATATTAATATTTATAAATATATTTAATTTTAAAATTTTAAAACTTAACATTTAATAATAATATTTTTATTAAAAATTTTAATAAATGATATCAAAGTATATAGTTTTACAAACTAAGTATTTTCCATTTAATGATAAAGTATGTCTTTATTTAATATATAATTATTCTTTAATTTTATGAAAATCATAAGATTTTATGTTATTGTTCAGCTCTTATATGATTTTTTTAAGCAAAAAAATGACGCAGCATAAATTAATTTGAGTCACAAAATTACATCGTTGTCTTCAAATCGTGACGTAAGCCAAACGAAAGTTATGGACAAAGAAATTTGAAATCCTTATTTGTCGAAAAAATTGGCAAAATTGATTCCTTTATTAGTTATTAAAATTAAAAAAAATTAAAAATAGAAAAGGAAGACGGTTTGGTTTATGTTGCTGAAGGAATTGTTAATTCCTTGTTTATGGTGAAAGGTACAACGGCAACCATCATGTTTAAGTAACTTTTAACTAAAAGAAAATGAATGTTTGAAATTAATGAGTATCAAATTCATAATTGTTTACATTTTATTAAAATAAAAGGACTTACATAAGATCAAAATTAACAATAAATTAATTACCAAAGATGATTATGAATCCTTTGTTATTTCTAAAGGTAAAAAGTTTTAGAATCGCACTAAATTAGGTCTTATGGGAATTTAATTCATGTTTTGTATAAGAAAAGGATTGTTAGAAACCATTAAGTTAGAATGATTTTATTAATTAAAGGTAAAATCAATACCAAATTATAATATATAAAAACCCATGTTATGATCTATATCATTAATAAATAATAGACTATTTTCATGGATTGTATTTTTATGCATGTACTATTGTTATGATTTGATGGTTATTAAAGTAGTTACATAAGCATATTTTATACATATATTATAATTATAATTTATTAATTATCAAAATAATTAAATTAAAATGTTTAAATCTATGCATTGCTATTATTATTTATTACTCAATAAAATGGTCAAACTAATATATTTAATGACACATATAAATAAGTTATTTATTCATAATTTTAAATAATATATATAAATAAAAAAACAATTCAATAAATTGATATTATTAATAATTTGAATTTCAAGATTTATTAAAAAATAAATTATTAATTTATTATTAAAAATATAACTAAAATATATTAATATTTTAATTAAATATATGTGTTTATTTAAAAATATCAAATATATTTCATTAAAAATATTTAATTTATCTATTAAAGTTAATGATATTACTTATAATAGTATATTGTAAGATTTTTCAAATAAAAATTACAATATACTTTGATTTTTTATCTGACTTATGATTAATTCTAAACATTTATAGTCATGTAACTAGTTTGCTATTCTCGCATGTTTTATTTGTTATTTTGTTTATTGAATTAAACTTTTTTTGAATGATATGAACAAGTCAATTTTTATTTAATATTACAAATATAGACTTATACTATTAATGAGCAAACTTATTGCTATTACATATTCAAGTAATAAATAAAAGAAATTATATTAATAAGTTTAAGAATAAAATAACAGATTAAATTTTATATTTCTAAAAGTAACTATTATCAATAATAATAAGAAAATTGTTTCACAAATAAAATTTGCAAAAGAATATTTGTAATTTATGAAAAGACAATTTCATTTTACAAATAAGTCATTTATTAGTACTCTTATAAAAGAACTCAAGACTATGAAGTTTATTAGGTTTTAAATTATAAAAGAGTACATTATTGAAATAATTAATTTTGTAGTAGAATTTAAAGTCTTAAGATTAATAATAAATGACTTTTTCCTAATGTTGTTCATTTTAAACTTACTATTTCTTGAGTATAGGTCGTTTCAAATTTATTGTAATACTATTAAAAAGAAGTGGAATGTAAATGAATTAGTCAATATGTTTGTGTAAGAGTAAATAAGATAGAAAAAATAAAACTTTAAAAAACAATTAAAAGTGAAAGTCAACTAATTAAAAAAAGGAAAGAATTTGCTTATATTTCTCTGAAAAGAAGGAATAAAAAGGGCAATAACTTTCATTTGTGTTAAAAAGGTTAGACATTATTAAAGAATTACCTAAAACATAAGATTTAATGCAAAAATTTTTAAAACAGGAAAATTAAATGCTTTAGTATATTTTAAATCATTTTTGATTAAAATTTCTCATAATATTTAGTGGCTTTATTTTAATACTAGTATTTCTGCATGTATAACCTAATTATTTCATTTAATATAAGAATATAAATATTTGTCTTAATATATTTTTTAATATTTTATGTCAACTAAAATATGACAAAGTTTAAAAAAAATCCTTATTTATCATGTATCATAATATTAGAATTTAGTATGAATAAAGATTTTTCTTACTTATGGTAAAAATATTTTGGTCATATATCTAAAGAAATATTAGTGAAATTGGTCAATAATGAGATTCTTTTAAATCTAAATTTTACTAATCTTACAACATGTTTAAATTGCATTAAATATACCAAACATAACATGAAAGAAGCCATAAGAATCACCTAGTTTCTTGAAATTATATATGTTAATATTTATGGACCTTTTAATATTCTAACTCTTAACGAAGAATTATATTTCATCATCTTTATAGATATTTTTTAAAACTGTAGCTATATCTATTTACTTAATAAAAATCTTAATTATTAGATATTCTTAAGGTATATATAAATAAGATTAAAAATTATTAGAAAAAAAATAAAAATCTTAAGATTTTATAACAATGATAAATATTATAGAAAATATAATAATTTAGAATAGTGTCTAGTTTCATTGATAAAATTCCTTGAAAGTCAAGATATATGTATATGGTAAATTATGTCAAAGACACCATAACAAAAGGTGTGATAGAAAGGTGTAATTAAACATTAATGGATATGGTTAAAAGTATAATGTGTAACTCCACCCTACCCAAATTTTTATGGATGTATACAATTAAAACCACAAATTATTTGTTAAATAGGATTCCAAGTAACCAGTTTAAGGAAACCTTATTGAATTGTGGATAAGAGGGGAACCTAGTTTAAGGCACTTGAATGATTGAGGTTGCTTAGGAGAAGTAATAATCCGTATCAAAAGAAATTAGACTCTCAAACAATTAGTGGTTACTTTATTGATTACCTAAAGAAGTTTAAAATGTATAATCATAATCCAAGATTATGAGAACTAATGAAGCAAGATTTATTGAGAATGGTGAAGTTAGTGGGAGTAATAAATGTCAAAATGTGGGCATAAAAGAAATTAGGATAAATATTTTACTCGTAACAAGTCTTTCATCTATTACAATACCAAATATTATTTTAGAAATTAAAGGATATTTAGATAAAGAGACACTTCCTAAAGGAACTAACTCATAACTAACTAATTTAAATAAACCACAAGGAGAAGTATTAAAAAGTTCTTAAAGAAAAAAGTGATCAATTATTTCAAATAATTATGTAATTTATTTGCAAGAGTTAAAATTTTGATATTAGAATCAATAAATATTTAGTTTTATTTTCACATGTTATAGAAAGTATTCATCAAAAATAATTATGACATTAATGACTTAGTACAATTTAGAGTTATATCAGATATATGTGAAAACCATTTTTTAAATAGAAATCTTGGAGAGAAAGTTTATATGGATAAGCCTAAAGTTTGTTTGTTTGTTTGTTTGTTTTTTTCATTGAAGGTAACGATCAAATGGTGTTTAGACTAAATAAGTTAAATTATGGATTAAAACAAATTTCCCTACAATGATATATTAAGTTCAATAATATCATGATATTTTTTATATTCAAGAAAACATAACATTGATCGGTGTTATGTATCAAAAGATCAGTAGGAGTAAATTTGTTTTCTAGTTTAATATATTGCTTATTACTAATATTTTAAGTATATTATATGAAGTTAAAAAATTTCTCTAAAAGAATTTTATAATAAAAGATATGAGAGAGACATCTTATATGATAGGAAAGAAATATTTCATATTAGATCACAATAAATAATGATTGTCTCAAAATAGTTATATCGAGAAAATTCTAGAGAAATTCTATATGAAATAAGTATTCTTTTAGAGTTATTCTTATATATAAAGGTGACAAATTTAGTCTCATTCAATATTTCAAAAATGATGTAGAACATAAGAAAATGAAATCAATTTCATGTGCCTATGTTATTAGTAGCTTAATGTATTTATTAGCTTATACTTAATCGAATATAAGTTTCATGGTCAAAATGTTAAGTAGGTATAAAAGTAATCTTATAATGAATCACTAGAAAAATACAAAGAAAGTATTAAGGTACCTAAAAGAACAAAGAATTATATGCTTATATATAAAAAAATCTTAACTATTTAGATGTAATTAGATATTTAGATTCAAACTTTGCTAAATGTATTAATAGTAGAAAGTCCATTTATAGTGATTTGTTCCTATTAAAAGAAAAGGTAATTTTGTGGAATAATGAAAAATTATCAATCATTATTTCATCATTTATAAAAGCAAAGTATGAGGTATGATTTAAAGTTATAATTTATGCATTATTACTATAAAACTTTATTTTAAAACTTGATGTTGTCAATGTTATTATCAAATCATAGAAAATTTATTTGATAATTCCACAACGATATTATTCTCCAAAAATAACAAATACTTAAAGGGTACTAAACTTAATGAGAATTGAAGTATTTTGTCATTAAAGAGAAAGTCCAAAACCAAATAGTGTTAATAAAGGATAAATTGATCTCACAATAGTAGGTCAATAGGAAAGTCCATAACCAGCATTATATTGAGACCATATTCTTAAAACAAACCTTAGTTATACTAATGATAATTAATGATGTATGATGTAATGACATTCTAAATTCACTGATGTGTTTCTAACATATATTGTGTATTTTTTGTTATTTCATGATCGTGTACATATTATTATTTTAAAATTAATAAAAAAGTTTTATGAAATATTATTGTGGGCTATTATAAAATTATATAGATATTATAAGTCTCGTATGGTAGATTGTAAGTGTTGTAATATATAAAAAGAAGTATTATAAATAAATAGATTATAATAGTCATAACTCATATTAAACAATTTATCATACTATAATATTATGATAAAATCACAAGAGATTGTTATTATTATTTATACATAAAAATTAATGTAATAAATTTTAATTAGATTAAATGAGAGAATGTTAGAATGTTTTAATTAGTTATGTTAAAATATTTGCAAATAATATTCTTATTGAGGATTTGTTTATAATGTGTCTTGATTAATAAAGAACACTTTTGTAAATTTTTATAGTAGATAAAAATTCCATTTAAAGGCATGAATTATAATTAGGTTAGGAAAGAGAAATTGGTTATTAACTTATGATGAACTCTTCATATACATCAATGGTTTTAACTTTTGTAAACTTAACTATATTATTTACAGTATTATTTATATAAATATATTTAATTTCAAAATTTAAAAAATTAATATTTAATAATAAGATTTTTATTAAGAAATCTAACATCATAAATGCATTCTTTTAAGTGAAACTTTGTTATCTCATTTTCTTGCTTTCTAACCTATCATAAGGCAATATAACTTTAAGAATAGAAAAAGGGAGCCAATAGCAAAGTCTATGAATACAATATATCTGCTAGAAAATTTTAACATTTAGAGATTTTGACAACACCATAATTTATGAAAGAAACATGTTAAGTTAAATTCTTTCAATTACTATTTCAAGTACAAATATTGAACCAAGTTATCATATTTTAGGGGAAAATCACAAGGATGAAGGGTTTATTAATATAACTATTATACACCACTAATATAGAATCCATGATGAATACAACAAAAGTTTCTTTGATAGTAGAGAACTTTAGAGGAACTTGTCATATCTACTAAGAATTGCAAAAGTATTTATTGAATAAATACATAGTAGAAATAGTAATTTAAAATTTTGATTTTTAAGAATAAATCAATTGTTTGTTCAATATAATTACAATGTAACCTAAAAGATATGATAATTATTAGAATAAGTTTCAATTCTTTTTCTTCTTTTTCAAGCATATTAGTGAGTTATCTCAAATCACCATCGTCTAAACATCTAGCATTTAATGGTAATCCATATAGAAAAAAAAAGGAACTAACTTTTATAACTTAAAACCTTTTTAAGGAGATATAAAGGAGGAGGCTAGTAACCCTAATATGCTAAACATGTAGTATTTAACCATATTGTGAAATATTTATAAAGATGATGATTTTAAAATACTCTCAATGTGACTTATGCTAATTTTTAATAAATTGCACTTTAACTTTTATATTTTCAAATATCATATATTTGGCATAGATGTTTCTTAAACTTTTTAATCAACTCCATTTTGTATTTTCTTAATGTTTCTTATGTGTGTGGCTCATTAGGATCCTAATATGTTAGCAATGAATATAAATTATAGTCTTGATGGATTATATAAATTAAACTCTTTTAATTTACCATTAATTCTCTAATTAATAAATTCATATTCATAGATAAAGGTTAACATTTAGTCACCTATCATGACCACTTAAATGTTAGGATTTTTAAAGTGGTTTCATTAATCCCTTCTATGCATGATTTCTTAGTGTAACTCAATCCTTTTATCATACTAATATTCAAATTAGACATAAAGTATACAATTATTATTTATTATATATTATCTAATTATATTAGTTCATAAATAATCATACAGTTATTGATTCTATGAATGAGATTACAACTATATATAAATCATCATTTTACCTTTCATATGAATTTCAATACTCGTTAAAAATAAATTGAACACTCTCTTATGATTACTTTAGGATGAATCCTTTATTGATCACTTAATTATCTCCATATAGTTCATGATATACTAAACTTTATCCCTACAAGCAATCCTTGATTAGGATAATCTAAAAGCGAGATCAAAGTATACCAATTTCTATATGAGATAACTTAATAATGTTAAGTCTAAGGATCACTTACATGATCATCATATGAAAAATTCCTCAAATACATAAATAATGTTTATTTAGGAATTTTCATAACAAGTCAATTTTAGCAAGCACCTATATATTTGTTTAAGTATCTTTATATTTCAATTTATGAAATCAACTATTTTTTTATAAGAGAAAAAAAAACAATATGTGCTAGTCTCACATCTCTATCATTGTCTAACCTTGATGACACATTAATTAAGAATATTTAGAAATAATACTTTGATACAATAGGTATATGATAATTATGATTTTATCATAATTAACTTTATAAAAGTATATTTATTTCATAGACTTTATCTTTAAAGTTTATCGTTAACTATATTGTCATATAAATAATACTAAAAATAAAAAATGCCTTTAATTGATGTGTAATTGTAAGAAAATGTATTCACAATAACAATTAACACATTGACTATTGAGGCATACATTAATAATATCTCCCTATAAGAGGATGCAATAGCTTTTATTATGTTACTATCTTTGATATGCTCTTAAGGCTCATGTTGAATAACCTAGATAAGAGGTCATTAAGCAAGTAATGTCAAGACTTACTCATTTGTTTACATGAAATAAAAAAAGAGTTGTTGCTATTTATCAAAAAGCTACCATATTACTTTCATTCTTAAGGAGCATAAAAGACTAAGTTTATCCTTTTATAGTGAAATAATGCAAGATTGCTAACTATTAAGGCTCCAAATTATAAGAATAACAAAACATCTACTACATAAAATATATGAACATACTTGGCACATGATAGAAAAAATTAAATGAACCTATGCAAAAATTAGAAAGAAAATGATTAAACAAATGTAAAACTTAGTAATGATAAATAGACTAGAATAGCTTATAAACCACTCTACATTGGGTTTGAGAATAACATCAAGCTTGTTAACTTTTCTTTTTAGGCCCAACAATAGCCCCTTTAAGCCCCAAAAAGGCCTAAGAGATGGCCCTCTCTGCCCCTTATGTTAAAGTAAGACCTAACCCATAGAGTGGTAAATGTCACACCTATTATATTTGTATTAGACCTTACTCATATGAACTAACCAAACATGTATATATAGGGAAAATTAATACTTGTTAAAAGTAATGACTATTCTCTTTTTACTTACCTATTTGAGAACTATAATTCTCTATTAACTTGATAGTCAAATTGCTAATATTGAAGTTTACTTCTGATACTTAATAATGTGCTATTTTAAAGGACTTTACTAGGACTCAACCATTGAACCCCCATATTGGTTTAACTTGATGCCATTTTGACATATATCCTTTTTAGTAAGCAAAAGACATAATGTAGCTGAGTCTTATGAAGCACAATAAGTCTTAATGGTTTATAGATTATGCCTTGCTAATGACTTCCCAAAATTTGACAACTTATGTGTTACTCAGGTTGTTTAGTAGACAATTCATTTTAAAGGTGGCAAAATCATCCAATGCATGACGATAGTATTATTAACTTCATAGTCATATAAGGCCTAACATGCCCTTTTTCCTAAGAAATCATAAACTTTATTATCCCAGAGAAATTTAAACAACCAAATTTAAATAGCTATAATGATACAAAAGACCATAATGATCACTAAATTTGATTTTGAACACTGATATCCCTTCATTCCACGTTGGATGCAACAATATACAAGGTGTTAGCCCGATGGTGGTACAAGATTTGATCAGTAGAGAAGCTATTTCTTAATGAGATTTGTAACTAGTTGACTATACAAAAAAACCCAGTGGCTTATCTCATGGTAAGGCAAGGCAACAATAAACCTTTACACAAATTTGTTAACTAATTCAACACAAAGATACTTAAGTTGGAAAACCTAAACCTTAACATAACACAAGCAATGTTCTTTTACAATCTTGTTAAGTCTTACTTTTTTAGGTCCCTAGACAAAAAATCTCCTTTAAACTTCATTGACATAATGTCCTAAGTAGAAATGTTTATCAATATAAAGAAGGCAACCAATGCCTAAAAGGAGATGCAAAATAGATAGCTAAAAAGAAATTACACCCTCAAGAAAAGATAAGGATAATTGTTGAAGGGAGCGAGAGATGGCCCCTTATCAATACTAAAGGTGGTAAAATGCCAACCCTAACCCCCCTCAATCACAACCCTATAATCATCAAAACTTATGAAAGTGTAGGGATAGGAGTTACTTAGACAACACACAAGGATGAAGTCAGATCTCGACTATAATGATGAGACTAGGTATTGCAAATTCCATAAAGATCATGGATATAAGATAAAAAAGTGTCATAAGCTTAAAGATGAAATTGAAAAATTGATCATGGCCAAACACCTTGAAAGGTATGTTTGTATTGACTTGTATTACAATAAGAGGCATGTGGATAATGATATATGGATAACTTGTAATGCTATAACGCATGACTATTAAACCCCCTAAGTAACATAACTAAAAAGTTGAGGAGTGCTTTGAGCAAAACCCTAACCCGCTATAAGGAACTATCAAAATAATTATTGAAGAACTAACCTTTAAAAAAAGTAGTGCAATAACTAAAAGAGTCATCAACCTACAAGGAAAAAGTCCTAAGGAAAATGAAATGGCTCTTGTCATATTTACAAATGATGATGAACTTGTAGATATTGATACGCCTATAATGACCCTTTAGTCATCACAACTATTATGAATTGCTTCAATATTAAATGCATTCTAGTTAACATTGACATTTCGATAAATATTCTATTCTTCAATACATTCCTTGAGATGGCCTCTTGAAGAAAGATTGATTTATGTCAAAAACACCAAAGTTACTTTAAATCACTTAATTAACAAGTTTGTAATTAAGGTGAGTAGAGCTCAAATTCATAAAGATTGAATTTTGATTAATCAATTAACTAATGATCTTAACTTATTAAGTTCATACAAATATAAGAGCAAAGGGAGAGAAATTTGGTTTTAATTAAACTGATAAAAATCTAAACAGAAAACTAATTACAAATGAAATCAATAAATGAATACATTTTTAGTAATAAGGATATTTACACCATTAGGTTCACACATTAATCATTGACATCAAAGATCATTAATTTTTTTAATTGAATATTTAGTTTAGAATAATTACAAGTTTTATTATTTTAAATCCTTTCTTAGTTCATTTTTAATTGAGAAAAACTCTTTAATTAATCTCTCATCAATTAAACTATTTAGGACGAACTCTCTAGATATAATTTATTAATAGCATTAAGATAAGAAAGGTAATCGAATCTAAACAATAAATTCACATGTTAATCTGTTTAATTTTAGACCATATTGTCCATGGAAATTAAACTAACATTTGAACATAATTATCAATTTCTATTTGCTACTTAATAATAAAATTATCAAGTAATTATGAATTTAAATTCTAAACTAGTATTAAATCATAAAGTATAATTATTTAATATGTATTCTAGTAATTAAATAATATAATCATAAATAATAATAATAAAAGAATATGAGAATTTAAAGTAAAGAATTATATTAGAAATAAAAGTTAATAAGTCTCACAATGCTTCCTTTAAGGACTTCAATTCTTATAACCTAAAGTAAAATCATAACCGTACATATCATAGGCATGTACAACAAAGAAAGAAATAAAAGGCTTATGTATATCTATGTTTTTTGTACCTTAACATATATATTTATAGTTATAAAAGACAACAAAAATAATCCAAAGAAAGATTAATATTTCCTTTTTAAAACCAACTTAGATTATTTAGAAAGCAACTTTTAATTGAATTAAGATAGCTTTAACAAGCCTATAAGTAAGATTGAAGACACATGTTCATATCCTAATTCTTCTTGGATCTTTATATATAAGCTTCTTAGAGAAATTTCAAGATATCTATTTTAATTCTCATGAAGACTTCAAATTTATCTATTAATGTTTAAAATGTGAAATTTCCAAAATAAACTCAAATGGTTAGATTTTCTCAAAACTGCATTTATAAGCTTCCAAATTGCTTTAATCCATTTGGTTTTCTCTTAAAACATAAAATTAACACAAAAAAAGTACATTCAGGAAGAAAATAAACTAAAAAGCTTAAATATAAAAGAATAAATATAATGCATATAACATACTTATCAAAGACCTCGAATTGGCAAGCTAATGGTAGTTAAGTTGTCTTCCTCCCATAACATAATCTTAGGTAAGCCAAAGCTATGAGCCTCAGATGCTATCCTTTCTATCAAGTAACTCGAACTTAAGTTCCTTACACCAAATGGAGTAGATGTCTACAAAGAGCAAAAAAGGGCATAAGAATTATAGATCACATGGATCAAAGGAAAGCAAAAGGCCTTAATGGTGGAAATAGCAAGCCTTAATGCTTAATTAAAAGACTCTGATGAAAGGGGCATCCCCATTGAAAGATTAGTCAAGATTCCTTTTGACTTAATGAAACCCTTAAAGATGGTACAAATCAAGGACAATAAGGAAGGAGGCTTAAAGGAAAAAATCACCCACTTCTTATAATCTCACTCAAAAGTGTTTGTATAAATGCTAATAAATATACCTCACATCAACCTAGAGATAGCTTCTCATTGCCTAAGTGTAGACAAAAAAAGGTTACCTTATTAAGCAAAAGAAACAAAGTATGGGCTAAAGATAACTTCCCACTACTTAAGGGTAGACAAAAAAAAGTCACCTTATTAAGCAAAAGAAGTGAAGGAAGGGCCCAAAAAGGTAAATAGTGATAGAAGAAGAAGTGGATAACAAGCTGTTGAAGGCCAAATTCATTCAAGAAATCATATATCTAGATTGGCTGATAAATGTGGTTATGGTTAAAAAAGCAAACAAAAAGTAACATATGTTTATAGACTTCCTTAACCTTAAGAAAGCATACCCAAAGTATAGTTATTTATTCCCTCAAATTAATTAGCTAGTGGATGAAACTTTTGACTATAAACTTCTCACATTCATGGATGTGTTCTTTAGGTACAAATAAATCCCTATTCACGTAAATGATTAAGAAAAGAATTCTTTCATCATAAGTTAAAGATTGTAATGTTACAAGATAATGCCTTTTGGATTTAAGGACATAGAAGCTATGTATTAGTATCTATGAACAAGATATTTTAGAACCAAATTGGTCAAAATGTGGAAGTGTGCATGGATGTCATGTTTATAAAAAGTAAGATAGTAAAAGATCACATTATAGACCTAAAAGAGATGTTAGAGACCTTTAACTAATATGCATGAAGCTTAAGCCCACAAAGTGTACTTTTAGAGTGTAGTCCTACAAATTTCTTAGCTTTCATATATCCAACAAAGGGATCAAAGAGAAACCAAAGGAGATTAAGGCTTCAAGTAACTTTCATCACCCAAGACCATTAAAGATGTATAAGTGTTTATTAAAATATCAACTTATTTTAGCTAAGTCATCTCACACTTTAAAGACAAAAAATTCCCTTTCTTTTAAGTATTAAGGAAAGAAACAAGGTTTTAATAGACAAATAAGTGTGGGTAAGTCTTCAAGTAATTAAAAGAGTACCTGTCATCCTTATTGTTATTAAGCAAACTTGTGAACGAAGAAATATTGTATCTTTACCTTGTTGTTAATGACATAACAATCAGCTTAATTTTGGACCATAAGGAGAATGACACACAACAATTAGTCTTTTACATTAGTAAAGTCTTTTAAGTGGTAAAACTATGATATCCAAAATTTGACAAGTTGGCCTTTACACTTGTAACCATTACGAGAAGATTGCAACCTTATGTCCAAGTGCACTCTATTATGATCTTAACTGACTAGTAATTCCATTTGGTAATCATAGGCCAAAAGTGTCAAGCTAACTCCTTTAGTGGTAGGTTAAGTTAAGAGAATTTGACATTTAGTTCCAACTGTATAAGGAATTAAAGGTACATGCCTTAATAGATTTTGTTAAGGGATATATAGGTTTTAAAGTACACCAAAACCTTATATCAACACTAGAACCATAAATCATACATGTGCATTGGTCATTTAACGAAGAAGGTGTTGAAAGGACCGACCTTAAGAGAACAATAAATTACTCATTTCAAAAGCAATCATATATTGATTAAGTGGTGCTTGTCTTCACCCTCTCTATTATACCTATAGTCCCACTCAACAAATAGAATGCTTTAAGGAGTTATAATGCGTCTATCAATAAAACAGCCTCCTACTCTATAAGAATGTTTCAGTGTAAGAACCCACCAAAAGTATATCAAATGATAATGGTAATCCCATGCTTGAATTAGCTTTCCTTAACGCACACTTTCTCTTGAAACCCTTCATACATAAGGGTTCACCATCAGCTTAAAACTATAAAAAGGGTTGGTCAAGGCCTCTTTAAAAGCAGTGAAACCTATCTTTTTCAAATTACATGTATTTATTATGATGAGGAAAAGGCGTCTTATTTGCCCTAACAACCTCCTCAATAAAAGGGGGCACACACATTACACTTATAGTCGTATCCCCTAGTCCAATAGGGGTCACTATGTAATCCCCCCTTCATCCATCCTTTCATGACCACCTTAAACTCTCTTTATTGCTCCCCTCCCATATAAATACATCTTACTTCTTTACAAAGAAGCTAGCATTATGCTAAAGAACACTACCACCATTCTGAGAACCTTCAAATTTAGTAGTTATACCACCTAAAGGAACAAGACTTATAAGATGGATGACCCTTTTTAAGCTTATTACTAGAAGTAAGCAAAAAAGCTCTTTAATGGCATGTCATTGATGTAAGCAAAGCCTACTGCCAAATCAACCTTACTTGCAATGAAATGACAAAATATAAGCCAATTTAATATGACAAAAGATGAGGAGAAAGGAAAAGCACACACCTTGGATAATGACAAAAGGACTTATAAGGGTTCTTAACTTCACCCTTCTTAGTATGCCATTGCAATCCCTCTTAATAGATCCCTTCGAGTTAGAGGATAAGGTAACTAGTCTTGCATTGACTTTAATCCCTTGAACCTTTTATAAATAAATAGTCTTATACTCTGAGTTATCCATCAACTCCATGATGTTTTATGGCTTAGCAAAGCTTAATGACTAAATTAAATCGTATCCTATTTAGCTATTCTTTGGTGCCAAATCCATTAAAACCTCCTAAAAGTCATTCTTTAATATCTTGAGATGTTTAATTAAGCCCCTCAGATGGCTCTCCAACTTGTTATCCTCTCTAAAACCCAACAAGGAAAACTCTATCATTTGGATTATGAGGCTTTAGTCAGTTAGATAGAAATTAGAATCACATAAACAAGCAAAAAAAAAAAAAAAAGAAATTTTGCTCAAACATTTAATAAAAAACATCTCACCTTTTATTTCCTTTAGGATACTCTTATGACATGTGAACAACTCAAGCTAATACACTACAACTCCTATTAAGGATAATTGTTAAATCATGTACACATAGGCTAACATTATAATGTTAAGGTATGGATAGAGGTTATGCCACACCTATAAGGTTAAAAGACTTATCTATTGTCATTAGTTATTTAGATTTAACTGAGTAAGACAAATATAATTAAGGATAAAAAACTCTTATAGTGATCAATGTATGTGTAATTGTAACCTATCAGAAAACTTCTTTACAAAGAAGGTAATGCAACCACTCTATAAAGAGCATGCCCTTTCCTCTGATAAGGGCATAACTAACTCATATCAGTTTGAAATACAAAATACTCACCTAAACTTACCTTATAAATACCTTCATTTAACTTGAGAAGGAATCCTCTCACAAAAACATTGGGGGAAAAGGCACAAAGGTCTTAGAGGGGGATGCGAATGGGAAATAAGTAAGGTAGAGGTGATTAGCACTATTAGAGTTTTTTACAACAGGAATGACGACCCTTTGTTAAGGTGGTTATAGAAGACCCTTAATAATGACCAAAATGTGTACCTAAACTATTAATCGTCTTTACGGTATGACAATTGGGATAAAAGAAAATTGATGTAAAAATAATAAGAGCAAATGAGACAAGAAGTACTAATTTATGTCTAAGTAAGGCATCACAAAAAGACACGTTAAAAGAAACCATTACAAAAGAGTTGAAGAGGTGCATTGATGAAGGCATATTCATCTTAGTTTATAAAAGACATTAAATGCAATGTAGAGGTTTAATTTGAAATTCAAATACAAGAGTAACCAAACCAATGTGAAGAAATATATGCACAAATTTAGGCTAAGTTACAACCCTTAAATTATTAAGAAAAGAAAGTAGTAGCAACGGTTATTCTCTACTAACTTCTTATTAACCTAAAAGTTAATAATATTACAATGATTATTCAACTTTACAATAATAGAATAATGAATAAATTAAACATAAAAATACAATCAATGATGAGTGGTAAACATACGAGTTAGATTTAAAAAGGAAAGGACAACACTTGTTAAGTCCTTTTTTGCTAACTTATAAGCCACTATAAGTGATTAGACACAGTTCACTAATAGCATTTTTTGCATTTAAGGGACTAACAGTGCCATTACATCCTTGTTACCCTAAGCTTTAACCTCAACCAATTCCTAGGCATGTGCCTTTAGCGAGGTGCAAGCCTAAGCCTTTGATTCCTTAACCCTCCTCTCCAAGACCTCAACACTGTGGAAAGAATCATGAGAAAAGACTTTAGCTCTAACTTTAGTTGGCTACAATGCACTTTAAAAGCTTATAGTTGGCCTCTAACATGCTTTATTTCTCCCTTTATCTTTTAAACTATGACTTGAGCATCCTTTAACAATTTCTTTACATCGCTACATATTGTATAGGCCTAATTCAAGCTTAAAAAAAAGGAACCAACCTATATGTCATGCCTCTTCAAACTCATATGCATCACAATAAGAGTAGCCTTGACCTTCCTTAAGTCTTCTTCTAAACTTTAACAAACCTAGGTTAAAATGATTATGGTGTTAAGTGTTTGACATTGAGAATACATGACTTTATTGTACAACTTAGGTAAATAAGACCAATAATGCATCTCTTAATAGGAAGGGATCATCTCAAGGTAGACCATGGCCAACTTATTATACCGTGGGAGCTAAGTACTCTCCTAAATGATGAAAGGAGCAAAGTAGTTGGTTTTTTTTTTTTTTTTTTGTCTTAAAAACTCTTGTCAACAATGTTTGACAAAGCATCATTTGCCTAAACCTCACTTAGAGAGCAATACATCTACCTGTGCACCTAACTTAACTAACCTAAAATAATAAAAAAAGGAGGACAAAGGTATAATAATGCTCAAATCACTTATTTGAGGAGATATAGACAACCTAACATAACCTAATAGAACACTCACTTAAGGTTGATGTCATAAATGCTTAGAAGAATCAAAAGGTGCCTCATAGATCATAAGTAAACCTTAGAAAACAAGGCTTGGTAGGGCCATTGAAAGTGGGGTGCTATCATCATCCTTGCTAGTAGAACTCACAAAGATCTATTTTGATGGCATAAGAGCCTTCCCATTACTTTTCTTGGTAAAAGGAGGCTTTAACATTGACATTGTCACTACGACCTCTATTGGGACCTTTACAGTGCTTATACCTCCATCTCTATGACATTAGTCACAAAATCACCCTAAGCCATAACACTAAGAATGCCTTCCTAAAAAAAGACCACCAACACCTTAGGCTACACTTCCTAATATTCTTGATGGACTCTATCTTCAAGATACATATGTAATTGATTGCATGAATCGATAAAAATGAGGTCCTCATCATTAAAAGTGGCAAGCAAAGGAGAAAACTAGTTCAAGCTTTACTTGGGAAAATGCATACCATTAAGCACTTGTAAAAACATAAAGCGCTTCTTATAATCTTTCATCTTTTTCTTAGTTAACTAATAAAAAATCCACCTTAGTTTCGTCTTCACCTTGATGGCAAAATAACCACTTTAACTGTCATTTGCAATGGTAAAGATGTGAAGTATATTGGTGAGAGCTTATTTAGTAGGGTGAAGACCAACCCACACTAATAAATTGAGCATCATGTGGAGGGCTTGTAACCGTTTTGAGTAATTTGCCCTAGTGCTAAACTATAATACTCTAAGAACTTTATAATGACTAAGGGTAGTGGGAAATGGATGCTAACATCCTTGAAAACCTCCTAAGAAATAACTATGTAAACTAAAGGGGGCTCATAGGCCCTCTCTTAATTAAGAGGGGATAACACCTCATAACCAACTTAAAGTATGTCTTGTATTGCCTTAACATTGCCAATAGATAAGCATAACTTAAAAGGCTTAATGGTATATTTTGTAATACCACAATATCTCAAAATCAGGCGACCAACCATAGCTTACTTTATATGAACCATTTGAAAAACCAAATTAAAACCAATAAAAAATAGAAAATGCATAGGACAATAAATAACAATTTATAAAATGACAACACAATCCCCAAAATAGTTGATGTTAAACTAACACCTTCATTAAAAAGGCAACTATTTGATTAAGCCATTTAAAAATTCAAAAAGAAAAGTCCTCCCAAACTTGACCCAAAAGTTATAACTTTTACCTTTTGTCAAGGGGGCAAGTGATAAAGAGACCAAAGTAGCATACAAATCACACCACATTAGGCTCAAGAATAGCATCAAGCTTACTAGGCTCTTGCTTTGAGCCCAACGTTAGCCTTTTTAAGCTGAAAAGGGTCTAAGAGATGATCTTTACTATCCCTTACATTAAGAAATGAGACCTAATCAATAAAGTGGTAGACACCACAATGTCATATCTATATTAGATTCTATTAATACAAACTAACTCAAATATGTATACATAGACTAGACTAACACTTGTTAGAGGTAATAGTTATTCTCCCTCTTGACTTACCCATTTCAGAACTTTAATATTCTATTGACTTAATTATCAAAGTATTAATGTTAAAGTTTACCAATACTTAGTCATGTGCATTTTTATAGGACTCGACTAAGACTCACCCATCAAACCCTTATATTAGTTTGACTTGGTGTTATCTCAACATGTGTTCTCTTTGGTGAGCACCTTTCATTAGGTAGCAAGTAAAGATTCAATCTAAAAAAAACAAACAAAATAAAATATAATAAGAAAAGAAATTAGCTATGATTGATCGTGGTTAAAAAGGAAAATATAAAAAATTACAATTTTTAAGTAAAGGAATAGAAAGACCCAATAATAGAAAAGAAGAAAATGGGAAGCAAACTAATCATAAAACTATTTATATGCTAAATTAAGCTCTTGAAACAAATTAAGAAAGCTTATTCTTATATAATGTTAAATTTTATAATGGGCATAAGGTTTAAAAAATCCCAAGTTAGATTTAAAAGTAATGGTTAAATAAAATTAAAATTGAGTGACTACTATTAAGAACTTTATTGTTATATATAAAAAAATCCCTTTAATGTATAAAAATACTTAGAAACCTAATCTTTAGGAAGTTCGTCATATTATTTTTTAATCTAAAATTAAGGAGAAGTAAGGTGAGTTTTTCTGTCATTTATCTTAATACTTAAATGTGTATATATATATATATATATATAACTATGTTGATCCTATATATTTTGAATGTAAAAGATCCCAAATTTTGATTATTAATTCTTTCCACTATAATGTTTTTAATTTGCTTATGTTCTTATGGGTAAAATTTCTAAGAATTTATAATCCTTGTTCCATCCTTTTTTTTTTTAAGATTTTGAATAAGGGTTTTTTTTTTCCATACTTTTTTTCTCTTTTTTAACATTCTAGAATTATGGGTTCTAAGATTTTTCATATTTCTTAAAGAATGAATATCAAATATCGACTTCATATAAAAGTCTCTCTTTAAAAATTAATGAAACATATATCTCAAAAAATGAAATACATTAGTTAGGCATGAGTTGAATCCTAGTATTATATAGATAGATTAATGAAAGGAGTCAAGAATACATTACTTTTTTTTTTTTTTGGTAAAAAGCAAAAACTGACTCTCCATATTTCAGTATGTTTTTAATTCATGCCCATGATATATTTTTTTCTTGAAATCAATCCTTCGTATTAGTTCCATCAACACTTCTACCCTACCTCTTTTTCATTAAATTCAACCATTTAGCAACTCTAAGGCGACACATTGCATGTACTTTTCTGACTCGGATTATCGCATCATCAATTTTTGAAGATGTGACATTTTTTTAGAAAATTTTTTTTCTTTACACCAATTTTTATTTGCCATAATGGTTTTTTTTTTTTTTTTACTCTTGGTTATGTGTATTAATATATAAGGTTAAAAATAAAACCTCATGCTTAGCACGGACCTCAGGCGTTTTTGTCTCCGGAAAGACTGGTGTCCCTAACCATATCACCATGCAAACGCTGGGCATTCAGAGGGTGCTTTTTTTGCATTTTATGGGGTATTGCTGTTGTTCAATATGAAAAAGTACGCAGTTAGGTGTCTGGTAAATTTTTTTAAAGGTTACTGTTTGTTGATTGAGCCCTTAAAACGTAGTTGATAGGAAACTTAGTTTTGAGCTACTTTTTATTTTATTTTATTTAATAACAATTGACAAATGATATTTGATTTAAATATGTTTTTAATAATAAACTTTAAGTATTTAAATATATTTTTCCTTTTTTATAATAAATAGATGTACTAATTAGATATTTTGATAATTGATAATAATAGATAATGCCAATTTAATTAAATATTATTATTTTGTTATATATATCAATAATAATAATAGTTAATAACACTAACAATTAGTAAATAGTTAAATAAAACAAGGCCTTGAGGACCTTGGCCACCTGCCTCCGACTCAATGCATAGTATAACAGCACTGCTTCTCCGGCCATACTTACTACTGTACTTATCGTGGTGCTTAGGAACATCAAAATGTTTTATAAAAAGGGCAAAAAAAAAAAAAAAAAAGGGATTTTGCTCATAATCTTTTTGCTTTTTGTAATTTTTACCCACCACTTTTTCTTCTTTTAGAATCTGCCCATTACCTGTGCTTTGTTACCCTTTCCGCACCTTGCAATTATTCGTTCGCTATGTGTGTCACTTAACTGTTCCGCAAGCACGGCGGCGTAAGCACAGTCAGATGCCAAGTCCGCAAAATGTTAATGATGTGACACTTTTTAAAATATTATAAAATTTGAAAAAAAGAATAAATTTTAAAAATATCATAAAAATTTATAAATTCAAAAAAAAAATCTAAATTTTTTTAAAATCCAGAAATTGGGAATAAAATTTGAAAATTATTTCTAAAATGGTTTGAAAATTTTAACAAAATTTCTAATAAAAAAATTCCAACAATTTTTAAAAAAAATTTGAAAACTAAAATAAATACAAAATTCAAGAAAAAAAATCTGAAAATATTTTTTAAAAATATGAATTTTGTTTTTAAAAAGAAAGATATATTGTACAAAAGAGAGAAAATTTTTAGTTTGTGTTACATTTTTAGATATTTTTCAAAATAATTTTTTTTTTCAATGAATCTTTTCAAATTTTTGGTTAAAAAATTTAGTGTTTTTTTAATATTATCAAATTTTTTCTTGAATTTAGGACTTGATTTTCTATTTTGGGATTTTTTTGAAAAATTTCTTGATTTCAAATTTTGTTTAAAATGTTACACCCCTTAAAAGTATTTTTTTTCCATTTTTTAATAAAAAATTTCATATTTGATTTTAAAATTTTAGATTTTTTTTAAAAAAGACTTTTGGATTTTTTTAATTTATAAATTTTTATGATATTTTTAGAAATTTTTCATTTTTTTTCAAAATTTGGAATCTTATTTTAAAGTACCATCGATACATGTAACGGAAGACTAACAACAAATAGTTAAAAAAAAAAAAAAGAAAAGAAAAAAGAAAGACGTAACAAACATGGTGAACTGAATCTTAAAAATGAAAATTGGTAGGCAAAGATTAAAAGAAAACCGAAAAATTGTGAGTGAAATCTCTTTTTATTTATCCAATTGTTTTGTTTTTTTTTTTTCTTTTTGCCTTACAAAAACAAAAAGAAACCTTTTGTCAAGGTTTCCTTGGGCCTCACAGCTCAATATCGACTTATCGAGATACACGTGCAGTACGGGCCAATGAGAGTCAACGGAAACCTTTGAACCTTTGCCCTAGATGGTACGATGCCAACGACGCCGTTTACACCTCCACTCTAGCCCGTGCAATCCAAATTATCCAGTCTGAAGAGAGAAGACGCAAACACGAATGGCCGCCGCCGCTTCTTTAGTACCAGCGGCTCCTCTCCGGCTCCTCTCCCTTCTCACCAACTCTAAACCCATCCTCTTCAAAACCCTAGTCAAACGATGCCCCCAGTCCCACTCTTTCCGGGCAAAATCACTACTCGCCCGCCCGTTGCCCTTCCATAATGGCGGCCGGAGATTCTTCTTCTCCGCGGCTTCCGGCGCTTGTCCCTCCTCCGCGAAACCGCCGGAGCTTGTGGAGAACCGGACGGGAGAAATGGGGAACAGAGGTGGAGGCTTCAGGAAGAAGTTGAAGATTGCTGATATAAAGGGCGGGCCTCTCCAAGGACTGGACCGGCTCGGACAGACAGCCGTTGTCATGGGCTGGGTCCGTACTCTCCGACTTCAGAGCAGCATTACTTTCATTGAGGTCAATTGCTTATCAGTGTATAAATATTCGTTATTTTAGTATTGTTTCTGTCCTTCGATCGAAGAACAGGTGACTGTAGATGGCTGCCACTTATCAGTGTTATTGTTGATTGATGAATGTGCAGGTTAATGATGGGTCATGCCTGTCAAATATGCAATGTGTAATGGACGCCCAGGCCGAAGGTTACGACAAGGTATAATCTGTAACCGTTAAGTTTTCATTGTATGCGACTGTAATTTGTATGCTTAAGTTCCTTTCATTTGCTTTTTGAAGTTTCCTTTTTTAACATTTATTTTCAATCGTGACCATGAACATCCCCCATTTTGTTAATGCATGCACTTGCTTTTGCTTATTTTTTGTGGAGCAATATTTTCTGTTGTCTCCCTTCCTTCGTTATAGGACTTCACGTTGCATTGTTTTTCTCAAGGTTTGGGGCTTGTCAACAGATAGAAGGTGGCATGGTAACGACTGGTGCATCGATATTGGTGCAAGGCATTGTGGTGGAGAGCCAAGGATCAAAACAGAAAGTGGAACTGAAGGTCAACAAAATTGTGGTGGTATGTAGTTCTGGACAATCTACCTAGCAGGGGAATTTTCATGACACAGTCCTATGTGGAAAAATTTTCCTCTTCTTTATGGTTTCTATCTATTTTGTTTTCAAAAATAGTAGTTTTTCATTCTAGGAATGTTGCAAGTCTTAGCCGGGTAGCAGATTCTATGACCATTTTGTGTATTTCTGCAATAGGTGGGGAATCCGTGCATGCCTATGTTGTGTAATATGGTTGAGAATTAAGCTACCTGATATCTTAGCTTGCATTATTCCCTGTCCCCAATGCATTGCCTCATCTTAGAAACTGTTATCTGAGTGTGAGAGTTGTGTTTGCCCCACAGTTAGGGATGTTAAACGGTTGAACTCAGTGGATTCAAGAATATAGAATATAACTGTTTTTTTAAATCACCATGCTTCGCAATTGTTTTTGAATCCCAAGTCCTGTATTATCAAAGTATTGAGCAAAAGAAACTCAAAAGTGGGCAACTTGTTTGCCATCTTCAGAGAAGAGACAGGAAAAGAAAAATGATTCAACTTCATTTCCTCTGCATTTCTGACCCTTCTCTGCAGCCAACTAGCATGAAATAACAGAGGAATTCTTGCATTTATTATTTTTCTTGCAGTTCCCATTCATGTAAATAGAAAATTCATCAGAAGTAAGATGGAATTCTGTCTATAAACTTAGACAGGATCATCGTTGTCATTTTTGCCTGCAGTTGTAATAATCTAGGTAACAAGACATTGGAAAGAGGTTTTCAGTATATGGATATATTATGGTTATTCCTTACTTTATGTGATCTTTATTATTTCAGTGCCAACCTGTTCCATAAACATGTTTTCGTTGTTGCTATTGTTTTTCTTAAACATCCTCTTTCTTATAGGTTGGAGAGAGTGACCCTTCCAATCCTATTCAAAAGAAAAGGGTTAGCAGAGAATTTTTGAGGACTAAAGCTCATCTTCGTCCCAGAACAAACACATTTGGTGCGGTATGATTCTGCTTTTTCTTTTAATCTACATCTTGCTTGGACATTATGTCTTCTTAACAATATTTAACATCAGCATGCTTTCATATTTCTTCCCAAGGGAAGATAACAACAGCCATTTCTACTCTTCTAAATGATGCTAATCCTTTGTAGGTTGCAAGGGTGAGGAATGCTTTGGCCTATTCTACTCATAAATTTTTTCAAGAGAATGGTTTTGTCTGGGTATCAAGTCCAATTATTACAGCTTCAGATTGTGAAGGCGCAGGTGAACAGTTCTGTGTGACAACTTTGGTATGCACCGTGGATCAATTTTTTTTTGCTTATTTATCTCAATTTTCTTTTCATGGTTTTGCAAATTGTACTCTCCGGTAAAATCACTACATCAGGAGTACTGTAGACACAGAAATATGTGTTTTGTTTCTTGCTTCATTTTTCAATCTCATTTTTTTATAATGTATTAGAAGTGGAAATTACATGCCTTTTGCTGGTATACTTGCTTGCATGTTCTAAATGTTACCAGTTTCTATTACTCAAAACTGGATCATTTGCTTGTTCTGGTGGTGCACACATGCATATTATTGCTTGCCTCTCTAGCTCCAAGTTCAGAATTTTTGTGTTTTTTTGTTGTAAATATACTCCGATTGAGGCTTGAATGATTCTAGTTTCCTTAAATACAATGTCATGGAGGCTTGAATAATTCCAGGATTCTTTGCATGATTTTATTGTCTATGAATTCAGCATGTTTTTGATACTCATGCCAATGGGCAGATTCCAGGCTCTGAAGAAGCTGCTGGATCTACTATGGCCGGCATCCCAAAAACACGGAATGGGCTAATTGATTGGTCACAAGTGGGTTGATTTAAACTTTTCTTACTACTAAGCCCTAAATAGATCGTACAAAAGTTATTCATCTTCCTGCCCAAAAATATTATGAAGCCCAAAATCCTAAATCATTTTAAGGGGCTAAATATGTCAAATAAAGGGATCCTAAGTGGAATGATCCATTTCCAAATATTGCTATGCAAACTGCTACTTACAGACAACTTATCTTTTAATCTATCCATTTGTTCTATCAAAATTTGAAGATTTTACTGGGTTATCATCCCTGCTTCCTGCAGGAAGATCAGAAGAAAAATGACTGGGGGCTGACTCGCTCTTTTCATCCGAGATTATTGGGATATTTTCTTCCATTGAAGTAATTTCAGTTTCCTTTTTTCTTCTTTCAGGATTTTTTTGGAAAAGCAGCATTTCTGACAGTCTCTGGCCAGCTTAATGCTGAAGCTTATGCTACTGCTCTTTCAGATGTACATAATTCTACTGTCCTTATCCCTAACTTAGTTTCAGACTCAAGGTAGCCTGTTTGAACTTTTTCTTCAATAAACACTTTTCAGGTTTATACATTTGGTCCCACATTTCGGGCAGAAAATTCTAACACTTCTAGGCACTTAGCTGAATTTTGGGTAAGCATTGTTTGTTTAGATATTGTCTATTGCTTCCTTCCAGAGTTTAGTACTTATTTCTTACATGTTTTTACACTTTTTTTTTTTTTTTCGTGAAAGATGATTGAACCAGAACTGGCATTTGCTGATCTGAACGATGACATGGCCTGTGCAACTGCCTATCTCCAGTATGTAGTATGTTACTTGTTTCTCTATTGCATATTCAAATGGAGTGTAGGCAGGCTCCATGGCACAGGCACACTTCTTATTAAATAACTGACTCATGTTTGGTTTTGTGTTTGTGAAAGGTGAGATATATCCTTGAAAATTGCAAGGAAGACATGAATTTCTTCAACACATGGGTAGAGAAAGGAATCATTGATCGATTGAGTGTATGAGCTCTCAAGTGTCAATTACTTATGAGTTACTGTGTGTCATGACTTGGTCCTTTCTTTGATGTTCTTGCCATAAACATTAATTTCCTGGAAAAAGAAGAATTATCTGTTCCCTGATATCAAGATATTTCTTTGTTTGATCTGCAGGATGTGGCTGAAAAAGATTTTGTGCAATTGACTTATACTGATGCAGTTGAACTTCTTCTCCAAGCAAATAAAAAGTTTGAATTCCCGGTATTGTACGATTGTTTTTAATGCATTATAGCTATTTGTTGCTGTTGAAGTTAAAATTAAGTCTGCAACAGCTCTTTTTATGCTTTTCCAAAAGCAAATTAATACGGGAAAGTTTGATTTATTGCATTTCAATCTAGTATCCTGAAAGATTAACTTTTGCCATTCATGTGCTGCGATATTAGTGTTGTCTCTTCATAAATCATGGGCTTCTTCACTGAGGGGCTTTTATGGATATGAAGTTTGTGATGCCCTTTTTGAGGAGTCCTGAAAATAAAATAAAACAAAATAAAATAACTTAGCGTATGTAAAGAATCAGCTTTTTACCCTCGTGCAATTTATTTTCACAATGTGTTTTTTTCCCAATTTTAAGAGTTTCTTAATGAATCATGTTCTTCAATTGTGTGACTTGATCTCAGATCTCAAATGTATTTGCTCAAGTCAGTTTTTGTTGTCCTTCTCTTTACCTCTCCTTAGCTGCATGGGTATGGCTGGGATAATTTGTGCAAATGTTTTTACTGAGAAAATTGGTCCAAAGCTGAGGATTCTGTGCCAGTTTCGGTGAATGGGAGGTGTTTTAGCACTTCCCCCGACACCATAATACTTGTGTCCACCAAAGAGTCCTGTTTTTTAACTTCTTGATCCTAAATTAAGCCCAAGATCTTATGTAAATGTAATTTTTGGATTGCTTGCCTTTTAAAGCTTATCTGTTAATATACTAATGTGTTACATGAACAAACATACAATTCCTTACAATGATAAATAAAAAGAGCCTGTACTAGTAGAAGTTACCACTAACCTATTATCTTGCCCTTTTAGGTAAAATGGGGATGTGACTTGCAAAGTGAACATGAGCGCTACATTACTGAGGAAGCATTTGAGGGATGCCCTGTCATAATTAGAGATTATCCAAAGGCATGCTCCTGTCTGTGACTTAATTTTCTCTTCCTGGCTGAAAGAATAAAAAACATGTCTTGTAATTCATATGCTGGAATTAGTGTTTTGGAGCCTTACAAATTACAATGTAAATTCTCAGGAAATCAAGGCATTTTATATGAGGCAAAATGATGATGGGAAGACTGTTGCTGCCATGGATATGCTGGTTCCTCAAGTAATAATGCAACCTTGTATCCATTTGTTATTTGAGTAGTGGATGATTAATGCTGTCAAAATCTGTTGGCTTAATAACTTGGAGAATACATTGCCATTTGACGCCAAAAAAATAGATTTGAATTGAATATTTATAGATTGTTACTTGTGAGGTTTAATACTCAAGTCCGCATGTGTCATCCAACAACTTGACTTTTGGTTTATGTGGTTCTTTGCATGTCATAAGAGCCTTCAGAACCAATTACTGTCCCAATTCTTTTGTTTGATGGAATTTCAAGACAAGATCTGGCAAGTCTAAGCCAACAGTTTAGGCTTTTGAGTTAATTGGTTCCTTGATAGTCATCGTTGTTAGTGAAAACATCATGTAAAGAGCTTATGCTTTTAGGTTGAGCAGATCCTTGACAGTCATCATCATTCATAGAGACATTGCAACGGGTTTGAAATATTCCAGATTTATAATGTCATGAACTTTTGATGGTGAAGTTAGACTGTAGTTCTTCTCTCTTTATGTGTAATTGCACTTGCTTTTCTTGTGTAACTAATGGCCAGAACAAGTAAATTATTTGGGCACATATTTGATAATGGATAGAATAATGCAGGGAATAGAGATAATCAATGAAGTATTCAGAGAATAGTTTTGTATAAGAATGCTTTTATCTTTTGTTTTTCTGTTGCCACAGATTGGTGAGCTTATTGGTGGAAGTCAAAGAGAAGAGCGGCTTGGATATTTGGAAGATCGTTTGGATGAGTTAAAGCTAAGCAAGGACAGCTACTGGTGGTATCTTGATTTGCGTCGCTATGGTTCAGGTGTGAAATTGCTTTTTATGTTGGAGTGGCAATGAGTTATAGGTGGTACTGACTTATCTCCCTCACTCCCAACACATATTCATCAAAATTTCTTGACCATAGCTCCCTTGCGGCCTTGCTGCTTGACCTTGGGAACCCAAAATCTTCCCTCATAGACTTATATGGACTAGATACTGCAGCATGCAGATGCAACACCTTACCCTCTTCTAATCAATGAAGGACCAAAAGACCGAACATAGGGAAGAAATTAACTGCTAAAAAACTCTCTTCACTTATTAGCCTTAACACAAGAATAAAAGAGTGGAGGGTTAGAAGTAGCCAAACACAGTAATTTGTGGAGTTGTGGCAATTTCTTTGTCCTGCTCCCTCCAATTCTTTAGTTTATCCAATTTTCTTGATATTTTCTTAAAGGGCTGAAGCCCAAAACGTTGGCCTAAGTTTTCCAACACCCATGAATCCTTCCATAAATTATGACAATCCACACTCTTAACAAGGACGTGAAAAGTCTTTTGCATCTGGATTCTAATTGATTACATTGGGAGCAAATTCTCCATTTTGAGTGAATGAATGATAGTGGGCAATCGGTTTTTAACTTGGGGAAGGTGCTCTTGTTATGGCTCGATGAGTGATGACTACATTTTCAGAAAATCTATGCTGTGAATGGCTAAAACAAAGAAAATTTTGAATTCGGGAATTATTTGATTGCTTGTATATTTTGAATAGATTATAATCTTTGGTTCAAGATGGACCATTCCAAATTTCTAATATGCCGTCTTTCATTTTCAGTTCCGCATGCTGGTTTCGGGCTGGGTTTTGAAAGGCTTGTGCAATTTGCAACTGGAATGGAAAATATAAGAGATGCCATACCTTTTCCTCGCGCACCTGGTTCAGCTGAATTTTAATAACATATAAGCTCTCTCTTCCCTTCTACCTCTTTGTGATGGTATCCATTTTGTATCACGGGACAATAGTGGTTTAAAGAAGGAAGATGTAATTTAGTGATCCTTTTTATTCTGATTAAAATGGTCATTTGTGTAGATGTTGTCAATAAAAACACTATTAAATTTTAAGGTCCCGCCTTGCATATCAATCATTTTTTTTTTTTTTTTTTTTTTTTTGTAGAGATAGGCTCATTTTTTTTGTAGAGAAAGGCTATGAACTATTTTTATTTCATTAAAAAAAAAAAAGAACCTTTCTATTTTTTTAGGCTTATATGCAAGTTTTAAGTC
Source organism: Bruguiera parviflora (assembly GCA_019804595.1). Classification (NCBI taxonomy): domain Eukaryota; kingdom Viridiplantae; phylum Streptophyta; class Magnoliopsida; order Malpighiales; family Rhizophoraceae; genus Bruguiera; species Bruguiera parviflora. The sequence goes on from CM034046.1 coordinate 7,747,009, forward strand.
GACTGCCTCGTCTACCCTTTTATTATTTTTTAAATTGAGTATATTCATTAGTGAAAAAAAGAGAAGATTACAAAACTGCTAAACAAGTTGGGACACTTCTGGGAATATGCAAAATTGAGTAGTTCCCCTTGTTGAAACTCCTCTATCTTTACTGCCTCGTCTATCCTGGGTGGAAAATGTAACCAAGAGTTTGTATTGTATTATCATTGGCTCTAAGAACAAATGGAGATGATGGGATGATGGAAAAATAGAGATGGGAAAGGCCTTATGAATTAAGTGGTTTTTCGAACTCAGAAAATTCACTCTGTTAAAAAAAAAAGAGAGAGAGACTACCAGCAACCTAAAAATAGATTGGCATATTTCCAACTAGAGTCATTGTGCTGTTCGCTGGGCCAAAAGAAGGGTCATTAGCTGTTCTTCACTGATGCGTGAGTGAGGGGATGGCTATGGTTCCCGATTCAAGAATGTGTGAGAGTTTGCAGAATTAAAATATCGAACTTAGTAGGAGTGTAAACGGATTAGTTTGGGTTGATTCGATATTTATGTTTATATTAATCTGTCAGTGACGGCATGATAAATTTGAAAATTGCAATAGATTAAGTTGAAAAATAAAAACCCATTAAACCGTTATTTGTAATAGTAGATTGGATTGATCAATTTGGCGGTATTAGAAAAGAAACTAGCGCCCAAAGATTTTACAAGGTCCTCCTGGGACGTTGCTTGTCTTGGCTGCAAAATGCCTTGTTTATAACCATCCCCTCGATATCTAATGTAGCTATAACACCAATCACAAGGCCGTCTGTATCATTCACCTTAGTTGCTTGGCAAAGAAGTCTTACTGGATTTCGTGGCCGAACCGAATTGCGATTCCGAGGTTTTTCTCAGTTTGGCCGCGTTTGCTTACTTCGAGTGACTTGAAAAATTCAAGTCCATAGAGCTGCCCATAGGAGGCTAAATGAGCTTGCAGTTGGACCAGCGTTTCTTTGGCTGAGTGAAATAATGGCCTTCTTACCTCACCTTTTCTGTAACTTCATAAAAGGTCCTGGCATCGCATATGGCTATATGCGCTTATCCTCTTTGCTGTTGTAGTGGCAACATGGCTTGAGCAGAATCTAAACTGCACGCCAAGAAATTATCAACTCATATCTGGTAATAAACTTCTATCCATTCGTAATGTACTATAAAAGCCAAACACAACCTCTACACATATTGTAAATGTTATTGGATTACGTTGGTCATTCAAAATGAACTAATCCCATCCAATTAGTGAGAAATTACAGGAAATATAATCATGTATAAAATTATATTATAAAAAATACTTTATAGTTTATTTTGAAAAAAGAATATAATAAAAATTCTACACTAATTTTCATAAAAAGTTTTGAAATTATTAATAAGTTGTTATTCAGTGTAGTGATTTACTTAGTTCATAATAGAAATTCAAAAAATTAATAATCAATTTATTAATAAATTTGAAAGTTTGAAAGGATAATTAAGATTTTATTTTTATTATTTATTATTAATATTAGAATATAATTAGATTTTAATTAATTTTTATACAAAAAAAGATAATAAAATTATTATTCAAGTTTTTTTTTCGTTATTTTATATATTTTTAAACTAATTTGTATGAGAATTTATTTCTTTCAAATATATTGTTATCTTTTCATAAAATTATATAGTGATAAAATAGTTATATGTATAATATCTCATAAAAATTTTATGATTTTTGATTGTATATTTTGTAAGAAAAATATTTTTTTTATCATTTATTTTTTTTTGAAATTAATATGGAAAACAATAATTTTATAATACAACATTTACATATACAGAAAATATTTGTCTATAGACTTTCCAACCATGAATTATTTGCTAGTATTGAGTTTGTCAATTGATATTAATTAAGATTCAAAGTTTTCAATGGACTTTATAATCTTAAAAAAGAAGATGAATAATATTCATGTTCAATTTTAGTCTTATGTGTTTAAATATTTTTTAAACACATATTTGAATACATTATCTTTAAAAATAAACCAAATTAATGAATTAAGGAAATCAAATTAAGTTTTCAAAATTATGTTTTAAGGGAGAATATGGCTTATTTGAATTGAACTCCAACAAAAAAGGATAAATAGAGAGTATCATAAAATAATAAATTTTAAACTCCTTAAATAATTGAGAAATTTTTATTGTCGATAAAATATATTTTTACATTTTTAAAGATTGTAAAATAAAAAATAATGACTGGTTTATAGAATATGTGAATTCTATAAGATTTTTAATTAATATTTTGAAATCTCAATGTTATGCTTAAGTTATTAATTAACTTTTGGAGAGATGAGGTGTGTCATGAGTTGAAATATACTAAGTACATTATTAAGTGGTATGATAATTTAAAAAATACCCTTAAGAAAGCATGGAAGTGTCATATTAAGCATGTTATATAGTGTTTTGTTGAGTGGTTGATTGGTTGATGAGCCTTAATCTCTAAGTTGCAAAGTGTATCTACTTTGGAAAAATAAAAATTGATCCATAGGTTTTGAGAATTAAGCCTAAGGTTATCCAAGTTGTTGAGAATAACGAGACTTTATCATTTAGCAATTCTTTAATTTAAACTTACTACCTTTTGTAAGCCATATGTAAAAAGATGTTTAACTCTTAATTATGATGGATAAAGTTACTTTACATATTGTTCATATTTGATGTTATGTTTGTAAAATTTTATTGTTAATGTGTATTATATTGCTATATGTGTACAGTTATTATCTATAATACTTAACAAATATACTTTGTATTCATGATAAATTAACTATAGGGTATGTTTTTCAAGTAAGAGTTGTAAGTTTAGTAATATTATAAGAATTTTAATCTAAGAATTTAAATTTTGTACAATTTAAAATAAATTAAAATAATCTAGTATTAGTATAAAAGAAGATTATTGGAAAAATTGTGAGCTTTCTATTCTTTGACTAATTTTAGATTGTTGTTAATTATTTTTAATATTGGTGGGAAATAAATAGTTAAAGTCTACTAATCATTGATAAATATTTCGAAATTGTTGTAACCATGACTATAAAAAATATTGTAAGTGAGCTCAACAAAGTAAATAACTTGGTAGTTGTTATTAAGGTACTAAAAATTTAATATTTTATTTTTAATTATTCAACAATAGATAGTTTAAGTAAGGGTTAATCTTATAAGGAGTGCAATTAATTTAGTACTAATTAATTAAAAATTAAAGATATTAATATAATTAAGGAGAAAAGTTGAATTATACTTTTGTAACAAAGAAAATAAACACATTGATCAAACAAAATAAATTCTAAAAAAATCAAATACTAAAAGTTGAATTTCAAGTTCATTCACAACTATGACAATCAATAAGTTTGATTACTTATAAAGTTGTTTCAATTCTAATGAAACTATCAACTCTAGATAACAATATGCTTTATTATGCCAATTTTTTCTTAAATATTTATTGAGAAAAACAACCTCTTAGATAACTATTATATCCTTAGAATAAACTATTTAGAATAATATATTGAAAGTTTTTAAAACTAAGAAAATAAATTAATACAAGTAATAATCACATAAGTTAAGATTGTTAACCTATTTTGAGTTACTTATAACAATAAGATGAAAATTTTTCTATAATCCCCTATTCTTTAAGTAAAAATTGAACACAATTCTTAATTTTAGCAATCGATATTCATTTAGTCAATTTAACACGCCAAACTAAATTAATGAAAATAATAATTATTTGACCATTAAACTATAAGAAAAAAAAAACAACATACTAAAATAATTTATAGCGTTAAAATATAAAAAAATTTTGAAATCTTCTAAAACCTGTGAAAAGTTTAGCCATGAATATTAAAAATGAATTTCTTTTAGAGTGATTGTTTTATTTTTTGTCCATTTCTCTTTCTCTTTCTACTCTTAAAAGATAGTTATTTATATCCTAAAAAAGTACATAGTCACCATTAATAAACCCTAAAGACTTTAAAAAAATCTCAAAGAGTTTAAAAAATATTATGATCTTATTTCCTTAATTTTCTAAAATTTTTATATTGGCTTTCAATTTGATTTTAGCCTAAATACTATAAGAATTAAGGTTTGATCTCTTCATGAAAGTTGTAGTCCTCCTCTCCATATTTTCAACACATTAAGTCTTGTCTATGACAAAAGTTTAGAGCCCAAGTTATAAACTAAAACTAAGATTGACTCAATTTAGCTTATGACAAATTCTACAGTGACTTATTTACTATTTTTGAACCATTAAATGACAAATCTAACCTTAGGTCTCTACATAACAATTATAGGCCTATATGTTTACTTCAATTTAAGTTTTTGAATCACCTAATTTGAATGTTTGAAACTCAAGTTATGCCCATTTAAGTATACAATGTTTAGACAGGAATCCTACTCCAATTATGATTGGACTTTAGTTTTCTATCTTGCCTTTGAAACAATGTCTTAAAGTCCAAATGAACTTAGATTTGGAAACTTTGAAATATCTATTATAATTTCATTGAAAATCACTTTTCCTACGTGAATCTTTGAGTTAGTAAAAAACCTTAAATAAACAACAAAAGTCAAAATAATAAAATATTTGAATTTTTTTTTATTGAAAACATATATTCTTAAAATTTCTCCATAACATATCTAAATCATAAAACATATTTTAATCAATTCAAATAGATATAAAATTTATTAAAAATAACTAAATGTAAAAAAGAATAAATATAATAAATTTTCACTTATCATAAATTGAGTCTTGAGAAGTATGACATTTAGTACTATAAGGTTTATATCCTTGAAGAGTATGAAGTGCTAAAAGCTATCAACCATGTTATAGTGGATTATAAAGCAGGTTCCTTAATCAAGTAAGGATGAGACCAATAAACCTTTAAAGCTTGGAAAAGAAAGGATTGTATGACTCACATTTCTTTACTTAGGAATAATGAGGATGATCTCATCTATGAGTTTAAAGAGTATGAGATTATTTAAATAAAGTGGTTAACTTTGAAAAATAAGTTTAAAAGTACTTTGACACAAGAAGGAGAGAATTGACAATTAATTTTGACATATATTTAAGGAATTCATATCATAGCATAAAGCAACACTTGAGAGGAGATTAACATTAAAGATCCATGTCATAACAAAATCCTTACTTCTTGCCCTTTTAAAGATCTATGTCATAACAAAATCCTTCTTCTCATTTCTTCTTTAAAACAATAATTTATGGTATTCATTGCATCTTCTCATAACCCCACTTATATTCTAGCCATTGTTGGAAATTATTAGCCTTTATAATTGGTTATACTCATCACAAAACTCAGTGAGATGTTGTATTTATCATGAAAAAATTAGTTGATTTTCTAATCTAAGGTTAATGTGTTTGATTTCTTAATCTAGAGTTTCTACTTTTGTATTTTTCCAATTTATGCCTCTGATTCATAATTAATCATGGGTTTATTTCATCAAAGATGTTAGTTAACATCTTATTTGTAGTGTTTTCTTAGTGTGTTCAATATATATATATTCTCAAGTTATGACTTAGGTCTTTTGATCCTAGTTATAATGTATATAAAGTATTTGTTTTGATTGTGCCACATGTTTAATTGTATTTTTTTTATTTAAAAATTCAAAATGGTTAATATTATGTTGTAAGCTTTCATTATTAGAAAGCAATTGTAGTTTATATTGCTTGATTTTTTTTTTAATTTTAAACTATTATCTTGGTTGTCTAAGTTTTGGAAATTTGAACAGCTTTCTTATTGGATTTTATTGATTGCTTATTTAATATTGTTGCGATTTTCTTTGAATATCTTACTTTTAATAGACATTTGGTGTTTTGTTTGTTAGTGATTATTTATTGCCATCATAAAGTGGGACCATTTGGTGTTTCTTAGTTTTTTACAATATGGGACCATATTATTTATTTGAAAATATTTTGTTAGGTTATTAACATTTTATTCTTTGACTTAAGAACAATGACTTTAGTTTAATTAGGCATGCTTTTAGCATATTTATATGTTATTTATTGTTTGTCTAAATTTTAATATGAATGTTTGTTAATATGTTTTTTAATTGTTAAACATTATGTTGTTTTGTATAAAATGGTTAATTGTGTTAGGTATAAGATAATGTACCATTGTGGGGTTTTACATACTGACCCATATACTTATTATGAAAGGGGTAAGGTTTCAAAATGTTGTTTTGAAATTGATATATTTAATTATTGAAGTATAAAGACTTGGGTGATTATAAAGTTAGGTTATCTAAGTTTTAAATGGCTTTATTATAAGCTCCATGAGAAAAACTTAAATAAGGGTCTTAGAATATTACATAATAAAGATAGTGTACTTATTAAGATTAGGGATATTATGTTAAAGCATAAACAAATTAAATTATATTTAACCTATCATGAAGTGGAAGTTATAATTAATAAAAGTGAGGGTATTAGTGGAAGACATAGGGATAGTAATGGATCTCACATTAGTTTAAAAAAAATTGATGATGGGTAAAAAATTGAAAACCAACAAGGAAGAATTAGAGAAGCTGGAGAAGAGGGAAATGGAGCACACAGATTCTAGAGGGTCATTAAGTTAATCAAATGACATTGATTACATTGATGATGAAGTCTTAGGCAATATTGACATAGAAAATCTTATGGAAGCCATAATAACCTCATGGGTTAAAAGGGTAAACAATAAGGATTGCAAGAGTGATGATTAAGATAATGAAGAATATAATAAAAGTAGTAAGAGAGTAGAGATGTTGACTGATTATGATGACTTAGAGCTTGAGGAAGCAAGAACACATGTTAAAAGATTTAACCAAAGACTATCTAATGGTGAGGAGCTAGTGTCATATGATGTCAAAATTGAAAGACCAAGCAATGAAACTAACAAGGAATCTAATTTAGAAATGGCTATAGAAGGATAGAACTAAGAAATTGAAAGGGACCCTATTGTTGATGGAAATGAAATTGAATATTATGAAACAAATGATTGAAAATTTTGAAACAATCGATAATGAAGAAAATAATAGTGTTATTATAAAAAGAGAAATTTTTTAATGTATAATACATGTTAAGAAAAACCATAATTTAAGTTGTCACTATTGTTTAAAGACATTAATGCATTTAAAGCATCCTTTGTCAAATATGCTTTAAAAGAGAGAATTAAGTTCAAGTATACCAAGAATTGTAAAGAGTGTGTGAGAATAAATGTCTATATAAGACTTTAGCCATATATGTGTTAGATCTTAAATGTGTGTAAGTTAAGACATTAGTGAATACACATGAAAGCAATCCTATGTTCAAAAGATAAACTTATTGTGAAACTTGATAAAAAGACATGCACATATGAAGCATAGAGTTTGTTTGGAATTCCATGTTTACATGCTTTATGTGCTTAAAATAATAAAGTTGAGGATCATGAATGATACATATCTTATTGGTATAAGAAGAAAAAGTATTTGAAAGCTTATGAAAACATAATGTAACTAATGAGTAAGGAAAGGTTTTGGCCAATTATTGAGAAAGAACTAACATTGCCACCTCTATATAGAAAAGTAAAAGGTATACTTAAATAGAATAAAAAGGTAGGAATTAAAAGAGGTAAATAACTTTTCAACCAATATGTTAAGAAGAGGTATGAAAATGACATGTTAATTATGCAAAGAACATGGTCATAAAAAAAGGTCTTGCCTAAATAAATATGAGGTGTTTATAAGGGGGAATAACAAGAAAATGGATTAGCCCAATGTCAATAGCATAAATATTGTTATCACTGAATCAATCTAGTAGAATGTCATAATAAGTGAAGTAGTCAAGCAACAAGACATAATGAGTGATCAAGCACATTAAAATGAGTTAAGGGCTAATCCAAAATAACCAACTGATAAAATATGTGAACTAGACTTCCCAATTGACATTAGGGCTGATCCAATCCATCAATTAACTATGTAGCCAATCCTATTCAACAAAGTTGAGTGATTATTGATCCAACAAAGAATGTGAGTAAGTTCATCTCATAATTGCATTTATTTTGATAACTTTGATAATGATTATCTCCTATAAATGTAGAGTTCAATGAATAAACAAGAAAATTCAACTAAAACCACAAAGAAACCAAAGAATAAAAGTGCTACCAAATTTGAACCTTTTTTAACAAATGAAAAAAAAAATTATGAGCATACAAATTTTGAAATAGTTGTGTCATTTTGTCTAAACCTATTTATTTATTTATTATAACATTAAGAAAAAGAAGGGAGTTCATCCATAAACAAAAATAAACCCAATAATCCAAGTGTTGTCATATCTAAACCATACTCTACTAGTCTAATAAAGATTGTCAATATTAAATCATTAACAAATTATCACTTTTTGTTTAGTTGACTTACTAATGGTTTATTGTAAAATTAAAAAAAAAAATGAAAGTAAGGATGTATAACTTTTACCATTATTGAGCTAGGTATTTTAAATACCTCTTAAGTTTCAGGAGAAGCAATAGGTTTTATAATTGATAGTATGATATTAGTTTGTCATTAATGTTAACATCAGTAATGATATTTGATTTATAAAAGTCAATAATATGAATTTGAGAATTAAGCTCAACAAGACATCAACCAAAGTTTTTACATCAAAGAGCTAAGCAATAAGACAAGGAAAACTTATTGGGTTTAAACTTGTAGCTATAACTTCAACCTAGTCCACTAAGCCTTTAACTAAAAATAGTTATAATGTCATAACTCTATAACAGTTATTAGCTAGTGTCATTAAAATTTTCCATAGTCCTATAACATATTTTGATTGTTTTTTGGTTGATGTAACTTGTGGTTTGATTATTTTATTTAATATATTTGAAAGCCAAATTGAGACTAAGTAGAAGCAAATTAGGAAAACAAAGAGTCATTAGAGATAAAAGTTGGAAATTTACACATGTTTTGATGTAACTACATTTTTTATAATGAATGGAATTGTCACTTTTTTGTACTTGAATAAGGGTTTTTTGTTGTATGACCTTTTTTTAAGTGGTTGAACAAAATTGGCATATGTTTTGATACTGGTATCAACTTTTTTATTTGTAATCTCATTTTGAGTTCGAGTACACATTTTGTTTATTTTGAATAAATGGTAGAGTGAGATTTTAAACCTTTTGTATTCATTAGTTAGCCAAATGACTAAGATATAAACATGTTGAATGAGGAGTTGAAAATTGCCAAGATGATTTTGCAGAGCTATTAATGGATTTTTGTTTATTTTGAATAAATGGTAGAGTGGGATTTTAAACCTTTTGTGTTCATTAATTAGCCAAATGACTAAGATATAGCCAAATGTCATTTTCTTGTACTTGAATAAGGGTTTTTTGTTTTATGACCCATTTTTAAGTGGTAGAACAAAATTGGCATATGTTTTGATGTTGAGATCAACTTTTTTATTTGTAATCACATTTTGAGTTTGAGTACACATTTTGTTTATTTTGAATAAATGGTAAAGTGAGATTTTAAACCTTTTTATGTTCTTTAGTTATCCAAATCACTAAGATATAGGCATGTTAAATGAGGAGTTGAAAATTGCCAAGATGATTTTATAAAGCTATTAATGGTTATTATACAAACCAAGTACATTGCCTTGAAACCAAAATTGGTGGTATTAATATTGAAGGTGAGGTTACAAGCTTGCATTTTATAATAACTTAATGTTTAATCCTAAATTATACTGTATACAATTAGATTGCTAGTTATAACAACAATTTCATAGCAATTCCATTAAAAACTTAAAGCTAATTGATTCATTTTGTAACTTAGATCATTAATAACAATAAACAAATTATTGTAATAATAACCATAATTTGTAGACATATTAACTCCTTCCTACATTAAAGCCTCTTCTTCTCTATAATGTTGACCTTTTTTGAAAATCTAGAAATTATTTGTTATACTCTATCACACATAGCAAGATCAATCCAATGGAATGATCTATAACCTCCATCTTACTGCAAGAGATTCAAGAAAAGAAAAGGAAATTCTTTAATTAAGTCAAAATCATACCAATATCCACTAAAATATTTTAACTTGCCCACCATATTTGTACACAAATCTTACCTTGAATTGTCTAGATGCAAGAAATCTCATCCATAAGTTCAAACCGGTTAATGATGTCTACATTGTAACTTCTTTGCCACAATGGTACAACGTTTCATTATAACTTCTTTGCCATAATGGTACAACGTTTCCTTTGGATTTCTTTACTTACGTCATCTTTTTCTACAAAATATTGGTTTCACAACCAATATGACTAGAAAGGATGAGATTTTTATAGGTTAAAGCCAACAAATGTCATAAAAAGAAGACAAAGTTGAGTTTTTTATGTTATAAGTAAGGAAAAACAAAGCACTGCTATTGTGGAGAAAGGAGAGGAATTAGGGATTTCTGGGACAAGCGCCTTTTTGTATCTTAAACTTGTGCACTTTTCAATTTTTATTTGTATTCCATTATTTATTTAATGGATATTTGCTTTCTTATGTAGAATAATACTTAATTGAGATTGATTTTCAAGTTTTAGGACTCAAATGAAAAACTTGAAATGTTTAGGACTACATTCAAAAAATTTAAAAAGGTTTATGACTAAATTAGTATTAATTCCACACCTAAGGGTGATGTGTAATATGATGAATGAGTTTAAAGAAGTTGGTTATACCTTTATGGATGAGTACTAAGTTTAGGCTATTATTTGCTTTATTCCAATATATTACGAGCATATGAAAATCAATATGATATATAATGACACTATTAAGACCTTCAAAGATATCTCACATTGTTTCATTTTAGAGAAGGTGCACCTTAAGGTTGACAAGTCTTTTAGTCAAGTGAATACAACTAAAGTAAAAATTAATTCAAAGACTATTTTAGGTGGCATTATAAGTATCATAAAAAAGGAAAAAAGAATGGATAAGCACAAAAGAAGAATAAGAATGATCATTATAAAAGGCGCAATTGCAAGAAAAAAATAAGACCAAAATGAGATGTTACAACTATGACTTATTAAGTCATTTCGCTCGTTAATGCATAGAACTAAAAAAAGGTATCCTTCACTCTTAAAGTCTCAAATTATTTATAGGCCTGAAAAATGATCAATAGAAGGCTATATATCAAAGCTTCTTATAAAAGCCTAAGGTGGTTCTCTTTGGTCACTTACATCCTTATCCATGAGTCTTGAAATTTATGTTACACTACTCCATTGATGATAAACTTGATGAAATTATCTTTAGATGCCTTTACTAAAGGATCATCTCATTAATGTCTTTTATGGTTTAAGCCTTTTCTTTCATTATTTAAAATAGTTATATATGCATTTAACCTTTATTGATAAAAGTTCCATTTTATTATCACCATCTTCAAAATTATGAATACAATCATTATTGTTGTTGTTGTTGTTGTGGTGATGGTGTAGAGAAACTAAAATGAAAATTGAATTTACTTAGAAAATTGAAGTAAGAACAAGTGAATTAAGGTTAACGTTTAGAGAAAATCATTATTGTTAAAAAATGAAAAAATTTTGATAAAAAAGCAAATCAATAAAATTTCAGCAACCAAACTTATTTATACTAGGGTTATGATAAGAATAAATATTAACTCTTGATAAAATAAAATTCTATCTAATCTTAGTTATTCATCTATTAAAATAATTACATACTAATCACATGACTTATAACTAAAATAAATAATTAAAATAAAACAAAATATCATAATAATAAATAAGCTCTTATGTCATTCTCCTTGGATGGAGAAGCTATTCAACTTGAACATGAAAACCTTAAGGGCTTCATCATAAACATTAGGACCAACCCTCCTTAACTTAACTTTTGTAAATAAAGTACCATATTAGCTAAATTTTCTAACCACTTGATCAAAAATCTTTAGTATTGAGTGCCTCTTTATGACTTCAATTTTGGCCAATGATGAACTTGTTATTCAATTGTAATCACTTCTCCATTAAGTCCCTTATAAGAATACAAATATGAAATGTTAAAAATTGGACTAATTTGCAAGTTAAGTTGCAATTCTATCAAATAAATATTATAATTAATCTTTTTTACCACTTGGCCTAAACTTCTTAGACTTCAGCTTATGGTAGGTGTGTTTAAGGAACCTTTCTTACCTTAAGTGGATAAGTACCAAGTCACCCTTTTCAAATTCCTTAAACTTTTAATGTTTGTTGGTAGTAAAAGAATAAATGTTATCACTTGATTTTAAGGCAACTTTTACTTCCTTATGGACTTGGTGAATATGCTTAGCAAATGCCTATTCATCATCACTTACTCTAGTTGCTTATGGTAATGGCACTAGATCAAGCACATGCTATGGCTTTGAACTATAAGCAACTTTAAACAACATCTTTTTAACAATTCAATTAACTGAATTATTATAAGCAAGGTACACATTATCCCAAGGCTTTACATGATTTCCCACTAAGCATCTTAACATATTGGCCAAGCTTTGATTCATAGCTTTTATCTTGCCATCAATTTATGGATGACAAGTGCTAGAACACTTTAATTGAGTTTCCAATTTCTTCCAAAAAGTCCTCTAAAAGTGTCCTAGAAATTTTACATCCCTATTTGAAATAATAGACTTAGGAACTCTATCTAGCCTTACCACTTCCTTGAAAAACAAATCAACAATATGAGCAGCACTTGAAATCTTAAAGTAAGGAATTAAATATGTCATTTTAGAGAAATGATCTACCATAACAAAAATAGAATTGTACCCCTTTTTTATTCTCGGAACTCCTAACACAATATCCATACTCAAATGAAGTCGTGGAGCTTCAAGTTTAGGTAAAGGATTGTACAGACTTGTGTTTTGTGAATTTTCCTTGCCAAACTAACATGCAGGACATTTTTTGACAAAACGATCAACATCTTTATACATATTTGGCCAAAAATATCGATTATACACTTTTGCTAAGGTCTTATTCTTACTAAAATGTCCTTTTAGTCCAAAACCATAAAACTCTCTTATCATTTGTTTGCATAAGAAGCCTTAAGGAATGCACGACTAATTTTCTTTGAAAAGATAACCATTATAAAGTTGATAAAGAAAATTTCTTGCAACTATTTTTCTTCATAATTTAGTCATCACTTGGTTAAAATATGGGTCATGAACATATTGATTCTATAGTTCTTTGAAACTAGTAACTTACATGCTCATCATAGTGAGGAGCAATAAAAAACAATTACTCAATGCATCAGTCATAATATTAATCTCTCCTAATTTATTCTTCTCAGAAAAATTAAAGGTATAAAAATATTTTAAATATTTTAAAAAGTAATTTTAAAAATATATAATTTCTTAAGAATTTTATTTTTATAATAAAATTTGTAATTAAGTATATTTTATTTTATTTTGTATAAAAAATTTATATAAATCTCTATTACAAACTAATAAAAAAATTATTTTAAAAAATAACATTAAATACACAACTTGAAAAAAAATATATTAGTATTTTTAGTAAAAGTGATTTTTGGTCCAACAGAGTGACCTTCGAGGAAACTACAGGAACGTTATCTGATTGGAAAAGAAACCAAATCATTGGTGTGGAGCAGGGCCGGAGCTGATATCCATCTCTGGAAGTTTAATTTTTTGTTTTTTCGGTTTTCCTTTAAAGTTCTGTTTATAATGATATTTTTGCAATTATTTACGACCCCCATAAGTGGACACTTAATTACTGCAAACAAATGTCAATTATATTTTACAGTGAGGGGTGTGAATCATTACTGGATCTAAACTAGAATATGTCGAGTGTAAATTTGCCTAAGAATATTCAGTCCGTTGCTTATATTAATTATCCGTATGAGTGCTTAATTTTCATGAATTGCAAACCTAGTTTGTGGGAGAATGTTGAGTCTGTAACTAGTTCTCGGTTTAGAGTGTTTTATTTTGTTATAGATGCCTCGGAACCATGGGGAGGTTGTGAGAGACAAGACACAAGTTGCAAGAAAGGATTATGTTGGTTGGAGCAAAGATGCACCGGTATGGTACAGTGGAGGGTCTGCAGACGAGGTTACATTGATCTGCATGGAGAAAGCAACCCTAAAATTTCATGCAACATAGTCATAAAAAAAAAAAAGAAGCAGAACTTGAGGAGGCTTTGACAGGGGAATCTATTGGGTTGCCTGGTAATTGTAAGAAAAATCGCCTTACAGTCAACCAGATAAAAGAACCAAAAGCTGCAAGTCATGCAAAGCAAAGTCAAACTGGCATTTCTTCAAGGCGAGAGCAAATCGAGCGTGAGGATACCCAAAAAAAAAAAAAGAAAATTCTGTACACTGAAAAAAGCAGATTTTCATAGAAAGGTGGTGCACATAAAGGTACTGGCTAAATGTCTATAATTGTACTTGCTGTTAAATCAGGCTGTTTCTCTCACGGGAGCTTCTAAATTTGAATATTTAATTTGAAGGTATAAGCTCGCGAAGAAAAACATTTCGGAGTTTCTAAAGGTTAAAGTGGCTGCTTATGAGAATCCCATTTCACGGCCACTACTGAGAATGGCAGCTCGGAAACTTGTGGGTGACCCTGGGCTCCTAGACCTCGTACTCAAGCACATTATGGCAAATTGGCACCAGGTGGCACCCAACAGTTCCGTCGATGTTGCAACACTAAAGGGGTAATGGTGTATGGGCTGGAGATTGCCGTCCTGGTTAACATTAAACATAAAGCTACGGCGCCATGTCCACATTTGGTTCCTGCATGTGGTTCAAAGCCTGCTGGTACCGGCCTTCGAGATAGCAGGTGGCCTGCTTGTCCACATTGGGTTGCCGGGGAATTGGCACTGCTTAAGGAGGAAATAGCAGAAGTGAAGAGGTGATCAGACAAAGAAAAGCAATAACTTGTGTACCAAAGAAAAGGAAAAAGATGACTATTTGAATGACTATCTATCTTTTTTTGTTTGGGTTAGATGCGCTGCATTTGCTAATTTTGCATTGTGCTTCTGTAGGGGTATCCAAGAACCAAAACCAAGATCAATCTAATCCAATTGAGGTCAACACTGAATTACAGTATGCTATCAGATGATTATGATTGCTTGTTGAAGGTTCATCTGTAGTCTTTCTATTCAGGAGATGCACAAATAACTAGTGAAATGGTGAAGTAAGAATGAACAACGCCTAATGGAAATATCAAGTTGCTCGAGTGGTATGCAGTATCACTGCAGTGCCCTGTGCTGTCCTTCCAGCTTCTGACCTGTTATTTACTTGTGTCAATTTAGCTGAAGTTCGTTCCCATTGGCCATTCCTTTTGGAGCACGACATGTATGGGGCGTTGATGATCTGGAAGTCGAAGACAGAGACAGATTAATGAAATCTTAGATTCACTGACCAATATGCAGTCATCGAAGCAGTGCACCATCTTCAGTCCAGCTTCAGGGAGATGGGAAGACTAGTTGGAGAGCACTAATCTGGACAATATTCAAGGGGAGGATTGGCACCCTGGTTAGAGAGTTCTAATCGAGTCAATTTTGGGCAGGATGCCTCATTGCAAGTACCCTGCTCAGCTCCGCAAATGTGGTTGAAACCTTTCGATGGTCTCTCTGAGGATGTTTATACTAGACAGCTGCAGCTGATTAAGGAAGAAATGGTAAATACGAAGAGGTAAAAATTTTGAGTACTGAAAAACTTGACAGTAGAGCCGGATGGCATGCTTTACCTAAATGTAAGCCCGGTAGCTGAAAGAGAAGGGAGATTGTAAATACTCCTATATTTATGATCGGTCTAAGCTGTGACTCTTTTTGTCACTTAAACAGAGATGTTTGAGAGCTGGTGCCTTACAGGACAGAGGAAGATGGGGCCAATGTGGCCCGTAATTCTTATGCTACTGTGGATTCAAAGTTGGATATTGGCAACTCATTTCTTTTGTTTAATGCTTTTTAAGCATACGAGTAGACAAGACTTTTAAGACTAGAAAAGAAAAGGCGATTCAAGGCGCTTTAGCAAATAAGCACCAACAAGAACCTCATTAGAAGAAAAAATAGCAAAGTAAACAAAAGAGGAAATTAGAAGAAAACTCTAAGATAGTAGCTAAAAACAATACTTTTTATGTGATTATTATAAGAAAATAAATTATTTATTTAAATATTACTAAAAAATACCTGATCTTGTTTACAAAATATGTAACAAAAGAAATCATTTAGAGAAAATATACTAGTATAGAGGCAAGCAATAGTAGTAATTACCTCAAAAGTCACAACAAGCTCAAGTACTAAATAAGGAGTAAACACCAGAGGAGCAGTTGTTTGTTGCAACATCTAATGTTGGCATTAAAGAAAGAGCCACGTGACTAGTTGATAGTGAATATACTAATCACATGTTTTCAAATTCACCTCTTTTAAAGAAGTTGGCAAGTCTTTCAGGTCTAAAGGCAAGACTAGTAATGGACAAGTGATTCAAGTCCAAGGAAGAGGCAAAGTTATTATTCATACAAAATTAGGTACCAAGCTTATGCAGGATGTACTTTATATGCTTGATGTAAATTATAACTTACTTAGTTTATGATAAATATTGAAAAATGTGTTATTTAAAAATAACCATTGCGTTACTTTTGATGTAAAAGGTCATTAGTTGGCTAGAGTCCCTATAAAGGGCAAAACCTTTCTTTTAGATGACAAAAAGTTTATAATATTGTACTAGTAACTTCAAATGATAAATTAGTGCTTTGATGCAAAAAACTTAGCCATTACCGTTATGTTGGTATCTAAAAATGCAAAGAAAGAAATTGGTTTATGGCATCCCTAAAATTGTAGATTCCAATAGCATCTGTAAGACTTGCTAGCTTAAAAAACAGTCTAAGTTGCCATTCTTATTGGGTGTATCTTTTAGTGTAAAAGGGAAATTGTAACTCATTCATAGTGACCTAAATGGTTTTATGAGGATTAAGTCCTTAAATGGAAGCAAATATTATGTCATTTTCATTAATGATTTAACTAGTTTAACTTGGATTTTCTTTTTCAAACAAAAAATTAAAGTGGCAAAAATCTTTCAAATGTATAAAACTTGGATTAAAAAGCAATTCAACCTTGCAATCAAAGCTCATAGGTTTAATAATGACTCAAAATATACATTTGAGACAAGCAAACAATTTTCCAAAACAATAAACATTCAACAAAAATTTACTATGTCATATTCACCTCAACAAAATGAAATGAGTGAGAGAAAAAAATAGATTTATTATGAAGGTGACCAAATATCTATTAGTAAAGAAAGGACTACTAAAATAATTATGGTCTAAAGTAGTTACAACTTCAATCTATCTCTTAAATAAGTTGCTTATTAAAGCTCTCTTAAATTGTACACCATATAAAGTTTGGTTTAGTATCAGATCATTTATATCACATTTAAAAGTGTTTGGTAGTCTATACTATATCTATATGCCACAACATAAAAGAAACAAACTGGATCATAAATCCATAACTTTTATATTTATTATATATTTATATTTATTATATACACTAATACTCCCAATACATATAAAGTATCTGATCTTGTTACAGTTAAAGTCTTATTTAGTAGAGACTTAAAATTTGATAAAGCAAAAAGATGGAATTGGGAGAACACATTTATTGATATTAATGAAAACCAAGTATAAGGATTAAAGTATCTAATAGCCTAAGAATTTGACTCCTTAAAGGAAAAGAACACTAATGATTTACCTATTAGAAGCACTAGGACTCTTATTGTTATATATATATATATATAAGAGATATAACTAAGCTATCCTATAACCAACTAATTATGAAGAGGCATTTAAAATTACTAGTTGAAAAGTTGTTATGCAGGAGGAGATTTATACAATTAAAATGAATAATACTTAGATTCTAGTACCAAGAAAAAAGAACAAAAAAACTATAAAAGTCAAATGGATTTATAAGGCTAAACATATGCAAATGGAACTCTAGATAAACTTAAAGTTAGGTTAGTAACAAAAGGGTTCTTATAACAATTAGGAGTTGATTATACAATACCTTTGCTCTTATAGTCAAATTTGACACCATAAAACTTCTTTTAAAGGTAACAATTCAAAAGCAATGGATAATTCATCAAATGAATGTCAAATCTACTTTTCTAAATGATATTCTATAAGAAGAAATTTTCATTTAATGGCTATTAGGGTTCATTAAGTTTGGAGAAGAAGACAAGATCTATTTACTTAAAAAGACTCTATATAGACTCTAACAAGTACCTAAGGCTTAGTACAACAGAGTGCATAACTATTTACTCAAACTTAGTTTCATTATAAGCTTGACAGAAGCCACACTATATGTTAGAAATGAGGCTGCACATATTCTCTTTGTCTTTATGTAGTTAACAACCTTATGATTATGGGAAATAACAATGATCTCTTAAATCAGTTCGAAGTATAAATGAGAAATCAATTGAGATAACAGATTTGGGAAGTATGAATTATTTCCTTAGTTTAGAAATTCATCAATCTAAATAATGAATCTCTATAAGTCATACCAAGTATAAAAGGTAAATGCTTTAAAACTTCCAAATGTAATCATGCAAAAAAATAATAACTCGTCTAACTCCAAAAGAAAAATTCCAACAAGATGATGACACCTAAAAGATTAATGCCAACAATTTTAGAAGCATAATTGGTTGCTTGTTATACCTCTTTTTATCAAGGCTTGATATCATGTTTCACGAATGCATGCTATCTAGGTTTATGCATTGTTTAAGTTGAACTTATCTTAAAGTAGCAAAAAAGATATTAAGGCATATTTAAAGCATAATTAAACTTAGGATCATGTTTGGTAGAACACAAAAACTCAAATTGGAGGGGTAAACTGATAGTGATTGGGCAAGTTTACTTGACAACATGAAAAGTACTTATGGATATGCTTTTACCTTTGTATCAAGCAACTTTTGCTGAAATTTCAAAAAGAATCAATAGTAGCTTAATCCATAACTAAGGCAAAATACTTTGTTGTTACTTTAGCTATAAACCAAGTACTTTAAATTAGGAAAATCATGATTGAT
Organism: Bruguiera parviflora; assembly: GCA_019804595.1. Taxonomy (NCBI): domain Eukaryota; kingdom Viridiplantae; phylum Streptophyta; class Magnoliopsida; order Malpighiales; family Rhizophoraceae; genus Bruguiera; species Bruguiera parviflora. The sequence goes on from CM034046.1 coordinate 7,766,055, forward strand.
TTAAAGTTAAAGCAAGTGAAAGCTACAATCATTTATTATGAAAATCAATCTACCATTGTTATCTTTAAAAATCTAGTAATATAAAACTAAGTATTTTAAAATTAAATTTCACTTTATTACAGAAGTATAAGAGAATCAAGAAATCAAGTTGGTCGATTGTACCTCTAAAGTTCAACTTACTAATATTCTAACAATAGGACTACATAAAACCAAATTTGAAGATTTAAGGAGAATATTAGGCATGTAAAGCTATAACACCAACGAGAAATGATGTCCCATAAGCATTTTAAAGTCATGGTACTACTCCTTTACTAGCCACTTCAATTCCAAGTCTTTTGTTGTTATCTTTCCTTTAAGATGTCAATTATCAGTTATAATAGTTAAAGAAGACATGAAAAGAAAATTTTGAAGCAACTTAAATGAATAATTTGAACTATAATTTTGTATTTAAATTTGAAATCTTTTAAATTATATGCAAACTTAACAAATCAAATTATATACTAACTTATATAAGTATGAATAATATTATAAAAAGTTAATCTAATAAAAGACAAGTCAATTAAGTATAAATTAAAGTTTAAAAAACTCTTTTCATTTTTTTTCCTTTGTTATTACCTTTGTTGCAAGTAATGTGAGAGGTCTGAATTAATTCTCCAATACCGACATATTTTGCATACTATTATGAGCTAGACCAAATATAATTATTTGATGCATAGACTAAAGCAATTAAACTATAAGCAATATGAGATCTAAGCACTAAACAAGATAGGAAAAACAGATTGATACTTAAGTAAAAAAAAAAGACACTAATTATAAAAAAATAAAAAATAAAAAATTGTTCAGCAATAAAATTAATATTTAAAATTAAAAAATATTATTAATTAAAAAAATAAAATAATAATATAAATAAAATATACTTAATTTTATAATAAAAAAACTAAATATATCATAAGGGTCAACTAATCAAATACTTAGATTTCTAAAATTAAGGATAATTTTTAAGATTAAGCATAGACTGTCACGTAAATATTTTATTAATCTTTTTCAGCTTCAATATATATATATATATACCACACTGTCCGTATAGATATGGAGGAACCGACCGCTGTATTGCTCCAAATCATCCGAACTTGAATTTGCTCAACCCGCATGAGTCCAACCCAAAATCTCACCTTACCGAAGCCAAACGTCGGAAAGTTAAATGCATATAATATTTTTAGAAAATAGAAATGCCGGTACACCAGTTACATCCTTCTTCTTACCAAAAAAAAAAAAAACCGGGAAAGATAGCGCAAGACTGAATTGTGAATAGGAGGACGTTCAACCGTATTGGTTCCGTCCATCCAATATGAAATTCGTAAAAGCAGTTGGCCGACCAACTTTCATCCCACTCACTACGCACCCGCGTGTGCAAATACCATCTGATCCCAATACCAAACAAAACATACAAATCAAGGAAAAAAAAAAAAACTAATTTCCGCAACATATATATTCTAATAACAAAAAACAATATTTATACTTTGAGTAATATCTACGATAATATGAGGTACTAATATTAAACCGTGTTATAATGGAATTTGTCATGTTTATTGAAAGTACATTTTGTTTATATTTAATTTAAGGTATTTTAAAAAATAAATAAATTTGAGAATATTTTTTTTCTTTCTTAAGAAAATAAAAAAAAAAGATTTAAATCGTGGGTAATTTTTTCATTCTAAGAAAAAAAAGAGGTAAAGTTGAAAATATTTTTCTTTCTCAAAAAGAAAGAAAAATTAAAGATTATTTTTTAAAAAATTATTTTTCTTGTTTTCTTGCGCAATCATAAGAATTTGCATTTCATAGATTTTAAACATATATTGAAATTATTAATATAAATTTAAGAAATTATAATATTTATGAAATTATAATTAAATAAATTAAATAAATCAATTATATACTAAAATTTTAATTTCATTAAGATAGTAAAAAAAATTATAAATTAATTATTAAATATTTAAAACCAGAGACTTCATTAAAAAAATAAGAAATTAAATAAAATACTTACATACTTTTAAAACTAAACAATTACTATTACATAAATATTCCGTTGATTTTTATTTTAAAAAAATTTTAAAAATGTATATTTGCACATAGATATGCACAATTACTAGTACTCTGTCTAATAAAATATTGTTAAACGTACAATTCCATCATGGGGTATGATTCTTTAATCCGGCGTAGAGAAATCCCCAAGGTTAAAGTAGGTTTATGCCCAAAGCAACGTAAGAATCATGCCCAAAGCAACCTGAAAATCATGCCGGCCTCAAGGACAATGATGATAAATTGTTCCCTAAGTGGACAACCGGATCAAGTTACGTTGGACTCGAGTACGTATACATGTAAACTAGCCAACTAATCTCAATCAAAAAAATTAGCGGGCCGACATCCCACGTACAGAGGTCGATGTTTTAATGCGTTTATGTCGAATTCTACGCATCATAAACTCGTGTCATCAATCGCGTGGTTTAGTAGAGAACTGCCACATTTTTAGTGGCAATAATTAAGGAATTAAACTCCCCAACATGGGAATATTTGTGATATAATGCGCCCTGCCTCGAAACGAAGAAAGGAAAAAAGAAAAACTAAGGAAATGTGCCCCTGGTGGCCACACATCAGAGAGGTGAGGCGTTTAATTTAGGCAGCATGCCATGCACAATTCTGCATGGAACAACCTTTTATTGACCCGTCTGTCTTCTTATTATTTCCAGATTTGTAATGTGGGTGGGACAGGGCCTACGACCCCTCGAAGGGACACACCTGCCCTATTGGGAGGCTTGTGTCTGTTTGGATCGTTTCTTTGGGCAGGACCTTTAATTACAGGGCTTCAGAAGTTTCACCACTTACAAGTTTAGGTTTCTAAATACTCAGAATTTAGTGCTATTCTTTGTTTAGGTTTTTAAGAAAATTTTTTTTTCTTTTGAATTACTTGGATACAAATGAACGATATAATAACACAAAGGAGTTTGGAAATAGCTTTATCCCAGCATTCCCCTAATTTTATTTCTAACACCCAAATAGCAAAATTCCAACTTGGTTAATGCTGGGACTCAAAAAGCCACAATCATGCAAATTGGAGTTCTATGAGTGTTGCAATTCTAGTATTTTATTATCTGCTAAACAACAAGGAAAAAAAAGAAAAAAAAAAAGAAGAAGAAGAAGAATGATTCTAAAAATGCCAAGATGTTAACACTCGAGTCAAATATGAAACATCCGTTATGACAGTAAACGGAGGCCTTGAAGCCCAAGAAGCACAGTGTGTGGGGGAAAAATATTCCTCCTCACACAACCATGGTGGGTTGTGGCGTTGCAGCGAAAGCTAAAGAGACGTTGATTTCCAACCTCACCACATTTTCCCAACCACCACACGCAAGACTCGGCCAAATAGTTTGCCTTGACGCGATGATACCTCAACCTCCACCTCCTCCACCCACACCCACAACCCCACCCGGAAGATCACGTATTGTCTCTTAAAAATTAGCTTCCGCTGTAAACCCTCTTCAATTTCCCCTCCTCTTCTTATACCCACAAACATCTACTATAGCTACTGTATATATATCTATAGCTCTGTGTACTTGTTTCAGTTTTATGCCTTCCTCTTTTTTCTCCCCCGTTACTTGCAGATTCCAGATCTCTCATGCTTTGACCATTTCTTCTTCCTGCCCCTCTACATAGCTATATAGTTAGAGCACTCCTCCCGCCGCCTTTCAACAACTCTCCGAAACATATAATATACCAGCCTTCTTCTTGTTCGCCCATTTCAAATATTAATATAGTACTCCTTGCATTTTGCATTGCGCTGATCATCATGTCTTCTCCGCCAGCAGTGCTTTCTATGTTGTTGGCACTGGCTATATTGGGTTTATGCGCTTATCCTGCACTGTCAACGACTAGGCGAGCTTTAGAGCGCCCAAAGCTGCAAAACAGTGGATTCCATGTTAAACTCAAGCATGTTGACTCAGTTGATAGGAACTTAACCAAATTTGAGCGCATCCAGCGTGGGATCAGGCGCGGAAGACTTAGATTGCAAAAGCTCAACGCAGCAGTCTTGGCTGCAGCTTCAAATTCTGATCAAGTTGAAGCACCCGTTCTCGCAGGGAACGGCGAGTTCTTGCTGCAGTTGGGGATCGGCACGCCCCCGGCCACTTACTCTGCAATAATGGATACCGGTAGTGATTTGATATGGACACAATGTAAGCCTTGCAAGCAGTGCTATAATCAACCTACGCCCATTTTCGACCCCAAGAAATCGTCTTCTTTTGACAAGTTATCGTGTTCTAGCAAACTATGCGAGGCGCTTCCTCAGTCCACTTGCAGCAATGGTGGCTGCGAGTACCTATACACCTATGGTGATTACTCCTCTACGCAAGGGATCCTAGCAATAGAAACCTTCACGTTCGGCAAGGTTTCGGTCCCGAATGTTGGATTCGGCTGCGGGGAAGACAATGAGGGAGACGGGTTCAGCCAAGGAGGGGGCCTGGTGGGGCTTGGGCGCGGACCTTTGTCCCTGGTTTCCCAGCTTGATGAACCCAAATTCTCTTACTGCCTAGCTTCGGTTGATGACACCAAAGGCAGTAGTAGTCTTTTGATGGGATCTCTGGCAAGCCTAAATGGCACGTCGTCTAGTTCAACAACCACCACCACCCCTTTACTCCAAAACCCATCACAGCCAAGCTTTTATTATCTTTCTCTTCAAGGCATCTCGGTGGGTGGCAGTCGCTTGCCAATCAAGCAATCCACTTTTGCACTTCAAGATGATGGCACTGGTGGGCTAATCATAGACTCTGGCACTACAATAACATATCTGGAACAGAGTGCCTTCGATTTAATCAAGAAAGAGTTCACCTCCCAGATTGATCTCCCAGTGGACAACTCTGGTTCCGCAGGCCTAGACCTCTGCTTCTCCTTGCCAGCAGGGTCGAGCCAAGTGGATGTCCCTAAATTGGTGTTCCACTTTGAAGGGGCGGACCTGGAATTGCCAGCTGAAAACTATATGATTGCGGATACCAGCGTTGGGTTGCTTTGCTTGGCCATGGGGGCTTCAAGCGGTCTGTCTATATTTGGCAATGTCCAGCAGCAGAACTTGTTGGTGTTCCATGATCTTGAGAAGAAGACCTTGTCATTCCTTCCTACCAAATGCGATCAGCTGTGAATTTGTCGCTGCTTGTCCTCGTTATTCTGCTTTAAATTGTTAACAATTAATAACAAGTTCTACTTGAATTAATAGAGTGAGAGCTTTTCCATTAGCATTTTCAATAATATCCTTTGTTCTGTGCAGCCAAGATGATTTTAAAAAAAAAAAAAAAAATGTATATATATACACATTGCCAATGGCCATGTGATTGTGATTTATATGTCTAATTGGCTTATATCTATTATTAATTTCCTCTGATGTATTGAAACTGACTATATTAGCTTCCAATTCCATTGAATCTCAAGCATGATTTGCTAAGTCATTGAGGTCAGATCCTTGCGTGGTTGGAAAACACAAAGGAGAAAAAAATATATATAAAAAAGGATAAACAAAAGCGGCTGCTCAACCACCTAACCACCCGTTCACAGTGAAATGAAAAGGGGTTTGTGAAGTTTACTGATTGGCTTTTAGACGCAAACCGCCCCAACTGTCTTGGCCCAGAGGCATTTAGCCTCCAAATACTTGACTGTATTCAGGTTTTTGACTCTTCTAATCCCTCTTAGACAACAAATAACAAATTTTAAAAAATTTCACTTTAATCTTTATATATGTTTTAAATATCACATATTCGACTTAAATTTTTGATGTTTTTCAATCAAAATTAACTTAATTTTCATTTTATATTTTTACCAATTAATCTTATATAAATAACCTATTAATTTTCTTATACGTAAATAATGAACAGAATTATATTCTCAAAATATTAAAGAAATTAAAATTTTTTAATTAATTTTTAAAAATTTTTTTAATTAATAAATTAATTTATATTTACATATCATCATCAAAATATTAAAAAGTAATTCGACTAACTGTGTCGTAGTCTCTCAATATAATTCAAAACTGCTTTTGCCATATAGTCATTCCATTCTACACAGGCCAAGGGTTTGTTTGAATTAATAATAAACTGGAGTAATAGAACATTCTCCTCTAATTATTTTTGTGTGATAAATTTTTTTATTGATCATTCAATTAATTCTATATAATTTATGTTATGACTAATATTCATTTTTACTCACAATCATTGATTAGGATCATTCAAGAATAAGATTAAAGTATAATAATTTATATATGATATACTTTAGTAACGGATCACTTATAGAATTTACACACACACAACCCGCGTATTTATTCAAGGTCTACATCTTTAGTCTATGAGAAAGAATACCTTTTTCAGAAGAAAGACAAATGAATGCGTAAGTCTCACAATTTTATCGATATATTGTATTTTCCATGAATGATTTAGTAATAATATTTTAATATAATAATTATCTCATAATTATACGTTTTTTCAGTCCAATTAAATTAAGAGGAGAAAATTAACTACAAATAAAATTTAGAGTTCAAGTCTAGGATCTCATTCCAATTTTATTATTAGGTTACATCTAGTGGTTATTTTATTTTCATTTCCTTGCAAAGTAAATTTATTTAGTGAACTTTATCTTTAAAGTTAAATAATAATCATACATAAACAAATTAAAGATAAAAACGTCTTTTTGATTAAATAATATGCATAAAAAATTAAACATAAAGAGTAACAACGTATTGCTGTCTTTGCGTGAACCCTCAAATGTATATCTATTGTTTCAATAATTTTCCTACCGCCGGACGTGGCAGTCTCTTGTGTAGCTACGTAACTGTGTTTTTTTTTTTTTTTTTCAAAAAAGGTTTTTTATTTTTATTTTTTCAACTCTTAAGGTTACAAAGAAAACAAAGTTTAACGACGTTTTCTATTTTCTTTGGATGCCTTAAACCTTGTCAACGGCATTCCCACCTCGCCCCACTCTCTGTCTCTCCTTGAACATTGTAACGGTATCATTACTCTCTTCCCAAAAGGTAACCTTTTAAAGTGTACAGCACCGACGTTTATATGCCTCAAGATCCCCTTCTTCCTATCTGATGTGGGAGATGGGTCTCATGCACTTATCCGTCACATTCTCTCTTACCGAATCCATCAACGTTCTCGTCGAGAATCGGGACCTCCTCTTGTCTATTCCTTCCACACGAAACGCTTAGCAGGAGACATCGGCATAAGGGTCGGGGTTGGCTCTGATACCACTTGTCACGGGGTCATTACTCTCTCCTCAAGAGGCAGTCTTTTAAGGTGTGCAGCATCTACGTTTATATGTCCCAAGATCCCATTCTTCCTATTCGATGTGGAAGACGGGTCTCATACATCCGTCCGTCATAACATCCGCGGGTGGATGGAGGGGTTTGTAAGAAATCTGCTTCCTTCAAACTATTGCAACCATCGCCCGGGTGCATGCATGCGCACGTTGATATAAATTTCAGTCTCTGCTGAAGCAAATGTAAAACCCGAATCAATGAATTTCTTCTCCCCTTCTGCACTGATTCTTAATGAAGTACCGACTCATGTCGCTTCCGTTCGTTTTCCTTTCTTCTTTTGATCAGGGGCCTGCTAAGTCTTGGCCGTCTGCACATTCTCCATATAAACTTTTTTCTACCCTCATTCCTTCACAATTACAGGGCCACGCTTCTTTGGTACCACATTGAGGCATCAAAATTCACCGAAAGGAAAAGTCAGTCTTGCATTCATCTAGTTAAATAAAAGTTATTACATATATGGCCAGAAGATTATTACATAAATGTTCCATGAAAATTTGGGCCAATTGTTGGCAACAAATACAAGTTAACTGCAGTGTTCCCTCGATGTAAAACTAAATACATGCCACTTTCTAATTCAATATTTCTTACATAATAACGCTGTTTTAGCCGGACATTCCTGTCACCGGAACTAGGATAAGCTGTGTATTGAATTGTGAGGACAAACATAGGCTATAGTCAGCTCATTATTATGATTAACATACATACGACGCAAGAAGTTTCTCCCGTCTCATATCGACGGCGGCCAAGTTGATGACTAGTAGCTCATGATGCGCATTTGACGGTGTAAAAGAATGAATAATGATCGCCAATGAATTAGCTCCATGATATTTATGAAAGCCAGGGTTCAAGCTTCGGCGCATTCAAGTATGGCACCAGTGTGATTGAAACCACAGGACACGTCCAACGCCTTCACGTTCTTCTCAAATTCGACTAAAGTAGGCATTATGCGGTCGACGTCGCTTCCATGACCCTGTATCCAGGTGCAAATCTTCCAAATCAGAATTACAGAGGAGACTCTGCAATGACAGTGCAAATGAACTTGCAGAGGCAAGTACATAGAAGAAATGGAAAACAATTCATCAATAAAGCTGGGGAAAAAACGGTACTGGTGTTTCTTTCAAGAAGAAAACACCGTCAAATCTTTAACTGGGATTCCTGCCTTGCCGAGAATTTTGGGTTCTGAAAGCATTTGCCTAAGCAAAGAATGGTTTGTACTTAAAAACAAAGTTTCAATAGATTAGATTCTTTCAACACATCCGCATTTATTTATCAGCATGCAGACATCTGCATAATAATGGCCTAATGACACATGATAGAAAATAGAAAGAACTGAGAGGGGGAAAGAAATATAATCGCAGAAAAAAGGGTGTCCCAAGGAAAGACACTCCTGCACTATGAGGTCCAAAAAGAGAATTAGGTATATGCAATTTTATCCTCGATTTCACCAAGAGAAGAGATTACTTTTGTAACTCAAACCTATAACTCCACATTACAATAGAGTAATTTTACTATGACACAAAAGCTCACCCATCAATAATAGCCATGCATGTCAAGAAAAAATTATTTGGTTATCCACATAAAAAAATACTCAATCAGCGACAAAGAAGTCCTTTAATCAATGACTCAACTAATTGTTTAATGTCTGCATATTAGTGGACAGAGATTTGTATGATTCATTTATATTTACATGACAAGTTATCATCCAGAAAATACATAAAAAATAAGGAGAACAAAAAAGAAAAAAAAAAGCCATCTAAGTATTAAGTAATATTCCAATAATGGAAGAATACAGCAACTGTGACAGACAAACTAATAATGACGGAAAATAATTGGAAGTTCTGAGATGACTTTTAGGTAAGAATCAACAAGGTACTGGAGTGGAAGCCAGAAACCTTATGAATCTAAATTAGAAAAAGCTACAAAGGCAAAACAATCCTTGATCAATTAGAGGGAAACTGTTGCTGGTACATATAAAGCCTGAATATCTTGTTTAATTCATTTGATCCTTATATTATTGTGCAAGGAGTTTTGAAAACTGCTCAGTGTAGAGAGTCAATAACCTAAAGACACTGCAAAGCTTCTTTTTCCATGCGAAAGCAAAACTCCTCTTCATGCAGGTCCCCGCTGGTCAGAGATAGACCCCAACCATTTTAAAAAAAATAAACAAATACATTAGAAGATTTTGGCTAGATCTGAACATGTTTCAGTATACACACACACACACACACAGGAAAACAAAGAGGTAATACAACAAAAACACAGAAGGAACGAATTGAGAAAGAATGTTACAGAGGGTTCTGAGTCTAAGTAAATTGTCAGATTATCAGATAAAAGTGGATGATAAATTATTCTGAGGTACCATAGACAGCGTAACACTGATGATGGAAGTTCCAATTCAAACTTCAATATGACAGAACCATTAGGCCTCAAATTCTGATGATGGAAGTTGCAATTCAAACTTCAGTATGACAGAAATATTAGGACACAGTTCAAACATTGTGAAGAGATTCATAAGCTCATTTGTTATCCTTCTTCTTTTTAACAAAAATGTGCAAGAATTTTGCCAATAGTGTAAGCTGAGAATGTCAAGATATGTAATTTCTTAGAGTAAACAAGAGAGGCATGAGCATACCAATTGCCCAGCAGAAGAATGCTCATCTGCAGAAAATGTTCCATGAGAGCCTCCCCAACCCCAGGTGAAGATGTTTCCTTCTGAAACCAGAAATGTAACCATTAATTGATATCATAGTTACAGATATTTCAGGGACACAAAGGAGATGCCTTATCACAGAGCCCCAAATAATGAGAGAGAGAGTAGTGCAACAAATGGTAAAATAACTCCGATAAATTTTTGTATATTAAGCTCTTGGCTTCCCATCCTCTCAATCATACAATCAAAGCACCTTAACGGCAATAGATGGTTCAGAAATGTACCTCAATTTATCCACCTTAAAAGAAAGCAAACTTGTTGATAATAGAGAAGGAAAAAAAATGTCTAAAGCTAAATTTTAACAGCAGGTAATGAACAGCTCTTTAACACGATCAATAATGTTTCCTCAAATAAGGTTCATAATGAAAATCTTTCTGACTTTAACATATCACAGAAACTGGAAAACTGAATTCCTCATTAATCTTCCAGTGTTGCTAATTTGCTTCAATATATTTAAACAAAATATGCCCCTGATATTATGCTCTTATTTGCCTATTTTACCTCGTCAAACCAATTGCCTGGAATACCTTCCACTTATCTAATGGGGCGATGGAATATATTTTAAATTTTAAACGAGACAATCTAATATCACAATGGCCAAATAAACTGTTCTTAGTGCTATTGTTTTTAGTACAAGGAAATTTTTTAGAGTAGAACACAATGAAAATTGTATTCTCAAACACTGAAGACAACATTGAAAGTTCAAGTAAATTACACCATTCTGGCAATCAAAAAGTATTTTTAGTATATGCCAAAATAGAACCGGAGAGCACCCTGGGGGAGGGCGAGAGGGGTGTCAAGTGCTATGCTAAGACATTTCAGTTTCAAATCACAAATAATATTACCAGAAATAGCGGCTGTATGCTTCCACCCACAGGATATCTGCAAATACATTTATTTCAAATGTTAAAAAGATAAAAAAATGAGCTTGGAGCAATAATTTACATTAGAATTGGTGGCGGCTATTAAAATGTACTGAAGTAAAATGTTGGCCTTTTTCTTTATGCAACTGTCTCATACATTTTACTTTTACAATCATAATTTTGAAGGAAGCAACCAAATGATATTTGGGCTTTCGAGCATTTAATTGAAAAGACTAATGCATAACAAAGAACTACTCAGATTAAAAACAAGCTGTTACATGAGAGCCTATGAATGGAATTTGATTTCTTACACTTTATGAGATATTTCTCCAATAAGAGGCAGTAAATAGCACAAACCTTGTCAACAGGTGATTTTGAAAAGGTACCTTCAACTCTTTCCGGTGAATGAAGTGAAGTTATAGAACTGTTAGTTCACATAAACAAGTAAAAACTTTAGCAATTTACAAGCACAAAGTTCAAATGCAAAAAATGAGCAGTGTAAGTTCCAAATTGAAAGATCAAGATAAACCCTTGTTTGGATACCCAATACCAAGGCAACCATTGTCATTTGATCCCCAAGCATATAGCTCCCCGCCACCTACAAAAGACAAAACTAGATTAAGCATTACATTAATCTACCGACTCTTAGCTCCAGATATTGAGCACAACTTTACAAATATGAGGGAAACTACAACATCAGACCTATTATCTTATAAAACATCAGATATTTCCTGTGGCCTATAATCAATATCTATCTAGAAACACAAGTACATAAAAAAGAAGATCATAAATGTCTCTTTACTAAAGTATGCACACAGGAATAAGAACATAGAATTTGAGTCTAAATGAAATGCAGAAGTTTGAAGAAACCAAGAAATTACTCGTGACAACACATATGTGATAGCCGCCGCAAGCAACTTCCTTGGAAAATGGCAACTTGCTCATCATTGACAGTGTTCTTGCATCCTTTGCCTCTCCAGAACCCTTTATATTTTCATTTGAGCAATCATAGTTAAGATTTGAACATGGAAGTAAACATCTTGAACAATGACTGCTAACACCAATTACTTACCAATTCATCTGCTTTTCCTTCACCAAACACAAAGACAGAGCCATTTTCTGCAAAGGAAACATTTAGACAGTACAGAGCTTTCAATATTAGATCTGATATAATGGAAGCTGAAAGGAGCAACAAACAAGGAAGCTGTTGGTCAGAAGAAAACTTAATAGGTACCATCAATGCATGCTGAATGAAGCAACCCAGCAGCGACATTTCTAACCTAAGGGATGTTTGACATTGCAACCAACAAAAAACAATAATTCAATTAAACTATCATTTGGAGATGGCAATATCAATCAACAGTTGAAATTTTAAAGCTACAAAGTACCTTTACACCCTCAAGTTGCTTTATAAGCCTTGGTGTATATTCACTGCACAAGACATTCAATGCCATAGAATTACTAATAAGTAATTATGGGAAATCTGCTATTTATGACAGTAATAATTAAGCTCTGAACAAAAAACAAAAAAAAAAAAATAATTCACACCAGAAGAAATGGACAATCTCCTTATAGTCCATAACTCCATAGGGCAGTAACAGAACATGTAATTTTTGAAAAGAAGAACAAGATATTATATGCAATTTATTTTACACTTCTAAGAAGATTGCAATGTTAATCAGAATTCAAAAGGAAATTCATGTTGCAAGGAAAGGACAGAAAGGGAAAAGTGTTCAACAAAATAGATGAATGCCATGTAATCATGAAATGCAACCTGGTGCTTCTTGAAAACCCCCAAAAGCTCACTTGATGGCCATGGCCAAGTCGGCTAGAGCCTTCTCCCCAACTTAAGGCCTCACCTCTGTCTGACAAAAAATATAAGAAGTTGAAGCTATCATTTTTTTTTTCTCCTGAAGTCATGCCATTTCTTTATAACTGGAAACCGCCAGACAGTGGAAAACAGAGAAAGGAATATATTGGCATAAAGTTTTCCTTGTACAAACCAGTAACTGCAACTGAGTGCTCTGAAGCCAAGGCTACTGTCTTAATGGCAATTCCATTCAAGCATTCTACTTTAGTTGGTGCAGGAACTACCTTTTGCGCTTCTGCTTATCAGCAGAACAAATGAATAATTAAAAAATAGTTCGAATCAATTTATATTTCCCCAGTTCCTAAACAACTATTAACTCAAAAGTCAATGTGCTAAATAGGAATTAAATTTTTTTTTTAAAAGAAAAAAAAACAGAAAATTATAACTTAAAAATTTAAACATCATATAAACCATCATAATAAAGTAAGGATCGATTAAATACTCTTTCCCAGACCCAGCTGTCCATTTGAGTTTTTTCCCCACGTGTACAGCTCACCATCCACTGCAAGAATATGTCAGCAGAATAAATGAGAAGACAGAATAATATGCAGCTATTAGCATGGAAATATTAACAGAAAACAAGAAGTACAAGAGAATAGAACATGATGAGTTGACAGCTCCATGCAGTAACAAACATGCATGTCATAAATTGAAATATTTCCCCATCCTCATGCCAAAATTGCACTCCATTGAAAAGATTTAAGAAAAAAAAAACTTTGGAAGCTAGAGGTCAGGATGCATCTTCATATACAAACTAAAAGAAAAGATTCACCTAAAAGCTATGTGCATTAACCAAAGTTCAAGTATGATCATAGCAACCAACCATAGGGACATGATTCAAAACTTAGCTCCATCATTTTGCTTAACACAGGTTGTAAGATGTTGACAGAACATCATACTGTGAGAGGTCGAGTGAAAAGTTGTACAATAATTGAGAAAGCATGATTTTCATCAACCCCTCTGATATCACAGAATTAATATTCGTAACTTTCTTTCTCTAATTCTAGTGGAGGCTTTAGGTCCCTCATCCCATTTTTTTCAATTGGCAAAAACATGTATCTGTTTCCTTGGATGTCTTATGGATATTAACACAAAAATGTCATTCATTGAGCAAAAGAAGGATTGTTTGCCCAATCCCAAACCTGTGATAGCACAAGAGTGGTAATAACCAGCTGAAATTTGCACAATTTTCTTCTGAAGTCCAGAGATTTCAAGTGGCTCCTGCAATGAGAATGCAAGTGACTAAACTAAGAAGAGATCCTTTGGATATTAAGCCAAAAAAACTTCAAGGGTAATACAGAATGAAGGAGAACCCTAAAATACCATTCAAAAAAGGTCCAACAGTAAGCAAAATTGATCAAGAAAAGAAGAATAGGGTATAGAATAGAACAAGAAGCCTCCCAACTCTTTTTTTCTCTTCTCTCTCTGTCTCTCTCTGTGTTTTTTTTTTTTTTTAAGAGAAAAAGAAAAACTTTCTGAATTTTCATTGGGGTCAACGATCAAACTTCCAACTTTCTTACAAGTAACCGGCTTAGTGGGAGAGCATCAGTTTAAAATGTGTTCATAGCCACACTCACGCACATGCAAGTAGTTGTAAACAAGAAATTAGCCCATAAAAGCATAAATTTGCAAGCATCTGATGAATAAATATGGCTCAGTAAGACTAATTTACATCACAATTCACAACAAGAGAATGTCCTAAAATAAGAACTTAAATTGCCATTTAAATAATTACAATGAAAAGAGAGCTTTGCTGTTTCTTGAAGTACCATACTATAAACAATATTTTCTGATACACCAAGCTGTCCAAAATCATTGAGGCCAGTGGCATAAACACGCCCAGTATCTGTCAATGAATAGCAACTGTTTTAACCATTTTGAAAGATCAAAAGTGAGGCAAAAATAAAATACCCCAACAAAACTCAGTCAAACCCAATAACAAAAATCCAATTCAGAAGTAAGAGCACATAAAGAATGAATAAGAAACTTGAATTGAATCAAAGAAGAAGAAGAAGAAGAATAAGAGGTAGTTGACCAGTCAAGAAAAGGGTGTGAGCACCGCCGCAGGCGATAGAAACGAGAGACTGATGGTGGAAAGCAGAAGATAGGAGAGGCTTAGGCTTCCACTGGGAATCCAAACTCCCCGATCCCAACCTCCCATAATCACCATTCCCCCACACCGCCGCGTATCTCCTAATCCTCCTCGCTGCCTCCCCCGACATCCATCTTTTACTCATCTCGTACAATTCCATTCCCAACCGTACTGTCTGTTTCTTCCTTTGCATTTCGCCTTGTTGGAGTTTTACTGGGTTTTAAGGAGACGAGGGGTTGGGTGGGGGCTGTCGTCTGCTTGTGTTTGGAGATTGTGGGGATACAACACAAACAAGCTCGGTCCCTGCTGCGGTTGCAGTTTGATTCTTTTGGGATTCTGACAAAAGCGAGTGCAAGAGATTTAAAGCAAATTAATTTATAATTTTTTAATATTTTAATAAAATTAAAATTTTATTACATATTAAAATTCGTTAATTATAATTAAATATATATTATAATTTATCAAATTTATAATAATAATTTTTTTTCATATATTTATAATTTATATAATATAAATATTTATAATTAAAAAATTAAACAATAATTTTAAAAAATATAATTATAAGATTTTCTTTTTGTTAAATATTTTATTTAAACAAATATTTATAATTTAATATTTTTATATATTTTTTATTTTTTTAAAAAAATACTCTTAAATTTATTTTTTTATTTTAAAAAAATATTTATAATTTTATTTTATATTTTCTATTTAAATAAAAATATAAATAAAAATATACTTTTAAATAACAAAAATATCCTGTGATCTAATACTAATAATAATATGAATTTTAAAAAATAAATAACCAATTATGGTTAAAACTTATTTAGAATTAATTTTATATCAATTGAATTCTAAATTAATAATAAAATATTTATATATAAAGTGATATTATATTATATGAAATAGTATTTTTATCCTTACTTATTTTTATCTTAAGTGGAAAATATTTATTATTACTTTTTGTTTTTCTTACCAAATTCAAAACTCACTTTTCTAAGTAATCTCTTATTTTTTCTCCTTCCCATTGGAATCCCTACCTTCTCCTCCATAAAAGTTATAGGTAGAATTCTTCCCAATCAACCTTGATAGTAATAACTATGAGGTCATCGGCCTTTCTAGTCATGCTTTTCTTAGAGTATTAATTATGATCTCATTAACCTAGACTTCGATTGCTTAGAGGAGATTGTAATACAATACAAAAGGATTGATCAAGATGATGGACATAAAAAGCTAGATTAAGATTAGAGTGCAAGGTTAAAAAGGAAGTTATAGTTGGTCGGAAAGTTGTTAAGAGTAAAAATGAGAGAGAAAAGCTCTTAAAGATTGTGAAATAGTTAGGATAGGTCTATTGTAATCCAATAGGGAGCCATAAGATCCTTTCTCAATCAATAAATGAATGATTGATGTGATAGAATTATAAATCCTAAAGACTAAAAATTGTAAAGTGCATATTAAGTGATGATAAAAATCTTCATCTTTGTTCCTTTGTGTTCTTTCCTTTTGTTCCTTTTTTCTCTTCAACATTAATGTAACCTTTTATCTCAAAATTTTTCTTCCTTAATTCTTAAAGTTCTCTAATCAAGGTTCTTTAAGCCCATCAAACTAACATCAAAGCAATACCTTTATGGGAGATTATTACTTCGAGGGCTATTGGAATGAGATCATATGATGCTAGGTCTTCAAACTTAAAAAAGTTAGAGAAGATGTTCAAGAACTTTCAAAAATCACAAAGAAAAGAGATGGCTAAGCTTTAAGGGTTATGTACTAGCATATTTATGCAAAACTAGTTTTTGAACTAGAATTAATCACATAGGTCCTATAACCTAAAAAATTCACTTAAGTTAAAAAAAATCCATCAAAATTGAATCTAATTTTGATGGTAATGATGTACAAGGGTGAGTCTACAAACGTAAAAACTTCTTTGATCTTAATGGAACTTTAAAAGAGATAAAGGTCAAAATGGTAGTTGAATCTCTTAATGATGTTACACTACAATGATAATGAAATTTTGTAGGAAAAAGGCTTAAGTGTGATTTACCTTTATGGGATGAATATGTTTAAGCCATCTTATTTAAGTTTGGTAATAATGTCTTTAAAAATCCAATGTTTGCATTTTTAACTTTTCGACATAATGAAAATGTGGTAGAATATCATAATCAATTTGTTATTTTTGTACAATAAAGTATAGTTGATTATATTGTAAATGTTTTCTTAAATGGGCTTAAAGACAAAATACAAACTCCTATAAAAATGTTTATGCCAAAAACCTTGTCATATGCTTGTGTATTAAGTAAATTACAAAAAGCAATAAATGTTGCTTTAAGGCAGAAGTGTAAACTCATCAATAAATTTGTAAGGTTATTGCCTAAACTTTAATATTCTCTTAATAATTCAACTTATATGACTTGTTCTTTTGGTAACATAATGGGTGAGACTTAGAAACCTAATTAATGGTTAAAAATTAGTTAGGTGAAACTAAAGATATGATAAAGAAAAGACGAGCCAAGGGTTTATGCTATTAGTATGATGAGAAGTTTGAGAAATGATATAAATGTAAATATGAAAAATTATATGTGATAGTAGAAGGCAAGATTGGAGGGGAAGAATTAAAAGAGTCAAAGGCTTTTACTTTAAGAAAGGAAGAAATAAAGTCATAGCCTCATATTTCTCTCCATGATATCACTAGTATAGGAAATCATGACTCTAGGATTATGAGGGTCACTTGTTATATAGGATCTAGACATGTATAAGTGCTAATAGACTCAAAGAGCACATATAACTTATTAGATAAAAACTTGGCCAAGAAATTAGGGTGCAAGTTGAAACCTATCTGGAACTTAAAGGTCAGAGTGGTTAATGGTAATATCATCTTTTGTTCTCATATATGTAGAGATTTTCAATGGAACTTACAAAGTGATGTCTTCACAATAGATGTCTATATTCTCCCCTTAGGAAGTTATGAGATGGTCTTTGGAATTCATTGGCCTAAAATTTTGGGTAACATTACTTGAAATTTTAATGAGTTTAGAATAAAGTTTTAAGAAAAAGGAAAAAAACATGTACTAAGAGGATCTTTAGGGACTATTGTTTAACAAACCAACCATAAATTTGTGATAAAAACTATATAGCAACATCATTAATAAGCAACTATTTAACTTTGCAACTTGCAAATGGATTTAAATGTTGTTACATCCTTTAAAAGATCCTTTCTAATACCACAAATTGTTATTCCAATAGTCAATACCTTATTGGCTTAATTTTTGACATTTTTATGGAACCAACTAAGTTACTACACACAAATTTTAAGACCATAAAATTCCTTTGACACTTAGAACTTAACCTATGAATACCAGACCCTAAAAGTATCTAGTGATACATAAGGATGCCATTAAGAAGCTAGTATAAGAAATGTTGTAGTTAGGCATCATACAACCCAACTTTAGTCCTTTTATAGAAGACAATATATAGAAGTTTTGTATTAATTACAAAAAATTAAATTATGCTATAATTAAGGACAAATTCCCCACCCTTTCTATTAAAGACTTATTAGGTGAATTAGGAAAGACTTTTTGGTTCTTTAAGTTGGGTTTAAGGTTAAAGTACCATTATATTAAAATGTCCCCTTTTGATGTATACAACATAACATTCAAAACTCATAAAGGTCATTATGAAGTTCTAATTATACCTTTTGGGCTTATAAATGCTTTAGTTATATTTCAAAACCTCATGAATGAAGTTTTCAAGCCCTATGTAAGGAAGTTTGTTTTGGTCTTCTTTAATAATATATTAGTTTATAACTCTAGCTTAGAAGCCCATCTTAAGCATTTGTTACTTGCTTTACAAGTGGTAAGGGACAATTCCATATGTGCCAAGCCTTCTAATTTTATTTATTTATTTTTTTTGTAGTTTAGGATATGGAGTACCTATGCTATGTTATCTTAAGTAAAAGAACCTTTATTGAACCTAAAAGATTAATGCCATCTCTCATTGGCCACAACTTAATTCATTGAGATAGTTAAAAGGGTTCGTAGGCTTAAAAAGATACTATTTCAAGTTTATATCAAAATATGGATTTATTAACAAGCCTCTCATAAATTTGCTAAAAAACGATGCATTTTCTTGAAATGGTAAAGCTATTATATTCTTTAATAATTTGAAGAAGGCTATGATTATTGCTTCTATATTGGCTTTAATAGATTTAACTAAGAAGTTTATAATGGAAACTAATGCATCAAGAGTGAGTATGAGACTTATTTTAATGTAAAGGGGTTAATCAATAGCTTTCATTAAGAAAGCTTTCTCCCCTAAACACCTATCTCCATTAATCTAGGAAAAAATATTATTATTCATTATCTTTACAATTATTACTTGGAAGCATTATATCCAGGATAAGCATTTCAAGATCAAAAGTAATCATTATAACTTCAAATATCTATTGGATTAAAGACTGTCTATTATAAGTCAATAAACTTAACCAAATTAATGTATTTTGATTATGTAATCTTAAATAAAAAAAGGGAAGAACAATGTGGCAACTAATGCACTCTTTAGAATGCACAACTACAGTATATGGTGCAATGCTATTTCTTTTATATCTTTACAAGGTCATTCAAACATCTTGGCAATAGGATCATCATTATGTGAATTAATCTTTAAATTACAAAAGGGAGCATTCATAAATTCTTCCTATAGTTGGTTATATAATTAACTATTATAAAATGGTATGCTGATGGTTAAGGATAACACTAGATTAAGGAAGCAACTCATCTTTTTATGGAATAAAGAGTTACAAGGAGGACATGTTAGGTGATAATAATAACAAAAAAATTAAGGGCTCTATTTTATTGAAAAAGAATGAATGAGGATGTTAGGTAGAGAATGTAACATTTGTTAGCATTGTAAGTATAATTATGCTACTTTTACTGGTTTATGGTAACCCTTAAAGGTTTATGAAAAAAGGTCAGTTTGGACTTTATTAAGGGCCTTCCCCAATATGGTGACAAGGAGAACAATTTGTTGATAATTGACAGGCTTACCAATTTTTCTTACTTCCTCACTCTTTATCATCCTTATACAACAAATTTGGTGACCAAAGTATTATTAGCTAATGTCTTTAAATGTCATGGTTTTTTTGAGGTATTCATTAATGATAAGAATGCTATTTTCCTTATTTTTTTTTGGCAGAAGCTATTTAGACTTCAAAAGGTGAAAGTCCATATATTTATAACTTACCATCCTTAAATAAATGATTAGACTAAGGTTGTCAATTGATGTTTGAAGACATATCTATAATGTGCTACTGCTATTGTTATACAAAAATGGTGCCACTAGATCTTACTTATAGAATGGTGGTAAAACACCTATTTATATTGTGCCATTAGACTTACATCCTTTAAAGTCCTCTATGGTTATCCTCCTCTTATTCACTGTCCTTATCTTATAGGAGACATTACCATTATTACTTTAAGCCAACAACTTAAAACTAAAGAAGTGTTAATTCACATGCTTAAACATTAATTGGAGTGAGCTTAATATAGGATAAAATAATTAGCTAATTAACATTAAAGTGATATAGTCTTCTTTATAGGGAATTAGATTTATTTGAAATTTCAATCTTATTGACAATCTTTTTTGATTTAATATAACAAATTTAAGCTCTTTCCTAAATTCTTTGGTCTTTTTTAGATTGTTGCCAAATTTGGTACGGTAGCTTACAAGTTAGAATTTCTAACTAATTTTAATATCCATTATGTTTCATGTATTCCAATTAAAGCTTAAATTAAGACCTTTGAAAATTTTTACCTTAGTGTTACCTGTTTTTATGCCTAACCCTACTATTACTCTTACTCCATTAGCCATGTTGGATCATCATATGGTAAAAAAAGACAATGTTGTTGGCATATATATCTTAGTCCAATGGTCAAATCACCCATCTTCAATAATTACTTAAAAGTACTATTATGATCTTCGAAAGAGGTTTCCCTTTATAACCCTCGAAGGTAGGGGTTTTGAAAGGAGGACATTTGTTTTAGTACAAAAGGATTAGTCTAAATGATGGAAACATGAAGCATAATTAAGATTGGAATGCAAGGTAGAGAAAGAAGTAACAATTGATAGGAGCTAAAGGTCAAAATGAAAAGGAAAAGCTATTAAAGATTATGAAACAATAGGGATAGGTCTATTGCAATCTAATAGGGAGTCATTAGATTTTTTCTTAATTAAGAGATTGATAATTGATGTAAGCAATTAATTGATGATAAAAATATTCGGCTTCATTCCTTTATGTCTTTTCTTTGTTTTCTACTTTTCTTATTGTTTCTCATTAACATCAATTATAACCTTTAATCTCTAAATCTTTCTCCATCAATCCTTAAAGATTCCTTGATCAAGGTTTTTTAACCCTATAAGATCAATGTTTTTTAGTTGAGGAGTGGCTCGCAAAGCTCTCGCCTATATCCAAAAAAGGAGTTCTAAAGTTAAGGTTTTGAACAAGCATTTAAGATTAGCTACCAAAAAGTGCTCAAGCATTCCCTTCAAGGTATGATTATGCCATTCCTAAACTAAGCTCTAAGATATCCTCTAAAATTTCTAAAATGAAATTAGTTTTTTTTTTCTTTGATCATGATTTGTGAGTTCCAAGATTAAGAAATATAAACACTTGAAAAGGACTTTTATAAATTTTGTTTAATCTTAGATGTGTGTAAAATTTCCCTCAAATTAGGGTTTTTTGAAACTTTATTCTAATAACTTTATTATTGTACCTTTTTTTACTAGCAAGTTTGGTTAATTGAGATGAGTTATTTAAGTTATAGTTATCAACACCATAACATGCTCTTTAATGTGTTCTCTTGACTATTCTTTTTTTTTTTTTTGTGCTTCAAGTATTCTTTTTATGGTTATAAGGGCGTAATTGCATATGATGGCTTAAGAAATTTTCAATTAAGGGATTTAGGTCTTACCTCTTGTTAAATTCCAATTTTGAAAAATATGGATTAAGCTTTTGATTGTATAGTAAAACAATCTTTCACTTAAATTTTTGTGCATCTACCATGATGGATCGAAGGTTGTCAATTTTCTTTTAAAATACATGATGTACTTGTGGGCAAACAAATTCCCGATGTAGTATCGACATTAAGAATTAAAGTCATGACACAAAATTGTCCTTCTTCATTTGCATGTGTAGAGCAGTTTTAAGCTACTAATAAATTAAGTGGTGGTTTAAGGACATATACCATTAAATAGAGAATTTCCTAAGGTGCATTATGATTTTGCAATGGCTTGTCTCACAAGTATTTTCTTGTTTGTGTTGTATAATAATCATTTCACTCTCTTTTTTGCAACAAAAAGCAAGCATACAATGTTAACAACTTTTAAGCCATGTATTAGTGTAGACAAATAAGGCAAATTTGGTTTCAAAATTTAAATATTGTCTAGTTATTGTAATTTATGTCAACTTGATTCCTTTGGCTCTTATTTCTTTAAGTATCAAACTAGACTTCATGGTCATAAAATTGTATACAAAATCTCTCTTTTAGTTTCAAATCAAGTCATTGGATTGTAGAATAATACTTTTATTCGTACACTAGTTTTTTTTGTACCACATGAAGGACTTAGTTGGAACATTTTTATAATGAGCACTAAGGACATATTAAATGCCTCTCATTGTCACCTCTTTGCTTAAAGCCAAAAGTAACTTGAACAAAATGAATTAACACTAAAACTTAGAATTCTTTTTGGCTTGTTTAATTATCATTAAGGGATTATTATACCTCTGTTTTGTTTGCCCTAATTGAAAGAAGACTTTCCTCTTACTTAAAGCTAATTTTACTATGGAATACGATTGCAATTGGATCATGGTTTGTTTATTTGGACACAAAAATGAAAAAAAATGGAAATAAAAATAGAAAAAAAGAAAAAAATAATTTATTTGTTGCAAATTAATAGACAAAGTTCAATACATAGCTTAAAGTCCAATAAACAATATGCAAATAGAGTAATATTAGCTCATTATGAGGCTTTTAATCTTTTCTTCAAGGCCCAAAACTTGATTTAGGTGTAAACCTTGCAAGCTAATAGCCCACAAAATCTTAAAAATATGTCAAAATAATCTTAGCCATTTAATAAAAGGAAAGCCAATCTTAATTATTCAACAAAAGGAGAATTAATTTCAACCATTTAACAAAAAGCAACAAATAAGATCAAGCACCCTTCCTTCATAAAAAAAGGGCCCTTTAGCATTTTAAAAGAGCAATAATAAATAGAGAGAAAAGAGACCACTAATGGAAGAGGAAAAACAAAAAGGAAATAGAGCACCAACCATAAAGAGTAGCAGTAATGCCAAGACCAACAACAAAATACCAATAATACCAATAAGTAGAAATAAGAGAAATTACCAACAATAACAAAAATCAAAAATAAGAAAAAAGAGAGTAAAAACCACTTGAAACACATAACATGGTAAAAACAATGTCTAGATGCCAACCTAAAAAAAAAGGCTACTTTTACATGCCATCAATAGTGAAAATAAAAGTACCCATAATAAGATTAAAAGCCCTTTTTAATGCTTCTTCCATATTTATTATCATTGCATTTCATACTTTTGATTAAAGTAATAAATGAACTAATTTAACTTAAATTTAAGCTTTTGGGAGGTGATTTATGAATGCTTTTGTAATAAGTTAGTAACTTATTGTAGTAAAGGAAATATGAGTAATAAATGAACTAAATTGGCCTAAATCTAAGCTTCTAGGAGGAAATTTATAAACATTCTCTTTATAAATTAATAGCTTATCATAGTAAAGAAAAGTTGAGTAATAAATGAAATAATTTGACCCAAATCTAAGCTTATAAAAGGCACTTTATGAATACTCTCTTAGTGTAGTAGCCTATTATAGTAAAGGAAACCTAAATAATAAACCTCATACAAGTGTTCATGACTTAACACTACATTTAATGGGGTAAGCATAACCCTATAATTATGTCAAAGAATAAAATTAAGTTCAAGCATTAATGTCAAAATGTTTAATCATTAGCATTATGTCACCTACCTTAAGAGCTCTTTTAAGTATGATTTGTTTAAAATCAATAGAAACTCAGATAAGTCAAAAAAGCAACTTAACCATGTCCAAAATGAGATGACAACAACATAGCAAGAACTAAAAATAGCCAAAGTCCAAAACATCAAGCTACACTTTGAGAAAGAGACTTATATTTGTCATTATTGCCTTTATTCATAAAAAATTCATTAGACTAAGCCCACAATAATTGCTTCACAAAAAATGAACATAGGTTAGCCTATTGTTGTTTTTTTTCCCTTATTTTCTTGTATAATATACATTAATAAGCTATAAAATAAGAAGTTAACAACAACAAAAAAAATGCAAAAATGACAAAAGAAGTGAAAAAGCACCTTAAAACCAACATTTTGCCCCTCGAAGCACTTGTTGGAGTCTTACTAGAAAAATCAAGTGAGTACCATCATTAATGTCATTGCCCATTAATTTATGTATAGCTAAAGGCCAAGTGCCAAAAAGAGGTAAGAAAATGCATGAATTGATGGAAAATCAAAATTGGCCACTAATAGTCGTTAGAGCATACATTGTCATGGGCCACTATTATCACCCATTATCCATTGGACAAACTTACACCATTATTGTTAGCTCCCTTCTTACACATACCACTTTTGGTCATTATTGTTGCATGAAACCAGCATCGACCAACTCCTCAAGTGTTGATCTACTTAGCCATGCCCTCCATACACCAATTTGTTAACCACTCCAAAGAATGGTGTCATGCTTAGACATAAAATAACATCATTCAATTTTAAGAAAAAGTTCTAATCTTTCAAAAAAAAAAATCTAAAAGATTTCATTTTATTTTTTAATACATAAGATCATCGTAAAATGGATTAGAATGCCTTTTAATTTTCTTTAAGAATTTTTAAAAGAAATTTCATTTTATTTTTCAGTGCATAAGATCATTGTAAAAACGTCCAAATTGCTTTTAATTCTCTCCAAAAATATTTTAAAAAATTTTCATTTTATTTTTTGGTGAGAAAGTCACCTTAAAAAAGTATCTAAATTTTTTTAAACATTTTCAAAAAACACTTATTCTTACTTTTTTTGTGCATAAGATTTTTGTAAAAAGTTTTAGAATCCTTTTACAAATTTTCAAAAATATTTTATTTTATTTTTTAGTACAAAGGATCATCATAAAAAGCATCCAAATCTTTGTAATAATTTTCAAAAAAAAATTTTAAAAAATCATTTTTCCTAAAAACTTAGTGTGGTGCTTTTATGATAAATCATAACTATACAAGACAAAATAGGAAATAAATAAAGTATTGGTAGGAGAAGTATAGAAGTAAAAGTAGGTGAATAGAGGTATTATTACTTGTGATAGGCATTTAGGTTGGTTATGCTCTTTGTTAAATGTAATTGTACTCCTAAACCTAAAAAGATTATAATAAAACAAACTAAATCACTCATGGTGTTTCAATAACACTTAAAATAATTAGTAGTGACACCAAATCCATCTCACTTGCAATAAAGTGCTATAAATACCCTAACCTTTTCTACTGCTTGAAAGTGCCTACAATTGTGTCCTCCTTTATGTCCACTAAGCTCCCTTCTCATGAACTCGTTATGTAGGGATTTAGATATCACCTTTTGCTATATGCTAATTTCATGGATATAGATTAAGTTTGTGATTGTATAATAACTAATCATTCACTCAAATTATTGTATATTTAGCATGATAGATAGATGGTTAATAGTTTTCTTTTGGAGTGCATGATCTTAAATACTTGTACTTATGGGTGAACAAATTCTCCATCTAGTACAAACATAAAGAATTAGACTCATGACATAAAATTGTCTTCCTTCATTTATAGGTGTATTGGAGCAGTTTTGAACTAGATAAATTAAATGGTGGTTTAAGAACATACTTTATCAAATGAAGAATTTCCCAAGGTGCTCTATGATCTTGCAATGACTTGCCTCACACGTATTTTCTTATTTGTATTGTACAATAATCATTTCCCTCTCCCTTTGCAATAAGAAGTAAGCATACAATTCAACATCTTTTGAGCCATGTATTAATGTAAACAAATTAGGCAAATTTGGTCTAAAATTTAGAAATTGTTTAGCGATTATACTTTACATCAACTAATTCCCTAGGCTTTTATTTCTCTAATTATCAAACTAGACATCATGGTCATAAAGTTGTGTACAAAATGTCTCTTAGTTTTAGATAAGTAATTAGATTATAGAATAATACTTGTATTCATACACTTGTTTATTCTTTACTATATGAAGGACTTGGATGAAAGATTTGTATAATGAGCACTAAAAACACACCAAATGCCTCTTATAAGAAGATATAATAAACAATTACACAACCATAACAAGAAGTTTTAAAATCTTATTGAGGCAATAAAGTTCATCTTAGATTTGCAAATGTTGACATAGGGTTTTGTTTGTATATACTCTAATGATGCAATCTTATATGTAATTTGACATCCAAAATGGTATTATTAATTACTAAATCATAACAAAGAAACTAGGATCTCAAAATTCCTCCTTTTAGTCATATGAATCATTCTTAAACATTTACTTAACAAATATAAGTACTCCCTTACGCTATCCTCCCTAACTCTTCTTTTTTTAGTGCCAAGTTACCAAGTGATATAATTGAAACATTAAAGTTATGTTACTTTTATGTTTAGTGGCATTGTACTTTTAACAAACTTATGGTATGAATTTTTTTTTCAAGTAAAATATACGAAGAAAAAATATTATTACTAAATGATTAAGCATCAGTATCATACTTTTTTCCTTTTTTAATTGTGAATACATAATTGATGTGTGTTTATAAAAAATAACACTTATCTTTAAAAGATATAAATATTTTACAAGAAATTTTTTCTTTTCCTTATTAAAAAACATATTTAAAAAATGATATTGATTCATCTTTGAAAGCCTTTTTTTAAAAAAAAAAAATTGGTGTTTTTTTTTAATAGCAAAAACAAACAAAAGTTGAAATTTCTTTAGATTAATACATTAGCATTGATTGTGTATGGCAATAAGACAATGAAGGCTATGACATTAGCATTAAATGGGAAAAGATTTGGGTCATTGGTATTGTATAGTAGTCTACACTAATGACATAACAATGTGTGATGGGTAGTAAAGTGACACCTCAAACATATAAGTATTTATTCCTACTAAATAACTAAATTCCTTAATACCTTTTAAGGGATAGTGTATGTTTCATATTAAAGTTAGCCAACATTAGTGAATAGATTAGGGTCCAACTCATGTTATGAAAGCTTGTTATAAGTGGTTAATATATGCTCTAAGAATTAGCTATGATATCAGTGGGTTTGTTGACATATAGGCTTGGGGCTTATGTTGATGTTGTATGAGTTTGATTGTTAACCAACTAATAAGGCAAAGTTTTAGAGTGTTGATCAAGTTAATGCATGCACCAACTATTGCAAAAATAGGAAGATAATGGGTAGTGCTCCCTAAAAGCCTGAGACATGTTATTGGTGGCAAATGTGATGACCAATTAGAGTATTATCCAAGGCAATGTAGATATAAGCCTTTTAAAAGATAGAGAAAATGGGTTGCTAAAGTAAGTGTGCTAACCAAATCTTTATGAGGTGTTAAACTCTCCTTACCATAGATACATGTTTAATGTTTTGGCCAAGTTAATGGGGAAGTACTTTTAAAAGTAAAGGATCCCAATTATGCATGATTGGTTTCACAACTAGGTTCTAAATGTTTATTAATAGTTGATAATTAGTATAAGAAAGTGTAAAGAAACACTTATAGGATTCCTTTGACAACTCTTTTAAACTTTATAAGTAAAAGTAATAAAAGTTGGGAAATGATTCTTGTATATATGATGTCTCTTTTATGAGATTATCTAACTAAAGTTCTTTATGTGTTATTTTAGTGAGCATGAGTTGATAAAACTAAGTGTGTCTTAGTGTCATCACGAGGTGAAAATTTGGTGATATGACGGGGGCTCTAATGCAAACAAGCAAATGATAAGAGATTGGATAAACGAGCCATTTTGTTAAAGGGTTTTAGATTTGAAACAAAGCAAGAAAAATAAATCTTTTCCACCTAAGACAAAAATTGATAAGAGTCAAGACATTTTTTTTATACGAAAATCTTATATTTAATAAGGGTTAGGAAACATAGTTATTAAATTTGGCAATTTAGTGATGATTAATATTTTGTAATATGTATATATATTTCATAATTTTTTATAGTTACAATAATTTTATAAAAATAAAATTAAACTTATTTATTTGATATTTTATAACAAACTAATCAATTTTAATATAAAATACAAATATAAATGGTGAGATATTAAAAATAACATATTTTTTAATTGAATTAAAGATTACATTTGATATATTGAGTATTTTAATCTTACATTTAATTTTTATTAGCAACAAAATATTACAAACTTTTATAATAAATTGAAAAAAAAAAGACAAAGAAATACCTAATTTTGCGTGATTGGGTCAATTTGTTTAACTACCTAGTAAACCAAGTTAATCTAGCTTTATAATTTAACTAGATTTTTCATTGAACCAAACTAATTTAGGGTTTACATCACTAATTCATAGGGCCAACCAATTCAATTAGGTTAGATTTAATAACTACTATATGAATTGGGAAGAGATCACAAAAGTTGAGTTCTAACATAAAACACCTTAAAATGAAATGATTCAAAACTTGAATAATTTGAAATTGAAATAAATTTGAAATAATTTAAAATTTAATTGAATTGACACTCAAAAGCCGAATAACCCAAATTCAAAATAGTATAGAATTCAATTGAGTCGAAACATAAAATTCAATTAATATTAAACTCAAATAACCTATTTAAATTAACATAAAATTTTGTAATTTGGGTTAATCGGTTATGTAATCTAGTCCTAATCATGCCAAACATATAAATACAAAGAAAAATATTACATTAATAATTATCTAAAAATAATATGTATAAAATTAGAAATCACAATTAAAATAGCTAAATCATGTGATATAATGTAATCAAATGTTAATCATTTTACCTTTAAAGCAACACATTAGATGTATATTGATAGTTGTTTAATTTGGTTTAACTACAAATTTAAATTCTCAAATTTGCAACCAATTCATGATTCGAAGTTTAAGGCACACATTGGGGTTTAAGAATGTACAAGGCTTAGAATGAAGTTTAAAAGTTGAACTCATCCATCAATGAGAGAGAAGAATAAGAACTTTTTGTGAGTCCTCTGATTTTAGGGGAAAAAAAAGGCATAGAGAGTTTTTTTCTAAGGATCTTTAGCCCAAGTATTGTGTCTACAATGCAAATGAATGCGATTTAGTGTAATGCATAAATGTTTATCGCTTATAATGATTAAAGTTGAATAATCAACATTTTTATATAATTTTATTTATTTCATAGCCCTCATCTTATCTATTAGACTTCCTTTAACCAATTTTGGATTTTAGAATGAACTCTTTTAATGATGACCCTTCATATAAAGGACAGAGAAAGTGTGTGTAACCCACAATTTTGGGTCTCAATGGAGTAAGATGCTTTTTGAAAGAGATTCCCCTTTTTCTAGAATTAGTCCAAGAAAGATTTACAATGCTTTTAATGGTGATCATTTCTCACACTAAGTCTTAAATGATTTTATAATAGCCCCTCTAAGCTAAGAGAGAAAAAAATTGAAATTTTATATTTTGTAGATTTTTGAATTTTTTGAAGAATGAATTTACAATGTTATGACTTTTAAAACTTATAATTTTGAAGAAACAAAGTAAAATTTTGAGATTATTTAAATTTTGTGATTTTTTTTTTTTTACTTTGTTGAATTTTTGGAAAAAAAGAAAAATGTTTAAATTTTTTAAAATATTAATTCTTTTAAAAGAAACTAATAATTTCAAGATTTTCAAATTTTGGAAGGTTTGGAAAGTTTATTTTCAAAAAATATATAAGTTTGAATATTCTTCTTTTTTAAAATTTTGGAATAGATTAAATTTGAGAAATTTATTTAGGAAAAGTGTGAACATGTTAAATTTTTGATATTTCAAAATTTTTGGAAATTTGGAAGAAAAAAGGATAAGAGTTTTTGGATTTTTTGGTTAAGAAAAGTATGAAGATTTATTATTATTATTATTATTAGTTTGAAAAAAGAACCTTAGCTCATTTCAGGCATAAAATAGGCATAAGGGCGCTAAACAAACTCTAATCCATGACATTAGAGCAAAAATAAAAGAACTTTTTGGAAATTGGGTATGAGAATAAGCCTAGTCAATACATCAAAGCAATGCTGTTTTAGGTCATAAGGGAGTGGTTCTTTGGATGACATCATTTTGAGGTTAGTATCTGCCCTTCTTTCTAAGGTTAACACTAGCCAAATCCATTCCCTTTAGACTCTATGTCATCATTCCTCTCATTCTATTCTTTCTCCATTATTAATTTTTTGATCTCTATCTCTTAGCCTTAGTTCCTTCTATTGTAAAGTAATTTGATTGAGAAAACCATAGTTATTGGTTCAGTTTTAGATTTTGTTAATAAGAGAGGCTTTGATTTTAGGTTAATTTCAAAGATGATTTTGATTTTTTTTTTTTTTATGTTAGGGGATAGATTTGGATGGATTATTTAGAGAGGATGTTCTATTTTGGTTTAGGTGCTCTAGAATAAAAGATTAGTGGGGCCTTGTATATTTGGTTTTAAGTTCTTAAAATTATGATTTTAGCTTGTGATTTTCATTTGGTGAAATTATTGTTTGATTTTGTGTGTTGTTGTTGATCTGTTGAGAGGGATTTGTTGTTTTGTTTGTCTATTTTCCACCACAAGGCTAAGAATTTAGTTATTTGTTTTTGTTTTATTTTTTGAAAAAGATGTATTATAGGTCATTTTCAATTTTGTGTTTTGATCTTATAAATGATGCTTTTAATTGAATATTCGTATTTTAGGGAAGGATTGGGTTCGTTTGATTTATTGGGAATAAAGAATTTTGATAGGTTATGTTTGTAGACCCAAATTTCGATCAATGAATGTTGGCAAAGGGAGAAAGGATGGGTTAGGTTAATAAACCTAATTTAGCCAAAGGTATAACTTTTAGACTTTTTACTATTTTTTTACTTTTTATTTGTCTTTTTAGGTGAGAAAACAAAATTTCACTCTCAATGTTACATTTTTTTATTTTCATCCACTTGGTATCTTTTTTTTTTTTCTAAGATTTGAACCATCATGATTATTTTTCTCCATTTTTTATTAGTCCACTATCATTTTTGACACATGACAATCCATCAATCACCATATAAGCTAATTTTGGTACAATCAAATGCCACTCCATCATTTTGTGATCATGTGGCAATAATATATTCTTCTTTAGTATTTTTTAGTATTTACTTACTTTTGTAGTTTTTTTTTTAATTTTATGAAAATTAGAAAACACTTGGGTTTAAAAGTAATCTTCTATAAAGCTTGATGCCAAAAGCCAAAGATTTAAGAGTTAAACTTGATTTGCTCCCCTAACTCTAGTATTCCTTCCTTTTAATAGCTTTACTTCACTTTGAAGGATTCATATGTTTCTTCTCTTTCTTATTCTTCTTCTTCATCTTTATTTAATTTTTTTTCCTTTTGAAATTTGAGTAATTAAACCACCTATCAAAAAAAAAAAAAAAGAGTAAGTGAGAACAAATAAAAGGCTGTTGCCTAATTTGGTGGTAATATTAAAAGGCCACTGTGCTTTTGTCATTAGTGTATGTCTCTACTTGACTCGACCTCTCCTATTCACTTAGTAATAATTTCATTGCTTTTATTCTCTTCCATTTCATGTATGCATTTTTTTTAAAGTATAAGACATATTGCCTAGTATATTACTAACTTAAATTTGAATTTTTGGATCAAATTATTTATAGTTTTTTTTTTTGTTAAGGGCCAAAAATCTAATCATAATTTCTAATATTCATGAAATTATGTTAAAAAAAACCCTTAAAAGTAGGTAAATACTAATTTTTATAAATATCAAAAAATATTATTATGACCTTATCATCACAAAATGATGATGTGACATTTGATTATGCAAGAGTTAATTTACATGGAGATTAATGGACTATCACATAACAAAAATAATGGTGTAATGACAAAAAATGGTAGAAAATAGTAACGAAAAAAGCATGATGGCCTTAATCTAAAAAATATGAAGTAGGTGAAATAAAAAATGGTGTTAACATTAAGGATGAAATTTTGTTTTTTATCTTTTTTTTTAATTTTTAACTTTTGTCTTTTTTTGTATATTTTTTAGTGTTTTTTGCTAGGGTTATAGAAAAGGAAGAGGAAAAAAAAAGAAAGAGAAAGAGGAGGCCATTGACTAATGTTGGTCTAAAAGACTTCAGTAACAACTGGTGGTTGTTTTCTAGTGATGATCACTAGAAGTTTTTTTGAAAATGATTAATGACTTGCTTTAGAGTTGATCTTTATGTTTTTAAAACCTAATTTTGCAAATTCTAAATATCAAATGAAATCAAAAGTAATAAAAAGTGTGGAGAGCTAACCTTTTGCAATGTTTTTGTTTAAGATGCTTCCTAAGGTGTAAGTGAGGCTAAAAATAAGGTGCACGAGTCATTTTGAGGAAAGGAGAACCTATCTTATCCCTTATTCAGGTTTCAATTTTGCCTCATTTGGTATGTTTATGCTTCTTGGTTATGTAAAAGTGTTGTTGGGTATGAAATGAGCTTGTTTATGACTATAATGCATGTTAAAGTAAGTGTGTTATGTGCTAAAAGTGTGTGAAACATGCATACATAGGCTAAAAGAAGTTAAGGTATGGTAATATTATTTTTAAATCTAAGGATATAGTAAAAGAAACAAAGTTGCAACAAAATAAATGAAGATGATGAATATAGTATAACAAATAATAATTGCTTAGTAAAAAGGTTAGTAGAATAGTTAATAAAGAGTAAAATTAGTAAAGAGTTAGAGAGAAAAGGGAAAGTTAGTAGTAATAATCAGTTTCTAATGCAATGTGAATTTCTGTTATGAGAACTAGCCATGTATTAGATACTAACCTCTTATTAAGGTATTCCTCAACTCACTATGAGTTAGAGACCAAGTCTCTAATAAGGTATTCCTTAACTTACCATAAGTTAAATGCTAATTACTTAGGAATTTCCTTAACTCGCCATATGTTGGATACTAACTCCTTAGGGTTTTCCTTAACTCACCATGAGTTGGATGCTAACCTTTTAATAGAGTGTTCCTTATCTTACCATGAATTGCATACTAGCTGCTTAATGGGGTGATCCTTGACTCACCATGAGTTGGATAATTTAGTATTTTCTTTAATTCAATGCTAGTTGATAGTTTGTTAACTAACCATTATTAAATATAAACACAATAATAGTAAAATTTAAATAATTAGAAAGATAAAGATAAAGAAAGAATGAAAAGAAAAGAAAAATAAAGGCAGAGGAAAATAAAGGTAAAAAAAAAAGTATGTTAGGTAGTACACGCCTTACTTTATTTTTGTTTTTTGTTGATAATGTACAATTGTTGGACTTTTAGACTTAGGATTCTTTGTCCTTTTCAAGAACAAATATGTGTTGTTTCCTAAAGTGGGGCTAATAGGGAGGACAGAGAAAATGCTTGATTTTTTTTTCCTAAATTCACTCTAAAAAAATTCCCTCATAGTACAAAATTCTTACTCTAAAAAGCTCTCTTGGTTTAGATTCTCTTAAAATTGCTTTTTTTTCCCAATATTCTTTTTTAAAACTCTCTAAAAGACTAGTTCTCTAAACCATACTAAAGTCCCCTCTTTATAAAGAGGGCAACCCTCCTTTAACAGGCATTTTGCCTTTATATGATTGGTTTTCTCCTTTTTGGTGAAACCAAGTCATTTCAACTTTGTCTCCATTTACTTTTTACTAAGTGACAATTGGTTAGTTTATGATTCTTTTTGTGCACTATATATTGCTTTAGCTTTGCCTTTATATTTTCATATTTTTAGTCTTTTATATTAGGCATATTACTCTCTTACATTCTTTATAGGCTTTGGATATGAGGCCCTCATTTTTTAAGATGTTGTCATAAGGTTCCTTATTGCTTATTTGGCCATAAGCTTTCATCCTTGTTATTGTGGGGTTCTTTGACGCTTATTGGGTAATAGGCCTTTCTCCATATTACTATAAAGTCTTTTCTATTTGTTATAGGCTTTTTGCTATTTATGAGGGTTATGATAGATATTACCCTAACTAGCTATAGGTGTAAAATAAAAAGAGTTCATCTTAAGGATCTAATGATAAAGTCTTATGGACATAGGATCTTAAAAAGTTAATTTTTGGGCTTGATTTAGGACTTAACCATTAGTAACTTTGTGTGAATGCTTTTGATATTATAAAAGCCTAATGATGGATAAGGCACTGTCTCTTAGAGTAGGAAAATTGTATTTATATATTTCTACATATGAATTGTAAATTGGACATTTATTATAATAAAATTTAAATTTAATATTTATGTACATTCTTTCTTTCCCTTTCCATATATTCTCCATTTTTATATATTAAGTTTTTTCTTTTTCCTTTTTTTGGCATCAAATATTATAGCCATAATTCATCTTAAACTAAAAGAGAGGGCGATACATATATACTACGTAACCTTTAAATAGGTTAGACAAAATAAAAGTAACACAATTTACCTTTTTTACAAATTACTTTAGGATAAAGGAATGAGTAAAGATATTCTTAGATTTTTATTTTCTTTGCTACTTATGCATCATTGTCCATTTAAGAGAAATTGCCTAATTAAGAGATATATCACCTATTTGAGAAAAACAACGATTGAATAAGAGTGAGTGTTTGATTGAGAGGGAGACAGAGAGAGAGCTCCCCACCTTACTTAGGGATATATTGGCCACTTAAAATTACAAGAGAGAATTTTTTATTAAGAAGAAACTCAATCAAGAAAATGCCTCATTATATTTGAGGGATTAATCGGTGGCCTTAAAAGCTAGATATTATGAATGCCCAACTGAGAGGGAATGCTTGATTGAGAGAGTGCCTCATCCCATTTAAGGGTATATTGGTGACCTAAAATGTCAAATATTGATAATTGATATGCCTTATAGTTGTTTGACAATGACAATGAACTTATTGTTGGTTAATTAGTCAACAGGATTTACCATTACTTTTGCGGTGTCACCTAAAAAGGAGAAGTCTTATTTAGGGATTTTCTTAGGGGAATTTATTGTTGTTTGCTTATAGATTTAAAAGAAGTTAAATGACTTGTAAATGATAATCCTATTTAAAATGATATTTGAAAGGATTATGATGGTTATAATTAATAAAATTAGGCTAAATGACTTACTAGGACTACATTAAGTCAAGTTGTATTTGGTTATACTATTTGCTAGTAACACGCTTGGATTGTTCAAGATGGATATAAGGTGACTTTTGTTTAGGGTGCAAGTAGGTGCTTATAAACATGACCAGAAATTTTCTTATGCTATTATGGGTATGCTTGGAATATTTGAGACACTATAAGGTGACCCTTCTTTGGGGAGTAAGGAGGCACTTTAGACATGACTAAAGTTTACAATTTTACTATACTATAATAAATGTGACATAATGAACTATTGAAAAGGACTATTTTTCTTTATCAATATGTGCTCATGCTTTTTTCAAATGCTTCTTGTATGTAAGGTTGTCATCCATAAGCGTTTTTTTACTTCTACTTCATCCTTTGCATTATATAAAAGCTTTTTAATCTTTAAGATACTTTTTTATTTTTTATTTTGTATCTTCCAAATTTTAACTCATAATTAAGACTTATCTTTGCATAATAATATGCTTTATGCTTTATCATTGCACCTTTTTAGCTCTCTTTATGCAAAAGACTTGCAGAGTAATTGCAATTGGGATGAGGTGTCTCAGGTTCTCTTAATAAGAGTTTATAACCTTACTTAAGATTAGATATCTTAAGCTTTGTTGGCTCTCCTTTTACAGGGTACTTGTGTAGTGATTACCTTAGGATTATAGTGCCTTAAGTTCTCTTTCTTGGGGCTTGTGAAACAACTTTACTTAGGACACGAAGCCATACTAACAAGAGAACTTTGTAGTAATTATGCACAAAATATAGTTTCATAGGTTCTCTACACATAAGGCCAGTGTGACAACCTTACTTGAGTAAGCTGCCTTAGGCCTTTTTCGCTCTCACTGTGCAAGAGATCTAAGTGGCATCCATACATGAGATGGGAGATGCCTTATGCCCTTCTAGCTTTCCTCATACAAGAGACCTCTATAACAATTATGCTTTAAATAAGATGCCTTAAGTTCTTTTAGAAGGTGAATTATTTGGCCTTCATGGCTCTCTATGCCTAAAAGACTTATGTATTAACCATAATCAAAATATGATACTAAAATTTTTCTTGACATAAGGCTTATATGGTAACCTCACTTAGGACACAATGTCTTATACCTTATTAGCTCACATTATGCAAAAGACCTATGTGGTGACCACATTAGGGACAAGGTACCATAAGTTCTTTTCGTAAAGGGCCTATGTATAACCTCACTGGGGATAAGGTACCTTAAGTCCGTATGGCTCCTTTTATATAAGAGACTTATGTTGTAACTTCACTTAGGACAAGGTGTTTTAGGTTCTTTTGTCAATGGACCTGTGTACCAACCTCACTCAAGATGAGGTACCTCAAGCTTTCTATCTCTCATTTTATAGAAAACATGTGTGATGACCATCCTCAAGATGGTGTGCCTTAGGTTCTCTTATTAAAGGACCTGTGTACAACCTTGCTTAAGACAAAAAACCTTACGACCTATAAGGTGACTAACTTATGATAAGGTGCCTTAAGTTCTCTTTATAAAGATCCATAACTTCACTTAGGATAAGATACCTTAGGTCTTATTAATTCTTTTTGTGTAGGAGACTTATGCAACAATCATGCTTTAATTAGGGTGCCTTAAATTCTCTTAGTTAGGAACTTTTGTAACAATCTCACTCAGGATGAGGGCCTTACACCCTTCAAATTCTCTTCGTGCAAGAGACCTAAGTGATGTTTGTGCTCAAGATAGTTAGTGCTTTATACCCTTTTAGCTCTTTTCATACAAAAGACTTGTGTAGCAACCATGCTTCAAAAGGGATGCCTTAAGTTCTCATGGTATGGGTCCTACAAAGTAACCTTGATTAAGAAAATATGCCTACTCTCTCATGGCTATCCTTATACAGGTTTATGGCAATCACACTTGAGATGAGGTGACATAAGCTTTCATTGAAAAAGGCTAATATAACAACTTCCTTCGAGACCCTCCTAATGCTTTTTATGTTGAAGACCTATATGCGATTGCACTCAAAAAATGTTGCCTTATGTCCTTTTGGTAGGAGGCTTATGCATCAATCTGCATAAGACAAGATGTCTCAAGCCATCTTGGCTCTCCTCATGTATAAGAACTTTTTGGCAATCCTAACTGGAATAAAGTGCCTTAGATTTTCTTAGTAAGGCGACTATATAGCAACCCCACTTATCGTGAAATGCCTTAGACCCTTATAGCTCTCCTTTAGTAAAGAATTATGTGGTGACTATTTACTATCTATATTACTTAAGTAACTAGTGCACTTGTTAGTAGTTATTTACGTGCATTAAGTTTTTGGTATCATTGTTAAGGATTGTAAATCTAAATAATATGAAACCCTTTAATCTTGATTTTAATTTTATTTGTAAGGTTCTTACTTATTACATGATATGATCTAGTGTCAAGATCTTGCATCATTTGATCTTGAAAAAGAAAGAACATTTTACTAATTAAAGGAAAATAAAAGAGTAAAGATAATGAATAAAGAAAGATATAAGGCTAATTGATCTTTACAAGAGCATACAAAGCTTTTAGTCATATAAATAATTTCAAGCATTAGGTGGTTGATCATACAAGCAAGTAATTTTGAAATCGAGCAAAGTCATCATTTAGATGATTCAGACTTAAGTTCAATTTGGTGATTTACATAGTAATGATCAAAGTGTTCATATTGCTAATTTTTTTAAGATTTGCAATACTTTTAAACATAATGGTGTTTCAAATGATATAATTAAATTAAGATTATTTCTCTTTTCTTTGCAAGACAAAGCGAAAAATTAGTTGAACTCTTTACTCATATAAACCATTACTACTTTAAACACAGTGGCTCAATATTTTTTAACAAAGTTTTTGCCACTTTTTAAAAATGCTAAAATGTGTAATAGTGTTACTACTTTTGCACAGCTATAAATGGAGTATTTATATGAACATTATAATAAATTTAAGGATTTGTTAAGAAAGTGCAAGTACAGAATTTCTACAATGGTTTATCTCCTACTAATCATTCTATAGTCATTGCAACAGTAGATGGAACTATTATGACAATAACGCCAAAGAGGCATATGACTTATGAGAGGAGATGACTTTTAATAGTTATCAATAGTAGTTAGATATGTCCATAACTAAAAAAAAAAAGTTGTAATGATTCATAAAATAAAAGCCTTCACTATCTTATTTACTCAAATTAAAACACTAAATAAGAAGATTAACAATATAAGTTCATTAGTTATGCATGTGCAAAGTGCAAACTATGATTTATATGGAGGAGGACATACAAGTACCAAACATTAAGTTGATAATCTTTCCTTATAAACAACTAAGCATGCTAATTTTGTTGATAATTTTAATAGGTAGTATGGAGGTAATCACTACTCTAACACTTATAATCTTAATTAACTAAGTCATATAAACTTTTCATAAAATAACAATAACCTAATAAAGCCACCACCATTAAGATTTCAACCTCAGGAGAAGAAGTCTAACTTGGAGAAGTTAATAACAAAATTCATATCCACTACTAAAATCAAGTTCCAAAACCAAAAGGCTTATATTAGAAATTTAAAGTCATAATAAGGCAACTGGCTAATCTATTCTTTGAAAAAGCATATTAATCTTTACTTAGAAACACAAAGAAAAATCCTAAAGAACAAATGAATTATATAAGCTTAAGGAATGAAAAGAAGTTTGAAGAAGTAAAGGAAAGAAAGCAAGATCAATCCATAAAGGAAAGAAAAGATAATAGTGGTAATAAGAAATAACCTAAAAGGTCAATTAGTGACTTAGACAAGGGCAATAATGCCCTTTAAATATTTACTGATTCCTATTATGGGACAATAATCATTTCTTACTATTATTAATGTTACATTTAATAGTGCTTTAAATGGCTAAAGTAGTATCTTAAGGATAAAATTGTTTGACTAAGGAGTTGTATTTGTAATTTTGAAGGACAAGAAGGTGTGATCCAATGCCTCTTCAGGTACCTTTATATAAGGTATTTTTGAGGGTTGAGAAACAAGTAAATCAAAATCTACTCTAATATCAATCAATAATAAATTAAACTTTACTTTAAATTGGTT
The DNA here is from genome assembly GCA_019804595.1 of Bruguiera parviflora. Taxonomy (NCBI): domain Eukaryota; kingdom Viridiplantae; phylum Streptophyta; class Magnoliopsida; order Malpighiales; family Rhizophoraceae; genus Bruguiera; species Bruguiera parviflora. Next base: position 7,805,404 of record CM034046.1, read on the forward strand.
CCACTTGGACAAAATTGCCCTTCTTAAATGAATTCGAGAATAACCCAATAAACAATTATAAGTAGTCTTTATGTCCATAACTTGAAAGGTACATTGAAGGTACATGACCTTACCTATATAGCCAATTTGATATTATCAATGACTCATGCTTAATGCCATTAAAAGTTCTAAGGATTATATGGCTAGGCGTCATGATTAATCATATCAACTATTAACTAAACTAATATCCCTTTAGGTATGACAAATAGAAATGATCCATTGTTGATAAAGACTTGAGACATGTTGCAACTATAGTAAATAGTTGAAAAGTGTAAGGTTTTTATGTAGTTTTGCCCCTTAGTAAGAATCTCCTTATTTAAGAAGAATATGTAATTATGTTATGTTATTTACAATACAATTAAAGCTATCCAAGGAGATGTCAAATAAGACATAGCCAAATTAAGAATTTGAAATAATGGTTTATGGTGTAATTTTAAGTTTGTTAGCAAATAAAGGATGGAAATTTTTGCCAAAGTGCAACTAAATTATTCCATAATCTTGTACTCACTATGCTTAATATACTTTAAGAACTACTCATCTTTTTTTTCAAAGACAAATTCTTAAAGCTTAAAATTTTGCTTGTTTGAGAACTCTGTTATAAAAGTATTCCAAAAAATTATTTCCTTAATATCTTTGAAAAAGATGATGTCTCCTAGTTTTTTCTTGTCTAAGTTTCTCTATGTATTTTAACACATAACATCTACTACTCCAAGTCATTCTCTTTATTCCAATGTTATTAAAGGCATTAGCAAAAACCATTCCTATTGCAAAAGTAAGGATTGGATTTTAAAAATCCACTCAGTAGTTATAGTTTTCGGCAATGGCTTTATCAAAGATAATTGAAAGATTTTTAGTAAAGCTAGATTATACTAATATCTTAAAGGTGGATCCCCACAAATGGACATCCCTACTTCTAATGTGTTAATGTTTGGATGAATTATGAAGTTTAACTCCTATTAGTCATCAATGTAAACACCTTAATTTGGTTTACTGCCTTATGGTTAGATAGAGGATTAGTATTAATATTCAAGTTCTTTTTTGTCTTTAAAAAGTCAATCTAACCAACTTCTCTAAGTTCTTTGACCCTCTACTTTAATGTTTAATAACTTGTAGTGAAGTGCTTAATTTGACCCCTCATAACAGCCACATTTGATATTAACATTATATCATTAGGAATAGGACAATTGTATTTGATCTCTTTTCAAGATAATGATCAACTCATTTTGAATGAATGAGGGTAATAATTCAAAAAAAGAGACCAAAATCAATTCAATTTTTATTGTTTCTTACTTTTTAAAATCAATAATATGGCTTATAAAGGCTAAGACCTAGATATTTGACTGTGATGTATAAGACTATATTGCTTATTATGAAAGTAGGGTTTTCAAGTTTAATAACTGAAATGAAGGTTAAAGATTAAATTGTCCTCGATAAGTGCCTTATGACTAGTAAAAAGTGTGAGGCCCAAATAGGCTTTCATACTTTGTTATTTGGACTTTCCCTTATTTCTTCTTACTAACGTTGACTTCCTTAGTTGTTGCAAACTAAGCAAAGACATTAATGATTTTGCCTTTATGGATACCTTCATCAATTATTTCCTTAATGAGTACTAAGTCAATCAAAATGCCTAAAATGCTTCTAAACATCCTATTGTAGTTAAGAGCTTGCAAATGCTAAGGAAAGTAAAGATCAACTCCTTCTCTAACATAGATTATTAGACGTAAATTGTCACTTCATGCCAACACAAAGTATATTGTTTAAATATTTTTTAGGCTTCTTTTTCACAACCTTAAGATTTAATCTACTAGGCTTTAATTCAAAAATATATTTAAATCTAGCTTTAAAGGCAATAGCTAGATCTTTTTAAGTTTTAGCATTTTTCCTATCTTGTTTAATGTACTAATAGCAAGCTCCACTCATAAAAAAAAAAAAAAAAAAACCTTGGAAATAGTGCATTAAAAACTATCATTTTGCAAATAAACTTAGTCAAGTGATTTATAAGTGGACTTATATCATCAAAATTCTTAAAATCAAGTATTTTGAATTTTAAAGAAAGAACTACCTTTTAAATAAGACATAAGTCTAATGCTCCCAATGGATTGTAAATGTCTTTCTCTTTAATGGCCCAAATATCCTCTTGAAGACTATTAATTTTCTATTTTACAAAATCTTTTGAGGTTTCAACTTTATCCTTAATAGAAATCTTTATCTCATTTGTTGTGATATTTACTATTGGATTTCTTAAGATGTTATTTGGAATATAAGAACTTACTCTAATGGAATTGTTATAAGTATTTGTTTCGCGATAGAGTATGAGATTAAAAATGGATACATTAACAATTGAGAAAAGAAAAGTCCTTGAGAATGATAAAAACATATATACTCAAAAATTTTGGATCTTAGAATTTATTAATAGTAAAAATAATATTTAATTTTTAAAGGTTTGCCAAAATGTGGATTTAATCCCAATTTTTGGTATATATATTCTTGAAACAAATACTAAATTAAATTTTCTTTTTTAGTAGAATAACTTTAAGTTGTAAATTAAATTAATTTAAAATTTTAATATATTAGCAATCTATTATATATTAAGATAATAAAAAGTATCTTCAAAATTTTATGACAAATGAATAAAATTTTTAGGAACTTGGATTGTTTTTATTGTATAACTAGATATCAACTAAGAAGTTATTGTCACAACTTTTCTTATAGATTTTACAACTAACTTGAGACTACGAGTTCTGATGCTAAATTCAACATAGAATAGCAATGTAATAAATGAAATAATATAAATAAGGTTAAAAGTTTCAATTAGCCATCCACATTTTGATACTTTTTAAATCATACATATAACTTAAAAAAATAAAAAATTACTTCTTTTCACTTTCTTCTTCAAGGATTTTGGTTCTCTTTTGCTAATTTCTTGTTACATGTACCATGTAGTGTAACATATCAATTACTTGATGCTAACTCAAATGTCACATTATTATATTTTGATAATGTGGTGTATATATATATATATATATATATAAAGATTATAAAAATATTATAAAATCAAAAAATGTGAAATTTTTTCTAAAAAAAATTTAAAAACTCAAAATAAATTCAAAGAAATAAAAAAATCTAAAATATTAAAAAAAGAGAGAGAAAGAAAAATAAATAATACAAAAGAGAGAAATTTTCAATTTGTTTTCTATTTTTACATTTTTTCATAAATTTTTCAATTTTTAAATTTTAGGATTTTTGGAATTTTTTATTTTTCTTTTGATTAATTGTTGAATTTTTATAAAATTGATGATTTTTCTAATTGTTAGATTTTTTTAAAATTTTTAATTTTGATAAAAATTTCAAATCTTTGAAAAATACTTTCATTTGTTTTAATTTTTAGATTTTATTTTAGAGTTTTCAATTTTTTAAAAAAAAATATTTTTTGGGTTTTTTTAATTTATTATTTGTTTTGGAATTTTTACAATTTTTTAAACTTTCAAAATTTTTTAAAATACCACGTCATCAATGAAAGATAACTTGGCATTCGAGTCTACACCAAACAATTGTTGATATATGACACATTTAATAGTAAACTAATTGAAAAGGGCCAAAACTATAAACAATGAAAGTACGAGTGACCAATTTTTTTTTTTAAAAAGTTACATCCATAATAAAAAAAAAAATCCAAACATGGAGGACTAATTAAGTCTCTTTGCCTCTATATATATGTATCACAAATATGTAAAATAACATTGATAAAATTTAACCTATTTATTATCTCTCTCAAGCATTAACTTTAGCCTTTTCTCTTACTTATCTTTCTCATCTTAGTTTGGTCTCATTTTTTTTTACTCTTTTATTTTATAGATCTCATTTCAATTTTTTTTTGTTTGTTTGTTTTTCGCATTTAGTGATGGTTTTCCTTTTTTTTTTTTACCTTTTTTAATACTATTATGTCTTTTTATTATTTAGGTTATATTATTTAAAGAATAGTAATATACAAGATAATATACATAAGAAAATAACTAGATGAGTAAAATAAAGATATGTCAAATCATTGTAAAATTGAAATTAAGTTGAAGTTTTATTGAATGACAATTAGGCCAAAAATTTTCCAACATTTCCACAAAAAACTATGAATGTGGTCAAAATGAAAATACTTATACAAATGTATAGTTATTCTAGAAATAATTGAATAATAAATAAAGATATTTATAACAAAATAGTTGTAACACCCATTAAAGATAAATGGAGAATATGACATTTACATTGGTATGGAAATGACCAATTTAAATTAGCAAATACTCTAATTTAGAGAGGTACCACTGTAAATAGTATAAGGAGAATAAGATGAAAACTTAAGTTAAATTGGAATCTTTAGGAAATAATGATTTAAAATAATTAAATCTTATACAAAATTTAGTGTATAAAAGAATAAAATAAAAAAATTAATGTAATTGATCCTAATTAAATTGAAATTAAGGCTTTGTTGTTATTAATGTTTTTGCTACTATTTGCATCCAAAATTTAAGGTATATTTATATTTTACATCTCATTTTTTTAAAAATTACACAAAATATAACAATAGTTACAAATAATACTCTTAATTGTAAAAATACCATTAAAAATGATTTCAAGAGATTAAAATGTCCTTACAATTACCTTTTTCTTATCTTGTATCTCTCAATCTTCAATCTTCCATGTCTCTTCTCTTTCATCGCTACTTCCACCTACCTCCACCACTATTCTTCTCTCATTTTTTATCTAAAATTTCATTTATCTTAATTTTAGCTTACCACCTTACTCTTCTCCTTCCTCCACTTGTTACCTTAATTCATTAACTATCGCCCTTCTCTTATTGTCTTTGTAAAATCTTAGCTATCTTAATCTTATTTTTCTATTCATACTTTTTCTCCTCCTCCACCACCCCTACCCACTCACCATCACCTTTTTTTTCACACTCAATTAAAAAGAATTAATGAAAACCTTTAAAAGTGGTCGCCAACCCTATAAATCTTTAAGAAACACAAGTAATTGAAAGATTAATGGATTTACAAGGTGATTACAAAAGCAATGAACAAAAATTCTTTCAAAGTAGAAGAAAAACAATACAAATCTTAAAATGATAAAATACAAATACAAAGCCAAAATATCAAGAAAAAATGACATTCAAATAAAATTTACTTACAATTTATAAAGATTCAAGGAAAGTTTCCACAAGAGATCAAAAAATTTGAAGGTTTAGAGAAAGAAAATGAAGAAGGCAGTAATGCTAGGATTGTATTCTGAAAATGAATATTTTTGAATTTATAATTTTTTTTTAATAATTTTTGAAAATTTGACATGTAAAGTGTAGTAGGGTGTAAAATGTAAATTTCACATATTTATGTGATAAAAGATGAGCTAACGTGTCTTTAGAATTCAAGTTTTTATTTTTAAAATTTTAAATTATAATTTAAGAGAATAATAAAATTTACAAAAATAAAAAATATATACATTTTTTTATTTGTTCCGCTTACAATTCTCTTTAATTTTTAATAGAAAAACAAACAAGAAGAGGAAGACAGGCGGTGGTACGATAATGTAAGAGGACCGTCGCGACGCCCAAGCTGCCATCGAGTGGTTTAACAAGGAGTTTCATTGTAATATGTCTTTATAGCAGAGTCTAAGAGCAAAGATGACCGAGCTTATTATTCTGCCACTAAACCGAATGTTGGTGCTGATTTTGGTGGACTGGAGGAGAATGTTGGGCATTTGAATGGTGGTGGTGAAAGAGGTAGAGGGTAAGGTGATGCTGCAGCAAAAGCATTTCGACAGGAAGCAGAATGGTTGTTTCCGTATGCAAGGTCCGTGACGTGATATCAGTGAGTACCTCTTTCTCTCTTTTGTAACCTTAGTTCAGAATGTCTGTTATACTCATGTTATGTGAATAAGTTCTCATTCTCTAGTCTTGTAGCAATTCCAATGTAAATTTTGCATTTTGTGGTGTGGGAAACTGTCGTGGAAGGGCACGGCCTTCTAGTGCATCTAGCAGTGGTTCAAGAGCTCGTGGTCGTGGGATGGGTCATGGTGTCTGTCACGGGGCCAAAATTTTAACCCAAAATTCGGACCTTGTGATGGCACTAAGTCTCACTTAGTCTCAGCCAAACAGTCACACGAGGCACAAACAGCGTTTACAGGAACCACTTCCCAACTTTTATTACTTTCCCTAAAGTATACAAAGGATGCCAAGACCTCACACACACTCGTGTTCCCTCAACACTTCCCTGTGTGTTTACAGTTATTACTGTTATCCGAGCTTCCACTCGTTTTTCGGGTTCTCCCGAGTTCTCCCTCACTCGAGTTTTCTTGTTGTTCTGTTGTTGTTACCCTTGGCTGCCACACTACATCTATTTATAGTGTTGGTAGTTGACACCTCTAACTACCTAGGGTCATGCATGACTTGGCCACCAAGCCAATCATGCATAGTAGGGCTCCCCACTTTGGGATAACTCCCCCACTAACTCACTGCATCATGCATCTCCATTCAAGGAGAGCATGACACCTTATCAAGGGCCTCTTGCTCCACTTTCTGCAACTGCCCACGTTCTCCTTCCCTCAAGGAGGTTCTGTCAACCCATTTGGCCTGGATAAGGCTTCTTGCTCCACTTTCTACAACTGCCCACGTTCTTCTTCCCTTAAGGAGGTTCTGCCAACCCATTTGGCCTGGATAGGGCTTCTTGCTCCACTTCCTGTAACTGCCCACGTTCTCCTTCCCTCAAGGAGGTTCTACTAACCCATTTGGCTTGGATGGGGCTTCTGGAACCCTGCAAAACTGCTACCTCTGCCACTGCCACGTGTTGATGGAGATAACCACCCATTATCTCCTATTCTAGTGGCCCCTGGATAGCCAGTTCTGCCATGATCTGCCCCATCACTCTCCAGGTGCCGGCTAACCGTAACCGTTCCTGGTTTGGTGTTAGCCCGGACCCCTGCCCGTGCACTAGCCTCCTATGGTGTTGGTCTGGACCCCTGCCCGTGCACCAGTGTGTTGCTATTGCTGGAACCATGGGTCATGGTGTTAGCCTCACTAACTTTGAGAGACATGCACTACCTCCCTGTAATACATTAGGGAATCTTGTCGTACGGTAGGAGGAAACCTTGATGTGTTGCTGCAATCACATCCCTCGTTCCCTTAGCTACTGCACTCCCCGAGTGCTGCCCACATGCCCTCCGACGACTCTCTGTGATTCCCGTGCTTGAACCTCTCGCCCACGCTTCCCCATGACTACAACATATGCCTGCTTGGTGTCAATGCCACAGCTCACATCTGCCTTTCCCGGCTTGCTACCATGCACATCGACTTCGGTGTTTGCCTTGTTTTCTTTGACGTGCCCCTCTCACGCCAACTTCATGCCAAGCATTGGTAGAAGGCCACACCAACGCTTGCATTTCCTTATCTCGAGACTTAGGGGTGTAACAAACCACCCCCACCCGTTGAAGCCAACATCCTCGTTGGTGGAGTAGACCAGCCTTCCCGTTCCTGCCGCCCCAACTTCTGGCTAACCATGCCTCTTGGGGTAGCACTCCTCCCGACTAGTTGCTGACACTTATCAGCAGCATCACCCCTGTCTTCAACTCTTCCATGGTAAAACCCGTACCTTGGAAGCAACCTGTAGTGCAGCATTTGGCTCTCTCCCACAGTCTTCCTTGCCCGGTTCACACCATTTTAGGCCCTATCAAATGGCACTTCCTTTGAACCTGCACGACTATTCAGCACCCGCTGCTCCTGTGCTCGATTGCATAAAATCGGCTTGTGGTTTGTGATGTGTTGCTGTGAAGGAGGCTTGGCCAGCATCCCCTTTTCCTGAGGTTCCACCATCCTCAATGCTACCAAGTACTTCATGTCCCCCTCTCTCGTTCCTTGCTGCACCTCTAAGGAAGACAGCCCAGCACAAGTTTTCCCACCCTTGCTGGTAGAATAACCCTTCTCACCAGCAACAAAACACAGTCGCCTCTCGTCCATGATCAGCAACTCGCCCAAATGGGGCATTAATGCAATTCTCGCTTGCACAAATAGATCCATTCCTAGGATCACATCAAAGTCGTCCAACGACATTATGGAGAAATCGAATTTATCAATCCATTGACCTAGAGTTACCTCAACTCCTTTTGCCATCCCCAGAACATCATATGCCGCGGAGTTGACTGCCTTCACACAGCTGCCACTCCTGCTCACCTCCAGCCCAAGTGAGCCCACCACCCTCTTTGCAATGAAGTTGTGAGTTGCGCCAGAGTCCACCATGGCTAACAGCTCTTGCCTTCCTAGCCCAATTTTGACAAACATCAGGCCGAGTGATGAAACACATTTTGCCTGCATGGCATTGATCAACTATAGCAGATTGACTCAAGAAGGACGGTCGTCACCATCGCTGTCCCCCTCCTCAGCAACCAAGGCGCTCAATTTCTCCCTCTGTGGGCACTCCCTTGCCCTGTGTGGACCAGTGTAAATGAAACAACTTGAGTTTAATTTGCTTTTACCTTGGTCCGGAAAAACAGCTTTGCCTTTCCCCTTGCTGTCGTCCCCTTGCTTGCATTCCCGAAAGTCCTCCTTCTTCTTCCTGCCCTTCTCCTTGGACAACTTGCCATTCGAAGAATCCTTGGAGTTAACTCGAAAATCCACCAAACCATCAGCAACAGCAATTGCGGAGGGCAAGTCCTTCACACCTTGCCTCCGAAGCTCCATCTGCGCCCAAGGTTGGAGTCCTGAAATGAAATTGAACAGCTTGTGCTCGTCCGACATATTCCGAATGTCCAGCAACAAGGAGTTGAATTCCTTGACATAGTCGTGAACTGTGCCACTATGCCTTAATTTCTTCAGCGACTCCCTTGCAACCCATGATGTGTTGCAAGGCAGGAATTGATCCTTCAATTACTTTTTCAGCATGTCCCACGTCTCGATCTGAGGCCTACCTGAGTAGGCGTCGTCGTCGAGCCTTATCTACCACCATAGTTTGGCGTCCTTAGCCAGGTACATGCTGGTGAGGGTCACCTTCTCCTTTTCAGGTACCCTCGCTACCATAAAGTATTGCTCCATGTCCCACAAGAAATTCTCGATTACTTTGGCATCCCGTTCTCCCTCAAAGGCCTTAGGTTCAGGAACTTTCATCCTCTTAGATGACTGGGTAGCACCGCCGGGTTGGCTGCCTATGACCTTCTTAAGAACAGCAACATCCTGCTTCATGTCACCAGAGGATTATGCCCAAGCACCATCGAGACTATCATAACGAGTTTGGAGGAAACTTACTAATTTCTCCAGTTCATCCAGTCTTACCAAGACCGTGAGGACATGCTCCTCAGCGGCACCACCGAGTACCTGCTCGATCTTGGACACTCGCTCACGAACAGCATCAAGTCCCGATCCACCCGCCATGAATTGAACCCGCTCTGATACCAATTGTCACAAGGTCAAAATTTTAACCCAAAATTCGGACCTTGTGATGGCACTAAGTCTCACTTAGTCTTAGCCAAACCGTCACACGAGGCACAAACAGTGTTTACAGGAACCACTTCCCAACCTTTATTACTTTCCCTAAAGTATACAGAGGATGCCAAGACCTCACACACACTCGTGTTCCCTCAACACTTCCCTGTGTGTTTACAGTTATTACTGTTATCCGAGCTCCCACTCATTTTCCAGGTTCTCCTAAGTTCTCCTTTACTCGAGTTTTCTTGTTGTTACCCTTGGCTACCACACTACATCTATTTATAGTGTTGGTAGTTGACACCCCTAACTACCTAGGGTCATGCATGACTTGGCCACCAAGCCAATCATGCATAGTGGGGCTCCCCACTTTGGGATAACTCCGCCACTAACTCACTGCATCATGCATCTCCATTCAAGGAGAGCATGACACCTCATCAAGGGCCTCTTGCTCCACTTTCTGCAACTGCCCACGTTCTCCTTCTCTCAAGGAGGTTCTACCAACCCATTTGGCCTGGATAGGGCTTCTTGCTCCACTTTCTACAACTGTCCACGTTCTCCTTCCCTCAAGGAGGTTCTGCTAACCCATTTGGCTTGGATAGGGCTTCTTACTCCACTTTTTGCAACTGCCCACGTTCTCCTCCCCTCAAGGAGGTTCTGCCAACCCATTTGGCCTGGATAGGGCATCTTGCTCCACTTCCTGCAACTGCCCACGTTCTCCTTCCCTCAAGGAGGTTCTGCCAACCCATTTGGCTTGGATAGGGCTTCTGGAACCCTGCAAAACTGCCACCTCTGTCACTGTCATGTGTTGATGGAGATAACCACCCACTATCTCCTATTCTGGTGGCCCCTGGACAGCCAGTTCTGCCATGATCTGCCCATCACTCTCCAGGTGCCAGCTGACTGCAACCGTTCCTGGTTTAATGCTAGCCCGGACCCTTACCCGTGCACTAGCCTCCTGTGGTGCTGGTCCGGACCCCTGCCCGTGCACCAGTGTGCTGCTATTGCTAGAACCGTGGGTCATGGTGTTAGCCTCGTTAACTTTGAGAGACATGCACTACCTCCCTATAGTACATTAGGGAATCTCGTCGTACGGTAGGAGGAAACCTTGATGTGTCGCTGCAATCACATCCCTCGTTCTCTTAGCTGCTGCACTCCCTGAGTGCTGCCCACATACCCTCCAACGGCTCTCTATGATTTCCATGCTTGAACCTCTCGCCCACGCTTCCCCATGACTGCAACATGTACCTGCTTGGTGTCAATGCCACAGCTCGCATCTGCCTCTCCTGGCTTGCTGCCATGCACATCGACTCCGGTGTTTGCCTTATTTTCTTTGACGTGCCTCTCTCACACCAACTTCATGCCAAGCATTGGTAGAAGGCCACCAACGCTTGCATTTCCCTATCCCGGGACTTAGGGGTGTAACAGTATCCCTCGTGTTGGGGCCATGGTCGGTCGGCGTTACATCACATCCAAACCTTTTGGTCCAAATGATTGGTCGTGTCCAATCTGCATTTCCTGCTCTTGTTGTTTGTTTCATTTTTCTGTGCTTCAGATGACAATGATATGTTGTAGAGAAATTGTTCAAGTGTCACGTGATTGTCTAATGGCTAACCCTTTTATAATTCGAGTTAATATCATAAATGCATTTTGATTCTGTAAATTGGTGACTGAAACTGAGTGTCATATGCGGGCATAATGTAGGTAATGCCTACCAATAAGGTTTAGACGTGAAGATGAACAATTGTGAACCATTAGTGATCACCATGCGGGTATAATTTGATTTGCTGATGTTTGTAGAGTCTTTGCATTCTGTGTTCCAGTAAAATGATTTCTGTTAGAAATATGATTTGACTTTGGGGTGTAAGCAGACAGGAGGCATCCGAGTTAGAGCACGCAAAGATATGTATTTGATAAGTCAGAAATTCAGTCACTTGAGCAAATTACAAGTGAGAAACTTGTTGCCTATCAAATTCAATGTATTATGCTTAGCTTATATTAGGTATCCATTGAGGTGTGACAATTGCGACACTAAGAAAATAAGCACGGTGGGATCATGGCTATCTAGAAAAGAAAAATCATTTGCCGGAAGAAAATCAATGAAGTCTATTGGATTATCAGCACTATTCAGAAGAATGCCCATCAAACTAAAATTTTTGCTAGAAACATCAGCACTATATCAAAAAAGACTACCAGATAATCAACTCCTTAAAACCATTTAAACACTTTGTAGTGACACCATTTTCTCTGTTTCTTTTTTCTTAAACAGAGGCCCTTTTCTTTTCTGAGAATTGTCGGGACCAAACAACCTTCTCCCATGTAGCCTTAATGTGAAATTAGTGACTGGCCTAAAGCACAATTCTTCTAGGTTGTGCCTTTGATAAATCACACCCAAGAAGTGTTCACTCTAAGACAATGTTTACATGTCATATTCAATGTAGCTTGTTCCTTTTCACTATTTGATGTTGATAAATGTAGATGTAACATGTATGCTGGTATGTCTAATTCTAAATCATTTGAATAACTGCAGAATGCAAATACACTGTGAGAATACACGATATTGGGGATGCGCATATTTTACCTAAGAATACGTGTATAATACCTATTGCAGGAACTAGGAAGCCTTGACCATGTAAATCAATTCTTGGTAGGCCTTGCAATAATCATGATTGCTTGAACCCTAAGGCCATTAGAGGAAAATATGCCAAACTTATGTAGTCCCAGGCAACCCTAAAGATCTCCTAGAACTGATGGTTCATATGTCACATCTATCAAGTCATCATATTAGATAGATCTGTGGCACCTACCACTTCAACATGACACCCACCAGATGCCAGACACCTTGAGGCTTTGAGACTGACTGCAACCTTGTATATAATCTCAAATCTGTCCTCATCCCATCTCTTATCTTTGGAGGAAGTTATTACAGAAGTAAACAATGTGTACTTTAAGGTACAAGCAAGTGCCTGTACTAGTCAAGCAACTGCAAGGCACCGCAGGTATGTACTCTTTTACCTCAGCAAAGCCTATACATGACATAGAATTGGATAGTTAATTGTATTATTCTGGCTAGAAAAAAGAACAAGCAATTTAGAGTTTGTTTCAGCAACTTAACTGTAAGAAAGAGCTGGAAGAAGACGAGGAGTTAGAACATAGGAGGGTATAATGATGGATTCAGATTAGTGCTGACCTGGACATGCAAAGTATGGAATTTGGTGGCTTTTTGGTTGCTGTGAATGGTAACCTGAGTGCAACTTAGAGAATGAGAGAAAAGAGGAAGAAGGCAAACATGCTTCCTAAAATTTTCATGGGAATATTTGTATCCCATAATTCAAAAGCCTTCTAAAATAACTAGTTTGCTTATGTATTTATGGAGGTTTTTAGAGTTGTTGTGAATAGACCTAACAGAAACATGTTATTCTACCAGTGAGCCTCCTCAATGATAGCTTTAGTGTTTCTCAAACAATAAATTACTATAGGAGTTTACATAAATCTCCCAAGTAACATACCTAACAACAATGCCTAGACTATCAAGAACACAATGACTTGTAAAGTTGGCTTTCTTGGTTTTATTACTTTGTTTCTCAAAGTTGATTTTGTTGATTGAGACCTTGAAATCAATATTGGCCAAGAATTTCAGACATGTGCTGTAAAGAGCAGCCTCATCTGTTTTCTTGTTATCTGTGTTGATTCTTTTCATATTTATCTGTTTCAGGTGTGGGAGCATTAGTTGGCCAAAGCATATAAAGTGTAGCATCTGTAATACCAATAAACTGGGTGACAATGAAGGTGGTGTGAGGTAATGTAAGATGTGTTGTAGTCTATGCTTAAACTCCAATGAATAGCTTCTGGCTAGTAGCATCATATTAAAGAAATCATCACCCTAGTTTCCCAACATTTATTGTTTCTTTAATGATAACTTCCTGTTAAGTCATCTGAGAACTTCAACCACCCCACCATTTCTCCTAGTATTCAAGAAGAGCGATCCACATGTGCTTGGAGAAGCTTTTATTACTTCATTGCAGTGTTTCGGTGTAAGCAGGTTAAAACATTATCGCAAGTATTTTCCCTTAGCTGTGATGTTATGTATCTAAATGTAGAGAAATATAATTGTTACTGTTTCAGCATTTAGGATGTTAGACAAAATATTGAATTGAGTTTTTTTTTTCTTTCTTTTTTTTTAATATTTACAAGAAACTTAATCTGTTTTTATGGATTTTTTTTTTCTTTTTCGGTGGCTTATTTATATGTTTGGGTGGTTATGGTTCTAGAGGCCCTTCGCTACAAGATCATTATTTCATTGGTTATTACTGTCATCAGAATGATGTCTCACCCAATCTCCATGTTGCCTCCCACTCATTCCTCCACTGGTGCAGTTCCTTTATGTCAGTCTATAATAAGTTCTCGATGAAGTAGAGCTAGAGGACACATAGAGATGCAGAAAGAAAGTGGAAGAAGTAAGACCTTTTTCCACTGTTATGCATTTGAAATTACTTCAACTCCAATTTTGGGGTCTTTGCAATCCAATATCAGGATGATGGTGAGTTATATGATGAGTTTGGCAATCTGAAGAAAGAGTTTTGTGCCAAAACTCAACAGGCAGAAGCCATGAGACTGCTTCTAGGTGTTGGCCATGCAGGATGGGAGGTTGAGGAACTAGGTATTGAGTTTCTTTTGTTTAACTTTTTATTATCCATCAATTTAACTTTGTTCCGATAATGATGAGGTGGTGAGTAAGAATGTCCCAAACTACTGGTATGGAAGCTGGGTTAGTTTTTGAATGAAATTCTGTAGGTGGGTGTTGGCATTTTTAACCTGTTTGTGTATGCCTATGCACTCTCTAAGTCCTCCGCTTCTCAGTCGTCCGCTGTTTCTAATATCATTTATTGCTTAACCGTAAATTGTTATGTTCAGCCCATTGGCATTGGTTGTCTTAGTGAATTGAACGTGCACACCTTTGTTTTGAGATTGACTTTTTTAGTACATTGTATTTGTATTTTGGGTTAACAATAGAAGACGTTGGCAGGTGCAATTGAAAGAGATGGGAGGGAGAGAAGCAGAGAGAGAAAGAGGGAGGGGACATGACGATAGGGATAGCTGCAGGAACAGATAAAGCGAGGACAAGGATAAGTGCCATAACTGAAGTAGAGGCAGGGATACAGGAAGAGATCAGGGGTTCAGATTATGATTATGATTATGAACAAGACAAAGAATATGGATGCGGTAAGGACCATGATCGATATGGAGAATCTGGGCATGATAGGGACTGACATGGGTATCATTATTGAGGATTGAAGCAACATTTTGATTGTCTGAGTTGGTGTTCTCGGGATGTAGATTGTTGCCATGTCCTCTTTGACGGGAAGATTGCAATTAGTTTCCTTAAGGTAATTCAGTATTTATCTGTGCATCCAATTCTTATATCTGCACAGAAATTTTACTTCATTGGGATAGTACTTGTTACTGATAACATTAAGGTATTAGAAAATGGATTTTCTGATATAGTTGTGACAAACGAGTGATTTGGAATCAATTTTTCTGTCCAAGTTCGTATTTGGCAGGTATCGAAAATAATATTGGACTTTGGCTTAGACGATGGTGAGGAAATATTTTCAATTGCAATTATAAAGTTATTCATCAAATAAATTTTCAATAAATACAAAAATATAAAATTTTAATTTTTAAAAAATTACTTGTTAAATATAATTATAATTTATTTTATAAAATAAAATTATTATCAAAATAAGTATTTAACTTAAAATCCTTTTAAGAGAGAAAAAAGAGAAATTAATAAATTTAATATATTGAATATGTGATAATTGATTATATAATAGATTATTTATAAAAATTTTAACTCTTAAGTTTTATTATAAAAATTTATATTAATTTTTAATAAATTATATATATATTATTTTATTTTATTTAGTATTTTAGGTATTCTAATCTTTATAACTAATGTGGAATTTTGCAGCATTTTATTTTGTGGTAAGAGCTTTTTTCTACTGCTCTTATGTTGTAATCATATTTTCCTATTACTATAATTGTTACATGACCTTATTCATTATAAAAGAAAAAAAAAATAGATGATGTGTTTTTGATGGGATGTGAAATGGCCAAGAATTGGTGCATAAATAGAAGAAAAGAAAAGGGAAAGGACGACCTTGTCTTACAACGGCGGGCACAATAGCAAAATTAATGTACAAATTACACACATAATATGCCTTATTAAGAATTAATTTTTTCTTGTTTCTAGTTGATACAAATTTCATTTATATGTAAATAGAATTCAACATCAATATTAGTATAGGATCGTTCTAACAAAAGTTAAAAAATTTGAAATTATGATCTAATGATTATAGACAATCAAAAATTAGAACTATAAAAATTAGATATCACTTTTAATAATAATAATAACGTT
>CM034046.1:7827604-7846266 GCA_019804595.1 Bruguiera parviflora
TTTAATAAAGAAATTTGCACACCCTAACTAATAAGCTGAGATTAATAAAAAAAATCCATCCAGCCCACTAAATAATAATAAAAACTCATGGAAATAACTCACTTAAATGTTCAATCATAGGCTCTCAAATCTAACTTCCTTTCTAAGGTCATGGTTCACAAATTTCTCCAAAGATGACACATTTGCAAGCCCTAATAAAGACGTCATCTTCCTTAACTCGTACTTGACAATTTCTTGATAGTAAATATCGCATAACAAGTTATTGAGAACTTTCTTTATTTTTTTTTTGACCTAACCATTGTCATTAGTCCTATAAGATTTTGTAAAGTGTTAATTCTTATTGATTTAAATTGGTACAATATGTTTTTCATCACTGGCTTTTTGGAAACTTTCACAAAACTTGGACTTTAATTTCAATTCACTAAAAAGATATTCTTATTCCAATTGACTAATGGACGCTACAATAAGGAGTTTGCATAATATGAGTTGATAAGAAAGATAGATTTCATAGATGATTTCATAATATGAGTGTGGATGTTTATTTTTTACTCTGACATGCGCGCTTCAGCCTGAATACCATAGTATTATTCGATTAATTTGAATTATTGGAGGAAAGTAAAGTGCAATAAAATGACGCATTTAAACCTTACTTTCGTAGATCGCTGGCCTGCCGAGGAATATCGGGCACAAGAGTGCGAGTTAGCTGTGATTTGAGGAGACTGGTTCTTGGGAAATATTGAGCTCAAGAGTGCCACTCAACGAGACGAGCAGAAAAGGAAGAATAAGTACAGCGTTCAGTTGCCTGAGTTTGGAACAGTTTTTCTTACCATTTCCTTGGAATGAAAATTGGAAGGAAAATTGAATGATCTAAATTCCAGTTCAAAAGATTTTCTGATAAAGCTCTTGACGTTGAATGCTTAAATTGGCATAGATTGGCGGCCTGAATGCCTATTTTCAGTAGCCTCAGACACAAAGAATGCAGAGGAGCAGTGCTTGTTGAGTCATAAACATAAGGGAAAAGAAAAAATTATAGGAAAAATGATTCCCACCTTCTCCTTTCCCCATTCCTAGCTGCGAATGGAAATTAATCTTGCTCGCTTCAAGTCCGTGGAATTGCTAATTTCAGCTGCACACTACTTCTACAGCTAGTTTCTTGGTACTCCCCGGACACAAACTCCTGCTGAAGTTCTCTTCATTTATTTCCACAGCACACTCAGTTTTGCTCAGGCAAACCTGGAATAATTCAATTTGTTTGTTCAGAACTATAACTAAGATCACATTTGGAAGAGTAATAAAAACTTTTTAAGAAACAAAACCAGGTTCATGAAATATGACAAGTGACAGGAGAAGATAGAGGACGGGCGAGGAGTATAGCACAGATAAAAGCTAGGAACCTAAAGCTATTGCTTAAACACATTTGTTAAATCAGTTATATATATAGTGTGCTGATGTTGTGGTCTGGTGTTAGGTTAAAACCCAATCAGTTCTACCATAAAATTGGCCAAACTGGCGATCGAGTCAAACAGTTCACAGGTTACCTAGCCAAGTGGCCGGTTCAGTGCCCAGTTCCTGAAGTAGTTAAATCTAGTACTGACAAAGTCATGTGAATGCAAATGAGAGGAAAGAGCGTGGATGCTTGCCTTTTCTACCACGGTAATGGAATTAGGATCGTGGCAGTCTCCTTCATTGTATGATCCACATTCTCCGGTAGGAGTTCCGAAACTGGCAAATTTTACTGTAGAGATATGTGTATTTGTGGGGCACTTCAAACGAACAGATGCTTTCTTGTCATTTCTAGCTTCCTTCAGCGACTCAACATCACCCAAGGGGTAATCCTCAGCAACAAAAGCACATGCACCAGAGATCTTTCGCCTCACAAATGTAATTTTTGTTGGATCTCCACCTTGCTCCTCGAAAATTACCAGAATGTTTCCAGATGGCTTGAACCAAGACCGAGGAACGTGATACCTGGTAGGTGTAATTTAACAACTTGTGACATGTCCAGTACGCTTCTAACGATTATTTGCTCTCTTCCAGAGAGAAAGATGAAAGCAAAATCAATTGCTAGGTTTTAGTAAGAACAACTAGAATTAAACACAGTTGCAGGGAAAAGCTGAAAGTCATAAGGCAGACTTACAAAAGTCAAGAAAAGAAAAATAGAAGAAAAGGATGAGGAAAAAGGAAAAATAGGAACATTAAAGCCCGAGAATATATGGCCTTAAAAAGCCCCATTTGTCCTGAGAATATATGATTTTTAAAAAGCCCCATTTGTCTTACTGCTCTAGGTCATATACGTAGTGTATCATTCTAAATTAGTAATAGTCAAAAAAAGGACATTCCCAATGCACGGGACTCTCACACTTGTGGGGTTCAGGAAAGGGTAAGATGAGTTAATTTACAAGTTCTGGTCTGCGTAGCCCCCAGAAATGCAGCATTTACTCCAGTTATACACAGGGACCCTGAAGCTGAATACTCAGACCTAAAGTTGATGAATATGCAAAGATTTCCACTATTATAGGATGCTTGCTAAAATATGTGGATAAAAAAAAAAAAAACTTTATTAACATCTGGAAACTGATCAAAGTTAAAACCAACCTATACTAAAGGATAAATGACTATGTCAGATAACACAATTTTTATCAGGGGAGTCTAGCACTTATGTTAATTACTCTGATGGTAGATCATCAGATTTCCGCTAACATCCTACTTAGATGCAGATCTGGAGCTCCATTGAGACCCTTTTTTTCTTATAAAGGCAAGGTCAACATATGTCAACACTTAGTTTTGTCTTTTAGTCTTAAGAGATTGGTGTTAGTGTGTAAATAGTGTCCCATATTGAACATGTACAATGTGTAAGTTATACAGTAGTGACACAAGTATACAGCCTTACTCCCCTAATTGGGTTAAGGATGGTTTCGGAGCCTAGGATTTAGGGGAAAAAAAAAGAGAGAGAAAGAGAAGAAAATCTAATCTCCCAATAGAGGGGGGGAAAAAAATGCAGAGAGAGTTTCCCTAGAGAGAAACCGTAGTTAGGATTAACCCTAGCTGTTCCCACAGTGAGCAAAAATTAGTGGCAATTACTGAGATCATAGGAAGTCCATCCCATTGAATGGAACAAACTGTCTTACATGGTGTAGGTTAGTCTTGATAAGCATTTGAGGCATGGAGGATGTAGATAATCTTTCTACTGATCCTCCCAAGAAGGATGATTAGGGATGGTTATGGGATGATGCAAGACTATGGGCAGATTGTGAATTCCATAGAGGCCTCCATAATCCCATTGATGACTCATGCTGAAACTGTAAAAGAGTTGCAGTCTCATCTTGAGGAACTATATTCTGGGTTCTCATTAGTCTGATCTTTGCCATGCAATTTATCAACCAGAATGCAAGGATCTCACGGTGGCAAAATTTTATGCAGAATATAAGAATCAGATTGAGTGGAATTCATAGATGCCAATTACTGCCAATGTAAATAAGATGAGAGAGCAATGAGAATAATTATTTGTCATGGCCTTTCGGTCTGCTTTAGGCCCTGAGTTCTCTGTGATACAATCACAGATTTTAACTGACTTGCAATTGTGCTCCCTTGCAGAGACTTATGGGTGTGTGGTTCAAGGTTCTAGAGAATC
Source organism: Bruguiera parviflora (assembly GCA_019804595.1). Classification (NCBI taxonomy): domain Eukaryota; kingdom Viridiplantae; phylum Streptophyta; class Magnoliopsida; order Malpighiales; family Rhizophoraceae; genus Bruguiera; species Bruguiera parviflora. The sequence continues at coordinate 7,831,236 of CM034046.1, forward strand.
GTCAATTGATGTTAGTCATAGTGATTCATCCTCTGCATTGTTAAGCCAGAGAGAAACTTGTGGTTGACGTGGTGGCCAAGCAGGACGGGGAGGTGGAAAAGATGGTGGACAAGGGCACATCTGTTATTACTGTGGAGGCAGTAATCATAAGGCAAGTACATGTTGGAAGTCACATGGGAAACCTAGTGATAAGCTTGCCAATGTTGCATGTTAGAGCAACTTAACACTACAATCTGAGGATCCCAAGAAAACAATCACCTTTACTAAGGAGGAATATAAGCGATTTTCTGAATTTCAGAGTTGTAAACAACAAGCCTCTTCCATTGCTAATTTGATCCAAATGGGTAATTCCATTGCCTGCCGCACTTCTTCCAACAAGAAATGGGCCATTTGAACTGCAAGAATCAAATAATTATTTGTGGTGGAACAAAATATCTCTCATTTCCTCCTTGAATAAACTCTTCCTTTTGGTTTTCAAAGGAATGTTCTTATGTATCACATGACTGGTAACTCAAGTAATCTTAATTCTCTTTCGTTGTCCACTACTTTGCCAAATGTCACCCTTGCAAATGCATCCCCAACCATAGACAAACGTAGTGGTCATGCAAAACCTTTGAATTCTGTCTCTATCCTGTGTGTTGTATCTTCCAGATTTTCCCTTTAATTTGGTTTCAGCTTGCAAACTCACAAAAGACCATAATTGTTGTGTCCTTTTCCCTGCTCATTTTGAATTACAGAATCTTATGACGAAGAAGATTATTGATAGAGGTCTAAGAATTTGGAGGACTCTCTTTGCTTGATGATGAGAAGGCTATTGCATGTTATGGGGTTTCAACCTCTCCCTCGCATATTCATTGTCAACTAGGTCATCAATCAGTCTCTACCATAAAGAATTTGTTTCCTAATTTGAGTTCTTTGCCAAGTTTAGATTGTGAATCATGTCAGTATGCTAAACACCATAGATCTACCTATAGTCTTAGAGTCAATAAACAAGCTTCTGCTTCATTTGAGTTTGATCCATTCAGATGTTTGAGGTCCATGCCAAATTGTTTCACAATTTGGGTATTGATATTTTGTCACCTTTGTGGATGATTACTCTAGTGTAACTTAGCTTTATTTAATGAAATCTAGATCTGAAATTTTTTCCTCTTTCTTTTCTATTTTGTGCTGAAATTTCAAATTAGTTTTAAACTTCCATTAAACTTATTCCCAATGACAATGCTCCAGAATATTTTTCATCTCATTGCCAAAATTTTATGGCTTCTCATAGTATTATTCATCAATCTTCATGTTTTGATACCCCACAACAAAATTCAGTCACAGAGCCAAATAACCGTCATTTTCTTGACATCACCCGAGCTTTAATGTTACACACTCATATGCCGAAATACTTTTGGGGGGGTGCAATTAAAATTGCTTGTTATTTAATTAATTGTTTACCCTCCTTTATTCTTTAAGAGGAGATTTCTCATCAAGTTCTTTTTCCATACCAACCTCTCTTTCCCACACATTTTCAGGTATAATTGTTTTGTTAGAGATACTCATCTTGGAAAGAATAAACATGATCCTGAAGTCAACTTCTATGAGTCCTTTCCTTTCTATGCTATGTCTGCCAAATCTTGCAGTGTATCCCGTACTAATGACTTTCTCATTTAGTATATATATCCTGCCACTTCTATAAAAATTGTACCCACTTAATCTCCCATTCACCAAGCGTATACCCATGGACCTCAGAACATTGCATTTCCAATTTCTTTAGAGCAAGTGAGTCCTCCCTCTATTGAAACCGTCCTCTCATTTGAAGATCCTATGCAAGATGATCCTTTGAATGATTTGAATCTACCCATTGCTCTTTGAAAAGGCCACCAGAGTTGTACTCCACATTCTATAGCCAATTGTATTCATGACAAGCAAAGGTCTCCCTCTCCTTCCTTATGGTTGAAGGAAAGCTATGTAAGAGGGAATACATGCTCTTGAAACCAACAGTAGATGAGATTTGGTTCCATTATCTCTGAGAAAACATGAAAATGCGTGCAATTGGGTTTTCACAGTAAAGTTGAATTTGATAGGTCTTTGGCCAGGTTAAAAGCTCAGCTAGTGGCAAAGAGGTATGCCCAAATTTATGGTGTTAATTATTTTGAAAAAGTTTCTGCAGTTGCTCAATTGCTTCTGTAATATTACTCATCTCTCTTGCAGACATTAATCATTGGTCTTAGATATCAGCTTGATGTGAAAAATGCATTTTTACACAGTGATTTATGTGAAAAATCATTCATGGAGCAACTAGCAGGGTTTGTTGCTCAGGGGAGGTCTGGTAAAGTGTGTAGATTGAAGAAACCTTTGTATGGCCTGAAACAATCTCTATGGGCTTGGTCTAGCAAGTTTAGCAAGGTGGTTACACAATTTGGGCTTGCCCACTGCCATAGTGATCACTTTTTGTGCTCACGAAACTCTAATGCAAGGAGTATACTTCTTGGAGTGTACATGGATGATAGTGCAATAACAAGAAGTAACTCTAAAGGTATAGAGTCATTGAAGTGGTTCCTTCATGCACATTTCCAAACCAATGATCTTAGACAATTGAAGTACTTTTTAAGCATTAAAATGGCTTGATCTAAGCAAGGTATTCTTCTAAGTCAAAGGGAGCATGTATTGGATTTATTAACTGAAATAGGTTTGCTGGGAGCAAAGCAAGCATATTCTCCTATAGATCCAAATGTAAAACTTGAAGCAGAAAATGGAAATCCATATGAGCATCCAGAAAGAAAAAGGTTATAGTTAGCAAACTTAACTATCATCCCCTTGAGTTTCTCATTGGCATGCTAGTTTGTAGATACCTAAGTACTTGAAGAGTATGGTATCATGGTAATGGGCACACTACAGTTGAAGGGTATTCTAATGTCAACTGGGTTGGATCTCTGGATGATAAAAGGTCTATTACTGGAAATGGTGTGTTTGTTAGGGGTAATCTTATCTTATGGAAAAGCAAGAAACAAACGGTAGTGTCCAGGTCAAGTGCATAATCAAACTACAGAGCTATGGCCCAAACTACCTATGAGTTAATGTGAATTAAACAGATTCTCAAAGAGCTTGAAATTAGTGATACAACTATAACATTATGGTGTGATAACCCAGCTGCTATCTACATTACCTCAAACCCAATGTTTCATGAGTGAACTAGACATATAGAGGTTGACTGTCATTTTGTTTGAGAAAAGCTTCAATAAGGATTGATTGCGCTACTCATGTAAAAATGGGAGAATCACAAATATCTCTACAAAGTCATTACATGAACTTAGAATGAATGTTCTATGTAACAAGTTGGGTATGATTAACATCTATACTCCAACTTGAAGAGGAGTGTTAAGAGATTGGTGTGTGTTAGTGTGTAAATAGTATCCCATATGGAATATGTTACAGTGTGTAAGTTATAGAGTAATGACATAAGCATATGGCCTTACTCCCCTAACTGGGTTAAGGCATTTTGCATAGTTATTATTAACTTGGTATAGTATCAAAGTTTTCATGACTAAAATAATCATGAATTCAAATCTTATTGTCCTGACATCTAATGGTAAATTAACTATTAATTTCTAATTTATTCATACTTAAGCCCAAAGGAGCTAAGCTTGTTCAAACTTTCAGCCCAAATGAGCTAAACTTTCACATGAGAATATGTGTTAAGTATAATATATGATTTTCAGACCTCACCTAATAAGTTAAACTTTTAGTGGAATAGTCTCTTGACACTTAGCATCAGCATCAGAAATTTAAAGAAAGTATTTTTTGGATTACCATTTCTGTGTCGGTTCTCCGCATCCAGTTGTACATTTGTCGGGCTTAAACTTGCCTCTATAGTTGCATTCTTGGACACATTTATCATGTGCAGAACTCTTCCTCGGCCAGTATCTTCCAATTTCTTCACCATTCAACCAAGCTAGACCTTTGCCCATATAAAGCATATCAAGCCCAGTTGGTTCATCCCCTGTTGGTGCATCCACAACAGTCTACAAGATTTCAGAAAGTCTTTCTGTAAACACTAGAAAATGGCAGATATGACTATAATTCAACTTCAAGGAGATGACTCACTAAAATGCTAACCTTGTACCATGTTAATGGCTGATGCTTTGGCGGTCCTGTAGTAGAAACCCAGTTTACTTTATTTAAACCCACAGGCTTGTATACACTAAGTTTTTCTCCTTGTAATCCTATCTGGGAAAAACAAAACAAAAACTTAGAGGTTAAAATGATAATTGTCACAAGGTATGCATGAATATCTTCATCACTCAATCATAACTCAACTCCACTAAGCCATAACACCAAATTAATTGGGGCAAACTAAATGAATTTTTCTGCCATTCCATTGTTTCATGAGCCAAAGTGCCCATCAGGTTGAGTTGTTCCAAGCCCCTCCTAATCATGGTACATCTGACTCTTTCCTAGAACCCACAATTTAGGAGCCTCACGCATTGGGATGCCTTATGTTATCAAAACAGTGCCTTTTGTTAAAGGAACATAAATAGACCTTTTGGCCATTTTAGTCACACAAATTGGCTCCTTCCTAATTTACCATGCGAAGCATTGAGAACTTGAGATATTTATGGGCAAAGCTTTTAATTCATGCGGCTTTAATTATACCAGTCATAAAGGTGAGGGGCAACAAAAAGTTATAATACTATCATACATTTCGTGTCCTTTAGTGAAGTTCTTATGCAAAAAGAATAAAAAGGCAACCTTCCTACTTATTGAGCACATCTGTTTCTTTCTTGTAACAATGAAGACCTAATTTTTTGCATTTGTAAATGTGTCCCGTTAGAAGTCTAGAAAAATAATACTATTTGCATCGAAATGGCGGCATGGTAGTTGATGTCAGCTAAGAACACAACTTTATGACTAAATGTGTAACAGCACTAGACACTGCTTATATATTTTCTTTTTATGACGAGTTAGATGGTGCCTTTATTTATCAGTCCTATTCCACGACAAATATAAAGTAGAAAATACTTTAACTTTTATACAACAATCGTGTAAAAGAAATATGCATGAGCAGTACAAAGAAATACCTTGTAGGCCCAATCATGATTGGACAAGTCTATTGTCCCATTGTTGAAGCCTTTAATCTTGACACTTGTTAGTCCAGCTCCTATCCATTCATAGAGTAGGCCTCCATTCTGATTGCAGAGGGAAAAGTAATGAGGGATATGCATGAATTCAACATTTTAAAAGGCAGGCCAACCGCAAACTCTGCGATTATTAATTGCCATTCTTGAGTTCCTGAGTTTGAATTGACCCTATTAATTATGAAAGTACCATTAAGTGCGACCTAAACATGATTGTGGACAAGATCCTAATGTTTTCTAAACTTGTAACCATAGCTGAAAGATATAATCAACATATAACTCTAGTGTTCAGTGGATTAGGTAAATGCGATGACAAAACAATAGGTTATGAGAGTCAAATGCAGCATACCAGGGTAAATAGTTTGATTTGAATATCCACTTTAATATGGAAGTGAAAAGCACATCTCATTTACCTCACCAAAGCCCTGGTAGTTTTTTTTTTCTTTTAACAAATCAATTAGGGTTGGCTAACTTGATCCTCTCCTCACATTCTATTTGATTGTGAACCAAAACTACTAAAAGATGCAGAAAACATGCTATCCTTCTTTATCATCGTCCTCCACATCACAATTGATCTGGCTCTCTCTCCCCCTGTTTCAACCAGGTCACCCTCCCACTGGTGCATCCCTGGGCCTTTGGAGTAATTCTCCTGAATGGCACTAATCCTACCCTTGTTAGATATTACTCCCCCATTAACAGAAATATACTCCTTTCTATTCAATCTTTCTCTGAATTACCACAAATCCATTTAGCATTCTCATTTGGTAATTTTCAACTGCACTTGCTTCTTTATTGCCCAACATTAATGCATAGGACAAAACGACTAACACCTCATTATCAAAGAAAGGGTTGGTAAATAAAATCCAAAAAACCAAATTTGCACCATATCATATTATTGAATGACAGAGTGCATGATGTGGAGGACCTCTAGATATCAGAACTGATTGTTAATGGAATCCAAAAATGATTCCAACAATAAACATTTTGTGTTGTGAAAGATTAGTATCACAAAAGTTGAATGAACTGCACAAGCCTAAGCAAATGTTAATTTACATCAAGGAAGAGTAACTCACCTGAAGGCCAACAGTCATGCTTAGGAAAGCAATTTCATTTTTCCCAGCTTTTAGAAATATGGGTTTCTTAAATTTGAATGGTGAATGTGTCCCATTCCCTGAAGCACTACCTGGATGAATATTGGCAATTCCACTCATAAGCATGGTTATGCGAAGCATCTTGCTCGACTTAACTAATGGAAAATGTAAACCAAACATGAATGCAATAAACTCAAAAGAGGATCCAAAAGCTCAACAAAGTAAACTATAAAGAGCGTAACTGTTTTCACCCCAGAACCTCTTTTTCCTCCACGTTCACGTGGAAGTTGGGCCTGTGACTAAATCACATATTGTGTTAAGTTGACTGATGGGTTGTAAATAGCAATAGATCTCGTAATTAGAAAGTCAATTTTGATGGTTGATGGTACAGAGCCCTCCAACTTTCAATCATTGCTTTCTGCATGAATTCTAATGGAGTAATTTCTCTTTTATTAAATCTGGCTTTCTATGCTGTTCTTTCTTGCTGCCAAAGGTGTGAGCATTTGACCTGGAAAGAATTTTTTTTTTTTTTTTTTTCACAAGGGAATCTTCTTTCATGAAAACACCCTCCCACCAGCTGCACCCTTCCAAGCACCACAGACAAGTTCTGAGCCAATCAGCTCAGGACCTTGGATATTAGAACCCAAGACATGGGGGTTTAGGCTTTACCCTAGGTCCCAACTTGCCAACCAAGCTAGCACATGCAGGGATGGAAAGGCTATTATGGTGATCTGATGCCTTAAAGAGTGAAAATTTTCAGCCAAGTTCACCTATTAATATTGACTCCAGACCAAAAATAGAGATGGACCTGACTTTTCAAAGTCAAAAGCATGTATGGAACTTCAGACTTAGAATAGTTCATCAATTAATATTTTCAAAGTCTCAATAGAAGCTTGTTGGATAAGATATGTTTACTTCTTATAAATCAATAAGATAATTGTGGGGTTGTCCTCTACATGGCTAAGGTAAATGGTTAGATAATACTCTTGATGATAAAATGTTCTGTCAGGCCATCACAGATAATCTTTACATATTAAAATAAGACCAAAACGAAATACAGTAGCACATACATAATTGGCATCAGCAAACTTTAATTGTGATACATTGCCCTCTCAAAACACAAATAAAGCTTGAGTTGCCACAAAAGAAGGTTTGATGCCAAAACAACCACTAGGAAAGGACCTGATAATAACCTTGAAGTTCATGATTCACAAACGCATGAAGAGCATGGCCTTTTGACTCAATAAGAAGAACTGGTTGGCTCCCCTTTTTCAAGAAGTCTTCAGTTTCATCAACAATAAGACTGCCATCGGATGTATCAGTCTCAAAAGCAAACAAAGGGAACTTAGCTTAGACTCCATGTTAATAATAAGCAAGGATTTTTGCATTTATTTGGATAGGGTTGAATGAGAAATCAAAACCAAAGGAATAGGGAGCCAAAAAAGCTCAAACAGAAGTTTAAATCAGATTCAAAAATAAGAATTCTATAAATAGAGTAAAACATATCATAAAATATCAATGTTCCACAAGTGATTGTGGCAAAGAGCCCACTTGACTCCAGAAAATTGCTTACTCATCCTCCCTAAATTCCAATTGCACCTTTGTTTCTTTTTCTAGATATTTCATCCAAACTGAACATCTATCTCTCTCTCACACTTCATCACCAAGGTGAATTAGGTGTACTTGAGTTGTTTAACATTTAAAAGCTGGTGCAATGCACAAAGAAATGACAAGCAAATTTTTACATTAATAATCCACAACTTGTAAAACCTGTTTATGTGTGCATGCATATTGGCATATTGTCTTCAATGACAAAGGTTTAATGATACAGGTCTTTTGCAGGCTCCCTGTCAAGGAATCATTAGCCCAAAAGCTTAAGTAGTTGTGTGAGATCTTGGTCTTTAGGTTTTGGCACATCCCTCCAAGCCCAATGAACTTGAGGCATGAAGAAGTCATAGTCCCTCCTGCATGTCATGCTGAAATTTAATAATGGGATGCACTTTGTGTAGCTTAAGTATTGGACTTCTAATACCATGTCAAAGAACCAGTCAATCCAAAATCTAGGGTTGTCAGGTGAGCCCATGATTTAATTAGCACCTCTAAAATTCAGCCAAGCCAAAAAAGAAATGGAAAGAAAAAGAAACCCTACCTCTACTGGTAGGCTAGGGCAAGGTGCTGATGAAAACTTTGAGCAGTTCCAGGGAATCTACTAGATTTTCTATCACTGTGGACCGTATAGCCTATTCAGCCATTAATTATATGGTGTGGCTTCCTCTAGTGACATAAGCCCACAAATCCAGCATCCATCTCACTTAATTTTCACAATTATTAGTTTCACTATCTCAGAACTTTAATGAATTAAAATAAGAAGAATCAATTCTACTCATGAAAGCTAATGGTGTTCAGTTCTGAGAACTAACCTTGTTGTATACCAAAGGTAGTCAGTAGTATCTTGTGTTGTGTTTATGTGATCCAAAAGGGAATTGTTAACAAAGTCAGCTGTTCCCCAAATCCCAGCTTTCTCCTTGAAAACTTCCCATTCAAGAGCTTTTGTACCATTACTTGATCCCATTGACGGCTGCAGCTTCTCGGGTATCATTTCAACAACAGAGGTCTGTGAACTTACCTGTTTGAAAGTTTAAGGTGCAAATGCAGAGCAGAATTCAAATTAATAATTATGGGGCAGCAGAATTTTTGTACCAAAAAGCATTTTTCACACTGGAACTGCATCCCTGGGGAAGAAAGGATGCTTCAAATATATAAGACCAAAGCACTGGTTTCATAGAACCCCAAGGTCCTAAATGTTGGGCCTTGAAAATTCAGTATTGCTGTTTGGACCAATTTTCAAGAATTTTTCAGAATTGAAGTTATGAAGGATCACCTTTGCAGTGTTGAATATCACATTCTTGCAGTCTGGCAGCACACTAACTGACCAAGCAGGCAGATGATAGGAGACATTCCGAAATTCCACAATCTTGTCATTTTTCTCATCCATGTTAGCAAGAAAAGCAGCACATGATGACCCTGATGGGTCAGCATAGATATCGGCCTAAATTAAGCAATCATTCATTAAATCCAAGGACAGCATAGTTCAGTAATTCAGAAGTTGACCAATGGTGTTGCTTAATTTACTAAAATGGATATAGCAATTCCAACTACATTAGTTCCTGTCAAGATTCTAATGCAAAAGGCACAATAGGCTGTAACATGAAATTATAAAAACATACCGAACAACTATGGATTTAACAATTGCAACTAGTAGGAAAACGAACTAGTTAAAAGGCAAAGGGAGAAAGAAAACAGATTTAACATAATGCATTTTCTCAGGTTCAGAGTAACAGCAAGAAGAGCAACTCGCCTCTTGGAAAGGACCTAGTGACATATTGAATGGCTCATTGTTCAACAATGTGTGCTCGCATAATTTTAGAGCTCTATGAAGCTCCTTTAGGTGTCCCCATTTTGGAAGCCTGGCTAGTCCTACCAAAGCAAGTGAAAAAATGTCAGGTTTACATCATTATCCATGATCTGAAGTAGCATACTCAATTTCTCTTTGTGACAGGTTGAAAGCTTGAGCAGCAATAATGAAAATGCAAAAAATTCTGAATACTCACCATATTCATCAATTGGGGCATCATAGTCATAACTTGTGGTAATGAATGGTCCTCCTGAAGTGCGACCAAAATTTGTTCCACCATGATACTAAACCAAACCACCAAAACCAACGACAATAAAATATTATAATTGCAGCAACAACACAACTACTCTACACAGAAGATTATTAGCATAATTCCAGATTTTATAGTGCATGTGAAGTAATGAGATTACAGTTATCTAAAACCCTGAATTCAAGGGATAGGGGCCATGGAATAGAAGATAGACCAATTTACCATGTAATAATTCTGTAAGCTACCACCTTTCTGGAAAAAACGAGCCACAGAAAATGCAATATCTTCTGGGGGCCTGTGAGGATTTGGGTCCCCAAATCTCTGGAACCTGATATATCAAAGTATCATTCACGCTATGACCAGAAGGAAATTACATATTTCTTGATGCATCAATGAGTGAGTTTCATATAGACTATCACATAGCTTGGGTAAAAACAGACTTTGGAGTATTCAATCAGCAGACTTCATATGAGTTGGATGCCTTATAAACAATGCAGCTGATTCACATGAGTGGATTCATGGGAGATTCTATAAAGTTGAAAATCTACCGTATTCAAATAATATATAATACATAAGCAGGAAGAATATTCCTACAGCATATTGTCAAATTAGGCCCTATAGCTGGGTTGCAGAAGCCTAATTCAGATAAGAATCGTAATAGAAAAGATGCACAAAATACAACTCAGCAATGTTACATTAGTTGCAATCATCTGTGATGCAAGCTGATCACAAATTGGCAATACAGTTGCTAAAAACAGAAGGCTATGAAGGTGGCTTAGACTTGCATTCAGACAACTCGCAAACAAAAATTTGCCTAAGTCAATTTCATCAGCACAAGAAAAGGCTTTTAAATGCAATGCATTAATTAACAATCAGAAAGAAATACAAAATTACCATCCAGGCCAATTCTCAGTCCAAAGTTTAGGCTTGTCTGGATAAATGGGTTTAAATTGATCGCAATAAAAGGAGTTACAAGTATTGATCTGCAGAGAAAACAATCAATGAAAAGGGCAAAATATGAGATCAGTGACACATGGCCTTCCAATCAAATGGTCATCATTTCAGAATCATCAATAGCACAATTATCACCAGTTATATGGCACACAAATACCCAATAATCCACAAGAAATTAAAGCTACAGTCCCAGGCGTCTTCGGTTATTTTCTGTTTTTATTAGATGGTCCCATCCCACCCTTGAAATATGGTCAAATGCAATGCCCACATATCCTGATCCAAAAGTTTCAAGTAACAGTAATTAATTTTTGGAACACCATCACACCAAGGGGTGATGCCCACTAGAAAGGCCGTAAGGTCTCAGAGGGAGGGAGAAGTTCAGAGGTTCAGACTTCAGACCCCCATCATCCTCTCAAAATCCCATGATTCTGGGAATTTGTAGGGGTTACTCCACAAAGCTGAAGAACCCTCTCTTTGGTGTCTGAAAACTCAGAAGCACCTCTCCCCTGCTACTACAACCAGCAGTAACAATGAACATCACTTGGCAACCAGGGGAAAAGGAGAAAAAAAAACACTGCAAAACAAAGCTGCATCCACCAATCCTGTTTGAAACTTTTATATATTACTTCACGTCATGCATTTCTATTGTAATAAAATCTCACCACAGTGGGAGGAGCATCATACTGCTGGCACATGATCCAAGGAACACCAGTATGCTGGGAAACAGCCATTTGAGCAGCCCACATGGCATATTCCTTTCCTCCTTTATATGCACTTTCAAAGAATCCATATTCGTTTTCAACCTAAAATTGGAAGATCTACACATTGAATGGTCGTTCACATACAAAAACAAAGAAAAATAAATGCTTTTATTCGGAACAAGTTGAGATCAGGAGAAAACATAAAATTGACATTCTAACTTCTCCCAGTCAAATATATCTCAGGTCAATTTGAAATACGTAGAGAGTGCTGCATCCTAAAAGTTGGCAGGTATGATAGCCTTCTAAAGACGAAAAAGATTGGGTGCAGGTGCACAACTGAAGTTATACTTAACCTGAGACAAGATTATAGGACCTCCCTGTGATGCAAATAGCTTCTCTTGCTTCATCAGGTTCACAATGTATGTCATGAACTTCTGCATGTAATGCTAAAACAAACAAGTGAAAAAAAAAAAAAAACTTGTTATGAGGACCAACATATGATTTAAAATAATTTTCTGAAAAGGGAATTAAAGATCTTACAACCGAGACACCTAAAGGTCCTGTTTTCATACCTTGAAGTTATCATTATCAGTTCGAAATACTGTTCCAGGAACATAATGCAGCCAAACAGGTATACCCCTATAGTTATATACAAAGAAGTTGGTAGCAAATAAAAATTAAAAATGAAATAGGAGTTTTGAAAGGGTTTTAGAATATGACAAAATGCAATTCCAAGAATACCCAAAATTCCATTCAGCTGCAACAAATGGGCCGATGCGAAGATTGAGATACATTCCAGCCTGCTGAACAATCTTTACAAACTTGACCAGATCGTATCGCCCCTCAAAATGGTACTGCCATTTCCCATTGAATCAAAATGGAATGCAGTGAGAATTTTAAATTAAAAAAGAAAAAAAAGAAAAAAAAGAATCAACGGGTAGTACACAAAATAATTGAATCAACCCATCCGTCCAGCTCACCTCGGAAGGGGCAGTCTCATGGCCATTCCAAAATACATACGTTTCAATAACATCAACCCCACCTTCCTTTGCCGTCCGTACAAGTTCTGGCCACATCTGCACACAACCCGCATTCACATTACCCGGTAGGCCTTTAAAGATCCCAGATCCGGAAGAAACCACAAGGAAGCATTTCAAGTTTCTGATCTAACACACCCATCAAGCAACGAACAATATTGCAGAGTCCAAAATGTATATTGGACACAGAACTTAACAACTCTCAGAGTACTAGCGAAAGATAATAAAAAAAATAAAAATGAATAATAACAATAACAAATCAAAAGACACAGAAAGAAAAAAAAATCAAAAAAAAAAAAAATGAAAGCTGCTACATTTTGCTTCTTCGGCAACTGGAGAGATGCTACTAAGCATCATTTGAAGACCCCAAATGAAAAGAAGAAGATGAGACAAGGAGAGAGAGAGAGAGAGAGAGAGAGAGAGAGAGAGAGGAGGGGAAGGAGAAACAGACCGCAGGGACGCTGCGAGGATAATGAATGGAGGCAGAGATGAGAAGCTTCCGCCGGCCGTCAATGATTAAAGACCGGCTGTCATAAGTCACATTCCCCGCCAAACTCAATTTGACAGTGCACATGAGGAGGAGGAAGAAGAAGAAGAAGAGAAAGAACACGTGTCTTCTTGCCGACAGTTGCTTCATTTTCTTTGAGAGATGAAGCTGAGAAGCTCCTCTATCTCACGAACCAGTTTGAAGTCACCCAAAGCTAGCTTCTGCAGCGCAGCGTAGTGCACAGTGTACTAGTTCGATCGGGGGCTGAGGGACTGACTGACTATTATAGCAGAGCTAAAGAGGCAGGGAGGCCGCGTTCGAGACCAGCGTTTCGGCCGCACCCGGAGCTGCACTGTGCGGCTGCCCGTCCCATCTACGCTCGGACAAGACGACAAACTAGTTGTTACCAATCTCTGGAATTTGATTTGGCGAGACAATCTGGCCCTACTTTCCGCGTCTTACTACTGCGTCTACGGCACTGTCCGTCACTTCCTTTCTTTTTTTTTTTTTTTTTTAAAAATCCATTATCTATATATATAATATATATATATATACATGGACTGGATTGCGTCACTGGTCAAACTTTCGGCTGCTTTTTCGCAGTTTAGCCAACGCAATAAGACGAATCCCCACCTATATACCATTTGTGCCTCTCATGGATAAACTGTTAAGTAGTGATGCACGTTAGATATACATAAGAATAATTAATAAAAAATAAAAATTTAAAATTTAAGCATATGTACCATACACTTTTATATATATATATATATATATCAAAGACATTTCTAATTATTAAATTCAATTCATATCAAATATATTTAGAACTAATTGTAAAATTCTTAAAGTTCATATACTCGAGAAATCTTTTTCTATAAACATATTAGTAAATAATTTGTTAAAAAATAATAATTAATAAATATCTTTTATAGTATTAATTATATTATTTATTTTAATTTATAATTTTTTTAAAATCATATTACACATACGTTTAATATATAATTTAATGTTTTAACAAGATATTAAATATAATACAAAATAATATAATAATTTTTTATAAATTATATACTGAAAAATACTAATTTCTTTAAAATATATATATATATATATATATATATTACAATTATATTTATGTGGTATTCATATCTTTATTTTTTATCTTGAGAATTAATGTATTTTTATATTTTTGTTGTATCGTGTTTTGTACCTGTACGCATACATTGTAGACCTTGGTTCATGACTCCTTTGTATCAAGTCATGAGTCAAGTCATTTTTTCAAATATATTTAACAATAATTTTTATTATATATTTAATTTCATATTATTTAATTAAATCTAAAATATTTATCAGTTATATATTAAAAATATAATTCATAAATTATAAACATTTATAAATTAAAAAATATTGAATTTTTTATTATTTATTTAAATATATGTATAATATGCACTTAAGGAAATTAGTCACACTTTAAGATTTTTTTTAATTAAGTGGTATCTAATTGAATAAATAAATAATAATTAAAATATTCTATTCATTGAGCAGTAAAGTTTTAAATTGTAGTTAGAGAGAGAGAGAGAGAGAGAGAGAGTCCGCGTTTTTTGAAGCCTACTAAGTACGTTGACACGCAATTAAATCTTTTGAAAAAAAAAAAAAAAAAAAAAAAAAAAAAAAGCAAAGCAAATGCTTCCGACAACATCTACTGTCAAACAGCTGGGCCTTTGCTGGACCAAACCATCCCTGCATCCATGTTCGCTGGATTTAAAGTCTATCTTAGACTACATTGATTGTGTCATTAGCCATAAAGTCCCAATTTTCTAGCTTAGAATTCTGACCCTAAAATTTTGTATTCAAAATTTAAACCTCACTTTTAGTTAAATCCTTTTCTTTTAATTTAATTAGACTAAAAACAAAATAACCATAAAGCCATGTTTTTGTTTTGTTGCTTTTGTTATTGCTGCAGAAAAAAAAAATAAAAAAAA
>CM034046.1:7846366-7862768 GCA_019804595.1 Bruguiera parviflora
AAAAAAAAAATAAAAAAAATAATATATATATATATATATATATATATATATATTAGGATTAGGGAGATTTAATTAGCATTCTATCTGGTATTCAGAATTTTCCTAATGTCGATGCATTTAATGAACAATCTCTTAGAGTAATTCATTGGGAAGTCCCTCCAAATGGGTAAGTTAGAATTAGCATAGATGATGAGAGTTCGCAAGATAATTATGGTTGTGATAGCTGCGGTGGGATGGAGAAAAACAATTTAGAAATTTGGTTATGAGATTTTACAAGTTCCGTCGGTATTTCTTTGTGCATATTAACTGAACTATACGAGATCAAACGTAGACTTAATTGACATAACCAAAAAAGAGCTTGAAATATCCCCTTAGAAACGGACCTTAAAATCCTTGCAGTTAATTTCATATAGACATGATACTTCTCATCCATTGTAAGATTAAAATGTTAGAATTATAATTAGTTTCAAAAAATTTTAAAAATTAATAATAAGTTGATAACTAACAAATTAAATTTTTTTGGTGATTTAAATCATATCATTATATTCAATAATATCTTATTCACTAAATCAAAACTTCTTATTATGAAAATCAATAAAAAATATATGTTTTTTATTTTTTAAAAAATAAAAAATTAACTATATTTTATCTATCTTTAAAAGTATTTAAAAATATATTTTTATTAATCCAAATAATTTTTTACACATTTTTAAAATATATATCCATAGTAAGAAGGAAGTTTTAATTCTTTCTAATTTTCTTTTAACTCCCTTATTTTTACACTGAGTTAAATTATATATATATATATATATATATATATTTATTTATTTATTTATTTATTTATTTATAATTATATTTTATTCACTATAAATAAATATAATTAATTAACCAATTAATGCATATGAAGGATTTTTGACAATAATAGTTTTTCTTTCACTCACATTTTCCTTAATTAAAATATAATTACTGTTTTAAATATATTTCAAATAAGACCAAATTATTCTTAACTATAAATAATATAGTAAAATAATAAAAATTGTATTGTGATCTTAAAATAAGGTAAAATATTATATAAAATATAATTTTTCAAATAATAATACGTTAAAGGACTTACATAAGGAAAAAGTAGAAATTAATTTTTTTATTTTTTGTATTGGTCAAATAGCATATGCAGTATGAAATACATATTATAGTGATTATTCTCTATAAGAAACGTATATCATTTCATTCATTTTTCTTATAATATCATTATTTAGATTTTAGTTTAATCACTTTTAAGTGTTTAACTTGAGTTTTCAAAGTGATCCTCTCACTTAAGAGTATCAAACTAAAATCTCACATTTGACTTTTAATAAATTATATAGAAAGTGAGATTTTATACTCGCACTTACTCATTTTAATCTTCTCAAGATGACTATTTCTATATACATAAAATTTCACTCACATGATAAAGTCAACTCTATACACTTTTCCAGTATTATAGGTGATTATCCATATGAGTGAACCAATTTTAACCTACTTGACATATTTTTATTTTTCTCATAAAAAGAAAATATAGTGTTAAGATGAATCTTATATCAAACTCATTGTATAACAATTAACGCTCAGGATGATATTACTAATAAATGTGTAATAAGAAATAAATTTTTTAATTATATACCAATACATTAAATTATAAGAAGTTCTAAAAATTAAACATATGACTAAAATATATCTTTTAGTATTAGTTTTGTTTATGTATTTGTTATCATCTTATATGTTGAAATGTATTATAAAGTTACATTTTTGTGTGACGTAATCTTTCCTACAAAATTGTATTCGATATCAATATGTTTGGTTTTACAATAATACTTGAGATATTTTGCATATTTAATAGTCATATGACTATTGCAATACAATGTGACTACATTATATTGATCACAACACACATCTAAATGTTCTAAAAATCTCTTAAGCTAAACAATTTCTTGCACTACAACTAAGCAAGTTACAAATTCTACTTCCATCATTAATAAGGCAATATAGGTTTACTTCTTATTACTTTATGATATAGAGTCATTATTTAGTAAGAACATATATCCTAATATAGATTTATGTTCATCGATATCTTTTTTCCAATCAACGTTTGAATAAGTAATTAATTATAAATCATGTTTTTGATAATACAAGAAATAATTTGTATTACCTTTAAGATACATAAGTATTCTCTTCACAACTTACCAATGCTTTTTTCCTAGGTTTGATTTGATATTGACTCATTAATCCCATAACATAACAAATGTCAGGGCATGTACACATCATCATGTATATTAGACTACTTATTACACTAAAATAAGACATGTTCTTCATTTTTTCATACTTTTGTCATATTTTAGGATACATTTTAAACTTATGCCTTCACCTTTAGCAACTAAAGTTTTAATGAATTTATAACTTCTCATTCTGAATTACTAAAAGATTTTATGGATGCAAGATTTTTGTTATAAAGCTACGAGCTTTTTGGAACGATCCCTGCAAATCTTTACTCGTAATGTGTAAATCTTTCATTTTAAAATTAAAAAGACAACCATTTCTTAACAATAGTGATATACTCTTTATCATTTCTAGCTAGTAGAATGTCATCTACATATAAAAATAGAATTACAAACCAATCTTCAAATCTGTTAACACACATGTAATAATATTTAACAATGATTGCAAAGTTATATGAAATTATTACATGATGAAATCTTAAATACCATTACCTAAATAATTGTTTTAGGTCATAAATTGATCCTTAAAGTTTACTAACAATATTTTTTAGGCCTTGAACAATGAAACCTATAAATTATTATATTTATAGTAAATTACTCAAATTAACCTTTTGTCCTAAGATTAATGTACACAGTATGGAAGTAACAAATTTAGACAATACATGATTAAGTATACACATAATTATCAATAAAGCATTACCCTAATAATTTATTAGGAGATTTGCTTGTGCTATCATAGACCTAACCATCTCTAATAGAATTTTGTTTCTTTTTTATACAATACCATTTTGTTGCAAAGTCTTAAGAATAGTTAGTTATCTAACTATAGCCTTTTTATTACATAGTTCTTTGAACTATTCAAAAAGATATTCACATTTTAATTCTTTTATCCAACTAATTATCTACCATGCATATATATTTTTTAAAGTATTTTAATACTTCAAATTTATAAGAGATTGGATAATATGACTATAATATGTATAATCATTTATGAAAGTAATGAAATATTAGGCATAATACCTCGCCCTCACACTTATTAGACCACAAATGTTAGAATAAGAGGATTGTAATGAAAAATTGGTTTTAACAATCTTGTCAAATGGTTTTTTAGTTGTTTTTTCAGTTAGATAGCATTCATATATAGGCAATTCAATTTTAACTAATAAGCCTAAAGGGTCCCTCTTAACTAATATATTCATTCTTTTTTACCTTACATGACTTAGTTTAACATATCAAATATTTGCATCTACAATATTATTGTTGGTTGATACATTAATAATAATAAAAAAAACAATTATTACAGACATTAAACACATTATAGTTAATATCTAACTTAATAAACCATCTAATGGATGCACACGACCAAAATAAGAAGTGAAATCATAAATATTTAGAACATGTTTTTCAAAAATAAGTTTATAGTCTAAACATAAAAGAATAGGAACAAAATCAAGATTTTGTCAAATTACAAGTACATAAAGAACATTGTGAAGTATTAGGTTTCAACCATCTCACATTTCTAATTTATAAGTGCCAATCCCTTTAATTCCCACCCTCACATTATTCCTAACATGCACCCATCTTAAACTAGCTTTAATTTAACAAAACTTTATATATGTTTTTTAATCTTTAACTACATGGTCTGTAGCCTTTAAATCTAAAACCCATAAAGGATCAAATTTAATAAATAATACCAAATTTGTAATATTAGCTAAACAATGAGAAGTAAGAGTAAACGATACCTTTTTTGACTAAGTATATCTACAAGCAAAATGACTTAATTTGCCATAGTTGTAGCATGTTATTTTGGTCTTATCATTTTTCTTATCACATCTTTTAGGATGGTCATTTATGTTCATCTTCCATGGTTACTCATTCTCTTTTCCTTTCTTATGATGTTTATAATGGATTTACATTTCTAATTAAAAATAGCCTTTGAACTAGTTTTAACTTTAGTCACATTCACTTAACTAAAAGACTTAATGACCCTAAAGTACTCCTTTTTTAAAATAAGATGGCATATGATATCTTTAAAGAGCTTAATAGTTTTATTAATCATCATATTAATTTTCATGTGCTCTTAGTTCAAAAGAATAGAGTGAATGATAGCTTGAACCTACTGCTTATTTATAAAGGTATAACTAGTTGCTTTGAACTCTTTGATCATATTAGACATCACCCTTAGGTGTTGTTTTATGTTATGATATGACTTTTTCATATAAATATCAAAATTGGCCATTAGCTCTCTTAGCTTAGTGGTTAAAATGCCCTCAAATTTATTTTTCAAAGTTAACCACATTGTCTAAGCAATATTATACTCTTTAAACTCACAAAATAGATTATCCTCCATATTCTTAAGCAAAGCTATGTAAGTCATATTATTCTTTCTTTTCTAAGCCTTAAAGGCCTCTTGGTCTCACCTTTACTAAGTTAATGAACCCTCTTAAAATCCACTATGACATGGTTGATGACTTTTAGTATTTTATACTTTTTAAGGATATATTGAAACTTACAGTATCAAATATCATAGCTTTCATCATTTAGCTTATCTTTTTTATTGAACTCATTAACAATATTTTTTTGTAACCATGGTTACAATAACCTTGAGACATTTATCAAAAATTAACACTTTTTATTATTAATTTTTACATTAATATTGAAATAGAATAACAATAATCTAAAATCAATTAAAGAATCAAAAACTCATAATAATCTTAATCATCTTCTTTCATACTAATACTAGATTATTTTAATTTATTTCCAACTTGTACAAAATATAATTGTTAAGTGAAGATTTTGAAAATCATACAAGCCTAACAACTCTTACTTTTTAATTAATTTTTCATGTATGCAAAATATATATGTTGAACATTGAAGATAATAATTAAACATATATAACAACATAATAGACATTTGCAATACAATTTTACATATATGACAACAAACATAAAAACACATAACATCAAACATGGAATAATACTACAGTAATATCATTCATCACAATTGAGATCTAAACATTTTTATTTATTTATTTACATATGGTTTAAAAAAAGTAAAATGCTTAAAATAAAGAACAACTAGCTACTAAAGTCTTATCCTTTTTAGCATCTTAAATAACCTTAAGCCCAACTCTTATAAACTAATTTCCACTTTACTAAGATGGATATGCCTTGTAGCTTAAAGATTAAAAGCCTTTAACAACACAACAAAACACCTTGTAACATGTTCAATATAACACTTTTATGCTTTCTTGAGGGCATCCTTTAGGTTAATAATACTACTTAATAATACATTTGGTGTATTCTAACTCACAACACACCTTAGTACTCTATAAGTTTGTCAGTGACTTAAGTATAATATTAATCTTTACCTTTTCTTTAAATCTTCTAGTCATTAAGATTTTGAGATAATTAATTAAGAATCTTATATATTTAATATGTTCCGTAAGTTTCTCCTCATTTTCCATTTTGCATTCTTTAAAAGTGTGGAAAAAATTTTGTTAGTTACATAGATTTTTTAATTGTTTGAAAAGTTTAAAATTCATTCTTCTAAGGTACTCTTTAATGATTCTTGTAGTTAGAGTTCGCATCATAGGAGTCATATTTCATTCTTAAGTAAAACTAAAAAAAAAAAGAAAAAAGAAAAATAGAATTTACTAATATAAAAATCACTTTTATAATCTATCAATTTTTTGAAATATAATATCAAAATTTTGTATAACATAGAATTAAAAAAAAATTGGTGTAAATTTACTAATATAATCACTTTTATTACTCGATGCATAACCAATTACAATTCTAAATAATAATAACAAGATAATTAATAATAATAACAAATAACAAAAAATAGTTAAATAACATAAATAACTCAAAATAAATGAGATAAAGAAAGAGAAATTGTGTGAGATAAAGGAAGAAAGAGCATGTACGACAATTTATAGTGATCTAGCTTATACTAATAGTCTACATTAACTCCTTAAGGTTTGTCTTTTAAGAGTTTAATTTCACTAACTTTTCATCTCTTACAAGTGAAAATGATTATTCACCTTTACCTAAACCATAACAAAATTTTTGTGAAAATTAACATTTTTTTACAACTTAAAAACTCACATTTTATCACTTTTCACTATAACGCTCTTATTCTTTTTATGATCACAACTTAAACACTTTTACTCAATTTTAGTTTTTCACTCAAAATCTCTTAATTTTATATTTATAATCATTTTTCTCTTTTTACTATATGTATACAGTGAATAACTTTTATTAGTCTTTACTTTTTTTCGGCTTCACACCTAAAAAGGAGTTATATAACCCTTTTATATACAAATATAATGAAATAGTAATTGGAAATTAATTTTTTTTCATAAACAATCAATTTTCAAAATGAGAAATTTTCTTTTTTAGGCATCGGTTAAACGTAGCACTTAGATTAGTCATTTAGCCCAAAATTTCTGTAACTTTATTATGCTTTTAAGCTTTTAATTTGTTTAATCTCATTAGTCAACCATCTGTAATTTTTGCAATTTTAAAGTTTTTAACTATTTAATTTCTTTTGATCAACCGCACCTGCTAATTAGGTTGATCGGTTCAAAATCTCTATAACTTTTCTTTCTCTACTTCTCTAATATCCAACTAATTGCAATCATAAGTTTGATTGACCAACTTAAATCTCTATTTCTTCTTTATGCAACTTCTTCGATATTTTGTCACCTGTAACACAAGTTTGGTTGACCAATACAAATGTTCTAATTCTTTCTACTTTCCTTCTCTTGTCTATTGACTTATAGATCAATTTCGTAGGTTAACTTATCCAAAGTTTATACTAACTTTAAATTTTACCATCCTTTATATCTTTTATCGAAATCATTGAAAATTTTAATATTTTTTTATAAATAAATAATTAATAAAGAATAAGATCTTTGTATTTTTATTAGCTCAAATTGAATTTATATTTCAAAAATCTTTTCATAATAAATATAAATTAAATAGATATTATTTAAATAAAAATAACATTTGTATAATAAGTAATTGTATCAATTAAATATCAAAATATATTAAAATATAGAGTAATAATATATAACACATGATTTTACTATTAATGGTAATATCCCCCATTAATCTTAACAATTGCACTAATCTTAATAGTCTCGATAGCCTTAACAAACTCAACAAAAATTTTTGCCACACGGTTGGCTCGCTTCAGTTGATCTCTGTATTCTTGTTCGTCCACCAAGGTCCCAATTTTCCCAAATTTTCATTGATTTTGTCTTACTTCGATCGGCTGGTGTGGTAGACCATTGTTAAAATTTTCACCAATATTTGATTACGTGGTACTTAGGACAAGCATTGTGGATGAGCACTATGGTTGATCAAATTTCCAATTTCCTAATTTACTGCTTTTCTTACTTCGTTCGGCCACTGAAGTCGACCGGGTCTCCAGTCTGCCCATATTATTAAATGATTTTGTCCTACTTCAGTCGAATTATGTGATTGGCCATCTTTAGCCATCTGCCCGTTGAGGATGATCGAAGGGTCAGTACGGTCCATCGGATTTCCATGTTCAGCCATTGTTTATGAATCAAACATTGTCGGGTCCTCCAGTACGGTCGCTTGTTTGTGAAATCAATACAAAGTTTTCAACAGATGTCAAGCAATAACCAACCTGCACAATCATGTTTCATTCGCTTTTTGACAATAGTGATTTAGGTGTTTGGACACATTGGCTGAAAGGGTTCAACAGTGCAAATGCATATTAACACATTGGTAAATCCTACTAATGGTGAAATGCATGTCATGAAGGCCACAACATCTTGTTATGTCAAAACAAACCGCAAAATAGACTTCGTTCTACAATAAATTAGTTCGAGCTGGATGGCTCTTCAAGTTTTGCAGAATCTTCCCCAGCTAAGAACTCTGGTTATCGATGAATATCCCAAAACTAGTTCGACCACTCATATTAGATTGTCGGCCCCTCGATCATACTTTGGTCGACACAACATATTGACTGTCAAACACAATCCTGCTTATAAATACTTTTATGCATTCTCTACCTTACTTGCAAATAAAACTATATCATAACTTATAAGTAATATGTGACACTTTATTAAAATGATATGATATGTAAATAAATATATATTACACTTTTAACACATTTAAGGATATAGACAAAATTTCAATATAATGATGCCACTCTAAAAAGGACGTATAGGTTAATGGTAAAAAATTTTATGACATGTTCGAAAATATATGTGAAACTTTCGTAATATTATAGGTGGGGTTCTAATTTTTTTTAAGATATTCTCATTAAATTGTTCGTCCAACAGCACATTATGTGCTACACT
This sequence comes from Bruguiera parviflora, assembly GCA_019804595.1. NCBI lineage: Eukaryota > Viridiplantae > Streptophyta > Magnoliopsida > Malpighiales > Rhizophoraceae > Bruguiera > Bruguiera parviflora. Next base: position 7,854,959 of record CM034046.1, read on the forward strand.
TCGATAAATCTCTATGATGCCTAAAAATTTGTAAATGACACAAATTATTCTTTTTTCCAATATTCACATGCACAGCATAGGTATCCAATTACACTGCATTAAGTCAAGTGGTTGAAACTTTACTTAACCTCAATAACCGATCATATATTGAATTATTGAATTTGACTATCACTTCAGCCGGGTATCTTTTTTCCTCTGTGATTATGTCTTACTTGGGTTGCGTAGGGTGGTCGACCGTCAAACTTTCCCACATTCTTTCATGATTTCGCTTTACTTTGTTCGGCCGACGTGGTCAACCAATCTTGGTCTTTTGTACTTTGCTATTTGATTCTCCCTGACTTCAGTCGTCCACTCAGATCGACTGCTTTAGGTCTTCTGCCCTTTGTTTGCGAATTTGCCTCTTTCATACTATTGTCTTCCAATTTATGCCCGTTTGACTCGGTTACTTCAACTAGGTTGCCTCAAAACGCAAGTTCATTTTAGAATCGTTTCACTTATAATTTCCAATTCCGTGTTTTTTAATTGTATGCATTATATACAGCACTGGCAAATAAATTATGTGGCAGTTAAAAAGATAACTTACAATATTTTGTTAAAATTATATGATATACTTTTAATATATACAAAATTTGTATAATTTTATATGACACTCTTGAAATGTATAAGATATCACATTACTTTAATATGATTATACCATACCAAACAAGTTCTACATGTGCATTACGCTAAATTTAATAACACTTTTAGAAAAATATACATAGCTATGATACCTTCTGCAAATAATAGTTTATATAATATTAAATTTTATATAGTAATTTATTTATTAATATTCTAATTTAAAAAAAAACACTTTCATTAATTCAAATAAACTATTAACATATTATATATTACAATTTCATAATTTGATATGATATTTGTGTACTTATAAACGAAATAAAATATTATTTTTCTCAACGTTTACTTGTACAACGTATATATTTAATTTTACATTCTAGTTATTTTTCCTTAATTATCTCTTATTTTATTAGAAGATCACTAAAAATAAAATTTTATTACAACACTTTATAAATAACTTGTATATCATAAACTTTTAAAAACTTGAGGTTGCCGTCAAACATTGTTTGGTGGTTCATTATCGGAATATCAGTCCACTCGAGTTCTAAATTGTTACTATAAATGAAAAATTAGGCTGCTGTGACTTCCAAATTGACCTGCACAAACCCTACGATTTTGGTTGGCTGCGTGGCCGGCCGCCGTTGAAATTTTTCCAAGTTCTCGATTCTGCATAATTGGGTCCCACTAAAAACACATTACGGGACACGGGTTGTGAGATCTTTGGAAGAATTGCACTCAGAGCGTGTTCTATCCACCGGAGGGCATTACGATAATTTCGGCTTGAGGGGTGAGCGGGGACAGCGGTGGCGGTGCCATATGCTGCCCATATGTCAAGCATTAATTGGAGGGGCAATTGCATGGCCACCCCTCCTCGGTGTCTACCCTCTGCATGCCAGGTCGGTTACCCCATACAAGAAGTGGGAAAAATAGAATAAAATAAGATTTCTTTTGATATATTATATCACAACCTGGGGGGAATCAATTGATAATTTTGCGTAAAAGTAATAAGAAAAGGGTATGAATTTATTCACAGCGAAGCAATTGGTGTTGATATCATACATATATATATATATATATATATATATATTAAAGTAATCCTATGGGATGCGCAGAATTATGATGGGGATGAAAATTATTAGTAGCATCCTCCCTTGACGTTGTGTTGGTGGTGGAAATGGTGTCCAGCGTAATGTGGAGGGGATCCCCGCCAGACTCTTCTTGTATGACTAAAAGGTTTCCAGCTGCTTTCAGAAAAGCTCGCGGAACATGGTATCTAGTGAAATACCAAAAAGAAAAAAGAAACCAACAAAGGAGAAAGTACGTTAAAAGGCAACAACAAACATAAAATAAAAGGAGAATTATTTACGAGTCCATCCATCCATGCTTGATTTCTTCCAATATATATATATATATATATATATATATATATATTATTCAGAAGGAAGGAATAGAAGCGACGAGGCGCCCAACCGGACGGGATGGGGGACTTTTTCTTGTAGTGGCTAAAGGGATGAGTGACTTCACAAAATAAAAGGACGCATTGGTCTGGATTTCACTCCTATCATTCCTATGACTGTAGGGGTAGAATTTCTGGAGTTAGCATTTAAGTGTTACTAGGCCCTTTTTTGTTACTTTCGTTTCATAACCGACAACAAATTTGACCCCATTTTTCTTTTCTTTTTTTTCTTGTTTTGTTATTATTATTATTATTATTGTTATTATTATTTTATATAAAAAAAGACACACACACACACACACACACACAGCCGCTATAGTCTAACGCAATTCAGTTGATGACCAATTTTTGAAGTCCCTTGGATTTCCTAAATTGTGACGTTTTTTGTGATAAACAACGCTGTGCTCCGGAAGTCAGAGGGTGCATACATACAGTGTTTGAGATGGCTGCCCTTTAGGCGTGTGAAAGGAGACCCAGTAGCGGCCAATGCTAAGTCCGTTCACCCAGGCCTCGCCCTTTCCCATCGTGCTAAGATTTAGAGCCACCGGATCATCTCCGCCTGGTGCATCAAATTCAATCTGCAACCCGCCGACCGTCTTTTTCAGCACAAAAATATAAGGGGAAGATACGATAGTATCTATGTTACTTGCTTTAATGTTTTGTATTTTTAATGAATAATTTAATAATCCTAATGTTCTTTGACTCAGTAAATTCCTCATTGAGAGTGCTTTCTCTCTGCTGACAGGGGCCAACACTACTGCTACTGCCTAGTAAAAATACAGATGCAATCGGATATAGATACGAGGAGTACCTTGAACCAGGTAAGTGATTGGTTAGTGGGGAATACAACTTCGTCCCACTCAACTCCATTGGAAGACTCTGGTGTGTATATCTGCAAGCTCCCCCCCCTTAGCCCCACCTGCATTTGATTGTAGTAAGCAGAAAATCAACCGTGCCGCATCACCCAGATCATTGTAAGTTTCTAATGTTCGCGTTATTGCATGGAATTCGGTTAAAGTGCTGAACCGATAAGTCGAGACTTAATTGTGAATGAGCTGACCTCATATCCCCATTCATAATTGGACAAATTATAAAACTCTGCCCCGGAGCATCGAATTTCCACTGTAGTTAAGCCGGCAGCTCTGCTCTCGAGAAAAGCTCCTGAATCCTTCATAATGGTGGAAAAAATCGGAGCTTATTGTCTAATGAATTCTGGTGAGCACAGAAAGACGAACTTAAAAAGATTATGCTCGAAATTAATGGTACCGGGAATCCAACCATAACACTCAGTATAGAAATACTGTTGCTGTGCTCTGCACTCAAGGCAATAGGTGTTTTGATCGTGAAGGCACCGGATCTGAAAACCCCGTGCGATGATCCTGGGACAATGATTAAAAAGACTCGACAGATAGTAGGAAATTTGCTCTACCATCAGTGAAATTTAGCTCATCGTAAAACCCATCCTTTGATTTTCTCCGACTTGCTTCCTGTCTCCCTCTGCCATGCTGTTGCTGTTGTTGCTTGCAAGTATTCGAGTTGCCCCGAGTAGATTCGTCGGCTCAAGGTGCTCTCTTTATTTGTTTCCGTCACTATTTCGATCTAGCTTGACCTTAAGAGACTTATTATAGTGCACTTTTTGATTACAAAAGCTCAACCATCCAAATCACCCTCCTCACGATCGCCCTCTTGCTCAAGCAATGCCTAATAGTATCATCGAGTTAAACTAATTATTATGATCAGAGTAGTGAGAAAAATACCAGCATATTGCCCATTGATAAAGGCGTACGCGGCATGTGCGACGGACGCCACGCGTAGTACCGGTCCAGCGCAGGATGAATTGGGCTGAAAGCTGTTCACAAAGAAATGGCATCTGACTGAATCGCCACCGAATTAAAGGCAATTTGGAAGCTGGGTGGTAGGTATATCAGAGGACATCAACTGCAAAGCAACAGTGTTGTACCTTGTAGTATACCAGAGATAATCTGATTTATATTTGGTCACGTTCATGTGCTCTAGCAAAGTATTTGACTTTAAAGAAGTGTCTGCAAGGTTGGGGATCACATCCTTGTATTGCTTCCAACTGGCAGCAACATCGAATACTTGAGTTGTTGCCGCAATTCTCTTGTTCGGTTGTGTATCCACCTTTCAAGATGCAGCAATATTTATTAACTCCAGAGACATGATTGAATCGACAAACACGAATGGGATGCAGAGGAATAACCTACCTTTGCAGTGTCGAAGACTATGCTTTTGCAGTCGGGTAAAATGCTGATTGACTTTGGACTTAACGTAAATGACATGTTGCGAAATTCAACGGCTGCATTATTCTCCAGATCATTGTTGACCAGAAATGCAGCACATCCTCCTCCTCGTTCTTCCTCGAAAACATAGGCCTGAATTGAAATAAATGTACAATTTTTTTTTTCCCCCACATCGGGAACAGCTGAATATACCGAGTAACTAATTCACAAGAGAGTTAGCAGCGTTGGATATATGTCACCTGTTGAAGTTGGCCCAAAGAGAAATTAGTTTGGACTCCCATTAATAGAGTTGTAGAGCAAGACTTAATCACAGCATGCAACTCCTTCAGATGGCCCCATTTGGGTTGCCTGATCAAACCTGGACTACGACAAGTGTGAATTTGTTAACAGTGTATGTAATTGCTAGATCTATAAAGACGACTGCACTGACCATATTCGTCGAGGGGAGCTTGATCGTAATAGCCGGTTATCATATACGCTGCTGCTGTCCTTCCAAAATTTGTTCCGCCATGGTACTGCATTACAAGAAAAATTGTTGTCAACAAATGCACGAAGCTCGAGTTCAGCTGAATTTGACACTGGATTGGATCAAAGGGATTTTCTTGAGAAAGAAGAAATTATTGCATAATAACACGTTGAGGCTGATTTCGAAAGCGTCATACCATGTAATAGTTCACGTAGCTTCCCTTTTTCGCAATGATGAAAAGGGCTGTATGAAATGCAATGTCTTCGGCAGAACGCACGTATGGTTCTCCCCCGTATACCTGATAACTTCATGAAAAAAGAAAAAGAAAAAAAAAAAAAAAAACAGGAGAGTAAGAGCCTCTTATCAAAGCAAAATACGAGGATGAACTCAATGTGCTGTTTTTTTTTTTTTTTTTTTTTCCTTCCTTTGGGGTTTGCCGTATAACATATACTATCCTCGTTCAAACACGAACAATTATGTGGAGACTGATAGACTTGAAGTGTCAAATAATACTTCCAAAATCTTATGTACGCTTAAAAATTTAAATTAACTAACAAAAGACTTATAAATACTATAAATTATGTGAATTCTGTGTGTTTAAATAATATAAAATACATGTTACAGTAGAATTAGACGAAAGTCACCAAATTCAGGTAATATGATCTACCGGCGCTAGAGTAATTTGATGAGAATGAAGATATAAAAATAGTTAAATTATCAAGTGCATGTGCAACTGCAGACAAGAGAAGGAAAAAAAAAAAAAAAAAAAACCAAACATTGATGTTAGGTTAACTGGCACGTTAAAAACTTCACATCTACTTCAAAGTTAAATTTAGAAGTAAAAAGATAAATAAATATTAAAAATTATACGCGATATTTATATTTAAGGGACATCGAAATGAGAACAACGTACAAGGACGTCCAATTTTCTGTCCAAAGCGAAGGCTTTGTCGGTGAGTTGGGCCCTTGAAAAGTTTCCCCACATCTCATCCCATTGCACGAGTTTATCTACAAATTCAATTAGAGACTTTAGGATTTTAGTACAACAACAATCTCACACTTACTAACGAGCAGCGGGAGGAAGGATGCCATTACAACGGAAGTTTTGGCTGGTATGTCATGACCCCCTCGGTAAAAGAAAAGGAAGAAAAAAAGTCAAAAAAAAAAAAAAATGGAAACTAGATTCTACTTTTGTAATAATAATGTTGAACCTACCACTGGATCGGGAGCATCAGTTTGTTTGCACATCACCCATGGCACACCAGTTTGAAGCCCGACAGCCATATTCGCTGCCCATTTCATATAACGGGGTCCATTGCCCTTAAAAGCTGCTTCAATATTTTGATACTCATTCTCAATCTGCGCCATCATGTTGGATTTCGGCTATGGTTACCACTCACAAGATTTAACAGCTTCAATTGTTCTTATATTCCCCATCAACTATTCTCCGCTGCCCTTACCTGAGATAGAATTATTGGGCCTCCCTCTGAAGCATATAAACCTTCTGACCTCATCAAGTTCACTATCTTGGTAGTAAAATTTTGCATGTAAAACTACAGAAAAATAAATAGAAGCAAAACTGATGAAGTGACTATGAATTGTTTCGAGTAAGTAGTAATTTTGGTAAACGTATGGTGGCAGACAGAGGGAGATACAAGTATGAACATACCTTGAAGGGTTCATTATCAGACCGATAGACAATGCCAGGGACATCATGCAACCAGAATGGCAGCCCCCTGTCATTCAAGTAATGGCAAATTACAACCTAGTCACCGATGCTCTCTCTTTCTTTCTTGGAGTGCGATAGAAAATGGCATGGCATCAACGAATATACGCAAGCATCGGAAGACACTACTGTAGCTTATTATTTGGTGCCGATGGATTGAATGATTTGACTATTGAATTGGGTCCAACTATCTTGCTTAATATAGATTGCAATCCAGAAACAAACTCACTACATTCTTATTCATAATTTGTGGAATTGGGCACATACAAAATAGGCGAGGGTGTTGTGGGAATTCATAAATTTGTATGAAAGACAACTCAAACGAACTGAGTTTTCATAAAAATCCTACTCTTTAAAGCAAAAGTAATCGACAGAATGGTCATATTCACATACCCATACGTCCATTCAGCCTCAATGAATGGTCCAATCCGAAGGGTTACATAAAGCCCTTGTGCTTGGATTTCCTTTATAAATTTAACCAAGTCATATCTCCCACTAAAATGATACTGCGCAATAAATCCCATAATTAGCACGGTTACATACCATACACTGAACAGAAGATAAAGAGACAGTAGGCACCAATGGGCCGGGTCACAGACCTCTCCGGGTCGGGGCTCGTGGAGGTTCCAAAATACGTAAGTCTGAATGACGTCCACTCCTCCTTCCTTGGCTTTGGCTATCAAAGATGGCCACATCTGTTCACAAAACCCCTTTTTTCTTTTTTTAACCAAAATTGACCTGGCCCCTTTGGCAATCTTACTTGCAAAAAGAGCTTTTTACCGGAAGCAAGCTCTAAAAATCCACTCATGCGTTGATGGATCATTGTTTAATTACCATAGCCAATATGAGTCTCTAGGGGTGTAAAATTAAAATTTCGATCCGCGGGGTAAAACTTCATGGTTAACACCAATGTCACTGTTTACATTGATGAGGAAAATAGGCATGATTTCCTTTTGTTTTTGGTTTTTTCTTCTTCCAAAAGAGAACGGGAGATATTTTCTGAAAAGAGATTTCTATGGAGATGGAAACTGGATGGAATCGCACCAATTTATGGCAAATTTTGTATCTAAAAATGTTTTCCGTCTTAGATGTTATTCTACCCGTCTAATTTATATTTATACAAAACCTTAACTGAATGATGACGTAATAGAATGCGTGTACACACTGTTCGACAATCGATATATTATTTTATCTTTTTTAATTTGATAAATTTTTTATTAAATTATCTCATATTATTACATAATTATTGTACTACTTTTATTACGTCACTATTTTTTTTTTTTTTT
>CM034046.1:7864420-7901532 GCA_019804595.1 Bruguiera parviflora
ATATATATATATGTATATATATCCAAACCCCTGCTGCACATATGCAGTTGGGACTTAGCCTGCATGATTATTTATATAAAGTGGCCTCACCAGAATTGGATTGTGTAAAGGAATAGGTAATGGTCAGATCTGCACCAGAATTTCACATACCCGCGTGTTTTCTGTATGATGGACCTACCCCACTAACTGTTTGCTGCGTTTGGCATAACTTGTACCCTTTAATTTACTTTCGCACTTTAGAAAGCAACTTCTTAGGTCTACAAACGGTTTTTGCAGGAAAATATGCTCTTTTCTCTCTCTCTGTTTTTTTTTTTTCTTTCTTCTCTCTCTCTCTCTTGTTTTTTCTGTGTAAAAAAGAAAAAGAAAAAAAAAAACAACAAAACAGAAGTACGGTGACTAATTGTTAGTGGGGATTATTCCTAAGGTGGTGTGTCCCTAACAACGAGGAACTTGTCACCAAGCGGCAAGTCGCGTTGGGTTGGCCGTGGCTTCAAAGCTTCACTAAGCGGGGAAAAGCGGACAAGGTACCATCCAACACATGCTAATCAGCCATAAATAAGCATATCGCATCTTCTCTTGATGTGTGCCTTCCATATACGCAATACATGGGGATGAGGATTGCAAGTTGGCGAGGAAAATCAGGTTTCCGAATCAAAGAATCGAAATATATGCGGCGGAAATTGAAAGCCATCAGATTGTGTGCGTGAAAACAAGAAGAAAAATTAATAATCATAAAGTACAGCGTGACATAGAAGGCAAAATTGCCGAAGGATGGGAAAATTTAATTTGCTCCCATCACTCATCAGAGAGGTCGTTGTTCGTCCAATTTCGCCAACCAAAAATTAATAAACTACCAAACCCATGATGTACTCGCTATATATATATATATATATATATATAAAATCTTAATATCAAAGGAATTGACATTAACAAAAACAATCAAGGGACTAATATATTCATAAAAATATAAATGCTGAAGGTCTAAAGAATATCTTTTGGGGCTATTTAGAAAATTGAAGGATATTTTAACATTTTCAAAGCTTGATTGGATAGAAATGTTAAAATGTTATATAAAAAATTAAGTATATTTATTAATATGTAAATTACATTTGAAATTATTATATTTAATGATATAATAATATATAAAATTATTTTTTACTAATTAAACTACATTATGATTAAATCTTTAATTATAATATTATTCTGAAATACTTTTACATTATTAATTAAAAAATTTTAACGTTTTTCTACTTGATTAGATAAAATTTATTACATTAATTATTATATACAAATACTTATAATAATAATCTCTTATAATTCTATCATAATATTATATTATAATAACTTATTTAATATGAATTATAATAATTATATTTTATTTATTTAGATTATTTCTTTCTATATATTATAATATTTACAATATATTATACAAAATTTATAAGATATATAAAATTTTATAATAATTTATAATAATATCTTATAATTTTTTTTTCTATTAATATAGTAATTTGTATATAATTATACTATAATAAAAATTACAAAATATATATTAAAAATATATTAAGAAGTTTACAATGTCATTTTATTATATATTATTAATTATTATTAATACAACCAAAACTCATTATGAAAATATATCTTTTATATAATGCTAATTGTGAATATTGATCTGCAATCATAAGATTAATTGATACTTTATAAACATTTTTTTTATTTTTAAACTTTCTTTTTAATTACAAAATATTTCAATTTTTTTTAAATTTGGTATCTTTTAAATAATTATCATTTTTAGAGATGAATATTGCCTTAAAATTATTATATAAATTTTCAATAATTTGATAATAACATTAATAATGTTAAGTTATGAAATAAAATTTACGGTTATAATGTATAAATTATAATTTTAAATAATGACACAAATTTTACTTTTATAACAATTGAAGTAATGGTAGCTAATTCTTCATTATTCCATAAAATTACTTTTTTTTAATAGAAACAAATAACAAAAAGTAAACTTTCTATTATTAATGCATCTAGTAAAATCTAAATTTGAACATCTAATTATATGTAAGTGGTTAGTTTTTTTTTTTAAATGTAAGTATGTAATTATTTATTCTTTTAACTACTTCAATACTTTTTTTTGTACCTTTCTAATAATTTATTCTAAAATTACTTTTACATATGTTTAACATTGTGATTATAAAATTAATATTTGATTTAGTATAAACTAGCAAATACATTAAACTACCAATAATAGAGATATATGGAATTGATTATATTTTCTTATATTTACATCATTATTAGAACATTGCATGAGACTCAATTTGTGACTTTTTTAATATGAGAATAATTTCAAGTGAACATTTAATCATATAGAATTCATTTAAAATTTTTTGGATATAATTATTCTAAGACAATTATTATTCATTGCAATTTGTTACAAATATTTTTATTACTATCACACAAAATGTCTTTTTCATATCTTTTATTATGAAATTTCTTTAAAACAAATTCTTTAATCTCATTCAATATACTTAAACTATTAGTAACCAGTAAGATATAAGATTAGAAAATAAACTTACTTTCACAGATCTTTTGGCATATAACATTAATTAATGATGTTCTTTCCTAAATTTGAAAGATATCATAATATCATTAAACTTAATATATCATTATAAGAAAAGTTGTTTTAGTCTATGTTTACCTTTTAGTTTTCAAGTTGTTCTTTCACACAATTTAATCTTTATCTTTAATAAAAGAACTTTCAAGTTCGTCCATGTAAATTTACTCTTTAAGATTCCCATTTAAAAGGTGATTTTTACATCCACTACGTGTAACTGCAAGTCATATTGAGCCACCAATACTATAATCAAATTCAATATTTTTATGGTTGTTAAAACAAAATTAGACCTCATTGATTCTAATATTAAAATCTTAACTTTTATAAAGAAATTACATAATTATTCAAAATAGTTGATCTCTTTTCCTTTTGAGATCTTTTTGAATACTAGCTCTTATGGTTTATTTACATTAGTTAATTATAATTTAGTCTCTTTAGAGAGTACTTTTTCATTCAAATGTTCTTTAATGTTTGAAATAATATTTGGTGTAATAGTAAATAAAGGAACTAATATGAGTAAAGGAATATTTATCTTAGTTTCTTTAATATATACCTTTAGGTGTTCATTACGTTTATTAATTTTACATTCTTAATGAATTTGACATTACCAATATATATAATTTTTAAACTATAATTATATCTTTTTAAACTTCTTTAAGTAATCAACAATGTAGTTATTTATCATTTAAGAGTTTAATTTTTTTTCATATGGATTCTTACTTCTATTAAGTAATCTAAAACATTCGAGTGCTTTAAATTAAATTTCCTTCGTATCCATGGTTCATTAAAAGTACTTTGAACTATTTTATTAAGAACTCTATTTAACAAATAATGCATACATCTACAAAAATTTGTATGAGGAAGAATTACTTGTTACACTCTTAACCATACTTATTCATGTTTGATTATACTTTTCATTACGCCTTTTATTAAGATATGCTTGACATAATTTATTGTGCATATATGTTATGACTTTCAAGGACTTTTATAAAAAAAACTAGACATTATCCCAAATTATTATATTTTTTATAATATTCACCATTGCTATAAGATCTTATAGTTTTCAACTTTTTGTCTTATTACTTTTAACCTCCATTATATATTCCTCAAGGATATTCAATGATTGGATTCTCGTAAAACAAATAGATATAATTATAATATGAAAAAAATTTATAAAGGTGATAAAATACAAATTTTTATTAAAGGGTTACAATATTAAGAAGTCTGTAAATATTAGTATATATAATTATAAGAAACTTAAGGCTTCTTATGACTTCTTTCATGCTATATTTGATTTGTTTACATTTAATGCAATCTATACATATTCTAAAATTAGCAAAATTTAAATTCAAAAAAATCTCTTTATTGACCAATTTTATTAATATTTCTTTAGTTATATAACCTAAATATTTATGTCACAAGTAAGAAGAATTTTCCTTTATTATGCTACACTTAATTCTAATATTATGATCCACAATAAATAAAGATTCTTTTAAATTTTATTATATTTCATTTGATACAAAATATTAGTAAGAATATATTAGAAAAATATTTGTATTCTGATATCAATTAAAACAATTAGATCCTAATAAATTTTTGTATCATTATGGATACATGAATAAGAGTAGTAAAATTAAGTCACCAAATATTAAATTTGATTCAAAACATACTGAGGTATTTAATTATCTTATCTTTTTTTTTTTTTTTAATCAAACCTTACATTTTGAGTAATTTTTTTGATAATAGTCAACCTTTTTTATAAAAGTGAAAGTTGAGACTTGAGAAATATATATAAATATTTTCCTTTCTTAATTGATTGACTTTTACTTTCATTTCTTTCCTAGTTTTCTTGTCTATGAGATTAATAAAGTGACTTGATTAATTGTTTTTTTGTCTTTTTTTCTCTTGAAAAACTATACTAACCAATTCATTAACATTTCACTTTTCTTTTATAATGTTGTAATGAATCTAAAATGGTTTATACTTAAGAGATAATAAGTTCAAAATAAATTATACTAGAAAAAAGTCATTTATGATTAATCTTAAGATAATAAACTTTGCCACAAAATTAATCATCTCAATAATGTGCTCTTGTATAGTTTGTGATATAATAAACTTTATAGTAGTGAGTTTTATCATAAAAGTACCAATGAGTAACTTATCTCTAAAATAGAATCATATTTCCATAAATTGCAAATATTTTTTTACACTTTTTGTTTGTGAAATAGTTTTTTATTGTTATTTATAACAATTATTTTTAAAGCCTAAAATTTAATAAGTTATTTCATTCCTAAACTTATTAATGTAACTTCTTTTATTTATTATTTAAATCCATAATAGTAGTGAATTTACACATCAATAGTATAAGTCAATATTTATAACACCTAAATAAGCATTAGCTTATTTATGTTATTTTAAGAAGTTTAATCTTTATATGAAATAACAATTGAAGTATGCAAGTGAATTATAATAACTATATGATCGTAAATACTTATAATTAATCATAATTTGAATAAAATAATCAGAATATGTTGTAGTTTTTCTTTGAAAAATTTTACAATACACTATTATAAATAATATTGTTAATTCTAATAGGTAATTAAATATTTTTAATCAAATATATTTAATACCCTTAGATAAATAAATAAATTTTAAATAAAAATATTAATATACATTAATTATATTATAAATAATGAAATAATAATTTACTTTTGAGTAAATCTTAAAGTTATAATAATTAATAATATCAATTTATCTATTATTTTTCATTTACAGGTATTATTAAAATTACAAATAAATGACTTATTTATACTTGTCGTTAAATGTCCTACTTTGACCACTTTGATGAATAACAAACTATAATAATAATGTATGCATACCATTTCAAACTAGTGACAATCAAACTATAATTCTAATTTATGCATATGAAAATACAACCTAATATATATTAACATCAAAAATCATACCATTTAGGTTCATAAATTTGTCAAGTACATATTTTTGAATTTCACTAATATGTGCAATTTATACACTTAAACAAGACATACAATTATATAAAGTAGGCTTTATATAAAGTTGCTATCATGCAATTAGTTAAATAACAAATTAAAAATTCCTTAACTAGTTACGACCATTTGTTCCTCAAATGACAACACTTATACTATTTCTTTTATTAATTGAATGTGTTAATGTTCTAGTTATTATCTAGCATCTCTTTTCTTATAGTTTGATACACTTAGGCACCATCTCTATTGTCCTTTTTTAAAGTCATCCTTAGACAATTTCTTAGACAACTTATATGTGAAGACCATTATTATTATTATTTTTTTAAAATAACGTAAGTGTCATAACCTTACCCTTCACTTTAATTGAATTGATAATTCCTAATTTTCACGACGACAAACATAAACAAAGAATTCATAATTCTTTAAAATCATAATTACAAAAGGTCTTACTCTTGGTTATTAAACAATTAATAATAACACATGCTTTAATACTACTTGTTCGATTTTTTAATAAATCTATCATAAATTTTAATTTTTTAGATTTTAAAATTGAATATATTTATATAAATAATATCGTAAATGACATGTTTGTAAAAACTAAAACTGTTGATGTGTCTAGAGAGTTTGCCTCAATCTAATTACTGATTTCTCTCTTTTGACCTTTATTGTAATCATATGCTTTTAAATGATTATGTGTTTTGAAGAGAGAAGATCAGTCATATATATACACAATTATATAACCTAAAATAGTCATATATATCAATGTCCGAATCACATTTAAGATTATTGTTTAAACTATTGTTTATTAATTAAGTCACCTTATAATTAAATCCTTAATTAAAATATTGTTTAAGAATATTCTAACATTATCAATTGGAAAATTCTAACACATATCAGGCTTAATTTCTAATTTAGGAATCTTAACCTAAGAATAGTTTGGCAAAAAAGAAACAATTTTTTTCCTTAAATTTATTCTCATGTATAAGTATGATGTAACTAGCATTTCTTACATCATTAATCCATAATATTTTTTATATTTTAAAAAATAACTAAGTATTTATATATATGCAATGCACACGATATATTATATATAATTAGTAAATATTTAAAAAGGCAAGAAGTCTCGATTATAAATTTTATTAGTGGTTAAACATTAGGCTTGACATGGTTGATGAGTTTAAAAACTACGGTCTATATTTTGCTATTACATTTAGATCTACACTTGAAATGGGCATTGGTCATCAAATTTGTGTTGCATCTCCACTTAGAAAAGGGTAACAACAACAACTTAGACAATATTGAAGAAAGTTAACCTTTTATCATCAAACCTTTTTACTTGATCATTTTTCACTTTCATTAACAAATCAACCACCAAAACCATAAAAAGGCCAAGCCTTGATTACATGAGAAAAACAATAAAGTTATCATATTTTTATCAAAATTAACCTACGAATGAATCGCAAAAATATTAGTTTTTTTTTGTTGTGCTTATTAAGAAGTAAATTACAATGCTTTCCACCCTCAAGATCAACCCATAAAGAATTAAGGTGGCTATTTCAAAAATTAGCATGCAAGGAGTATGAATAAATTGGTAAGTGGTTGAAAAGTAATAACGGCAACTTCTAACAATGTGTTTGGATTATAAGAAAATGGTAAGAAAGAAGAGTATTGAAAAAAAAAAGGGAATAATTGTTTATTTGAGAAGTGCCTTAGAAAGAAAAAGGTTAGAAAATAATAGAAAAATTTAACATGAGATCCATAAAAATATTTTCTCAGAGTTTTAGTGAGACAAATTTAAAAAAGTGGACTACTACACCTAATCAAGTAGGGATTTGTTTTCCTATTTTTTTTGTCTTTTATGTTTAAAGTTTTTCTTTTTTAATATCTTTTGTGTATTTTATCTTTTAGGCATAAATGTCATTTTACATATCAATTATTTTTTTCTCTTTTCATTCTTACCAAAACAAAATTGTATACTTTCCATTCATTTTATTTCTCACTTATTTCTAACATTCTTAAACAACTAATTCAAAAATTATTTTCTTTCTCTTTGATGTTAATCATTTTTGTGGATATTAAGTTGAGTTAAAGCTAAAATTTAACACTTACATGACAAAAAGGAGTTTAAAAGGTATCAAGCTAAAATTCAATGTTCACATTTTGATACTTAAGTTAGCATAAGAAGTTTAAGTGAGTGAGAAGTATAAGAAAGGTAAAGGATGAGAAACATACCATGTGAAAAGAATAATCTTATTTATAAAACCTAGAAGGATAACTAACATAGTGCATCTTTTTGCTTTTATATGGTAACAAAAAGGGGTTATGGGCCCCGTGAAAGCTTATGATTGGGTTAGTGAATTCGATTAGGGGTTGTTGAGCTTCGGGAAGGCTTATAAGTGATGGACTTATGGGGGACAAAACCTTAAGACCCAATAAGCTTAATTTAGTTCTTATAACTTAGTCTCCCCTAAAAGAGTTTGAACTTAATAATTGAGTTATAGTTAAAGAGTTCAATGATAGCTAGGGAGCGCATGTGTTAGTGCCTAAATCTCATAATAAGGGAGCTTGGGAGCTTGAAAGCCCATGAAGAGGAACCTCTGGAGCTCTTGAAGAGGGAGCTTGGAAGCTCATGTAAAAAGAGCTTATGGGCTTATAAGGAGGGAGCTCAAGAACTCTTATAGTAAAAGCATGAAAGCTTATGTAGATGAGGATTAGGGGCTTATGAAGAGGGAGCTTAAGAGCTCATACAAAGGGAAGTTTAGTGGCTTATAAAGTAGGTGCTCAAGAGCTTATGTAATAGGGAGTTTAAGAACTTATACCTTAAGAGCTAAGAAAGCTGGTGTAAGGAAGATTAAAAGCTTAAAACTCAAGTACTTAAGAGCAAGCAAGAGGGAACTAGGAAGTTTTGACCTTAAGTGTTAAAGAACTAAAGTAAGGAAGCTCAAAAACTCTAACCTTAAGTGCTAAGAAATTGGTGTTTGAGAGCTCAAAAGCTTTAGGCTTTGGTGTTAAGGAGTTAGCATGAAGAGGTTAAAAGCTCTAACCTTAGGTGTTAAAGAGCTTTTTGGAACCTTATTCCTTCAATCATGTAAAGTAGTTAAATGTTAATGTAACAAGCTCCACTGAGTTGTTAGATAAAAACAACTAATGAGAGCACAACTTAAGCAAATTATTAATGATAAATATTATGTTTGGCGAAGATATAATTTAAATGGTAAGCATAATAGTCAATTTTACCTTCAACATGCGCTAACATAAGCAATATAAGTATGACTAGTAAACTATATGGAAGGGCTTTCTTAAGGAAAGCCAATTGTTAATAACTTCCAAAGGTTGTTATGTAAAGTGCTTCATTAAGGAACTTAGAAGTTCATGCAAGTGGAGTATGAGGGTCATAAAAAGGAAACTCAAGAGCTCTTGTAGTGGGAGTTTGAGAGCTTATGAAAAGAAAACTTAAGAGCTCACACAGTACAAGCTCAAAAGCTCATGCAAGAGGGAGCCTTAGAGCTTATGCCTTAAAGTGGAGAAAATTGGTGTAAAAGAACTTAGATGTTCAAACTTCAAGTACTTAAAGCTAGCACAAAAAAGGTAAAAAGCTTTAACCTTGAGTATTAAAGTGTTATAATAAGAGAGCTTGGAAGCTTTAACCTTAAATGTTAAAGAGTTAGCATTTAGGAGCTTAAAAGCTCTAACCTTATGTGTTAAGGAGTTGGCATGAGGAGCTCAAAAGCTCTAACCTTATATGTTAAAGAGTGTTTTGAAATTTCATCCCTTTGATCACATAGAAGAGTTGAATATTAATAGAGTATGCTTCACTGAGTTTTTAGATAAAACAATTAATAAAAATGCAACTTAAGCAAACCATTAGTGACAAATATTGTATTTAGAGAATATATAATTTAAATAGTAAGAATGATATTTAATTTCATCTCTGATATAACCCAATAGAAACAGCATAAGTACAATTAATAACTTTATTAGAGGGCTTTCTTGGGAAAGGTTAACTGTTAATATCTTCCAAAAGTCATTATGTATAGTGTTCCATTAAAGAGCTTAGAAGCTTATGTAAGGAGAGCTCAGGGGTTCATAAAAAGGGAGCTTGAGAGGTCTTGTAATTATAGCTTAAGGGCTTTTAAAAAAAGAGCTCAAGAGCTTATATAATGTAAGTTTGGGAGCTTATATAAGGGGAAGTTTAGGACTTATGAAGTAAAAGCTTAAGAGATCATGGAAGTTAGAGCCTCAAAGCTTGTACCTTAAGAGTTGAGAAAGCTAAAGTAAGGAAGCTTAAAAGTTCACACTTAGAGTACCTAAAAGCTAATGTAACAAAAGTGGGAAGCTTTGACCTTGGGTGCTGAGGAACTAAAGCAAAGGAGATTAAAAGTTTTAACATGAGTGTTAAGAAACTATCATTTAAGAGTTTGGAAGTTTTGACCTTTAGTGTTAAAGAGTTGGTGCAAACAGCTTAAAAGCTCTAATCTCAAGTGCTAAAAAGCTTTTTAGAGCTTTATCCTTTTGATCACATGGAAAAGTTATGTGCTAATGTAGTAGGCTATACTAAACTATAAAGTAAAACAATTAATAAGAATGCAACCCAAGCAAACTGTTAATGAAAAATATTGTATTTAAAGAATTTTTAAATTGAAATGCTAAATAGGATATTCAATTTCATCTCTAACAGAACTTAATAAAAGCAATATAAGTAAGATTAAAAAGTCCATTAGAAGGATTTTTTTGGGGAAGGCTAATTGTTAGTAACTATAAGGGGCCATTATATAGAGTGTTTTGTCAAACAACTTGAAAGTTTATATAGGAGGAGCTTAAGGGCTCATGAAAGGGGAGTTCGAGAGGACATACAAGGGGACCTTGTGGGCTGATGAAGGGAGAACTTGGGACTTTATGTAAAAGAAAGCTTAAGGGCTTATGAAAAAGGAGCTTAATAGGTCATAACATGGGAGCTTATACCTTGGGAGTTAAGAAAGTTAGTGTAAGGGAACTTGAAAGCTTAACCTTTATTACTAAGGAGCTAAAACGAGGGAGTTGGGAAGGTTTAACCTTAGGTGTCGAGGAGCTAAAGCAAAGGAGTTTAGAAGCTTTAACCTTGGGTGCTAAGGGTTGGAATTTGGGAGCTCGAAAGCACTAACTTAAGGTGTTGAGGAGCTGGTGTGAAGAGCTCAAAAGCTCTAACCTTTAATGTTAAAGAGTTTTTTGGAATTTTATTATTTTGATTGCTTAAAGGAATTAAGTACTGATGTAGTAGGTTACACTAAGTTATAAGATAAAGCAACTAATAGGTAAGCAAATCAAGCAAAGTATTAATGACAAATATTGTGTTCAAATAATATAAAATTTAACTAATAAGAGTGATATTCAACCTTATCTTTAACATAACTTAATATAAGTAACATAAGTATAACTAATAACTTTGTTAAAAGGCCTTTTTGAGATAACAAACTATAAGTAATTCTAGGGGTTGCTATCTAAGAGGCTTTATCAAAAAGCCTTTGGGGAGAGGCAGGGAACAATTTTTAATATCTTTAAAGGTCATTATGTAAAGGACTTGGTCAAAGGATCTTTTTGAGAGAACTATCAAAGTATTATGTGGTTAGCCCTTTTGTTTCATCTTATACATTGTTATCAAAAATGACATATACACATTATAAATTTATGTAAAATAATGTGTCATTTTCTCCTCTTCGGTACCTTTTACTTTAGCAGACACATAGTGAGTTATAAATGAGAGTCAAATTGCTCATAAAAAGGGAATTGAATATTGATGGTACACGTTCTTTTAATCTAATCTAAAATCTAAATCCTTTAGCTTAGAAAGCTAAACGCAAGTATAGATCGATTTGCAAAAACCAATTATTGTCATACTATTTTTGGCTTGTTAAAGCTTATTGACGTGTGGTTGGTGATTGTTAGCATCAAATTGTAGTTGGATTTCCACCAATTAATGGTAGTAAGTCATTAGATCTATTAGAGAATGCCATTCTTAAGGTCATCCAACATCAATTTATTTGTCTTTATTAACCATACACTAGCTAGAGCTATGGAAGATGCTCAAAATGCTAGGGAAGCCATTTACTTTAGCCTGGCTACTTTTTTCCACACACTAGCATTCAACCACTAACAGTAATCAATACACCTAATATTGACTTCTTTTGTATTAATCTACAACTTTTTATTGCTTACTTGTCATAAAAAAGGCCTAAAGCGCTCTAATATGAAATCACCTCTCTCTTTGCGTGCTTGCTTTAATGGCACCATTGTGTGATACCTACACCAAACCACTTAAGAGTCATTGAACTACACACTTATATGTCCAACTAGCTAGAAAAAGGCCTTTGTGACTTTGCTAAGGATTTTTTATTTATAAGTATTGTTCTTAAGTAGATCAAAAGGTTTTATATGTAAAAAAACCAAGGAGTTTTTAATGAAAAAGATGAATGGGGGAGACACACAACACGTCATCATTCCCACATAGAAGGGCAAATCTAGAAACTTTTCTCAATGGGGGCAAAGTTCACATTTACATACATAAAAAAATATAAAAAATAAAAATATAATAAAATAATTGGTTTAAAATATTTAATATAGGCATTACAATTGTTTCCTGTGAGTTTTCATATTTTGAAATATATTTATAATTTGTTTTGTTGTCAATACTACAAAATAAAATTTTTTAGAACTTTTATTCTTAAATTTACTTTTTTGATCACTTCTAATTAAAGTGATAAACATCCCTTCTCATTTTGTAATTACTTGAAAAGCCTTTTAAGATTAAGTCCTGGTGTGCAAGGAAAAAAATTCATGCAAACTTAGTGTAATTATCTACTATAATAAATGCATAATATTTATTACTTAATGTAGATATTCTAAATAAACCAAATAAATCCATATGTAGTAATTAAAGAAATTTTAAGGTAGATAATACCTTTTTACTCTTAAAAAAAAACTCTTTACCTATTTACCCATTCGACATGTACTGCAAATCTTACTTTTTTCAAATTTTTATTTAGGTGACACTACTACAAAATTGTTGTGGTTCAGCTTGAATAAAATTTTCATGCTCATGTGCTTTAAGCATTTATGCCATATTTAACTCCTTTCATTTACATAGGTAAAACACTTGTTATATAGGTAACTCCTTTCATCTCTTTAGTTTTTGAATTAGTAACATGATATACATTGGGTTTTAGGGAAACTTTATAGTCATTATTACAAAGTTGACAAATATTAAGTGATTTAAACTTAAGGTCTTTAACTAAAAAAAATATTATCAATTATAGGAGAATCTTCTTTATCAATTTTTCCAATGTCAATTATCTTACCTTGATAATTGTTATTGAATATTACCTTTTCTTTATTAATCACCTTAAGCAAAAGGAAATTTTTTATACTGCCGACGATATGCTTTAAACACTTAATATCCATGTATTACTTATTCTTTTTTGTTCAACCTTTTAAGCATATTTGCATGAAAATCATCTAACTTTATGCCCCAAAACACTATTATTATGAAAACCTTTGTGTTACAATGATGCATAGTCATGCATATTTGATGGTTTTCTAGTCATGACCCCATAAGAAGATATATATGCTGGTGTTTGCATGTAAATAGTTGTGGTTTAAGTTTTATGTGGATTACATGCATGGTTAAAACGTAAACCACTTTTATTATTAAATGGCCTTTACAAGTTAAACAATGAATCAAACTTTTCATTTCTCTTAACAAATTTTAAAAGGAAATTTTGGAAATTTAAGATTTCATTTTTTTAGGATAAGATTCTCCTTCTTAAGCTTGTTAGTCATTTACATTTTGATGATTGCTTCTTTATGTGCTTTTTGGAAATTATCACCCTTTTGAACGAGTGATTCATTTTTTCTTTTTAAGAGCTTATTTTCTTACCCCAATGATTTCACATGAACATTAAGGTCTTTGTTTTTGGCCACTAACTTATGCAGTTCCTTGTTCATACGCACAAAGTTTTCATAAAGATTACCAATCAAAGAATCATTATAAGAGTCATAATTAGAATTTATCTTATTATCTTTGGCCATAAAACACATATTCACTGTCTTGTCATTTGATAATTCATTGTCAAAATTACTAGAATCATCTCAAGTTATCTTATAAGCTTTCTTAATCAACTTCTTACCTTATGTCTTGTTAGGATATTTTATAGTGATGTATTCAAGTTTGTTACATTTAAAAAAAATTATTTCCTTCTTTTATTAGCCATCATTTTTGATAATGTGCTTAAATGACCTTTTTTTAGTTTGCTTTCTCATCTTTATGAGCTTTATAAATTTTTAGCAAGCATCACAAGCTCTTCCTCATCTTACTCATTGAATAAGTTGTTGTCCTCCTCTTCCTCATCATCAATTTCTTTAACAATCAAGGTAAAGGACTTAAATGTCATGTCTTTCTTCTTTTAGTGACTTTCTTTTTAAAAGTCATCTCATACATGAGTAATGAATCCACTAATTCATTTAAAGTCAAGGTATTGAGATCTTTTGACTTTGAAATTACAATAACCTTTGAGTTTCATGATTTAGAGTGATTTAAGTAGCTTCTTAACAAGTTATGTATTATCAATATTCTTTCCAAAATTTTTAAGAATATTAATAATGTTAATAAATTTCATATACATTTTAATAATATTTTTATCACTATTTATATCAAATAATTCATATTCATGCATAAAAATATTTATATCCATATGTCATTGACTTGAGTAGTTCCCTCGTATGTCACTATAAATTTGTTTCATATCCCTTTGACTAAGTTGCAAGAGAAAACACAATTATACTTATCAATGATTGAGGCAAAATAAAGTATATAGTAAGTTTTGGAATTGAGAATTTAGACTTTGAAATCTTTTAAAATATAGTCATTAGTTTTCTAAGATGCACTCACAGTTGGGTTTGCCAATAGTTCTTCCCTCTATAATTTTAGTGATTCTTCTAGTGTCATGGGAAAGGTATGCCAGATTTTAGAGTCCTGTCTTTAAAGAGACTAATCATTTTTTGTTTCAATAACTGTAATTAGTACCATAAAAAATGGAGGCTTAAAAAAGTTACCACTCTTAGAATGACACAAAGGTGAAAGGGAAGTTATGAATCAATTCTAAGTGGTAAAACTTTTAATATATAGACTAGTTAATGATATTAATTGTTAGTCTTGAAATTAGTCAACGGGACACTTAAATTGAGTTCCTAAGAATATGAGTCTAATAAAATAAAATTGTCCAAAGTGCTTAAAAAAAAAAAAGAAACACAGTATGAACAACAAGTGCAACAATGTATGTGATGACGAACAATAATGAAAGGAGTTTAAGGGAGAGAGAAACGAGCACAAAAATTCAATTCAAAATTTCGCCAACTAAAAATTCATCAAGATTGGGTTTGCCTAGCTACAGTCTCAAATTAATCTCTTTCCATACAAGAAAACCTTTTGAACTTTTTCAGCACATAGGAATTAAAAGATTGCTTTACCGTGATCTTCTTGTCATGCAGAGAATAATTTGCATCAAAATGATTTTCTTGTGAGGCTCCAAAAGTTTTGCTCACAACAACTCTTCAATACTTGAAAATCTCGCCTTATAAAATAATCTCACTTAAAAAAAAAAAAAATTCTCGAAGAGAAAAAACGGAATGTCAAACATTTACGTTAGACTATTAAGAAAAATAAATTCAGAGAGAGACAATTCAATAGCCGAATCTGTCATAATTATGGAGCAAAAAATAATTTTCTTACCAAACGAAGAGTGACAAATCAAGAGGACTAGCACATAGCCGTGCGAAGCTCTCTCTTCTTCACCATGATCAATAAACCTTACCATACTTAGAGAAAACCGCCAGCAAACACTTTGTCATAACCACGAATCAATTCAAATAATCAACACATGTATGACAATAATCAACATAATAACTCACCATGATCAAAGACAATCTCACTCAAAAATAAACTATAAACCGCCACAGGAAGATATTTAGCGAATAAAATTCAAATGAGAAAGAAATACGGCAAGGATCAAAATAATTATATTAGGATATCAAAATGCATAGCATGAGCGCGTGATCCAACACTTCAAGCCGTCGCAATGGTGCTCCACTCAACAATCAAGGTCGGAGGGCGGGCGGCCGAGCTTGGAGGACTGGAGGAGCGGCGCTTCCATGTGAGAGACGACGAGAGCAGGAGCTGAGCGTGGAGGGAGTTGAAGTTGGGTTCGTTTAATTTGGACTTAAAGTAATATTGTGTTTAGTGCAATTGGGTCATTGAAAATTGTCATAGTCCAATCCGGGAGATTGTTTTGGACGATGCTATGAATTAGCTTAGCCCATTAATTTTTTTTAGCCCATGGACGCAAGACAAAATAACCATTTGTGTAGGGGGGCGAGCAAAAACAGAGGAGAGCAGGCAAATTTATAAATTTCAATGGGAGCATGAGCGCCAGAGTCAACGTATTCAGTGGGGGGCAGTTGTCCCCACAACTCACCAGCTAAGTCGGGGACGCCAACAGAAGGCACCGAATGATGAGAATTATTCTTGTGGTTATTAGGTTAACTTAAAAAGTCGAGATCTATGTTTTGCATTACCCTCTTCCGTTACGGTGCTTTCGCCTGTATTCAAGAGTACGTACTCTCTCTCTCTGATGAACCAAAAGTAGTGAGAATCTCGGAGTGAAAAGCACCTGTCGCTAGCTCCTATTGGTTGCGGAAATTATACAGCTCAATCGGTCAGAACCCAAGAACCCCCCCCCCCACCTTATACCTCTGGGAGTTGTAAACTCGTTTTTTTTTTTTTTTTTTCTCTTCTTTGTTTTAATTTTTGGTCAGTTTCCCTTACGGTTATAATAAAAAAAAATAAAGTTTTTAATATTAAATTATTAATTTGAGAAAGAAAACAAGATAAATAAACGACTCAAAAACATCCCCTAGTGCCGACTGCGTACTTCAACCTTTTGTTTTATTTTGCTCTGTTTTTTTTTTTTTTGTCGGTATCGATAAAGAAGAGAATTAGGGAATCTCACGGGCCCGACTCTCTCTGTTTGGTTCTACTTCCAACCCTATCCTTATTTTTCGATTTTTTCCTGTTTTTTGAATCATAAATTCAATCGCCAATCTTGGAGGGCACGAGACGTGGGGCCTGGGGACGCAGCACTCAGATCTCAGCTGGAATCTGGCATGAACACGACATTGTGGAAGACAAACCGACAACAAGTGAACTGGAGACTCGCAAGTCAGAGTCGGCAGCCCGCGGGGAAACCTCGGAGAACCTTCCTAGTTCTAGTAACGAGGCATTTATTCGTTAATTATAATAATAAACAAACCGGCGGAATTGAACAAACGTGTTCATTTCACTTGGACCTCCTTTTTGTTTTTTTTTTTTTTTTTTTTTCTAACTGGTGCTACGTCTAGTTGTTACGATGGGTCTTTTGATTGCGACATTTTCCAGTCACATTCACTAAACTCGTTCCATTTTTTTATATCCCAATACTTCACACCAATCCATCGATTTGATCTTTTCAAAGCGGTGGCGGCCCTATCCGACTTTACAGTGAAACTCGTGCATTTATCACTATGTTTAATTGCGTGTGTCGTTCCTTTTTTTCTTTTTTAATTAATTAATTATTTATTTATTATTATTATTATTTTTTTTTTTTATAAAAAGAGTGAAACAAAGGCGATTTGCAAGCAAAAGGTCCCAAAGGGGGCCATAAAAGCAAGACTTCATCTTTTAAGTCTCATGACACAATGCTAAAAATTTATAGCAGTTAATTCAACAGGTGTGCATGATGCAATAAAGTTGTAGCTGGAGTCCTATTATTTGCACTTGAGAATAAAAACCACAATAATTGCTCATTTTTGTTCTATTTTCAATTTACTAGAATTATATATATATATAATTACCATTTTTAACATCTTTCGTAATTTTTGTCTCTTTGTTTATTTCAATTAATAAATTCCAATTTGATTCTGTTTTTTATATATTTTTTTAATGGTAGCACATTGCATATACTTGTTTAAAGTAAAATACAAGAATACCCTTGAGATTTGACCATTGCTATACTTTGCTCCATTAGGTTTTTATTTTCAACACTTTGGTCCTCGATGTTTAGACGTATCAAAAGTTGACCTCACTAAACAATTCGGCCCACAATTGATTTGACTCACTTGTTTTGGTACATAACCAATAGCCGCATCAAGGAAAGAGTTGCGAGGATAACGACGCCCACCAAGAACCTGAAAAACCAATGAGTCTCTATGTAATGCGAGACACCAAGCTTATTTTGCCAACATAGGTATGTTAAAGCAACAGAAATCCCGAAATCCCATGCTACCGCATGCCTTCTAAGAGCACATTTTGCACCATGAAAACCAATGAATTTTTCTTCTGTCATCGTTGTCACACCCCACTAGAATCAATTCTTTACTAACAGATATTATGAGGTTGAAGCAACTCTTTATATAAGTGGAAATTGCTTGAATTATAGCCTTACGTTAGTACCTTCTTTTCAGCCTTTGATAAAAACCTCTCTTTCCAGCCCACCAATCGTTTTTAGACCTTGTCTGAAATCAAATCGAAAACCAACCACTCTGAAGACCCAACCCTCGTAGAGAGACCAGGTTAAGATTTTGGTCTTGAAGTTGTCATTAATCCTAACATTTCCTGAAGTGCAATTTTAGAATTTTCACGTACATTCCGGCTAAAAAAAACAATTCAGTCTTCGCAAGATATATTTTTTGACCGGAAGCATCTTCGTGAGTAGACAAAATTCCCTAGATGACATTATATTTTTGAGTAATTGCTGATGAGAACAGTAAACTGTGATCGGCCCAAAAAACTAGATGAGTTATTGGGAGGGCAAATTTGCTTCCTTGAATCCCAAGAAAGAGTCCCTGATTCTGAGCATCAAAAGGAAGCGCCGAAAAGCCATTTGCATAGAGAAGAAACAAGCAACAAGACAGTGGCTTTCCTTGACGGATGCCTCTAGATGGATGAAAAATATGCCTTGGCTTTTCATTTAGTATCAAAGAATAGGTAATAGTGGAGATACACTGCATAATTAAATCAACCCAAGGAGCAGCAAAACCCATGCTCAACATGTC
The DNA here is from genome assembly GCA_019804595.1 of Bruguiera parviflora. Classification (NCBI taxonomy): domain Eukaryota; kingdom Viridiplantae; phylum Streptophyta; class Magnoliopsida; order Malpighiales; family Rhizophoraceae; genus Bruguiera; species Bruguiera parviflora. The sequence goes on from CM034046.1 coordinate 7,883,162, forward strand.
TGCTTTCAGAATAACTACCCAACAATAAGCATTGTTGGCAAGAGAGCAGGAACAGGGAGAGTTTGGCTTGCTAGTTCAGTGTCACTAGGTATGCATGGATGTGTTGGTTTACAGAGATGAGATGATAGGCCTACCATGTATGGGACAAATCACTGCACGTGTCCACTAGGCCTGCCATAGACTTGGACCCGAACACCTTATTAAGAGATTTGTGAGGTGGTGCGGGGGTAAAGTGGGAGTTGTGCAGGATTTGTCTGTGAAAAGCCAAAGAACAATGGAGTTGCATTTTTTCTCCATAAAGCCGATTAGTTACTTTGACAGGAAGTTTTTCCCCCTGAAGTTTTGAATTTCTGTTGATAATAGGTGCATATATGGCAGAGACTTGATGATGAAATCAAAGCATTATCTTTTTTCGCTATGTAATTTAAATTTAAATTTTTTTAAATATAATGTAACTTATTAATCAAGTATATAGAATTTTTTAATTATTAAAAAATTTTATTTCAAATTCAAAAGTTTGTAATTTGAAATTTGTATTTAAATTTTGTACAAAATCTCACATAAAAGAGGTTTGAACATGAAATACATATACTAATCCCATCAAGTTGCAAAATTCCTTGTCCTATTACATTTTCTTCTTTTCATTGTAGTGTTTTTGGTTTATACATTATTGTTCACGAGAGTTGAATTTGTTGAACAACTTGAACATCAACAGATCTAATATTAGAGCCATAAGACTCTCGATAGACCTTAAAAGAGTGAGGAAAAGGAGAAGTTAAACACCGAAGAGAGGAAAAACCAAAGAGATTGTTCTAATAAATCAAAAACCAAAGAAGCATGACTTTATCAAGTTTTAGTCCCTTGCAACCACCCAAATTTACAAGAGAAAATTACTTTTATAAACAGTGACGATAAACACCAATAATTTGCCAATTATTTTATAGTTTAGAAATTGTTGTAAAGATTTGTAACTAAATTAGAAATTGTATCTAGAAATTGCTCAAAGTAACCAATTGCATGTTTCAAGATTTTGGGGTTGTCATGGTGGACTTTTGTCGAAACAAAATGTTTTTATTGTTTGCTCCACTAGCATGAAACTTTATCCATCCCAAAAAAATTTATCCCTAAAAACAAAAACACTTCTTGCTAAAATATTACGTTGTAAATTTCGAAGTCAAAACTATCATAATATTTTTATATAATATAGTTTAATTAGTAAAAAATAATTTTATATATTATTAAACTATTAAAAATTATAATTTCAAATGTGATTGAGACATTGATATATATACTTAATGGCCAATTATTTCTCTTACTAATGTAAAAATATATGATTATAATAAAAGTTAAGAGAAAAAAATAATTATTAAATTAAGATAAATTCTGTAAATATATCATTTTAATTTTTTAAACTTAAATATATTTTTTATTATATTATTTATATAAATTTATTTAATTTTAAAATTTTTTAAAAAATAATATTTAAAATAGTAAATTTATTAAAAAACCTAACAAAGATGGGTTATGCTCACGAGTGGAGATCCTTATTTTCTTCTGGGGTAAAGCCTGCAATCAGTCCCCGTAAGGATGTTCAACGTGACGAAGTCGTAGTTGTTCACAATCCATGTCTAGTTCTTTGGCTATCATCTCTTTCCGAGGACTCCAAAACAATTGGCAGAATATTGAGAAAAGGCCGCAAGTTGAGGGATTTTTCACACCACAGTTTTCCCAAAAGACGATTTTTGCAACGTAGGAGCGGAGCCAGAATGCGTGTCACGCACCAGATCAATAGGATCGCATTCTTGCGCATTCATGTCCCGCAAGTTTATCATATTTATGTTGTCGACCACATCCAGATATGGCTTCACCATAGTCAATGGGACAAGGGTTATCTCCGTTGCCCTCCCGCTTTGCCTTCTTGTCTAGAAGCGAATGAAGGGCATTATTGTAAAGATACGTAATGGTCCCTACCTTGTTTAAGCCTATCATATCAACTGTTAATTTATTTGATAAAATTATAATCGATGTAATAAGTATATTAAATGCTTTAATCCTATTGGTAAGTGAAAAAACATGTCTTTTGAATTAAATCCTTCATAAGTCCAATGAGATCACTCTTGACAAGTTTTGATAGAAGATGATGCTTAAAGTTTATAGATGAGATTATCTCCCTCTCTCTGACCCTTATAATAACAAAACTTATAGAATATAATAATAAGAAAAATAGAACTTTTTTTTTTTCTTTTTATTATCAGGCAATGAGTCCATTGAGACCCTAAGGTTCTATATTTTGCTTTTGATGATTACGAGATATCTGTCACTAATATGCTTGTCAGTTTTGATTAGTGAAATCACTAAATCAAGTGAACACACAATAGAAATGGAAGAAACGCAGGCACATAAAGGGGAGTGAGTCAATTATTGAGCTAAAGAAGTTGCCAAGCTATTGTTGGAGAACATCCCATGATCAACTCATCAATTGCACATCAGTTCCGTTCCGTTATTCACTAGCCAGTCACGTGATACATGATCCTTCATCAAGATTATACATGAGATGTCAACACATATTAAAATGCCCCGGAAGCAATGGTGGAGAGAATAAAGTTATCGAGCAATGACCTGAGAGTAGTACAACTCCTGCTCATTGAAAATCAATTTGCAGAGGCTTGTACAATCAAATGGAGTTGAATTAAATTATGAGCCATATGCAATTAGAAAGTTAGATGTATCTAGCTTCTAATGCCACTCGAAATGCATTAATTGAAAATTTGTAGAGAGAGTTATGACCAAAAGAGTCCAGAGTGTCAAAACTATAATGACAAACTGGATTAATTAATTTTTGATCGATACTACAAACAGCTGGACAAGAATTAGGTGGCGAGCTTATACGGTTGGAAAGCTACTCGGATCTAGTTCCAAAGCCACCAGAAATGCATTAATTGATGACTTGTGGAGAAAGTTATGGGCAACACATTGAAGCTTCTGGAGAGAATTTTAAAGTTAGATTGAACTATTATCCCTCGTATGGAGAGAATTTGCGGGAAAGCTATGGAAAATGGGCAAGAAATTCAGAATTCCTGTTGAAGGCTCTAACGAATAAAGTCAATTAATTGGTACAGTCGGCCAGACGAACAATTCAACAGATTGACTATTAATTTAAAAGATTATGACGGTAGATCAAAACTATTAAGAAAATGTATGGGAAATAGATGTGGGCTCGAGGAAAAAGCATACACCATTATTTATTTTTTTGTATCTAAAAATTCTTCAAGTTCAAAATAGATCGATGCACGTTTTCTTTCTAATTGCATAAAAATCATGTGATTCTAGCATCCATGATTAAAATTTTTGTACCTCACAATTCAAGTATAAATATAATTACATCTCACATTTAGTAATAGAGTATGATTTAAGAACTCTTTTTTTTTTTTTTTTAACTGAAGTTTAATGATTCTTTTCATGTTTAAATGTTTTTGTATTGTGGTTTAAAATAATACATTCCTTAAGATTAATGTTTAGATGCTTGTATTATATAAACAGACTTCAAAAGGAATGGGGCGCGGTCTAACGAAAGGCCATGGAAAATATTAATTGTTCTTACGACGACTTTGACAGTGATTAAATTAGAGGAACACTAAGGATCTTATGTTTTTATTTTTTTTATTTTTTGTGGAATAACGTTGTTGTTGAATTACGAAAAAAGCAATCTCTCCCTACTCAAAGAAAGGGAAACACTAGATGCATATACTTTTTCGTTACACAATTAGTATATATAAAAAAAAAAAAACCACACACACACACACACAAATTAAGATTTAATATTAAAATATAATATTTTACTGTTATACATAATTGTAGATGTCATTGTTTAATATAATTTTTTAAAAAATTATTAATTATGTACGGTGAGTCCAATCAAAGGTGTCTCTATGTAACTGTTCCCCTTAAGAAAAAGACCACGGCAAGTCATCCAAGAATAAAAAAAAAGGGGGGGGGTGCGCTTAAAGGGAGTCAGACGCGAGAAAGAGACGATAGATAGCCAGGAAGTCTCACTTACGCTAGGCCAATTCCCACCCAGTGATTATTTTTCGTGTTTGCATAGCCTTACAGGGTGACTTTTCACACGACGAAACAATCCAAAAAAAAAAAAAAAAAGACAAAGAAATGTGGTTTAGGGTTTTGTGCCCAGGTGACACATCATGGAAGGCCGAGAAGCTGATTAGGTTAATTGTACTTGAGAGCTATTATTGACAAATAATAATACTCTACATATACCAGGTTCTTGAGCACATACTGCAGAGCGTGTTAGTCAAGCCAGGAGAGCTAGAGATATTAAAAAGGATTTTTGCAGCAGCCAAGACAATTGCGTCTGGTGATTATGCTACACAGATAACTTATACTTTTCGTCAAAATGAATAACCCTTGGTGGGACTCAAAACTTGAATTTGAACCCACACCCCTTTTAGACCAAAGCCTAAAGTAGCGCCTTAAACTGCTCGACCAACTTGTCCTACTTGTATATTTTTTTTTGGTACGTTACATAAAGTAGTGATCTTCTTAACCATGAAAGGTTTTCAATTCCATTGGGAGCTAAGAAAGACCATGACTGAAAATTGGAAATTATAATTCTTTACTTTCACATGCATGTATTAATGTTGTGGTTTGATTATCACTAAAGTGATGTAACTACGATGTTTTAAGAATATGAATATATTATTGTTATAATTTAGTTGTAATTAAAGTGATCAAATTAAATTATTTTAATAATATGTATAAATTATTATTATAATCTATGTATCATTAAAATAATAAAATTATTTTGTTAAAAAATATTAACAACTAATTATTTATTTTTATTTTTTTAAAGAAATTTATTAAATTATAAGTTATTTAATAAAAATAATTTTTTTAATTTTTATATATTCTACTCCTCTTACCTTGAATCAGAACTCAGAATTATAATATAGAAATCTAAGTTCTTAATTATTGGAGTGTATATTGAGTAACTATTTAGCTATGATATTAAAAAAATAATGCCAATCAATGAAAAATGAATGAATAAATTGACAAAACTAATCATTAGAATTTTAGTATTTATGCAAATGTAAAACTTTATTTTATAGTTAGTAACATGACTGATGTTATTAAATTTTAATTAATTATATTTTTTATTTAAATATATCAAATATATTTAGTTAAAAATATTTAATTATCTAAAGTTAATATATAGTAGTTTATTGTAATATTTCATAAAAAAACAAACTACTTTATGATTGAATTTGATTTGTATTTGATTATGAGCATTTATAACTATACAAGAATTTCATTTCACTTGTATTCTTTATTTATTATTGTCTTCAATGAATTAAATTTTTTTGAATGATGTGAACCAATCAATTTTCACTTAAGTTTTACGAATTTTGACATAGCATTACTAATAAATAAGCTTACTGCTTTTACTAATTCAAGTACTAAAAAAGAGAAGTCACATCATAAAGTTAAGAGTGAAACAAAAAATTGAATCTTATGTTTCTAAAAATTATTTTTGCTAATAATTCCTAAATATAAAGTACAAAAGAGTACAAGTAGTTTGTGGAAAAGTAGTTTATTCGCTAGCATGCCAATGACAAAACTCTCGATTAGGAGGTTTATTGGGTCTCAGATTATGCAAGAGAATATTATTGAGATAATTAATATTATAGCAAAACTTAAGACCTCGAAACTAATTGTGAATGACTATTTTTTGGTGTAATTCATTTTAGACTCACTTCTTTTTGAATATGAGCCTTTTCAAACGATTGCAACATTATAAATAATAAATGAAAAACTAATGAATTAATCAATGTGCTTATTTAGAAAGAAAAAGAGATTAAAAAATCAAGTGAATTATTCCGTTAATCTTATGGGCAAAAAAGTTGGAAAAGAAATGAAAATGAAGGCCAACCATTCTAAGAACGGAAAGAGCATATTTGCACTCCTTAGGTTAAAATATATGAATTAAAGAACAATAAATGTCATTTATATAAATAAAAAAAATTAAACACTGTCCAAAAGATTATACAAAACATAAGGCTTGGTTTACAAAAACTAAAACTTGATATCATATTTATAGAATTTTTGTTTAATATGCATCATAATGATAAATTTAAGCCTAACATAATGAATAAACCTTGCTTTCTTATAATATAAAGTTTGAGTCATATATCTAAAAAAAAATTATTAAGACTAATAAATAATGAGATCTTTTTGAATCTATATTTCATTATTTTTGAAGTAAATATAAATTGCATTATGAGTAAGAACCAAACATAAAAATAAGTAAGCCATAAGAGTGTCTAACTTATGAAATTATACAAACTGATATTTGAAAGCTTTTTGAGAGTTCATCCATTAATAGGAAAAAGTATTTTATTACTTTTATAAATGATCTTTCATATCCTAATTATGTCTATTTGTATAAGAAAAATCTCAATTAGTGGATAACATAAAAGAAGTTGAAAAGAAATAAGACGAAAATATGGTCAAAATCATAAGGTTGGATAGAAATGGTGTGTATTATGAAAAATATAATAAATCCAGACAATGTTTAAGTCTATTCGAAATTCCTTGAAAGTCATGACATAAATGCATATGATAATATTATGTTAAACACACCTTAGCAAAATAGTGAGACCAAAAGATGTAATTGGATATTAATTAATATTATTTGGAATATGATAAGTAATTTCTCTTTATCTAAATTTTTATAAATGTATGCACTTAAAATTACAACATACTTATTAAATAGGATTTTAATAATATCATTCAAGAAACTTCTTTTGAGCAATGGATAAACAAGAAATTTATTTTAAAACACTTACATATTTAAGATTATTTTATAGAAACGAGAATATATAATTCCTATAAAAGGATATTAAACTCTAAAAAAAATAGTATTTATTTTATTATTTACTTAAAGAAATATAAGGGGTGTATATTTTACTATTAAAACCATATATTGTAAATTGTAAAAATCAGTAATATAAAATTTGTTGAGAATAGTAAAGTTAATAAGAGTAATAACAATTAAAACATAGACATTAAGAAAATTATGATAAATATTCTTTTACTTAAAGTAATTCTTTTATCCACTACTATACTAAATGACTAATGCATATGATTCATAATGGATAAAGTTAAGTCTTAAAAAGAAAGTAAATTAGATATTCTAAATAATCATATGATTCATATGCAAAAATCATATTTTGATATTCAAATCAATATGAATCCAATTTTGTTTTTACATGCCCTAAAAAGTTATAAATTTAATAAATTGATTAATGTTATTACATGTGATTTGAAATCATAAAATTAAGTCTTGTTGACTTGCTAGAAATTTGCAAAAGGGTTGAGTGTAAATGGATTTTTAAAACAAAACACAACTTAAGTGACAAAATTGAGTAATATAAAGTTAAACTTGTTACGAAAAGTTATACTCAAAATAATGATATTGATTATATAAAGATTTTTCTCATATCTCTAAAAAAAAATTCATTAAAGATAATGAAAATATTGGTGAATTAATATAATTTAGAAATACATTAAGTGAATGTAAAAATCATGTTTCTTTATGGAGATTTTAATAAAGAAATTTATATATATCAACTTAAAAGTTTTTTTTATAAAAGATAAAAATTAAATTTTGTGTCAATTAAAGATGGCAATATATAGATTAAAGCAACCATTTTGACAATGATACATAACAGTTTTTATATTTAAGAAAAATATCGTTAATTGATATATATACCAAAAGATTAATATGTGCCAACTTTGAATCATATATTGATGACATTTTATTTGTTACCAATGATATAAGTATATATTGAAGATTTCCTCTCAAATAATTTTAAAATAAAAGACATAAGAGTGTGACGTGAAAAACCCTAAAAAGACATAACTTAGGGACCCGATGCACACAAGGAATTAAAGAACAACTAACAAAGTTAAATCAGATTTTAATAGTACAAACCCTAAACCCAACATTTAAAGTAACACGAACTTAAGGTATTTAAGAAAAATACAGATGTCACACTCTAGAAAAGAAAAGAATTGAGAGTGATAAATTAAGTTGAATGTTACAAAAAAAAGTACCTATTGATAAGTTATATAATTTCAAAAGAACCGAGGGAGAAAATTCTTACTTTTTATTTCACTCAAAATTATCTAATATTTTAGAGCATACAAAGAGGTACTCATTTATAAATTAAGATAGAAATCCTAAAGAGTCACAAATTTCTACTTAAGATAAACCCTTATTTAGGAGAAATACCTATCTAGGAACAAATTCTTACATAAACAATAAATTCTTATTTAAGAGTGAATACTATTAATTAGTCTTAACCCATTAAGTAGTCAAATTATATTAATAAGGTTTAAACTCTCTTTTAAGTTTGAACTCACACTATTTGATGTTTTATTGGCCTGAATGTTCTCAATTAACTCATTTAGTGTTTTTTTCATCTTTTTGGCTCTACCTCGTATTTTTAGGTTTTCTGCAATATGCAATAAATCTCTTCCATCCTTGGAAGCCTTCCACCCATCATCTCTAAGGTTCTCATCATTCCCTTTCTTCTTGAATGGATTTATCCTCAAATCATTGCCTTGTTTATATTTGATGATATAGGGAAAGGTCTCAATGAATTCAACTCACTTAGCGTGTCTTTTGTTTAACTTTCCTTATTCCTTCGAGTGCTTAAAGAATTCATGGTCAATATGGATGACAAACTCCTTAGGTCAAAGGTAATGTTGTCATGTCTCTAAAGTCTGTACAAATGCATATATCTCTTTATCATAAATAAGATAATTAAGGCTTGCTTCATTTAACTTTTCAATAAAGTAGGCAATTAGGTACTTTTCCTACATCAAAATAGTTCTAATGCCAATACCCAAAGTATCACATTCAATCTCAAAAATTTTTGTAAAGTCAGGTAAAACAAGTAAGGGTATAGGACTTAAATTTTCCTTAATGCAATTAAAAGTCTTATCTTGATCACTACCCCACTTAAAACTAATGTTCTTTTTGATAAACTCAGTGAGTAGTGCAGTAATGGTGCTAAAGTCCCTAATAAAACATTTATAAAAACTAGCTAGACCATGAAAACTATGTACATCATAAATTGATTTAAGTACAGGTCAATCACAGATAACCCTAAATTTTTCCTTGTTAAACTCAATACTTTTAGCACTCACAATATAGCCAATAAATGTGATCTGATTAGTACGAAAAGAATATTTCTTCAAATTAGTATACAATTTCTTAAAACGTAAAACATATAAAATATAATTTAAATGATCAATATGCTTTTCTAGACTTTTACTATAGACCAAAATATCATCAAAATATACAACCATAAATATACCAATGAATGGATGCAAAACATAATTCGTTAATTGCGCAAAAGTACTTGGTACATTAGTGAGATCAAATGGCATAACAAGTCATTCATACAAATTATACTTAATTTTGAAAGCTGTATTCCAATGATTTCCCAATCTCATCTTAATCTAGTGATATTCACTTTTCAAATCAATCATAGAAAAGATACACAAACTATATAATTCATCCAACATGTCATCTAACCTAGGTATAGGGTGACGATATTTTATAGTGATTTTGTTGATTACTCAACAATTAATGCATATCCTCTAAGTTCTATTGTTCTTGGGCATAAGTAAGATGAAAACAACATAAGAACTTATGTTTTCCCTTACATATCCTTTCGAAATAAATTCCTCAACGTGTCTTTAAAGCTCTTTTGTTTCTTCAGGATTACTCTTATATGTTGAGTAGTTTAGGATGGATGCACTAAGGATGAAATCAATTTGATGCTCAATTTCTCTCTTAGGTGCTAATCCACTTAGGACATCGTCAGGAAATACATCTTTAAATTTTTGCAATAAAGCAACAACAACATTAGGCAAAGACAAATTAAACTTGTTTGTGTTAAAACAAACCTTTTTGTATAAAAGTACGATCATAAGTTGTTTAGCATAAAATGCTCTTTTAACATCACTTTCTTTTGCATAGAAACTTTCTGATTTCATTTCTCTCTCTTATGTCCTCACATTTTCTCCTCTCTTTTCTCTATTTTCAATCTTTCTTTTTGTTAACTCCCATTTTTAATCCTTAACTTATCTTCATAAGCTTGTTGAGGTGATAATGGTACAAAAGTACCATGTTTTTCATTCATTATAAAGGAATAATGATTCTTGAAACCATCGTGCATAACTTACTTATCAAACTGTCATGGCCTTCCTAATTAAATAAAACCCGTATACACAAGTACAATATCATATAAAACTTTATCAAGATATCTTCTAATAGAAAATGATATGAGCATTTACTTATTTACCTTAACTTTACCACTCTCATTTAACCATTGAAACTTATATGGCTTAAGATACTTTATAGTAGTTTAATTTAACTTCTTAATCATAGTTATGCTAGTAACATTAATACAACTCCTAACATTAATAATCATACTACATACTATATTTTTTATGAGACACCTTATCTGAAAGATGTTATCTCCTTGCACCTCATTTTCTTCCTTCACTTGCATATTTAATGCTTATCTTATGACAAGAGCTACTTCATTAACTGGATACTCCTTTCCATCACTTCCACCCTCTAATAATAGCATATAATCATCATTTGATTCACTTATAGTTTCAACATCACTGTTACCTTTCAAAATCATTACACGTTTATTTAGACATTAAGATGTAATATGAACCTTGCCCAAACACTTAAAACTTTTAACATCTATATTTCTACTTGGTTAGGGGATCAGAATTACCTACCTCCTTGTTAAAACCCATATTATTGTGCTTAGATAGCTCAACTTTGGACTTGTAATTGACCTTCTCATCCCTTTACTCTAATTTAGCTTCCAAGATGAGGTAGAATCCAAGTTCTGCCTAAATTATATAAAATTCTTTTATTTAAGTTGCCTTTCAACTTTCATTGTCATATGCACCATATCTTCTAATTCCATGTAATGTTGTAATTTAACCACATTTTCTATGTCTATATTTAGCTTTTATAGAAATTGAGTTATGGTCACCTCTCTATTTTCTTCTACATTCACCTTAATCATGATAATCTCTATTTTCCTGTGGTAGTTCTTCACACTTTTGGTGCCTTGAGTAAGCCCTTGCACCCTTTAGTATAACTCCTTGTAATAGTGATTAAGGATAAACCTCATCCTCATAATAACCTTCATCTCCTCTTATGTATCAATAGGTCACTTATGATTTCTTCTAGTCAAAACAAGTTAATCTCACTAAATAATAGTATAATCAGTAAATTCAATAGCAATAAGCTTTACCTTTTTCTCCGTAAAACAGTTATGGTAGTCAAAAACCAATTCAACCTCCTTCTCTCATTCTAAGTACGCATTAAGATTATTCTTATCTTAGAATAGAGGAATCATCATTTTAATACTACCCAAATCACAATCATAGGTGTCTTACCTCTCAAAATCTCTCTAATCCCTTTTATTATTGGTAATTCTAACCATAGTAGTTTGATCATCAAATTCATCATCTTTTACATCATCTTCATAGTCATAGGTACGTCTCAATTTCTTTTTTACTTTAGGAGCCTCATGTTCCCTATGTCTCCTTTGCAACTATACTATTGTATTGGCTTGTTCCTTTATCCTCTCCTTTATATCATTAAATTTGTATTTATGTACTTAAATTATTGTTGCATAGCTTTGATTATGAAGGACACATTATTAGTTCCCTCTTGAGTTGCACCTTTATTTTTGGAAGTCATAGTATTACTTTACTTCTACACAAAATAATTAGAATACCTCATAGAATACTCTCTCAAGTATTTTACTCAAAAAAAAAAAAAAAGGTGAAACAAATTGGAGAATAAGGAATTAGGGAAAATGAATTTAATGAACTAAACTCATAAAAATCAAAATAAGGGGTTAAATGTAGAAGACAAACTTAGATGACACAACAAGAAAATAGATAGTAAAATTAGAGTTGAGCAAGAAAATTATATTATTATTATAGCCAATATGACCAAACTATTTAACTTTTGTCAATAACTTGAATTTAATACCTTTTTTCTTTTGTTCTCTCTTTTTTTTGTTCCCTTTTTTTTTTTTGGCTCAACACAAAATAACAGTAGAATACTCAGAGACAACAATTAGAATTAAAATTAGCATGTTTTTTATAGTTATGATATCAAACAAATGAGTAATGTGAGAAAGGTTGCAAACAAATAGAATAGCACTTTTGAATGGTAATTTTCTTAATGGACAAACTAAAAATAAATAAATAAATCATAAGGTAGAAAATTAAAGAATGAGTTGATCCAACTTAATTAAAAGCCAGATTTTGATACTAATTAATGCGAAAAATCCCAAAAAATCATGACTTAAGGACCCAACACATATAAGAAATTAAAGAACCAAGAAAACTAAATCAGACTTTAATAACACAAACCCAGACCTAATATTCAAAGGAACATGATCTTAGGGTATTTAAAAAGACTATGGATGTCACACTCCATAAAAGAAAGGAATTGAGAGTGATAAGTTAAGTTAAATGTCATAAAAAGAAGTACCTTTAATAAGTTTTATAGTTCTCAAAAGAATCGAAAGAGAAAACTCTTACTTTTTATTTCACTCAAAATTGTCTAATGTTCCAAAGCATACAATGTGGTGTTTATTTATAGGTTAAGATAGCGATCGTAAAAAAGTACAAATTCCTACTTAGGACAAATCCTTATTTAGGAAGAATTTTTATCTAGAGATAAATTCTTACATAAACAATAAACTCATATTTAAGAGTGAATGTTATTACTTATTCTTGACTCATTAAGTGGTCAAATCATATTAATAAGACTTGGATTCTCTTTCAAACTTGAATTCATACCATTTGAAGTTTTATTGGCATAAATGTCCTCAATTAGCCCATTTAATACTTCTTTTATCTTTTTTACTCTAACTTGTATTATTAGGTCTTCTAGAATATACAATAGACCTCTTGCATTCTTGGAAGCCTTCCACCCATTATCTTTAAGGTTCTCATCATTACATCTCATATGATACAAATAAAAATATTTTTATGACAAATTTCAAGGATTGTTAAAATTGTCTTTAAAAGGTTATATAAACAAAAATTAAGAAATTTAATATGAGTAAATGTTCACTAAGAGTTATTTCTAATTAGAAAGGTAACAAATTTGATTCTAGCAACATTCCAAGAATAATATATAAAATAAGAAAATAAAATTAATTATATATATTTATGTTGTTGGTAAGTTGATGTATTTATAAATTTAAATTACATTAGATATTAATTTTATTGTTAAAATGTTAAGCCAATTATCAAAATAATATAGGAATTGAATATTAAAAAACCATGAAGAAAATAGTAAAACTCTTACAAAAAAAAATATTTATGTATAAAAAATCCAATCATTTAAAAGTATTTAAATATTCAAATTTATATTTTGTTGAATGCTTTGATAATAGAAAATTCACTTTTACTTGTTTGTTTCTATTAACATATGAAATAGAATCATGAAAAAGTGTAAAATAGTCTATTATTACGTTATTTATTATGAAAGTAAAATTTATAATATGATTTAAAATTACAATTCATGTATTATAACTACAAAATTTTATTTTAAAAATATAAGTTGTTGACAGTATTATTAAATTGCTAAAATTTTATTATGATAATTTTATAAAAATTTTCATTTTTGTAAATAATAGGTATCCAAAAAGTGTTGAGCATATAAAAATATAATACATTATCGTTAAAGAAGAAGTTTATAAATCAAGAATGTCCATTTAGCGTATTAACACTAATATTATGGTTACATATTCTTTAACAAAACTATTGTCTCCCAAAATTTATGATGAACATGTTGAAAGAATAGACATTAGTGGAATTCATTAACAACATTGTGTTATGATTTAATTAAGTTTATGCTTTTAGTACTCTAAGCTCATTTATATGTTTTTTTTTTATATATATTTCTTGTCTTTTATTGTATACATAATTAATTTAGAATAATGTCGACAGAAACAATCTTTTAATAAAAACATTAAAATTGGACTATTATCATTAGCTTTATAAAAAAATTATGTTAAGTTGAAAGTTAACGTTACAGTACATAGAAAGTCATCGTACGAATGAAATGATGTAGAATCGCCAAGACGTACATTAACATTTTAACTCAGTAATAATATAATATTATAGCCAATATTAAAAAAGTCTAACTATAATATTTTGCAAATTATTCTTTTTCTATTAAATCATCAAAATAATATCACATGCATTAACTAAGAGAACATAAAACACATATCAGTTTATTCTGTACTTAAACGAGAATTGAGGTATGTTTTATTTCTGATAACGTAAAAATCATGAAGTTTTAAGGTCTACAATCAAAGTTTTTATGCCTTACCGTTAATGCAAAAACATAATTATGTCTTAAAATTATCTGAATTATTTCCATGCCACCGAAGGACGATAGAATTTTATTTCATTAAAAAGGAAACGCAGCTGTTTTAAGTGTTACGGGAAACATTAAAGAGATTTATTGGTATTGACTTATCGAGATGCATTGCTTTTGACTAATAAGGTTAAGGCATCGTATCCTCCAAACAAGTAGCTAGACGCTTGCGGGTCCTGGAGTTCGGATTCAAAGAAAGTCAAACTGAAATGGGTGGCTCAACTAATGGAATGGTCTTGCTTATCCCGATGGAATTATACAAATAATCCAGCTTTACCACAAATAATATAGTATATTAAGCTAATGATATCGTTGCATGTGACCACCCAAATTGTTAATTTGACTGATGATATATAATATTTTTTTTAATGTGATTTTAAGTTCGAGTTTTTTTAACTGATATTTACTTGAATGAAAATAAATTTAGATATTTTTAAAAATTAATGTTAGAAATTTCGGATTTATTAATACTAAATTTTAATATAAATTTTTTTATTTAAACTTAATAATATTTTACTAATTAATTTTCATAAAAAATTTAAATAATATATATATTATTCCACGGATCCTTCTATTTACACCAACCTCTCCCCGGCATTTCCAAGTCAGCCGGCTTGCCGTCAGAATGGACTACAGAAACAAAAGTCCATTGAAAAGAAAGTACCTTTTGTCTCTGCATAAAATAAAATTGTAGGATATAGATAATCCTTTCACCTTCTTATATTAGAATTACCCAAAAAAAAAAAAAAAAAAAAAGAGTACCTTTTGACAGTCTATATGGTGCTATGCACTTCAAATATTTAAAATCAGAGCCCAGGTAAAGAATTTGGCGATAACGTGATAAAACTTTTTTAAAATTTTTTTTTGAAAATTAAAAATTAATTTTAAAAAGAAAAAATAAATTTAAAAATAAAAATTATAAAAATTACAAATTAATTCTGATAAACAGAAAAAAAAACTATAAAAAAGAAAAAATTCTGAGAAATAGAAATTCATTCTCAAGATTTCTGTAAAATTATAAATTCTTTTTAAAAATAGAAAAATTTATAAATTAATTTCTGTAAACAGAATAAAATTCTGAAAAATAGAAATGGATTTTGAAAATTTATGAAAAATTCTAAAAGATAAAAATTAATTTTAAAAAATTCTGACAAAAAATCAATTTCAAAAAAATTTTGACATTGATCTCATCATCGTGATAGGTATATATATATATATATATATATAAATAAAACAAATATTGAAAGAAAAATTTTATAAATATCAATTTTCTATCTTCTTACTTTTTCACCGTATCCAAATAAAACATTTTTTACTCTATTTTTTTTTTCTCACTCATTTTTTACTTATCTAAATAATAAATTAAAAAAAATTGTTTTCTTTATTTTTATTCTCTCTATCATAATTTTTTGATGCCCCTCTTTAAATCTAAACCCGCCATAAAAGCTTAGGGCAACTGCAAGAAAGTGCTGTCCACACACACACACACACACACACACACACATAGAGAGAGCGAGAGAGAGAGAGAGAGAGATGTTGCGGGTTGGTGGGGGGAGGGAGCAAAAGCCTAGCCCACATCTACGGGACCAGAAAAAAAGAAGGGGTCGTGGTTAATGTCTATGATGGCAACGCGGTGGAAAGAGGCCTTCTGGCAGTTCCCAGTTTGAGCTAAAAGCTGTCCGGGTTACTTCGATTAATAAATATGGTGGATACAAATATTATAAATTTAAAACAAACATAAAATTGTTTTTTTATTCATTTAAATTCACTGAAATTTATATGCGTCAAGAATTCTTGTAATTAATAATTGTAATATACTTGTAGTGAGACTGTTTGTTGACTTTTCTTTTTTCTTTTTCATTTTCTTATTTTCTTTCACATTTTTGTTTCTCCTTTCCACTCGTAATTTTCTTCCGAATCTTTTTATGTCAGGAGTGACGCTGCTCACCATCACACGACACTTCGGACAAACGAATCAAGCGCAAAGGATAATTATAATAAAATTAAAAATTAAAAAGAAAAGACAAAAAAAAACACACACACACACACAAAAGAAAACAAGAGACGACGTCGATTTCCGGAAGGTAGGACCGGGCGACGACTATTTTCAAATATGCGATGTCTGAAAACGTCGTGATTATCTACATCAAAGCCTAACTTTAGGAAGTTAGGCCCTCCACTCGCGGCTGACAACTTAATGCCCAAGCACGAATGGTATACGTGGCGTCATCCTATTGGTTAGGTAGAAGAAAGCGGGAGAACCAGAAATCGGTCAACCGACCCTTCCACGGGTGCCAGCCGACTTGCAATTTTTCAAAGAAGGGGACAAGCGGGTGACGGAAGCAGTGACAACAAGCAGAGGAAGACGACAAACCGTTCATCTAAACACAGAACGTGGCAGCATCAGCGGGCTGCGGTCAGCCAAGAGAAATCGACCATTCTCTCTCTTTCTTCTTCGTTCATTATTATTATTATTATTTAACTATTTTATTTATTTTACTTTTTTTTATATTTTTATAATTATTTTTTGGGCCACTTGGATACAGATGTTAAAGATGTGCAAAAATGGACGGAGACCCTGCCTCGTGCCCCCGTAAAAAAGTAGGGCCCCCACGTGCTCTGTATAAAAACCTCCTGCCTTTCCTGCTCTGGCTATCTACGTTCCATTCAACGAAGGCAAGCACAGCATAGCAGCCGAGCGGCGGCTGGAAAGCCATCTCCATCTGCACGCACGCCCCGCCGGAACGGGAAGTCCTACGCAGAAGGAACAGGAGAGGGGAAAGGGGGGGGGAGAGAGAATGAAAGGAGCAGAGATAGAGTTACCGCCGGGGTTCAGATTCCATCCCACCGACGATGAGCTGGTGAATCATTATTTGTTGAGGAAATGTGGAGGCCAGCCTATTGCTGTTCCAATTATTGCTGAGATTGATCTCTATAAGTTTGATCCTTGGCAGCTTCCAGGTACTTCTTTCTTTCTTTGTTTTTTTTTTTTTTTTAATTTTTTTTTTTCATTTCCCCTTTCTTTTCTCCTCCAAAATTAAATTTTCTTTTATTGTTTGGAGAAAGTTTGATCGATCCCCCTGTTCGAGCGATTGATTACGATCTGGGATATGGGGTGATCCGAAACTGTACTCGATCTTTCTTAATTTGTTTGGTTTTTCTTTTTTTTATTGTTTTTTCCTACTTCTGCCGTTTAAATTGTCAAGGGTTTTGCTCTCTCCTTACAACACTCAACACTTCAAAAAAAAATAAAAAATAATAAAATAAAAAAAGCGATAAATATTTTACAGAAATAGGAAGCATTCGAATGAAAAATGAATTTACTTTGACTGTTCATGAATCTGCTCGAGTTTATTTGCCTGTGTACGGCGCTATCTGTGTCTCCCCCTTCTTCTTATTGGAGAGATCTCAAGCAGGTTATCAGATTAATCTATTTTGAAATAATTTACTCGATTAATTAATTGATCGAATATGTTGTTGTGCACGCAGAAATGGCAGTTTCCGGAGAAAAGGAGTGGTATTTCTTTTCCCCGAGGGACCGAAAATATCCAAACGGTTCGAGGCCGAACCGGGCGGCTGGGACCGGATACTGGAAAGCGACGGGGGCGGACAAACCGATTGGTCGGCCCAAACCCCTCGGCATCAAGAAAGCACTAGTGTTCTATGCCGGAAAAGCCCCCCGGGGAATCAAAACCAACTGGATCATGCACGAATATCGACTTGCTAATGTGGATAGGTCCGCCGGCAGGACCAAAAACCTCAGGGTACTTCGGTCCACTTTTTAGCATATTCATTTCTTTTATTTATATCTTCCTAATTATTACTTTACTTTTTTTTTTTTTTT
>CM034046.1:7901632-7990082 GCA_019804595.1 Bruguiera parviflora
AGATTGCATCACTTAGCCTTTGCAGGCCTTCCAATTGATAAAAAAACACAAAAAAAAAAAAAAAAAAACAAACATTATGAGTTGCGACACAAGTGATTAATGTCCTTGCATAGGAGTCCCACAATTTTTAGCAAAGATAAAAATAAAAAATAATTTAATATGTAAATGTGCGCTCGGACGGGAGTTAGGACAAGTTATATACCATTTTCCCCTTTGCTCATTTGATCACATCGAAAATTTTGTTCGTGAGGACTTGGGATTTTATCGGAGTTGGGGGTGATTTTATTACTAAATTTTGTGGCTAGTAGCTAGTGTCTTATGCTTGGGTTCCAGTGTGTTGTGTTTCCACCGTGTGACCTGGGCTGGGCTTCAAGTATTTGTAGTCACCAGTCTGCATTGCCAATTGCCCATAGAACATCCTCTAATTAGCCCAGTTGGTTTCTGTTTTTATTTTTTATTTTTTATTATTATTGTTATTTTTATTTGGCAATTCAGTGTAGATGACGTGCCGGTGTATTTTGTTTTTTATGGCAGCTCGATGACTGGGTATTATGCCGTATATATAACAAAAAAGGAAGCATAGAGAAGTACTCTGTTGATAGAAAACTAAACTACCCAGAAACTGAGGACCAGAAACCGGACATATCAATGACCAGCAAGAATGGAATGGCACTGCCCCAACGGTCACCGTTGGCACCGTCATCAATGATGAGCGGTGACCTATTGCAAGTGGACACCTCGGATTCTGTACCCAGGTTGCACACAGACTCGAGTTGTTCGGAGCACGTGCTTTCGCCTGAGATCACGTGTGAGAAAGAGGTCCAGAGTGAACCTAAATGGAATGATGATTTTGAGAAGAGCTTTGATTTCAACCTCGGTTACATGGATGATGCCTTCCAAGATGACCCTTTTGCTTCACAAGTTCAATACCAAATGGATTATCTCTCACCTTCGCAAGACATGTTCATGTACTGGCAGAAGTCATTGTGATGATCTCATCATCGCACGAAAAAAGGAAAAGGCAAAAGACAATTTAAAAAAGAAAAAACTATATAAGGAAGAAAGAAAGAAGAGATACTTGTCATGGATCCCAGACAAGCTAAATTAATGTTCAGATTTAGTTAGACTGTTAGTCCAGAAAGTTGTAATCTTTCAGCCTACACGTGCGGGCAACAGTTTAGAAGTATTAATAGGAATTAGCAGAACCCCTGGGGGGTATTCTTGTTTGTAAGGTTGTACTGTACAATGATTTATTTGATTTGATTTAATTGCCAATTAGTGGAATTCGATAAAAGCCTTTCGTGATGATAGCAACGAGGATGGATGGAGGCTTTGGGGGGATTAACCTGAAGAATACACTGAAAAGTGCAGCTTGATAATGTTGAACAACAGAAAATCCCGAATTTGTTCCGTTGACATCGCTAAACTAACGGCGGATTTTACTCCACACCCTTCAGCAACGTCGTACCGCAGGTTGTCTTTTGAGTTGGTTGGGCGCAGCCTTAATCTGCACCGTCCATGTCCGGACATCTCGAGGTTTTATTAACTACTCATATATTGATGGGTAGGCGAACCATCTCACATCTCCAGTGAGGAAAATGCCTTTATGCAAACACGTGCACCTCTGAACGAGCGCCGGAGCTATTAGATTAGATAACAATCGCATGCCAATGAACCGTTACATTTGTACGATGTGCTCCCCGACTGCTAAATTATTCATGTTCGGGATTGGCAACTAGTCTTAATTTTGTAAATATCATGCAATATGATACGGTAATCTTCTTTTTACGGTTGTATTGTATGTCGTTTTTACCGTAGTCATACATGGTGATGATAATTTTCAGTTTAGAAAATTCATCTGGTTGGACCAAATGGAGTTTCACATATATACAACAGACAACACAGTTCAGATTTAAGGAGCCGAGGGCGTTGCTGACCGAGTGTAATTGCAATCCTGCAAAACACATAAAACCCCTGTTATAGCTGAGGGATCTGCCACCATCGTCAGATATTGGCGGACTACACACAATTTAGTCTTTACAAGGGTGTGTGCAGTCTTCAACTTCCAGTTAACTGCTCTATGACGGGCTCCCCTGTTTCCTGGGCTCATAGAAATATAAACAAGAAATACATGGTGTGGCAGCATGTTACCAGGTGGCTCGGCCTGATTAAGAGCCGTCCTTAACAATCAGATGATAGTTCTTTTAGACTTCGGAAGTCTATCACAATTTGCAGGGGACCATCCAATCATTTGCTTCTCATTGTCATAAATCACCATTCTGTCTTGCATTGATATGTCTGGCAAAATGGCGAGGAAATAAATTCTCAAGGCATAGTAGCTCAGCTGAATAAGACATTCACATCTTCTATCCTACAAGCTTGGCTCTAAATGACTGACAAAATCTTACCTCCAATGATGTTCAGATGCCCCAGCCCCACTTGTGTACCATTTAAAATTCCCAAACAGACATTCCCTTTGGACTGCAAAACAATGTAGTTAGTATTGAACGGCACTCCTACTTTCGTTGCAAACAAACTTAAATTCCACCCTCCTTCCCCAATAGGAACACCATCGCCTCATGATTAAAAAGGGAAATAAATGTTTTTCCCTTTATTTGTTTAAGCTAATGGAGACCAAATGTTGGACTTACTGATATTATAAGAAAAGCTTCTGGTGGTATATGAAACTGAGTTTTAGCCTCCCCATAGTTTGTGAAGTTCAAGGCTAAGGGCTTGAAATATTTCTTCACATCAAGTATGCTTTTGAAAGGTCTTCGGCCCTTCCAACAAAGTGGGAGTGTCTGGTCCTGCCGTGCTTCCACTTGCCTTAAGGGCTTTCCAGATAACTCTCTCTTAACCTAAAAAGAGGGTACGGAATGAATAAGAAATTATACATCAACAATGGTTTAATATAAGCACTAGTTTGCACTCAAAGCCTGGTTGATGCTTCTACCCTGCAAATGCACTGAAAGTAACATTTTTAGCTAGCATGTAGCAAGATTCACATTGTTTACCGATGAATTGGAAACCGGGAAACATGCACATAGCCTGCTCATAAAGCATGAATGCACAGATGCAAGGAAACAGCACAAACATACATGCATGAACAAAGCCCACTTGAATACCACGGATGCAAATGCAAGCCACTCAATCTGACACTTTTATCAGCATGTATCATAAAATTGCTTCCAACTCACCAAAGAGACTAGGACTTGATATGCTTCAGAACTGAAGTATGTATAAGAGCTCCCACTGTCAAAAGCAACGAGCAGATTTCTGATCTCAGTAGGCTTCCCACCAAAAGTTAGATCTGCAACTCCAGGTGAATAGTGTTTTCTGCAGAATGATGACAATGTGTTGTCAGAGTAGGAAATCTGGGGCAGTAAAAGAACTATACTCAAAAAAATGAAGGAAATCCATAGAGTCCAATTACGGGAGATTGCGTGACATTGATGCCCAGGAGACATATGAAGAATCATAAAGATCATCCCCAAAGAAGAGAAATCCACCGCCACGCCCACTTATACAGTGGCCAATTATGTTTCTGACCAAACCCTTGCTACTAAGCTGTGATATGATGCTAGATTTGCCCCTACCAAGGCCAAGTATTCCATCTAAGGGATGATCAGATCCACCTGGAACCTGATCATATCCACATCTGTACACCATAAAAAAAATAAAAAATAAAAAGAAAAGAAAGAAACGATAATATATTCTTAGACAAGTGCCATATCCACATCAAAATTGCTTGCAAAGAGGCAGACAATATTTTATCATCCTAAATGCCATTCGAAATTATACATCCCCACACTAGCAAATCTGAACTGAAACCTGATATAAAATGTTCTATAAAACTGCTATTATTCACCTCAACCAAAGTCTCACATGAGACTTAAGCAATTATACCATGGCCTTTAGAAATGAAAAGTGCAAGTTCAATGGAACTTCAAAAGCTTGAAGAAAGAAAACAACCCAAGGGACAGAAGAGGACTGATCCGCATTCCATTTGTAAGGTTGAAAAGAAATACATCTTTCACAAGAACCCCCATGGAGGAACCACCATCTGCATACTCAACCTCATAATCACACTGCTCTGGGGAGTCGCATCTGTGACCACCTGGGTGCAAGGCAGCACAGAGTGGGTCCTTGCAAGGCACCAGGTTTTTAGTGGGACGGTAAAATGGATGAGGAGCCTGAAAAGAACACAACAAACTATATTCAGACGTGAAGGATGACTACTATACAACAGTGAGAACACATTGTTTGAAATTAATTAGGACTAAGCATAAGTTTGGTAGACAGTGATAATTGCAAAATATATACCACATAATTTATTCAAAGAATTGAAGCAATATGGAACCTTAGGAGAATAATTGGCCAGGGAAAGTGACTTAAGTCTAAAAATCATTACCTGCTCATATCTGAGCTAATATAGTTTGGCAATATGGTTCAAATTAAGAATTAATGGCAATAGGCACACCATCTTAATGGTCTAACAATGATGTAGAGTTTGACTTCATTTTGTAGACCATGAGGCAACTGTAGTCTTAAAAATTCACAAAGAAAAATAACACAAAAGGGATAAGAGCCATCATAATGCTTCACCTCGGTGCAGTGGACACAGGGAGCATCACATTGGAGCCATGTGAGGTCACTACCTGTGTCTACATCGAGAAAGTAGGGCTTTGATGGTTGTCCTACATTGATGGTCACATTATAGTACCTACAAAATGCAACATCCAATTTCAGAAATACATTATTCAATACAAGAGAAGGCTAAACCGCCCCTTTGAAGTACAGTCCCGAGAAAGGAACTAAACCATCGGGGATTTGCTAAAACATATTATCATATCAGAGATGGAACAAACTAACAGTTGTTCTGGCCAAAGGATCCAAGTCCAAGGAGGTCAACACAATTGAACAAGCCATTGATAGATCCTTTGACAATTTTTGACGATTATAAAACTGTTTTCACTCAGCCACAGGCATATTGCATTTCATAAATATTTGAAGACCAAAAGTTCAATGCGACAAAGAATTAAAGGCAATATGGAAAAGAATGATTTTCTGCTTCTATAAGTCGACATATCGAAGCTCTGTTTCAGTTTTTCCTTGCAACCAAAAAATAAAAAGAGAAGGAAAACGGAAACAAGTTAAATAAAACAAAAGGGATGCATGCATGCATGCAAGAACATGAAGAAAAACTAGGAAAACGATGAGAATCCAAATTTCTATAATGTCTGATACCCAACAGGATAGACGTTCCCATGAAGTGGAAACACAATGGATGGCCCAGCTTTGTTGAGCAACATTGGAGAAGTCGACACCGCTGCCTTTCTCCATCTTTGATGCTCGACACCGCTGGAAGTGGAAGCTGATGGCCCCAAGACCAGTACGAGTATGATCAACACGAAAACCCCCAATCTCCCTTTCTCCATCTCTCCCTCCTCAAGGGGATGCTGCTATGCTTTCTTCTCTAGTTTTCAATAATTAAAGAGTAGGGTACTATATACGTATGATAAAATGACTCAGAGAGGAGAGACACTCTCCCGCTCCATTTCTTTAGGAATGTATGCGTTCCGAAATTTGGTTTTTATAATGGCTCTGGCTGGAATCTGAGTGAGAATCGGTGTTCTTTTGCTTGCTAACGAAGAATTCATGGGCATCGCTTACCTTGATTGCCTTTCTTTGCAACCAAATTGCATTTACCGACGACTGCTGAAAGATTTCCTTTTCGCGCGTTTTGCTTGGGTTCGGTGGGTTCATTATTCTTTGCCTCCTCCAAGCTAGCAAGGAATTTTTTCTTTAGATAGATTCCCGAATCATAACGTTTCCACGTTACACATAGGCACGGACCGATGAATATGAATGAAACTACTAATTAAAAATAAATAAATAAATATTAAAAAATAGATGTTTTGACATATATTGCACGAGGATATTAATGTTTTTGCAGTTCCAATTCCTAACAATCGTATTGATGCTAAAAAGGATAACACAGAAAAACCGAATAAAAAAAAAAAGAAAAAAAATTCTACAATTGTGCAATTATAAAGAGAAACAAACACATACGAAAAATCTTCTTAAATTTTTATTTCTTTCTCACAAAAATACACAATAAAAATACAATGCAAAACTTTCTCCTACAAATCTTTCACCTTCCATTTTATTTATTTTCATTGTAGGTCTCTAACTATCTATTTTATAATTATTTATAAGTTATAATTTATATTGACTAATACTTTCAACTATTTTTAAACTTGTGTGACTTAGTTGTCAAACTAATTATGTTTAAATGGTTTCATGATTATATGACTTAGTGATCTAGGAAAGGACTCTTACATCTCTTATTTTTGTACTCTATGTTGACCTACCTTGCACAACACTCTTCGAACCATTTTTTTCTACATAAATAACATAATTTATCCTTTTCAAGTTTTTAGCAAGTGTTTTTATGCTTTTTATTAACAACTCTTTCATGTCTTACTATATTTAAGAAGAATTTGCCTTCTCACCAATACTTGATTAGTACTTATACAATAACAACCCATGTTTTTATATCCTTAAGAAGCTTATGACACCAATGTCTTAAACAATAATTTATAGCTTGGTTGTCACATCTTTTATTAGCAAGTTGATTTAATGTTTTCATGAAGTACAACTTATGTTTTTCTTATTTTTGTAGTACTTAATGTTCATATTGACTTGGTCTACACTCCAAGTCCTTGGCTTGTTAATTAACCCACAATCATACTCACAATCTTAGCCTAGGTCCTAAGCCTATATGCTAACAAATCATTGATGCCATAACTAATTCTTGAACACTTGTTAGCTAACTTGTAACAAGCTCTCATAATGTTAACCTAGATCTCTACATGTACAATGATGTTGGCTAACTTTGACGTGAGATATGCATTATTCTCATAAAGAGTATTAAGAAATTCGATCATTTGGTAAAAGAAAACATTATTATGCTTAAGTTGTTACCATGTTATCTAATGCATAATACCATAACGATAATGTGTGTTGTTACATAACACTTACGCTTTAGCCCTCAACTCTTTACCCACATGATGCCAACACTATATCCCAACACTTAGCCTTTCTTGGTTTACTATCATAAACATTGGCTCCATGATCAACTTGCTTTTTTGATGTGCCCAATTCATGTCAATCTTTCGTGTTAAGCGTGCAAAGTGCTACCAATTATTTACACTCTTATGTTAAGAAACTTAGAGGGCTAATAAATTACCTTTATCTATTAAAGCTAGCCACCTCATTAGCACCCCAAAAAAAAACTTTGAAATAACTCTTATCATTATAGCAATCTTAACTTCCATCATTCTCCTTGCATTTCCAATTGTGCTTAATCAATGAATGGTCTGTGATATGTTCCATTAAAGGAGATTTGGCTAGCATATGAAGATTGCCATGCCTATCATAACATAATTGTTAAGCACTTCCACATCTACCTTAGACTTAATCACCTTTAAAACTACTAAGTACTCCACTACTCTTTCATTCTACCCCAATATACCTGTAAGGTAAACAATACAATGTAACTTTTCCTACCCCTTTATAGTAGAAGGGTGCTTCTCACTAGCAACAAAGCATAACCAATTCTCATCCACAATTATTGAGTCTCCCAAATAAGGCATTAAGGTAATTTTTGTTTACATGAATGAATCCATTTTGAAGATTACATCAAAATTGTCTAACGACATTATAGAGAAATTAGATTTATCCATCCATTAACTAAGGCTTACCTTAACTCTTTTTATTGTTCCAAACACATCATATGCTGTTAAATTGACTATCTTCACTTAATTGCCAATTTTGCTTACATTGAACCCAAGTAAGCCTACCACCTATTTGGCAATGAAGTTATATATTACAACAAAATCCACCAATGCTACCAACTCTTGCTTGCCTAGCCTAATTTTCACATGCATCAAACTTATTTGTAAAGTACATTTTGCATAAATAACATTAATTAATTATATAAGATTGATCTAAAAAGGGTTGTCATTATTCAAACTAGCATAATTCTTACCTTTTTTAGCCACTAAAGTGCTTAATTTCTCTTTTTTTGGACACTCCTTTACTCTGTGTGGATCATTTCAAATAAAATAGCTAGAATTTAATTTGCTTTTATTTTATACTGAAGTAATAACTTTGTCTTCTTTTTTAATGTCTTCCTTATGTTTGCATTCTTAAGAGTTCTCTTTCTTCTTTTTGTACTTGTCTTTAGGTTGCTTTCTATGGTCAAAAGAATTGAAGTTATTGATTCAAAAATTAACTAAGCTATCGTTTGCAATTGTTATAGAGAGTCAGCCTTTTATATCTTTCCTTTTTAGCTAAATTTGCACCCAAAGTTAGAGTTTTAATATGAAATCAAAAAACTTATCCTTATATAGCATATTATGTATGTCAAGTATTAAGGAACTAAACTCTTTAATATAGTTGTATATCATGCCATTATACTGCAATCTTTTTAATGATTCCTTTGCCACCAATAATGTATTACAAGGTAAAAATTAATCTTTTAGCTCTTTTTTTCAACATGTCTCATGTCTCTATCTTTAGTCTTTTAATACTAGCATCATCATCAAGTCTTATCTACCACCAAAGCTTTGTATCTTTAGCCAAATACATGTTGGTCAACATTATCTCTTCTGTATTTGACACATGGGATGAAAAAGAAGTGAAAATCACTCATAAGGTTATTGTGGATTACTTGAATTTTTCATTAAAAGATAGATGTGTTAATTAGATAGATTCATGAAATTTGGGCAAGTTAGTGCTTAAGAACAAATGAAAATTGTGTTTGAAGATTAGACTAAGTTTTGTGAAGAAAGTGACAACATTAAGAAGCCTTTTAAAGTGTCTTCCTTACTAATCAAGTTAAGGATAATTCAAAGGATTATGGTTTAGAAAATTAATCCTTAAAGTGGTCATTATGAATACTTGAATTTTTTTAACATATGCCTATTTACACACTTGTTAAAGAATGAAAAATTCAAATTACTAAAGCACATGATGAAAGTATTTGAGAAAGTTTAAAAGGAGATAATGCAAAAGTTCCCCTAGAGTATACACATGAGTTTCTTACTTTAAAATGTAGGTGTACTTATAACTAGAGAGGCCTTTTCTTATGTTACCTTGGGTCAATTCATAAGTACCACTACCTTTAAGCAAATCCATTTAGTGCAAAATGAAAGAAAGTGGTTTACTCCTTTATGGGAACTACGTTCAAGTTTAAGGCCATTTTAGTATAACATTAACATTAACAAGTTCTTCATCTCCTCCTTAAACATCTACTAATATTAATATGTCTTCCTCGACTAAGGGAGTTAATAAGTTCAAAGAGAATATGAATGGGCTCAAAGATGATGTGGATGAAATTTGGGTAGAGTTACAGGATTTTATGAAGGAATTAAGTGAAAACTTTGCCTTTATAGATTATCAAAGAAGGAAAGTCATTCTAAGGGTAGTTCCATGAAAAGAAAGCAATGAAGTCTTAATCATGCATTTTTTTATGATGCTAAAGAGGAGACCAATGATTGATAATTTTGATGAATTTAATCTTATTAAACTTTTATTTTATTTCTCTTGGATAATTGTACCTTATTGTTATTTTATTATTGTGATACTTTGTTAAATACTTTGATATTTTATTGAATGTTTGTTTTGATATTTACCTTTACTTGACTAATAAATCACATTTAGGCATGTTTGCTCTATTACTTGTTTCTTGATTGATTGATGCTTTATTGCTTTGACTTTTGTTAAGTGCATAAGTTGATCAATCACCTCAATTACATTGATAAAGGAGAGAACAAACATTTAAGAGGAGTTATTGCATTTTGTTCATATTTTTTTCTTATCAATCAATCATGGTTATCATCATTAAAAAAAAGAAGATTATTAAAACTAAAGGTGAGATTATTAAGTCTAATGAATCATGTGTTGTACTTTATTTCTCTATATTTTGATATATTTTTCTAATTTGATTGATGTGATTATTTGTTAACCAAACATTATCTTTACTTTAATAGTATTTATTTAATTTATACTTACTATAAAGTATTTTTAAATTTCAAATTTGAATTAAGTTATAAATTATGCAAATATCTTTTTTTTTTTGTCAAATCTATATTTATAAAAAGATATTAAATGAGATCATGAGTAATCCTAAAGAAAGATGAAATAATCATGAAAGTTTAAAATTGACAGAAATTTAAAATCGATTGACCTATGGAATTGACTAATCAATTAATAAATAAGTGAAAAGATGTAGAAAAATAATAAAAAATTTGGGTTGGTCAACCAAATTAATACTTGCAATTAATTAGATATTAAGAAAGTTGTGAAGTCAAATGTTATAGAGATTTTAAATTGGTTAACTTGATTAACAGTTGCAATCAATTAAGGCTAACTCAAGAATTGAAAGCTTTCACATTGTAAAAGTTACAAAGAATTTAAGTTAGTCGACTAATGGGACTAAATAATTGAAAGCATTGAAGTTGGAAAAATTATAGATATGTTGAGCCAATTGATTGATCCAAGTGTTATAATTGACTGAAATCTTAAAGTTAAAGTTTTTTGTTTTTAGAATTGACTCTCTTTATGAAAAAAAAAAAAAATTAGTCTCCAATGACTAAATTCTTATCTTTTTCTATAAGAAAGATGTAGAATTCTTTTATAGAGGACAAAAGAAAGAGCTAAAGACCAACTAAGCTTAGTGGAAGAATAAAAAGAAAAGGTGATAAAAAATGAAAAATCAAAAGTAAGAGCTCTAAGAATGAATAGTTTAGATTGAGAAAGAAGAAAGAGTACTTTAGTAAAAAGCAATAGAGTGTTTCTAAATTATAAAGAATTATTGGTTCTTATGAAAGTTTTATAAAAAAAATTGTTGTGATCAAGGTTGAGAAGACCTAGTATAAAGGATTATTTTTACCCTATAAAAGAAAAAAGAATTGGTAAAGTTGAACTCTCAAGGGATGAACCTTAAGAAGTAGAAGTAGGTTCTTAGTTTGAATTAGATCATTATAAATTACTCTACATATTCTTTCTTCTCTTATCTCTTTATTTTTAGTTAATTATATTATTTACTTTGTTACTTGTTATTAATTTTCTTGTTGTTACTCTTTAAAGTGAAGATTAAATGTAAGTTGAGCAATCAAACTAAATAAATCTAATTTTCTACCATTTTAAGTTATCCTAAAAACTAACAAAGACAAAAGATTACATTCAAAGGTATACCCTTATATTGTAGTTGCAAATTGAGAATGTCTCAATAATGGATTACTAAGTTCCTATATATGAAGAAATACTTCTCATCAAGGAAATCACCAATTATCAGTGTGGTTTTGGCCACAAGCACACACATTGTATCAAGAGTTAATTCACCAACCATCGATTAAACCTTAGTGATTTGATACTAGTTGTCACAAAGTTAATTTCAAGGACTAAAATTTTCTGCCTATGATGATACCAAGACATCTCTTGATCTTAATCAAACCAACATATAAGCAAAGTGTTTTTACTCACTCATAATTGTGCAATTGTAAAGAGATACCAACATATATAAGAAGTTTCTCCAATCTTTTATTACTTATCTTACAAAAGTACACAAAGATAATACAATGTAAAGCTTGCTTTTATAAATGTTACTTTATTTGTTTTCATTATGAGCCCTAAGTTGCCCACTTTACAATTACTTATAAGCTAGAGGTTATAGTAATTGATACCCCCAATTACTAAGGACTTACATGACTTGGCAGTTAAGCCAATCACGCATAAGTGGTTTCATGGTTATATGTCTTAGTAATCAAGGTAAGTGCCCTTATTTTCCTTATTTTCATAATCCATGTTGACATGTATTGGATTGCACTTTGACTTACTTTCTCCTACTTAGATGGCATAATTTACATACTCCAAGTTTCCAATAAGTGTTCCTATATTTTTGCTAGCAACTTTTCCATATGTTGTTATGTTTGAGGAAAGTTTGCCTTATCATCAATAATTGATTAGCACATATACTACAATTACCCATGTTCTCTTATTTTCAAGGAACATATGACATCAATGCCTTTAACAATACTTTATAGTTTAGCTGCCATATCTCTATTTAGCAAATTGATCCCATTTTTTAAAGGGCAAAATCCATGTCCTCTTTATTTTTATGGTGTTTGATGTCCATATTGACTTAGTTTATAATCCAAGCCCTTGATTTTCTAAAGGTTTAAAGTGCTAGCCAACACGCAATTAGACTTGCACAATGTTACCTTGGGCCCTAAGACCATACACTAACAAACTGTTGATGTCACAATTAACTCTCAGACACTTGTTAGCCAATTTATAACAAGCCTTTATAGTATTAGCCTAGATGCTCCCCTATACATTAATGTTAACTAACTTTGATGTATGACATGCATTACACCCCTTAAAGATCATTAGGAAATCTAATCATTTGGTAAAAGGAAAAATTGTTACGCTCGAGCTATCACCATGCTATCAACGCATGTTGTTACGAGGTAAGTGCAATTACCCTAAACTCTTTGCTTGCTTAATGCTAACACCATAACCAATACCTAGTCTCCCTTGGCTTGCTATCATACACATTAATTCCATATTCACCTTGCTTTGTTGACATGACCAACTTAATCTCCCTTGCCAAGTTTTAGTGCAAGTTGCTACTAATTACTTGCATTCTTATGTCAAGAGACTAAAAGGTCACTTGTTAAAGCCAATGACCTTATTGATAGGGTTTACTTTTGTATCTCTAACTCTTAACTAACCATACATCTTAGGGAAAAATTTCATAAGAATGGCTACTGCCAATGATAAGCAATGTTACTCAAATCATTAATATTTTCATGGTTAAAACTAGATCTTGAAGGAATTCTAAGATGCATACTGTCTTCCTTCATACTTTACCATACCTTGCTCACAACATTTTAGGCCTAATCAAGCAACATTTATAAATAGTAAACATGTCATCCCAGTAGGGTTAAGGGTTATCACCTTTACACAAACTCGAAGGAACTCCCACCATTGCAACAATCCTAGCTTGTATCATTCTCCTTGTTTTTTTAATTATATCAAACTAGTTTATGGTCAATGACATGCTCCCTTAAAAGAGACTTGACTAGTACACAAGGACTTGCCTTGCCTATTATAGCATTATTGTTAAGCACTCTTACTTTTTCCTTGAGTTGGATTACCCTTAAAGTTGCCAAATACTTCACATCTCTTTCATTCTACCCTGGGTGCACCTGCAAGGGAGATATTATTATACAATTTTTTCCACCCTTGCCAGTAAAAGAGTGCTTCTCACTAGTAATAAGCTTGGTTAATTTTTATTCATGATCTTTAAGTCACCTAAATGAGGTGTTAAGGCAATTTTTGCTTGTATGAATGAATCCAATTCTAAATTTACATCAAAATCATCTAACGACATTATAAAGAAATTAAATTTACCTATTTACTGACTAAGGGTTACTTTAACTCCTTTTGTCATTTTAAGCACATCACATATTATTAAATTGATTATCTTTACTTGACTTCTACTCTTACTCACATTCAACCTAAGTGAGCTTGTCACTCATTCAATAATGAAGTTATGTGTTATACCAAAATTCGCCAATGCCACTAACTCCTACTTACTTAGCTTGATTTTCATGCACATTAAACTTATTTGTAAGGCATATTTTGCATGAACAACATTAATTGATTTTATTGGATTAATTTAGTAAGGATTATCATAATCTAAACTAGTATTTCTCTCACATTCTTCAACTACCAAGATGTTCAATTTTTCCTTTTTTAGATACTTATTTACTTTGTGTAGGTCATTATAAATAAAATAATTAGAATTTAATTTGTTTTTTTCTTAATCTGAAATATCAAATTTGTCTTTCCTTTATCTTCTTTATATTTACATTTTTGAGAGTTCTTTTTTCTCTTCTTACTTTTGTTTTTGAATTTCTTTTTATTGTAAAATGAACCAAAAGTGTTGATTAAAAAATTAACTAAATTAATAATTAATTTAAATTATTTTTTAATATTTTAATAAAATTAAAATTTAAACATATATATATAATTTATTTAATTATAATTTATTTAATTCATATTAATAATTTATATATATATTTAAAATTTATATAATATAAATATTTATAATAAAAAATAATTTTTATTTTTTTATTTTTTTAAAAATATATTTTTTAAATTTATTTTTTAAAAATATTAATAATTTAAATTTTATTTTATTTTTTATAAATAAAATATAAATAAAAATATATTTTTTAACAAATATAATAAATTCATACGTGCGCGCACACAGAAAATTCTCTGTGGACCATCCCAGATATAATAAATTCTTTCGTAATCATGTATCTCAATTCTCTTCAGTCTTTGGACCATCCCGGCAAGGCTAGTTTTATTCCAGTTATGCCACCGATGATCAGAGCCTTCATTAGCGTCTGCTTTCTTGGTGTGTATGGCGGGTACCTTATAGAGGCATCTCCATTGAAGCTACGGTAAAGAACTGCCTTCTTGTGACTGAAAGCATCAAACGAAAATTTACCATGGTAGGATCCCATTCCACTCTCCCCAACTCCTCCAAAGGGCAGAGTGTGAACTGCGACCTGCAAGATTTGTTGTGCATCACTTTGTTTTTGGTCAATTTACTAATATGTTTTGCATTCATCATGTCTTTCTAAAACTTGTGAAAGGGAGCAATACATGTAGGACAGCTTCGTTGATGGCCATTCCACCAGAGGATACATTGTAGACAAATTCCTTTTTCAGTTTCTCATCGTTGCTGAAGAGATAGGCTGCAAGAGGTTTCGGTTTCGAGTTCGTCGCATCGAAGCTGTCATTGATGTTTTGAACCTAACACATCAACACACACCGAAAAAATAAAAGACAGACACAAAATAAAAAAATGATGATAAATTAGTTCCAAAAATCTTGGAAAGTGGACTAAATTGAAAGATAGCATATAGCATTATGTTAGACCCC
The DNA here is from genome assembly GCA_019804595.1 of Bruguiera parviflora. Taxonomy (NCBI): domain Eukaryota; kingdom Viridiplantae; phylum Streptophyta; class Magnoliopsida; order Malpighiales; family Rhizophoraceae; genus Bruguiera; species Bruguiera parviflora. The sequence continues at coordinate 7,916,663 of CM034046.1, forward strand.
AATTTTTGCTTTTAAACACGCAATTGTTTTGAATTTGCAGCAATAGAGAAACTCCCTGACAGATCCTTGCTAACCACAAGATTCGAGACAAAAACACAAAAAAACACAATGCGGTCTTAAGTTTATCTGGGTACACTTAAATGTAATAACTGGGAGCAATGGCCCAAATATCTCATCCTGCATTATCTGAGTCTTCAGGAACATCCAAGAGTATGGTTGGAGCTATCCTTCTGCAGTATAATGATAAACAGTGTGATCATGAATCAATGAATTCTTAAGTTCGAATCTAGAAAGAAATATTGGTTGGAAAATTATCCCACTCACAGTTCGTACTGATCCCTTTGGCCACCATGGACAATTTTATCGGAGACATTGTCTTCATTCAAGAGGCCTTCTAGGCGTTTGTAGCGATTTAAGTTTACGATGCGGGATAAGTCTTTTGATTCCATTGGATCCTTCCCAAAACATTCTTCCAGTCCATCCTTCAGGGCAGCTATCTGGTGAACAAGATTAAGAAGGCATGCATCAGTAAAAAAACTTCTAAATAGATCTTCCCTTTTTCTGAAAATGGGATGATATTACTAGCTTAGGAGCAAAATCTTTGCTTGTTCTATTGTAATCAACACCGATGCAAGCTTGCCCACTGTTGCACTGCCACTTTTCTGCTATAATCCTCCTAACGGCCACCTTAGAAATAGAGACGATGGGATTCAATTCATTAAAAGATATTCCGAGTTAGATGCACATATCAAGTTGTACAGTTTATATTCTCACTTTCAAGTTGACATTCGAATCAACGATAGCTGGGCACTTGCCTCCAAGTTCAAGAACGACCGGTGTTAGGTTCTTTGCTGCAGCAGTCATCACAATTCGCCCGACTCTTGTGCTGCCTAAAAGATTGTAAAAAGGACAAAAAAAAAAAGAAAAACAAAAACAAAGAGAGAGATCAATTTCATAAAAATGATGTTTGAAATACATGAATGAATAAACAAAACCCAGTTTGTGCCCATGCATATAAGAGCTGCTGGTGTCCATAATAGAGCAGTACTTAACCTGTGTAAAATATTTTATCCCATTTCTGCTCTAGTAACGCAGTTGTTTCAGGAACAGCACCCTCAACAACTCTTACAGCAGATTTATCTGGATGCTCGTCTATTAATCTTGAAAGCAGTGAAGATGTGGCAGGAGCGATTTCTGACGGTTTTAAGACGACAGCATTTCCGGCTGCAATTGCTCCAATGACTGGATCAAGTGACAACACTGTAAGATAGACAAGAAGTATATCAGATTTGGAAGAGACGGAGCAGGATAAACATTAATCCTACGAATAACTGAACAAAGGATTTTAAGTTCCGAAAATACATGCATTCAAATTTTACCAGTCAATGAATTTCCACAGGATGTAACAGCCTCCGGAAGTTAAAACATAATGGAGGTGTAAATGTTGCAAAAAACAACTAATGAGCTTCATTAATGGACTATAAAGGAAATAATTTTCCAATGTTTTTACATGAAATTTAATTTTCCCTTTTCCATGTTACTTGCCTTTGGTAGAAAACTACGGAGTCTCCTTACGGGAACCCCAATGCGTAGAAGCACATTATTTCGCATTTGATGTCAGTAACCTTTATATTTTTTAGCAGTTTGCACTTGCACTGTATTGGACAGGATCCCAACAATCAAATTATCAACATTTGTCAGTTGGTATCGTCCTACTTATCAACCGAGTTCTACTACAATTTCCCCCCCCCCCCAAAAAAAAAAATTCCTAAGTGCACTCTCAACCATAGAGAAGTCTAACCAAGTAGCCAGTCAAAATGGTGGAACAGGACGACCCTACTGGTCTAGTGAACCAGTGAAAAATGTACCAGTATGGTAAGCTACAAAATAGCTAACGTTGAAATCAGAGGAGACTGAAAGCAAATACATGTCTCGCAAACAAACAAATAACAGTCACCGGTGTAGTCGAGGGAGACACTAGAAGAACATGAGTTCAACAGTAGTGAGGAGTCCTATCCGTATCGAGGAAAGTTAATTGAGATAACCTCAACCCATGATTACGGCATATAAAAACATAAATTAGGAACCAATACATCTGCCGCAAAGGAAGAGGAAAAAGATGGATCAAATTTTCTTAATGCTAGGCCAAAAGTACTGGGAAATAACCCCAGAGGTAGAAAACGCTTCCCAGACTCATTGAACTCAATCAATCAGCAGAAATATAGAAGCCATCTTGTTATGCAAGGTGTGATTAGAAAACGAAAGAGACTTCTTTCCAACGTACAAAGAGGATAATTCCACGCTGAGATGACTAACACAACTCCAAAAGTTCCGACACGATTTCAGCTGACGAAGGATAGGTCGTCGGCGATGTTTTTACCTGAAATCTGATTAGAAATTGCAACAAATTATGCTTAATCTCAAAAGTTCTAAACTGAAAGCAAGAGCATTCTATTGCCACTAGAACAGTGGGAACTTGTACCAAGTCACCTTTTTCTGGCTTCATCCACCTTTTCAATTGCCCCAGCGCCAATTTGCGAGAAGATTTTGTCAACGAAATCTGCATGTAAATAATTAAACGCTAACGGATGAATTGAGCAGAACAGACCAGAAAATCTCATATCCAGAACGCAATAGGCCCACGCCGTGACAAATCAAAATTGCAACCAAGCTACGGATGTAACGGCGCCGGTATCTAAGAATTGCGATCGTGCAAGCATTGCACGCACAACAAACTGAAGATGGAAGAAAGCAGGCCATTAATTAGGACCTCAGAGACGAGGGCTTCAAGTTCGGGCTTTTTCAAGGTCCATATGCAAGGCTTCAGCAATCTCTTTCTCCTTTTCCTCAACCATTTTCACAATACCCTTCAGCTGTGACACCCTCCATTCATAGCTCTTCGTCCTGCTGGAGTTGAACCGTTGTCTGACCTCCTTAACTGGTAAACCAGCTTCAGCTAGGCCGAAACTCTGACTCTCTTCCCCTGCCACCGCCGACAGAGTTGCAGCACAGCTCCTAGAGATTCGGAGAAGGTCTTGTTTTTTTTTTTTTTTTTTTTTCTTTTCTTTTTTGTGCAACAAAAGAAGTTTTATAAACGGAAACGCATTGGCATAGTAGCAAGTAACATAATTCGAAGCATACGAGGAGACAAGTTACGTGCTTGAAGACAAGATAAGGCTGGAGACACGAAAGGAAGCAATGGCTAAATGCTCCTGCTTCCTAATGGGGTGTCTCTCCAATTATCGAAGCCCAAGATTTTACTTGGGACGGCATCAACCGCACTGTTTCATCAAGAAAAACACAAAAAAAAAAAAAAAAAATTCTATGATAATAATCTGTATAGTAAAAGACAAATAAGAAAAGAGATATATATATATTTTTAATGAAAATTAGATTCTTTTTGAACTTCTAACATTGTATTAGAGTATTAGATGAGTTGTTTACTAGTTTGATTACATGCATTTTGATATCAAATATATTTTGTAATTTTATTTTTCAAGTTATATTTTGTAATTTTATTTTTCAAGTTATATATTAAAATTTTCTTTACTCTCCTCTACAATTTTTTCTCCGGAACTTTTTACAATGTTTTTGCTTCGCAGTGTGCTTTGTTCATTTATTGATCATTACCAATAAAGAGAGATTTTTTTATTTGTTTTCTAGCCGAGTGGCTGTCCTTGTTATATTAGGACTTCGGGAATTGTCCGGTTCAGGGATGGTCACGCAGATCCAGAAATTTTATTTAATATACATAAATTGTCTATCTTTTTTTTCTTTTTTTCGTTTGTTTTCCTAAAAATGTCGTAATTTATTCACATCTCTTTGCTCTTTCTTTCATTTATCATTATTCTAAAGCTTTTTCCTCGTAAAGACAAGAAAAATGCAGCCGAGAAAAACTTTCACATTCTTTTTAAGGCTCGAACGCTCTATTTGGTGCCGGAAGATAGCTCATATGAATCATAACATTTTCATATTTCTAAGAACACTGTTTACTTAGGGTTTGATTACAATTTAAAAACACATTGAGAAGCACTAAGTTATTATTATTATTATTATTTTCATTAAAAAAGGAATAAAAAAAGGTTGTGGAAATAGAAAGAAGTAAGCCCAAATGGCTAGTTTACGACCCGGCGGTCCTTTTGTGGGTCTTTTTATGGTATGCACTTTATCGTTTTACATGGTCATTCATAAAGCAACCCATTTTAGTCAAAAAAAGAGTAACCCATTTCATTTAAAGGAATTAACAAGGAAAAGAGAAAATAAAGAAATGACTTTAAAAAATAATTTAATAGTTAAAATTTTATTTTTCTTTTAAATTTTAAAATTTAATTTAGAAGGGGATGTAATATTTATAAAAATAGAGATAACTATTCATATTTTATAATTTTTTAATTTAATACATAAGAAAGGTGGACAAAAATATAATATTTTTTTTATAAAATTCAAATATTTTTTTAGAAACAATTCGAACATTTTTATTAAAAAATTTAAATATAAATTTTGCTAAAATGGTGTTTTCTTCTTATCATAAAGTCTTTTTTTTTTTTTACATATTTTATGAGCTAAAATTTTTAGTAACAATGTTTTTCCACTCCTATTAACGCCTTGCCACACTCAATTTATAAATTTCTCATTACATTTTAAAATATGATGGAAATATGTAAAGATTTAAACTCGGGGGATGTTATGTCTCAGCTAAATACACAATGAAATTAAGTGTTATTATCTAAATCTTCTTTAATAACATGTATAAAATTTTAAAAAGTTTTTAGAGAGTTTTAGGACATTATTTATGTAGAAACTGATTTTATATAAGTATTATTTTATTTCATCTATACTTCACTTTTTTGTATCAATAGGAATTGACCATCTAATCTTAAAATTGTTTGTATCCGTTGCATATACTTATTTCAAGTTTTAGATCATATTTATAATTTATTAAATATAATAATATAATTATTCAAATTTTTAATTCAAATAATACTAAAAAATATGAAATATAATAAAGTAAAATAATATAAATTGAAATCATACTCCAATTATCATGTTAATTGATTTAATTAACTCTTGAAACTTTGGGGAAACTGGAAATCGAAAATTAAAACTGCAACAACTAAGAAGTAAATCAATTATATCAAAAATAATTAAAAAAATATATTTAATTTTAAAGGTTAATATTATTTAAAATTTAAAATAAAATAATAAATAAAAAATTAATATAATTTTATATTAATTAAGCGATGAACATAATGCAATCATCAATTACGGTTTGATTAATTAAAAACGGAATCAAATTCGATTTGATTAATTAAAATTTCCGTTTGAATCAGTTTACTTAAAATCTCGGTTAAACTATTCTTAATCAGAAAAGAAAAATGAGACGGCGGCGGGCTGCGATGCGAGATGGTTGTGAATTGTAGAATATTTTTGTTAATAAAACAATAGAAAAATAAAATAAAGAGAAAGAGTGAGGATCTAAAAAAAATAATTGGATTAAAATTACTTTCGTTTGCTCTAGTCTCCCGCATCTCGAGTTTTTCCATCTTTCAATCGTGCCTGCGAAGTCCCCGACACCAAAACACAATAGCGTAATGACTCTTCATCTACTTGTATCCTTGACGTTTCTACGTAGTCTGCCATGCTTCTGTTGTCAATATCGCAAAGCCACTGCTGCGAGGGGAGTCTGGATACAAGGTAAATTTAAACGTCCCTTTCGAGGACGGATATTGTTACAGGTCAACTATTTCACACAAATTTGACCTTATGATGACACTAAATAGTTCACTTAGTCTCAGCTAACTTTCATACATAGAGAGATTAGAACACTGTTATAGGAAACTTTTCAACCTTTATTATTTTCTCAAAAATACAAAAAATTGCCAATACCTTTTACAAGTGTATCTCTTTCTACACTTTCCCTCTCAAATTTCTAGTGTTCTAATATTCTGGTGGCCTTTGGCTGATACCTTACATATATATTTATAAGCTGTATGACTTGGTTGCCAAGTCAATCATATTTAGTAGGGTATTCCTTACTTCTAAGAACACTACCTACAAATTAGGAAGAACATAGGTCCACATTCACAGAAAGGTTACCACCTCACGTTAGACTGGTTCAATCCTCATTTGTTACTTGTCCACTTTCTTCTTACTTCAAGGAGAACCTGCCGGTACAATAGACCCATGTAGTTATCTCTCCCTATGATCTTTGCAAATAAGGTTGCAGAGGTTTAGTGGTTCCGCCCCATGTCCCATGAATTCTTCTTTTCATGGTGCATGGACAGAAGCTTGCCCACGTTACCACCTGTCTCTCTATTGCCTAGCTTGTGTGCTTCCCTTATGCTATTAGTCTGGACCATTGTCCATGCACTAGTCTCTTGTGTTGTTGGCTCAGACCCTTGTCTGTGCACCAGTCTCTTGTATTGTTATAGCCAACCTGTGGGGCTTTTATTAGCCAACTCATTCCTTGGCTAATCTCTCAAAGCAGACATGCACACCTCCCCCTAAAAAGCATTAGGGAATCTGGCTTTCTAGTAGGAGAATACCTTAAAGTGCTTGAGTAATCATTCCATCCTTCTTTATGCCAACACCCTAACTCGCTGCCTCTTGATCGTAACATGTGTCTGCTTGTTGTTAGTGCCAAAGCCCATATCTACCTTTCCCAGCTTGTTGCCATACACATTGACTCCTGCATTTGCCTTGTTTTCTTTGGCGTACTCATCTTACGCAAACATTATGCCAAACACTGGTATAAGGCATCACCAATACTTGCATTTCCCTATCCAAGGACTTAGGGGGCTATCAAACCAACCCTACTTGTTGAACCCAATGTCCTCATTGGTAAGGCTGATTGGTAGTCTTGGATTTATTTCTCAAACTGCCATAGTGTCACGTCCTTCTCTCAGTTAGCCTTGTTGTCTGGAGCATCTTTCTATTTCACCAAGTATTTGACTCGGTGATTCTTCTTGCTTTGTTCCTGTGTCCTATGGTCCAAAATTTTCTCCACTTTATGTTGGAACTTTACTCAAATGGTTGGGGGAGCATGCCTCATACTTAGAGGTTCAACCTTATCTTTCTTATGAAAGGGTCTCAAGAAGCTTACATGGAAAATCGAATGGACTTTTAACCTTTTTGGTAGTTGCAACCAATAAGCAACATTACTAATTTTCTTTACCACCATAAATAGGTCATCGTAGTTGGGAATTAACCCATGATGCACCATTTTGCTGATAATCTTCTTCTATATTTGAGGGGTTAGTTTGAGCAGAATTTTGTCCCCAACTTAGAACTCAAGGCCTCGCTTTCCCTTATCTGCATACTTCTTCAAGCGTCGGGCTGCTTTATTTAAGTTGTCGTGGACCTCGTTGAACAACTCTTGTTTTAAATGAGCATACTGGTAGGCTGCTTGACACTTTCCTCTAGGGCTTGTTCGTGATATCTCATTTGGAGTAAGGGACTAATGCCTCATTGCCAGCTCAAAGGGACTCATCCCTGTTGATGATGCTTGATGAAGATTGTAACAAAACTATGTAGAATCCAGTAATTCTAAAGAATTTTGTTGGCTTGTAGTCACATAATGCTAAAGATATTTCTTCAATAGGTCGTTAATTCGTTTCGTTTAACAATTTGTTTGGGGATGGTTGGTAATGAAAAACTTTAACTCTGATCCTATTATGTTGAACAAAGTTATTCAAAACCTGCCTGTGAAATGGGGTTCTCAATTGCTTACAATATCTTCCAACAGACCAAAATATTTCACCACCTATTTATAGAATAAGTTAACAGCCATCTCTGCCTAGCATGAAGACACGACTGGAATAAACACAGCATACTTAAAGGACTGATCAACCACCACCATGACGGAACCCTTGCCATCAACTTTTGGAAATCCACTAATAAAGTTCATAGAAACTGACACCTACGATTTTGTTGGAATGGGTAATGGTTGCAGCAACCCCGCTTCTTTTTGTCTCTCAACTTTGTCTTGTTGACAGACAATGCACGTCTTTACATACACCTCAACATTATTTTCCATCTTTAGCCAATAGTAACTACGTGCCTATGAGGTCATCATCCACTCTATGCTTAGATGACCAACCCATTAAGAGTCACGGTACTCCCATAAGATCTCTCTCCTGAGACCTGCACCTTTAGGAACATATAACCTATTACCTTTCACATGTAATAGTCTATCATCGAGCCAGTATTACCTTACCAAGCCATCGTTTAGCTGCTACACTAGCTTTTGATAATCGCTGTCATGTGGTACCTGCATCTTGATTCAGCCTAATAAGTCACTTTGCACTTTAATGAGGGCAACTACAACTCTTTGCACTTGGTGACTTAAGGCATCTGTTACCTAGTTCTGCCTTATTGGCTTGTGTTTCCATACAAAATTATACTCCGCCAAGAGCTCCTACCACTAGGCTTGTCTTACGAATAGCTTCTTCTGGGTTTAAAAGAAGGTGTTAGCCATATTATCCTTTTGAATAACAAACTTGGTACTTAGCAAATACACCTACTAAAGACGGAGGCAATGCACTACAGTGAGCATTTCCTTCTCATGCGTCGAGTACTGTTGTTTTGCCTCATTGAGTTTTCGGCTCTCGTAGGCTCTAGGTTTCCCTTCTTGGATTAACACACCACCAATGGCCTTATCAAAGGTGTTAGTAAGGACTTTAAAGGGCACTTCAAAGTTAGGCAGCCGCTGTACCGACTCCATAGACACCACTGCCTTCAACTTGTTATAGGCTTCTTGGCACTCCATGGTCTACCTCCAAGGTTGGTCTTTCTTGAGTAAGTCGGTGAGAAGGGCTACCTTTTTGGAGTAATCCTGCACAAACTTCTTGTAGTAATTAGACAAGCTAAAAAAAGATCATAATTTCAATACTTTAGTGGGAGGTGGCCATTCTACAATAGCTTAAACCTTTCCTTCATCCATTCTTACCAATTCTCGATTGACCCTATGCTTGAGGAACCCAATTTCCTACTGGGTGAACTCACACTTTTCTTTTTTCACAAACAATTGGTATCCCCTTAATTGTGAAAACACTATTCTAAGGTGAGTTAAGTAATCTTTGAGAGATTCACTATACACAACAATATCATCTAGGTATACTATCACAAAGCGATCAATAAAGTCATGGAACACATCATTCATCAAATTACAAAAAATAGCAGGGGCATCAGACAAACTGAAGGGCATCATTAGGAATTCATATGAGTTGTAGCGTGTCATGGACGTGGTCTCCCCTTTATCTCTTTCTGTAATTCAAACTTGCCAGTACCCCAACTGTAAGTCTAGCTTTTTAAAGTATGAGACTTTTGCTAACTGATCGAATAAGTCTGTAATCAATGAGATAAGAGACTTGTTTTTCACCGTGACCTTGTTTAGGACCCTATAATCCACACACATCTACAAGGAGCCATCATGTTTCTTTTAGAACAACACAAGGGCACCGAAAAGGGCTTTAGAGGGTTAAATCAGGCCTGCTTCCAGTAACTCAGATAACTACTTTCACAATTCAGTTAACTCCATTGGACTTATGTGATAAGGGGCCTGCACTGGAGGTTTAGAACCTGAAATCAAATTGATTCAGTAGTCCTGGGCACGCCTTGAAGGAAGAAATTTTAGTAGCTCTAAAGGCATCACGTCTGGATAGTCTCCTAACAGATTAGCAATATTGTCAGGCATCTCGATGGTTGTCCTCTTATTTACTTTAATCAAGGCCACTAAGTAGGTGGCTTCTCCTTTCTTCAAGCTATGCTTAACTTATATTGCTGAAATCATACCACTTGACCTTCCCTCAATACTTGTTGGAGAAGTAATCTCACCTGTAACAAAGCAAGGATAATTCTCATGTATAATCATTAGCCTGCCCAAATGAGGTAGTAATGCAACCTTTGCATATGTAAAGAACTCAACACCCAATATGACATTAAAGTTATCCAATGACATAACTGTAAAGTTAAGATTACCAGTTCAATTACCGATGGTTACCTTTACGCCTCTAGCTATGCCAAGTACCTCATGAGCAGCCGAATTCACTGCCTTCAAGCCCAGTGACTCCACAATTCGTTTGACAACAAAGTTGTAGGTGGCACCAGTGTTTGCTATCACCCTCAACTCTTAATTCCTAAGCCCAATCTTCATATATATTAGGTCGGTCTATGGTGAACGTTCCCCTTAAACCACATTCACTAACTGTAAAGGATTGACATAAGAGGGGCTGACATCTTTTGCCCCCTCCTTGGCAACCATAGTACTCAACTTTTTCCTTTTTGGACATTTCCTAGCATGGTAAGGGCCATTATAAATAAAACAACCAGAGTTGGACTTACCTTTGCTTTGGTCCCGTAGGACAGCCTTGCCTTTGTCCTTGCTCCCGTTTTAGTGTTTCTCTTTCTTCTTGCCCTCCTTCTTCTTCCCTTTGTCTTTAAGTTGTTGCTGCTACTGTTTTTCCCCAACATCACAATTCATGAACTTGTTGAGTTGAAAATTAACAAAAGCGTTTGCAGCAACCATGGCAGATGACAAATCTTTGACACCCTGTCTACGGAACTCAATTTGAGCCCACAGTTAGAGACTCAAAAGGAAGTTGAAGAGCTTGTCTTCATCCGATATATTGCGGATGTCCAGCATCAAGAAACTGAATTTCTTCAGATGGTTTCGTATAGTGCCACTACGCTTTAGTTTCTTTAGGGAATCTCGTGCAACCCATGATGTGTTGTAGGGAAGGAATTAATCCTTCAACTCTTTCTTCAGGCTTTCCCTCATCTCTATTTGAGGTCTATTATTAGTCATATCATCATCAAGTCTCGTTTAATAGTTTGACATCCTTGGTCAGGTACATGTTGGTAAGGGTTACTTTTTTCTTTTCAGGTACCCTTGAAGCCATAAAGTATTACTTTATATCCCATAAGAAATTCTCGATGGCTTTGACATCCCATTCCCCCTCAAAAGCTTTAGGTTCAGGGATCTTCATTCTTTTGGATGACTCAGCAACACCACTTGGTTGGCTGCCTATAGCCTTCTTGAGGATACCGATATCATGCTTCATGTCACCAAAAGACTGTGCCCAAGTACTATCAAGACTATCATAATAAGTTTGTAGGAAACTTACTAATTTCTCCAGTTCGTCTATCCTTACTAAGACTGAGAGGACTTCCTCCTCTAAGGTATCATCGAGCACCTTTTCAATCTTGGACACCCACTTATGAACCACATCAAGTCTTGATCCTCTAGCCATAGATTAAACGTGCTCTAATATCAATTATCATAGGGCCAACTGTTTCGCACAAATTTTTGGCCTTGTGATGACACTAAGTAGTTTACTTAGTTTCAGTCAACTTTCACACACAGAGAGGTTAAAGCACTATTACAAGAAACTTCCCAACCTTTATTATTTTTCCAAAAGTATAAAGAGCTGCCAAGACCTATTACAAATGTATCTCTCTCTACACTTTCTCTCTGTCAGATTTCTGGTGTTTTAGTATTCTAGTGTCCCTTGGCTAATACCTTACATATATATTTATAAGCTATATGATTTGATTGCCAAGCTAATCATATTTAGTGGGGCATTCCCCACTCTTAGGAACACTACTTATAAACTAGGAAAAAAATGAGTTTGTATTTATGGAGAGGCTGCCACCTCATGTTGGATTGGTTCGATCCTCATTTGCTACTTGTCTACTTTCTTCTTGCCTTAAGGAGAGCCTAACAGCACAACAGACTCATGCAGTTATCCCTCCTCCCTATGATCTCTACAGATAAGGTTACAGAGTGTTGGTGGTTCTGTCCTATGTCCCATAAACTCCTCTTTTTATGGTGTATTGGCAAAATCTTGCCCATGTTACTACCTGTCTCTCTGTTGACTAGTTTGTGTGTTTCCCTTGTGTTACTAGTCTGAACCTCTTCCCATGTATTAGTCTTTTGTATTACTAGTCCATACCCTTGCCCATGTACTAATTTTCTAAGTTGTTGTAGCCAACTTGCGAGACTCTTATTAGCCAACTCATTTCTTAGTTAACCTCTCAAGGGAAATATACACACCTCCCTTTAAAGAGTATTAGGAAATCTAGCTTTCTAGTAAAAGGATACCTTAGAGTACTTGAGTGATCACTTCTTCCTCTTTTGTACCAATGCCCTCACCTACTGCTATTTGACCAGAACACGTGCCTACTTAGCGTTAGTGACAAAAGTCGCATCTACCTCTTCCAGCTTCCTGTTATGCACATTAACTTTTATATTTTCCTTATTTCTTTTGACATGACTATCTTACTCCAACTATATGTTAAGTTCTAATACAAGATATTACCAATATTTGCATTTACTTGTTCAGGTACTTAAGAGACTAATAAACCCTTTTCACATGACTGCCGTTAATTTCTCAGATAATCTTTTGGAGGTGCTTTCTGCCCACGGAGCTCGCACCGATGTACGAACCAAAGGCCCTGACGTTGTGGACGGTCTTCTTCCACTCAATGTTGCAGTCGAAGACACCTGGTGCCTAGCTTTACCTTCCCCTACGCTATATGCTATTTTAATCTCCCTTTTTTTCCTTTTTTGACTTTCTTCACTCTGCCAACCAAAAGTCTGTATCTTTGCCATCCTTTGATTACTGTTCATTTATGCGATACACTTCTCAATGGTTTAGTTTAATTTCTGTTTCTTGCTGGTGCACTGCAGCCTTCAATTGGAGTGTTGGACCGAGAAAGACTCTGTTTTAAAGTTCATCGTTTTACTTTCTCTCCTAGAGATGGTCCGTCTCTCATTTCATGTTTTGCTTTCACAAGTTTTGTTTCATTGCTCTGACCCTCTCATGTTGTACCACATACTCTTATTTGGGTCTTTTTTTTTTTTTTTCATTCGTTTACTGGGCCTTTTTACGATTCTGGTGTTGTGTTCCATCCCTTTTGACAGAAAATGTTCTTGGATTGCATTAGCCTGCTCGCACGGCACACAGATCAAACGTTCATCGAACTCTTGAATTATGTCGAGCAAGGAAAGCTCCTTCAGATGGCACTTTTATTCGTTGCAGCTCACAAACAAATCAGGGCCACCACTCTTCGGGACAAGGATCGTAAGAGCATAACTGCAATGGAGGTCATTCGGAGATGGATTGATGATGTCGTTTTAGTTCTACATCAAGCGATCTGGGAGACTCCTTTGAAAACAAATAATGACTTTTCACTTAAGAAATGCAAGCCGAAGATGGAAGCTATGGCTTTGGCGCTCGTAATATTTTGATTGATTGAGAAGGTTGGTGACAGGCTAGATGAATTTTGTCAAAATCTTCATTCTGAGTGAGTTGTGCTGGTCTGTTTTTCTTCTCCTTTTTCCCCTGAAAAGCTTTTCAAATTATTTTCAATGGTAGTTACTAGATTGAAAAGTTGAAAATATTAAAAAGACAGACAAGAAGATGCTTTCATTGTTAGCAGCCTGAGTTATTCTTTGGTTCATGATTAGCAAAAATCAATTTTGTTCTGCTGCTTGGGGGATGGGTCTTAATTCAACAGTATGGTTGATGTCTTGTGACTAAAAGGTCAATGTTTTGAGTCATGGGAGCATCCTCATTTTGAGATGCAGGGGTAAGTCATGGAAACATTCTCATTTTGTGATAAATGAACCTTCACTTACCCTCACAGATTAAGGAGAGGCCCTTTCTGTTTATTGTGTGTCCGATCCCATTGGCTGGCTTGCACAATCCCTGCTTCATTAGTGAAGATCTCTAGTTGAGTGTGGGACCAGTTTGGGGTTGGAAAAATCCTTTCAACATTGAACAATTGTTCATGCTTATATATGGTTCAAATTCTGATTCCATGTGCACATTCCTTTTCGCTTTTCCGCTACTTCAATTTGAATGTATCTTGTACTAATTTCTCATCTCCCCTCTCCTAGACCCCATCTAAAAAGGTTTTCCCTTAAAGTTTTCGGTGTCCTTTTCTTTCTTTGGTTTTTCTATTTCCTCCTTGAGCAAAATGTCCTTGTTTCACCTTTCAAACTGATCCATGCTTAGCTGTACCTTTGGATTAAATGGTCTTGCAGGTGTCCCATAAGGAGGCTGTTGGATATGTCACATCTCTATTTGCTCGTGAAGGGTTTTTAGTGAAGCAAAAATATACTAATTGGAGCAGCTTCCACTGGTTAGGAACTTGAAAGCTTTTGTTATTTCTTTCGTTTTTTCTTTTTCTTTTATTTGGTTATGTGAATAAACTTATCACGCTAAGTAAGTTTACCATTTGTTTCTCTCTCTGTAGGTGTTGCTATCCAGATGATAAACAGATCGAAAGGTCAAAAAGACTTGGGTGATTTTTTCTCCCATGCTCATTTATAGATAGTTGATATTTCATTCTTCTGAATGCTTATCTTTGTTTCTATTTTAACACAGGGAGTTCTGCATCAGTAAATCCTCCACAACCTGACTGTGACCACCCAACTCACAGGGAGTTCTGAATGTTTATCTTGTTTCTATTTTAACACAGGGAGTTCTGCATCAATAAATCCCCCACAACCTGACTGTGACCACCCAACTCACAGGGAGTTCTGAATGCTTACTTGTTTCTATTTTAACACAGGGAGTTCTGCATCAATAAATCCCCCACAACCTGACTGTGACCACCTAACTCATGTTTTAATCTTTGAAAATCTAATGGTGAGAGGAAATGTCTTATTGGTGTATTATTTGATCATAGAGAGAGTGGTCTTTTTCGTTTCTTTCTTACTATGTTTTGAATTTTTATTGTTTTGCTTAAGAGAAATTTTGTGGGCCCATAGTGCAAGAAGAGACTAGAGAGTAATGACATGCAGAATGCTATTTTGAAAGTTTTGAGTATGTATTGTAGACGAATTTCATCAAAATGTTCATTCTGAGGGGAGCTGTGCTGCTCTGTTACACATTTCATTCATTGTTTGTCAAAGATTTATGTTTTGTCTCCTTTTTCCCCTGAAAAGCTTTTCAAATTATTTTCAATGATAGTTACTAGATTGAAAAAGTTGAAAATATCAAAAAGACAGACAAGAAGATGCTTTTGTTGTTGGCAGCCAAAGTTATTCTTTGGCTCATGATTGGCATAAATCAATTTTGTTCTGCTGCTTGGGGGATGAGGATGGGTCTCAATTCAACAGTCTGGTTGATGTCTGTGACTAAAAGGTCAATGGTTTGAGTCATGGGAACATCCTCATTTTGATATGTAGTGGTAAGTCATGGGAACATTCTCATTTTGTGACAAGTGAACCTTCACTTATCCTCAAAGATTAAGGGGAGGCCCTTTTTGTTTATTGAGTGTCTGATCCCATTGGCTGGCTTGCACAATCCCTGCCTCATTAGTGAAGATCTCTAGTTGAGTGTGGGACCAATTTGGTGGTGGAAAAATCCTTTCAACATTGAACAATTGTTCGTGCTTATATACGGTTCAAATTCTGATTCCATGTGCATGCTCCTTTTCGTTTTATTTGAACGTATCTTATACTAATCTCTTGTCTCCCCTCTTCTGGACCCCATCTAAAAAAGTTCTCCCTTAAAGTTTTTGATGTATTTTTCTTTGTTTGTTCACTTTTTCATTAAACAAAATGTCACTATAATGTGTAGATCACCTTTCAAACTGATCTCTGGATTCTTGAAATTCTGGGCAATAATGGTAATGCAGGTGTCCCATAAGAAGGCTGTTAGAATATGTCACATCTTGATTTGTTGGTGAAGGGATTTTAATGTAGCTAAAAGATACTGATTTAAGCAACCTTGACTGGCTAGGAACTTGAAAGCTTTTGTTCATTCTTGGGTTTTTTCTTTTTTTTCTTTTTCTTTTATTTGGTTATGTGAATAAACCTCTCACTTTAAATAAGTTAATCATTGTTTCTTACTCTATCGGTGTTACCATCCGGATGATAAACAGGTTGAAAAGTCAAAAAGACTTTTAGGTGATTTTTTTTTGGCTCACTCTCATTTGTAGATAGTTGATATTTCATTCTTTTAAATGCTTATCTTTGTTTGTATTTTAACACAAGGAATTCTACGTCGGTAAATCTCCCAGAACCTGGTTGTGACCAACCAATTCACATTTAAGTCTTTGAAAGTCTAATGGTAAGAAATGTCTTAGAATCTTTTTTTTTTTGTGTTCGGGCTTCGGGGGTATGGGTGAGGTAACTCTCTTTCCCCTCTCTACCTCCAAACGTTAGTTGGTTCATTGTAGGATTTTAAATTCCATTTTGAATAGCTTTTAAGTTTCTTCTGGTTATTCTTTATTTTTTCTTTATTTTGTATTAGTGCAATTGTTTTACTTCAAAATTGAAACTTTTATCTGTTAAAGTCACGTAATAAGGATGAATGACTTTTTTATTTTTTATTTTTTAAATAAAATGTTAGGAAAAAAATTTTATTTTTGTGAATATGCTAAGTTGATACTTGTTCTTATTAATTGATGCGGAAAACCCCAAAAAGACGTGGCTTAGGGACCCAACGCACACAATGAATCAAAGAATAACTAGGAAAGCTAAATCAGAGGTGAATGACACAAACCCTAGACCTAATATTCGAAGGAAGACAAACCTAGGTATTCAAGATGGATATGGACGCCACACTCCAGAAAAGGAAGGAATTGGGAGTGATAAGTCGATTTGAACGCCACAAGAAGAATTACCTCTTGATAAGTTCTTTAGTTCTTGAAAAGAACCGAGGGAGAAAAACTCTTGCTGTTTATTTCACTCAAAGTTGTATATCTCCAAAGCTTACAAGGGGTGCCTATTTATAGGCTTAGATAGCAATCCTAAAGAGGCAAAATTCCTATTTAGCAGAAATCCCTATTTTGGAGGGATTTCGGACTACTTCCAGCACATACAATGAACTCCTATTTAGGAGTGAATGCTATCACTTATTTTGACCTATTTAAGTAGTCTAATTATATTAAATAGGCTTGGGCTTCTTTTAAAACTTGTATTCACACCATTTGAAGCCTGGTTGGCCTGAATGTCCAAAATCAGCCCATTTAGTGCTTCTTTGATCTTTCTGACCCTAGCTCGTGTTATTGGGTCTTCTGGAATTTGCAATGGACCTCTTGCATCAATTGAAGCCCTAGCTTGTGTTGGATTTTTTGTATCTTCTGAAACCTTCCACCCATCATCTCCATGGTTCTCATCATTAATACTATTACTCGATTAATGACCCAAGTTGATTATTTTTTTTTATAAATATAATATGTAAAATAATAATTTGTTGCATATTAGAAAGTACTACAAGATTAATTCTAATGTCTTAAATTGTCTTGTATTGTATTAAGTTCTACTTACGGATGTCCATTTGTTTCAGAGATAACAAAGCTTATAGCATTGATAAAGTCCTACAATATGTTTTGAATTTTGTTAATAGCTCATAAATGAATTGTTTGAAAGATAAATTAAAACATTTAGTGTTGAAAAAAGATATTGAGTGTATCAATTAAATTGAAATGAACTTGATGTACAGGAAGACATTATTTGTGTTAACATGGATTGATCTTGTGACAAATATTCAAACTTAATATAAAAATGGATGTCATGAGGGGAAAAATATGAGAACACTTAAAAATGAGTTAAGTGCAAATGGATTAGATTTAACTTGAGTCTATTCTTTAAAAAAATAATTATGGTTATTTAAGATTTGTTATAATTATATTTAAATAAAATTGGATAGGATTCGACAATATAGTTATATTTAAGAAAAGTTTTAAATTCAATTATTATAAGAGAGAGAATTATTACAATAGTCTTGTGAATTTTCGAGATTATAAAATGTATAGATGGATTGTATCAAAGAATAATTATTACTCTATAAATATTATAAGTTATCATGATACGTAAGGAGTCTATTTGATTATTTTGAAGAGGCATATTTAGAGTATGAAAAGACTAATTGCAATTAGAAATTCAAAGAAAATAGTTAGACAAGCATTAAGAGCATTTGAAGGAATGCTAGTTCTATATTAAGATGAGAGAAGAAAGGTGTTGATAAAAAGGTAAATGTATTTCGATGTTCTCTTATATTATTTTTGCTAATTTAAATACAATGAAAGACTTATATTTCTTTATAATACTCATTAGATAGATTAAAGAATTTCAAAAATTATATGTGATTAATTTATGTATTAAGTATTAAGTTTCTAATTCAACATTACTCTATTTATTTTATAATTGATCATATTATAAAATAAAAATTTTGTACAAGTCACTGTCATTCAACAGTTATAATCACCTTAATTGATATATTATTGTTAATAATTATAAATATTTTAAAATGATCTCTTTTTACCCTTAAAAGAAGAGGGCAATAATTGTACAATTAGAGTAAGCATATAAAAATATATCTGATTGGCTACGAAGTAAAAGTTGTTCTTATTTCTTTATGCTAAACTTATTTAAAGCATCCTTTTTTTCTTAGATGATAACTGACAATATTTATAAAGTGGTAATCATCATTCCGTACAAGTCATCCATAAATCTTAGTTTTGAAAATTCATAAGACTATTGTAATAATCTTTTCTCACATAGCAATTTGAGTCAAACTTAAACATAATTACATTGAATCATGTCTAATAATATTTAAATATAATTATGATAAATTTTAAATGACTAATTATTTCTAAAAAGATAGACTCAAGTTAGATCTATCTCATCTGCACTTAATTTACTTTTAAGTGTTATGCCATCTTTTCCCTTATGACGTTCATCCTTTAATTGGGTTTAGGTATTTACCACAATCCCTCTCTATGGTGACACAAACAATATCTTCATGTACATTGAGTTCGTTTCAATTTTTTTAATGTATCTAACATTCTTTTTCCGTATTAAATATTTTATTTTATCTTCTAAACAACTTATTTTTAAATTATTGACGAAATTTGAAGTATGTTATAGAAGCTACTCAATACTATAAACTTTGTCATCCTTAGAACAAAAGGGGTATCTATAAGAGGAACTAATGTTTTTTTCTTTCATATTAGATATCATAAATTTAATACAATACAAAACAATTCAAGATATTGAAGATAAATTTATAGTCTAACAAAGGTATGACATACTTTTTATTATGTAGCTAATTATTATTTCACATATTTTATTTATAAGAAAAAATAAAACAATCAACTTAGCACATAAGTCGAATGTTAGTGTTATGGAGAACAAATATCAATTTAATGCATTTACAAAAATAAAGTTTTTTTTATTCTCACATTTTATTTAAAAAAATAAAAAAAAGTAAAAAGGTTATCCATTTTCATTATATTAGATGATTCGTAAAAACCTTTATAGGAACGGAATGAATGGATCTATCTTTCATCTGTAGCATGTTCAAAAATTTCATTCTTAAGAACAGCAATTATCGTGCTTGACAAGGATGTAAAAAAAGTTTTTGACTATATTACCAAGTAGTTGTGTCTATCGTCATGGGAAATTGAGTACTAATTAAAGATTAAGACAATTTCTCAATATTGATTTCCCTTGCTGGTAATAAATTTCGTTTAAGATTGTGAATCATAAATGCCAAAAATGGCATTTGCAAGCTAATAATTGCTGATGAATTGAATTACTTGATTACCAAAGACCATTCCTAGCCTGATGATTTTTTTACGCTAACAACTTTCTCAAGTTCTAGATGTACTTGGATAGGTACTTTTCATATAGTTGAGGATAATTTGTTTATTTTTTATGTCATTGTACTCTATTTTTCATACCAAATATGTTCGTGTGTTTTATTATCATACTTTTATTATTTGATTGTTTGATATTTAGTCTTTAAAAATATATTCTTATTTATAGGACCTAGTTATTCGACAAGAAATTTCTAGATAAACTTGAAAATGATTAATTGTTTGAGTTAGGAACTATTAAAGATTGTGTAAAATGACATAAGAAGGATGTTATTGATAAGGTCGGGCACTTATTTACCTCATCAAATTAGGTTTTATACTTTGGTATATCAGGACTCCCAATGAACATAGACATACTATTATACCACGTTAGTCCCATTATTCAGTAACTCTTGTATACCATGACCATGGGACTCTACACTTGAACTCAACAATAAAGGTCATTGGATAAAGGGATCTTTTGATGGTTTTTTAATAGAAGGCAAAACACGTGGAGGTACATCGCTGCAATTAGATTAGGAAACTTGTTGCTTGACAAGAGGTTGATGTATCTTGAGAGTTTGAGCACCATTGCAGAAGTTGCGATAACTGCTGAATATTGTCTAATTACAATGGTCATTGGCATGGAGATTTCAAAGTTGGAAATTGTTAGAGATCCAAAATATGTGATTAATGTGCTCAATGGTGTGGATTCACCCAAATCAAAACATCAAGCATATTTTGTAACCTTATTCTTCAAGTTAAAATCTTATCCCATAACTCTGTTTCCGTTGGGAAAATAGATAGGCTAATTTTGTTATCGATGAATTAGCTTATCAAGCATTCTTTATTGGTGTATCAGAGAACAATGCCATTGGTATGAGTGCTGTTAACTAGAGGATTAGGAAAGATAATAGTGGACAACCCTACTTTCGTATTGTCCAAGATCATAAGATATGAGGAAGGCAATGCATTGCCTCCCTAGATAAAGAAGCAATCCAACTTTATTATGCATCTTAATTTTAAAAATTAGTTAGCAATCAGATTTAAACAACTATAAGTAACCTTTATTATTGATTGAATTATGCAGAATAATAGTCTTGTAGGTATCCCATAATGAGGCTGTTGAGAATGCTTCATCTCTTTTTGCTTATGAAAGGTTTTTGTATGGTTACTAGTTACTTTATATTACAGTCTTCAAGGTTCTAAACATAAGAGGAAATGTTTTGGATGTCTTCTATTTTTTTAGTTTTGACTTTTTTGGTGATTGAGGTTGTGGGGTTTTAAAGTGGTGGTTAGGCGAAGGTTTAGGTAAATTGGAAGAAATAAATGATATATACTTACCGGGCAATTTTCCTTATCAGATGATTGGCAAAAACCTTCCGAGGAATAGAATGAATGGATCTATCTTTAATGTGCAACATCCTCAAAAATTTCATTCTCGAGAACAGCAATCATCGCGCTTGACAAGAATGTAAGAAATGTTTTTGACCATATGGCCAGGTACGCTGTATCTCCTATAATGCAAAATTGAGCACTAATTAAAGATTAAAAGAGTTTCTCAATCTTAATTTTCCTTGTTGGTAATATATTTGGTCTGAGATTGTGAACCATTAATGCCAAAAATGACATTTGCAGGCTAATAATTGTTGATGAATTGAATTACTTGATTACTAAGGACCATTCCTATCCTAATGATCTTTTCATGCTAACAAGTTTCCCAAGTTCCAATTGTATTTGGATAGGTACTTTTTATATAGTTACGGACAATTTGTTCATTTTTTATGTCATTGTACTTTATTTTTAGTACCAAATATATTAGTGTGCTTTATTGTCTTACTTTTATTAATTGATCGTTTGATATTCAGTTTTTAAAAATATTTTCTTGTTGATAGGACCATAATTATTTTACGAGAAATTCGAGATAAACTCGAAAATGATTATTTGTTCAAGTTATGTAAAATGACATAGGAAGAATGTTGTTGATAAGGGTCGAGTACTTGTCTACCTCATCAAAGTAGATTTAATACTTTGGTATATCAGGACTCCCAATAAACATAGACATACTATTTCACCACATTTTTCTCATTATAATATTTCTGTGATGGACAAATGTCTACTAGATAATATGATAAAATATTTGGTAATCCTCGTATACTATGACCATGAGAATCTAACACCTAAACTAGACAATAAAGGTCATTGGATGAAGGGAACTTTTGATGGTTCTTTAACAAAAGATTGATGTATAACACATAGAGGTACATTAGCTGCAACTAGATTGGCAGGCACTCTGCATAACAAAAGGTTGATGTATCTTGCGAGTTCGAGCACCATTGCAGAAGTTGAGATAGTTGTTGCATATTGTCTAATTACAATGGTAGTTGAAATAGGGATTTCAAAGTTGGAAATTGTTGGGGATTCAAAATATGTGATTAATGTGCTCAGTGGTGTGGAATCACCCAAATCAGAAGGTCAAGCATATTTTGTAACCTTCTTCTTCAAGTTAAATCTTATCCCACAATTTCGTTTCCATTGGGAATATAGAGGCTAATTTTGTTGCTGATGAATTAGCTCATCAAGTAATCCTTATTGGTGTATCAGAGACCAATGACATTGCTTTGAGTGCTGTTCACAAGAGAATTAAAGGAGATAATGGTGGACAGCCCTACTTCCTTATTGTCCAAGATCATAAGTTGTGTCCTTTATTCTTAGACTACCATGAGGAGGGTCTCAGTAAATAAAGCAATGGCATTGCTACCGTGGATAAAGAAGTAATCCAACTCTATTTTGCATCTTAATTTTAAAGATTAGTTATTAATCAGATTTAAACAACTCTATGCAGCCTCTATTATTAATTGAATTATGCACAATAATGATCTTGCAGGTATCCCATACTGAGGTTGTTGAGGATGCTCCATCTCTCTTTGCTCATGAGGGGTTTTTGTATGATTACCAACTACCTTATATTATAATCTTCATGGTTCTAAACGTAAGAGGAAATGTTTTGGATGTCTTCTTTTTTGACTCTTTTGGTGTTTGAGCTTCTGGGGTTTTGGAGATGTGGGTAGGGAAAAGTTTGTGTAAATTGGAAGAAATAAATGATATACTTACTTGCTGATTTTTCTTATCAGATGATTGGTAAAAACCTTCCGAGGAACGTAATGAATGGATCGATCTTTCATTTACAGCATGCTAAAAAATTTCATTCCCAAGAATAGCAATTATCGTGCTTGACAAGGATGGAAGAAAAGTTTTTGACCATATGCTAAGTACATTATGTCTCCTACGATGCAAAATTGAGCACTAATTAAAGATTAAGAGGGTTTCTCAATCTTGATTTTCCTTCTTGGTAATAAATTTCGTTTGAAATTGTGAATCATCAATGCTAAAAATGGCATTTGTAGGCTAATAATTGCTGATGAATTGAATTACTTGATTACCAAAGACCATTCCTAACGTGATTATCTTTCATGCTAACTTGAGCCAACTAGTTAAATAGGTCACGACATTGTGTTAAAATATTCATGGTGTTTTACAGCTATATTGAATCTATCATTGAATTTGTCCATTTTTCCACATTTTAGAAACCACAAGATATGAGACCATGCAAAACAATAATATACGGCCAAGGGACACCATTTTTTATTTAATTTATGAGAGATAAATTATAATAGCCTTTCCATGTTATGCAAATGTATTATATGTATTATTGGGAATTACATGACTAAGTTATCTTAAAAATGTTGACATATTTATGTGTATTTGCGAGTAATTTAAATATTTTATTATGTCCATTCAATACGTCTTTGTAAATGGTTCAAGCAAGTCATGTTAAATTACTTGTGAGTAATGATATAAAAAATAAAAAAATAAAATAAAATTATTTGATCTAGAAACATTAGCAAAATTATGCAAGTTAATTTTGCTATAAAATGATAGGCATATATGATTTTTTATCATGTAATATGTATGTTAAAAATATCTTACATGGCAAAAAATTATAAAAAAATATAATCTCAATAAAAGATCTAAATTTTATTGGGAGTTTATATATTAAAAGAATTGAAAAGAATTCTCATTTATAAAACTAAAACTTTGCAATAATTGACTATAATAATGATAATTAAATATTAAAATATAAAAAATAATTGAAATTATGAAAAATTTTTAGTCTTATATTCTTTGTTAAATTATTGTTAATTTAGTTGACTTCATTATAAACTTAATGTATATGTGTAGTTGTATTAGCATCATTATACGCTAGTGTCTTTTTGTCTATAAATTATGGCAACTAAGTTTTGTTATAAATGTATTATTTATGTAAATAGAGAAAATTAAGAAATTTAATTTTAAAAAATCTGCTATAATTTTAAGAGAGGAATGTATGTTGAAAATAAGGGTATTTTAAAAATTTTTTATCTTATTTTGAAAATGAAAGTTTCGTTTCAAATATTTATAAGATAATATTTATCTTTTACCTTGTAAAAGAAAAGACCCAAAAAAAAGCCTTGTATACATGTGAATACCTCAAATTCAAGTCTAGTATGTGAGATTCAATGTGACCTCACATGATAGACCACCTATATCCTAAAACCTTTTTAAACACTTTATATTTTATTGGTCAAATATAATTATCAATCATTGATTTATGTTACCTTATTTATAGGATAAATATAACTATTAGTTATTATTTTTGTCCTTAATATTTATTCTTACAAGATATTAAACTATAAGTAATATAAAAAGAATTTCAATCCTTTTCTTTTCTTTGTACCTTAGTTACAAAAAATTATTAAGTTTAATAGACTAGTGTGATTTTTGTTACCTTACTTATGACGTACATATTAGTAGGAAGATTTATCGTATCTTAAGAGGATAATTGTCATAACTCACTGTACCATGAAAACATGTCTAAGGGGCAAAATTATCCTTAAGGATAATGTATCTATACACTTTAAATTTCCCACTTTAAAGTACAGATACACTTTTGCTAACAATCTTGAGGATAATTTCCCATTTTTGCAATTATGATGTAAATACAAGTCAATTTTCCTTACTAATTGATCTATTTTTGTTTTTTCTTAGACTTAACTAATTCTACTAACCACTAAGTTCTTGTAAGACATCTCTAAGATTGAAATTTTTAAGGGTTCTCACTTTAAATGTTGATAAGAACATGTATTTTTAACTTTAGATGTTCTAAGTCTTACTTTTGCTCTTTCTAAACTTAAACTAAAGTATGGTTTTGAGAATTATGATAAAATGTTTCTTATTTAGGAACAAGTTAATAAAGTTTATTGTCATACCATTCTTAATACATTATTTAATGATTTTTTTTATGTCTATTGTTCTTCAAAAAAAGTACAAGAAATATAAGAGAAAATGAACAAAAAACATATAGTAGAAGATACTAGCACACAAAAGTTTATTGTTACTAACCATTTATATTTTTAGATGTCTAATGAAAGGAGTGACTAGGACCAAATCAATAAATATTGTAAGCTATTGGATGGCTTGAAGAATAACAATATCAAGCTATTATGTAGTAGGTTGTCTCATTGAAAAGCTTTTACAATCTTGAAATGATTATAAGTAGCAACTTAAATATAAAAAAAACACATATTGCTAAAGGATGTAATTGTCCATATCCTAATTGAGGATAAGAACATAATTTGAACAAAAGAAGCAAAGGCTAAAGAGATGACATCAAAGGCAAATGTAGTGGAACAAAAGAAAGGAGACAAAAGTCATCATAGTCATCATCATTATTACAACAGAAAAAGGTATGATAATGGGTTTCAAAAGTATGATAAGTCCAAGACTAATAATCCAACTTTTAAGAAAAAGATGTTTGCTATATGTGTGGGAAATTAGGGCATTATGCCCCTTAATGTAGATATAAGAAAGGGGGTGACATACTTACCAAATCAAATGCCAATTTTATAGAAGTAGAGGTGATCGCTGCTATCATTTTCCAAGTTAACATTGTCACTAACTTAAAAGAGTGGGCAATAGATTCTAGTGCTGTAAGGTACATTTTACAGGGATAAAAGTGCATTTACCTTTTACACACCGATAAGGAATGAAGAAGAAAATGTCTTCATGGGAGACTTAAGAATAATGCTTGTTCTGGGTAAAAGTAAATTCCTTATTAAGTTCACATTTAGAAAGGCGTTGTCCTTAAATAATGTACTTTATGTTTGAGATATTCGTATTAATTTGGTTTTTATGTTCCTGTGAAAAGTTGAAGTAAAGGTCTCTTTTTATTTTAACAAAGTTTTCATGACTAAAAATAATGCATTTATGGGAAAATAATACTGCAATTAAGGATTTTTCATTTTTAATGTACTTAATATTATCTATATTAGAAATGTATTTACTTTTTTTGTTTATATGGTTGATTCCTATAATTTGTGGCACGTTAGATTTACATATAAGTGATCCTTATGTTAGAAAGATGAGACTGCTTAGTTTGATAAAAAATTTAGATGGTGATGTGAGTAAATGTAAGGTATATGTTGAGGCCAAATTAATTAAAAAGAGTTACAAATCAGTTCACATATAAACTAAATTTCCTAATTTAATGTAGTTAGATTTAAGTGATTTAAAAAATATTATGACTAAAGGGGACATACATTATTATATGACTTTTATAGATGATTATTCTAGATATACCAAAATCTTTTTGGTAAGAGACAAGGATGAGATGTATGATGTATTTATCAAATATAAGAGTGAAGTAAAAAAATTAGTTAAATAAGAAGACCGAGTGACTTAAGTCAAATAGAGGAGAAAAGTGTTGTTCATAGTTATTATCAAA
The DNA here is from genome assembly GCA_019804595.1 of Bruguiera parviflora. Lineage (NCBI taxonomy): Eukaryota > Viridiplantae > Streptophyta > Magnoliopsida > Malpighiales > Rhizophoraceae > Bruguiera > Bruguiera parviflora. Next base: position 7,943,082 of record CM034046.1, read on the forward strand.
TTTTTGTGAAAAGGAAGGTATTATACATGAAGTCATACCTCTTTATTCACCTAAATTAAATGGAGTAATAAAGAGAAAGGATAAAATGTTAAAAGATATGATGAATGTCATACCAATTAATTTAGGGGTACCAAATACTTTATGAGGAAAAGTAATATTTTTTACATGTTATTTATAGAATAAAATTTCTTATAAGAAAATTGGTAAAACTTTGTATGAACTATGAAAGGGATACCCTTTTAGTTTGAATTATTTAAAAGTATGTAAATGTCTTGTAAAGGTTCTTTTGCCTAAATCACAGAAGAGGAAAATAGGTTATAAGATCTCAAATTGTATATTTATTGGTTATGCAAAACATAGTGTTGCATATTATTTTCTTGTTATTAAGAGTGATGCTCTTGAGTCCAACATTATTATTAAGACTAAGAATTTAGAGTTTTTTGAACATATATTCCTAATGAGAAAAGATTTAGTACCATTGCGTGCACCTAAAATTGAGTTAAAGAGGGTATCTAGTAGTATTCTTTCTAAACTAAAATTGAGGAAAAGTAAGAGAAAAGGAAAAAAAAAAGATATTTAGGGATGGCTTTGTCACTCTTATAGTGAACAATGATCCCTTAACATCACTAAAACAATATCTTCTAATGATACTAGTTTATGGCTAGAAGGTATACAAAGTGAGATTGATTCTTTAAAACAAAATGACATATAGGAACTTTTAGATTTACCTATAAGTGCCAAACCCATAGGGTGCAAATGAATTTTTAGAAGATTTATAAATCAAATGGATCCATTGGCAAATACAAAGTTCAAACTTATAACAAAAAGGCATACACAAAAAAAGAATATTGATTACTTTGATACTTTTACTCTTATTGTTAGAATTGCATCTATTAAAATATTGATTGCATTGGAATTTGTTTATAATCTTTTTGTTCATCAAATGGATGTTAAAACTGCATTTTTATATGGTGATCTTGATGAAGAAATTTAAATGTTACAACCAAAAAGTTATGCAGTTCATAACTAAAAGAAAAAGGTTTATAAATTTGTTAAATCTTTATATAAATTAAAACAAATACCTACACAATGATAAGGAAAGTTTGATAATGATTTGATCTCTTAGTAGTTTGATGCATTTAATGAATCACACTTGTTATGATACTACTTATATTATGTGTAAACTAAGTAGATACACACACAATCCAAACCATGATTATTGGAATGGTTTAATGAAAATTCTAAAATATTTGAGAGATATCATGAATTATGGTATATTCTTTAAAGGATTTCTTATTATATTAAAGGGGTATAGTGATAATAACTAAATCTTTGATTCAAATAAGATAAAATCCATTAAGTGAGTATGTATTCATATGTAGAGATGGAGCAGTGGCTTAAAAATTTGCCAAGTAAACAATTGTTACATGGTCCACCATGAAATTTGAGTTTATAGTTTTAGAGATGGCTAATATGGATATAGATTGGCTAAGAATTTCTTAATGAATATTCCATTATAGGCAAAACTAACACCATTAGTGTTGATGCATTGTGATAGGCAAACTACTATTACTTATGTAAAGAGCAACTTATATAATGGGAAAAATAGACATATTTGTCTAAGACATGAATTAGTAAAGTAACTCCTAAATAACAAAATAATATCATTTGACTTTGTTAGGTCAAAAATGAACTTGGCTGATCTTGTGATTAAATTACTAAGCAAAAAGCTAGTGAAAGATACATATAAGGGAATGATGGTCAAAAGTGATAGGAACCTAACTTATGTAAAAGAAGATTCTTTAAAGTAAGTTCATACGAGTAATAACAAGTCACTGATTGATTTTATGTGTACTTTCAAAATTGTAAAGTCCCTTTCTATGGTGTAAATAGTGTAAAAATTCTAATATCTGAAATTAAGTTATACTCTTAGTGGATTTTATAACCCTTATAAGTGGTGTGTTATTAGGATGCACACTTGATAGATTTAACTATATGAAAGTAGAGTGAGTCACTCCTATGAGGTCTTAGGCAAAATCTCTAGAGTTCTCATGAAAATAAATCAAGCGTGCATAAGCCTTTACAACACATAACCCCATCAAATGGTATTATTTCAAATAATATAATATGAAAGCAAGTTTATTAATATTTATTAATAAGTTATGGTTTATAAAAATTTTTATTTCACCATACTTTTGAATATTAAAATTTGTAAATCTCAATCTTTGGTTCATAACTCAAAATGCACCAATGATCATATGTTATATCCTCACTAAAATCCAACAAAGTTTAGCATTTTAAAATATGTGAGGGAATATTAAAGATAAGGATATTTTAAAATGTTTTTATCTCATATTCAAAATGTAAGTCTTGTTTTATATATTTATAAGATAATATTTGTCTTACACCTTGTAAAAGACAAAATTTAAAAAAAAACTCATATATATGTGAATAACTCAAATTTAGACTTGATATGAAAGGCTAAATGCAACCCTACACAGTGACGAGTCTTTAAATTTTGTTGGTCAAATTAGTCATTTTCAGCTATTAAAAAATTAACTTTATAGTAATAAAATTATCAGTTATTATTTTTATTTTTAATATTTATTTTTATAAAATATTAAATCAAAAATAATATTAAAAAAAGATCTATTTTTTTTAAAACAACTATAATATTAACAATTTTTCCTTTCTCTTATATCTTGATTACTAAAAATTATTAGGTTCAATAGGCTTGTGTTATTTTTATCACTCTAATTGTTGGGTGCACACTAACGAGAAGATTTATTGTATCTTAAATAATACTCGTCATAATTTATTATACTATAACAATATGTCTTGAAGTGAAATTATCTTTAGGAGTAATACATTTACATATTTTAAATTGATTTTTTTTACATCAATTTAATTTTTTTTATACTTCTAAAAACAATATATTGAAAACTTTATATTACATCATATTTTAAATTTAAAAGTGAAATTCTTACCTACCATAAGAAGATTAAGAGATTTATTGAATTCTAAATAAAACTAAAATTAATATTATTTATATAACGATAATAAAAAATATATGAATCAATTTTATTGAATAATTTAAAAAATATTTCATTTATACAATGATATAATTAGTTTTTAAAAGAATTTTTTTTTTCTTAGGTAAAACTATAACTACCAATCCTACTTTTTTATTTTTTTTATCCAAAAGAATAAGCATTTCTCTTTCCTTCATAAAAGTTAATTAAAACTAGGAGTAACTGCGTAATTGATGAATCTTAGCTGACTCAATTGTTACGGCAATAAAACTGTTATGCTTAAACTGATCAGGTCCTCCCCAGTTAGAGTTAAATGTCCATTCATGTGTCCTAATTATTGTTAGTTTATAATCAACAGTTGAGTTTTCGGTTATTTGATAAGAATTATGAAAATAATTAATGGTACAAACATGACTGGTCCTCCCCTGTATTTCATATGTTTGAAGTGCTTGAGGGAGAGCTAAGGGGGAAAAGAAAAGGGAAGTTTATCAGAAAAGAGAGCTGTTTGACTTATTCTACCAAGTTGTGTCGACCATTAAAATGGAACTTCTGTTGCAAAGAACTGTTTCAGAAGCATATGGATAATGTAAAAAGAGGGGCGGGGGGGGGGAATGAACCTGGGATTTTGAAAGTGCAAAAGGCAGAGGCCTCGCATAGCGAATGAGATGGAGAAACCCTTCTCTTGCTCACTGCTTCGTTTCTTCAATTATTTGATCTATCTCATTAAAAAAAAAGCCATTCATAAATACCACATTTGCCTTCCCAATACATGCAAATGTGTGTCTGTGTGTGATTAGAAAACGTGTTTACATGCTTTCTTGGCTTAGAAGAGTCAAAACTTGAACAGAAGCTGACATGGAGTTATCTCAGCCTTGAGAAATAGAGGAAGTTGACGATAATATTTCATTACTTATTTGTTGGTCATCCATTTATGAGACTAGGCCTAGATATTTTTCTTGTTTTTAATTTTGAACCTGAATTTTACATTTTGGATCTCAAGGACAATTTTAATATTTGTGAATCACAGCTCATTGTTAATCCACGTACCTTTTACGCAGACATTAGGGGCGTAATTTCCTTTTGTTTTTGAAAATAATAATAATAAGAAAATATACTATATTTAAAAGAAAATATATAATACTTCTCTTCGAAAAAAAAAAACACTGTATTTTCTTAAAAATATAGTACATTTCTTATACTAAACTTACCACATTTTTAATGAAATGCACTGTATTTATTAAATAAAATTATGTGGTTGAATGCCCGAACAACGTGTAGTCGGAGAAATACATTTTTCTTTTTGATAAAAAAAACAGATTTTATAAGATAAACCATATAAATATTTGCGCCTGTCAAATGAAATCACGGTCATATAAATAAATTAGATTTGGTTATAAAAGCTGTGTAGGAAACGCTAAGTACTTTTCTTTTTCCAATAAAAAATATGGTCTTTTCATAATTTAGAAATTTTTGTAGCGACTATTGCTGTGATGTTTTAAATAGTAAAAGACAGGTATGTACCCGCACTTTCCTGGATGATGTTTTAAAAAATTTTTTAGGGTTGGCATAACCAAAACTTTTGGAATTTATTATTATGATGATTAACTATGTGTTCAACTATTTAATATACATAGCATAATAGTGAAATTTTATTTGCACAACTATTTAAAGAAAAAATCTTGAGTATGATATACCATATGCGTGGTTTTTGCACATTGATTACAAGCAGTTGACTAATTTTTATGCGTGATAAAATTATATAAAATAATTAAGGACTTCAATACATATATATATATGTATATAATTAATATTTTATAACATGAGTGTGTTACATGTCACGTCTCATCCTCGTATTAAGACCATTTTAACAATTACAAATTTACAACTTATTCTATGAGTTCAACTTTTCTGTTTTTTTTTTTTTGGTGAAATAATTAAGAACATAATTTAATTTTGTGTATGTGAGAAGTTTTTTCTTAGTGTGGATAAGTAAAGAGTCAATTTCATTTATGCTTAATAATTGGAAAATCGTTAATAATTTCCATTAAAGTCCCAACGTGCACGATGCACCTTATCATTAGCTGCTGAAAATTTGCAATCTTTCAAAATTCACATTTATCCTTCTTATTAGTTGTTCATACATTTACAAATAAAAGAATTCTCACTTATGCTGTAATTGATGCACGTATGCATTTACTACATTTATTGTTGGCTCTTGGACTTCTCCAAAATTTTTAAAGTTTTGTCTCTTCAATTAAACTTCATACTTATTATCATCTCTCTCTGGGGATTACAACCTTTTTTTCTATTTTTTATATTTTTTTTCTTCCTTATTCAGCTTTCTTTACCTAAGCAGTATAAGGAATTGCGTAGTCCTAAAGGAGATGAATAAGTTTACATAGAAGATAAAGAGATATTTATTGCATATATTGTGGTAGTTGGTAAAATGCTTTTGTAACACCACAACAATAGAGATTTTGAAGGTGGTTGAGAAGCTTTGTGTTGTATGTTTCTATTTTTTTATTCGAGATTGCACTATTATTTGTTTCACTTCTTTCATTTTTTTTCATTGTAAGTTTAGTAACTTAAAGTGCCTATCAAATAAACATTGATAACATAAATATTTCTCTTAAAATAAACTTAAAAGGTCTTATCAAAATGAATATCATGAATAGAATTTTGTCATGTCTAATTTTTATTAAAAACTAAGAAATTACAAAAAATATTTAAACTAAAAAAAAAAACTTTCCTCTATTTTGAAATTCGAAACCCGTAAAGTACCAATGACAATCAAGTTGCCCATCATGCACAATTGGCAGCAATAACTCTAATCACCCTTATATTTGTCCATAATCTCCTGAAAGCAATTAACTCAGTCAGCTTGTGGAGGATATTTTTGCACTAGGGATAAGTAGTGGATGTATTTATTTATAAGAGGCTAAGCATGGCCAGTAAAAGGTTTGGGTTTGTGAAATTGGAGAAATGGCGGGAAGCTTAAGATGCTGCTCGACGATTGAACAAGAAATGACTTTTGGGTAATTGCATTGGGGTTAGTGATAGGAACCCAAGAGAATTTAGGATCAATGAAAGGTTAAATAACCAAATTGGTATTAAAAAAAGTTTTTAAAGGTAAGGTTGTCAATTGATTCTTTTAAGGAAATGGTGATGGGGAGCAAGGGGGTGGCAAACATGATCAATTAATAAGATCAAACCCTAAATTTGGCTTCACCTTTGCTCTCCTTCACCCTTATGGAATTGGAGGTGGCATGGCTGCATCATTTTATAATGGGGGTGGTGAGAAACCCTTAATATATTGAATCTTTGCATCTTCTTCTCAAGTGGAGTGACATTTCCCCTTTTGACTCATATCCTTAGGTAGATTGGAGGCTCTCTTAATGTTCAAGTCCAAGGAGGAGATGTTGATGGTGTTAAGTGTTGAAAGGGAATGGCTAAGACAATAATTTTCAAAGGTGACTCTATGGTTTCTAAGTTAGGTGGTAACTAATAAATGAGTGTGAGTGTCAATTAAGGGTCTCCCCCTTCAAAGGTGTAACTTGGGTTTCCTATCCTCATTGGCCAAATGTTTGGGTATATTCTTAAGTATGAAGGAATAATTAAAGAAGAAGGTGAGGTTAGATGTGTGTAAAGTGATGGTTCTAATTCCATGTGATGCCATTCTAACAACTATGACAATTAAGGTAGGGGATTTGCTTAGGTCTTTACATTTATAGTGTGAGAAAATAAGGGATTATCCAAGCTAGTTTGTGGCACTTAAATAGGGGATGTATGCCTTTTAATGATGACACCCTTGCCTTTGGGTATAGAAGGGGAGGAGTAGAAGGCCTAAGTAGTATGAGTGACTTACCAAGGTCCTTAAGCATCTTGACAACTCATAAAAATAGAGTTTTAATACAAATAAGCAAACACAAAGGGTAGAGTGGGGTAAAACAGGTGTTAAAGGCTAAACATGGGGGTCAAGGATTAGTAGTGGGATCAAAGGGTTGAGAATAAAAGAGATTTGATGGGCTCAAAATAGTAGTAGAAAGACCAAGGGTTAATAGGTTTATCTAGTGCCTATGTTGGGTAGGCCCTTTATTGCAACAAGCTTAATTTGGATGAGTTGAGAGGATATCTATTAGGATTGAATGGGCCATCATTGGGCTTTGAACAATCGAGAACAGGGCTATTTATGGGATAACCTAATATTGGGCTAGGCAAGTTATGAGAGAATTTAGAATGACTTATGATGCTTCCTTAAAAACTCGAGCTTTCTTACAACTCCTTAGAAAGCCAATCTGGTCTAACCAAACTTGAGGTAACTGATAACACTCACGTGATTGTGGATGGGATATTAGTAAGAAATAGAGTGGATGAGAAGGCCTTAGCTATAACTATATTAGTCAAATCCTTGAGGCCTTAGAAGACATCACGTATCCTAGGTGGGAAGAGGGGAAAGGTAAGGGTGACTTAAAAACCACTCTCGAAGGTCCTTTGTTGAGTAGCTACCCCTATGAGGAAAGTATAAGCAAAGGATAGGCAATTTTCAAATGAGCATACTTAGTTCTAGAACAGAGTATTGTGTATGGAAGTAGTTTAGGTTCTAGAGTTTGGTAAAGTGATGAGACCTAAAGTGGTAGGAGGATGGTGAGGTCTTAGCCCATCTTTTAACAATAAAGCTAGAAGCTAGTAAAACTAATAGGTTATTGGATTCTAGTTGAAGACAGGTATAGGTTCCTTTGTTTTTTATGATTATTGCAACTATTAATACACGTGGGTTGGGCAAATCAACAAAGAGATGAGTGGTTCATAAATGGGTGACTATAATTAAGCTGAGAATTCTCTTTATACAAAAAACAAAGTTAGTGAACCCTTCAGAATTGGTGATTAGACAGATGTGGGGAGTTTTAGGTGTTCAAGTGTGGTTGCAGGGGCAATGAGTTTGCTTGGTGGTTTGAGAATTTTTTGGGATACATCATTGTCCAAGGTAAACAATAAACTACTAGTGGCAAGATTCATTGTGTTAGAGGGATGGATTATTTCGATAGGAAGAAAAGTGATGATGATAAATGTTTACGTGCCCAAATGATTTTGAAGAACAAAAGGGATTATGGGATGAACTTAGATGTTTAAGAGTTAAGTTTTAGGGCAAGTGGTGTTTATGAGGAGTATTTAATATAATGCTAGATAAGTATCAAAAGGTGCGAGTGTTCAATGACTTGGTGGTCATTCAAAACTTTAATAATTTTTTTTATGATATGACATCAATAGATTTATTAATGTAAAGACGAAGATACACGTGGAGTAACTTTCGAGAGTGGCCTACGATGAGTTATATTGACAAATTCCTTTTCAATGTTAAATGGTTAGCATTAGTACAAGGTTTAAAACAATGGGGGGTTCATTGTAATTTCTTAGATCATTTAAGTGTGTGTTTAGGTGTTAAGAATAAAGATTAGGGTTTAACTCCATTTAACTTCTTCAATTATTAGTTGAGTGAGACATAGGTGAATACGGGGTTCAAGGAAGTATGGGTGAGTTTTGCTAGTAATGGATTTTCTAGTCATGTTCTTAGAGGAAGGCTAAAAGTAGCTAAAGAATTCTTAATGACATGAATACAAAATGAAAGAGATGAAAGTAAGGGGAGGTTACAAGAAGTTAGTTCTCAGGTAGAGTAGCTCAGGTTGAAGCAAGAATCTCACCCTCTTATAGAGATAAAAAGGCTTAACCTAAGTAAAAGTAAAGCCACACATTGGTAAACATTATGGAAGGAGGAGCTTGAGTGACATCATAAATCTTAGTTAAAATGGATTATGGATAGTGATCGAAATACTAAATTCTTCCACACTATGACTTTTAATAGGTGATGGACAAATCTCATCAACTAGGTCAACGCTGGCAATAATATTGTAACTCAGTCGCAAGATGTTAGATTAGTCATCCTCTCTCATTTTAGTTAACATTTGGGAGTCTTTATGTAGTAGTGCTTGAAAATGAATGAGTTCTTTTTCTAAAAATTAGATATGGTAGATTTAATGGCCTTAGAAAGTCTTTTCTTGATAGGCAAAGTTTAGGATGTGATTTGAGATAGTTATGTTCAAATAGATTTAACTTCAATTTCATGGAGTGTCATTGGGAGTTGGGGAAATAGGATGTGATGAACCTCATGTTAAACTTCCATTAGTATGAGAAGAATTGTCGCTCTATCACCTCCTCATTCCTAGTATTGATCTTGAAAAAAGAAGGCGCTAAAGAGATCTTTTAGTTTTGTTTGATTTCACTGGTTGGTTACATTTACAAGATTTTTGCTAAAGTTCTAGCTAACAAGCTTAAGTTGGTCATTGGGTAGGTGGTTAAGGAAGTCTGATCTACCTTCATCAAGGGGTTGTTTATTCTAGATAGTGTGTTAATTATTAATGAAATTATTGAGCAAATAAATAAGACAAAGGAAGGATGGGTGATTATCAAAATTAATTTTGAAAAGGCATACGATACAGTTGAATGGAGTTTCATTAAGGAGGTTATGAAATTGTTGGGCTTTGGTGATAAATGGAGAAGATAAATATAGGAGTGTATATTAACCCCTTAGCTCTCCATTCTTGTGAATGAGTACTTAATGCAATGATTCCATATGGCAAGAGGCTTACGACAAGGGAATCCTTTATCCCCTTTTTGTTCTTGTTACCTGTTTAAGGTCTTAACTCCCTCTTATAAAAGGGTCTAAATATAGGTCTTATTAAAAGCTTTGGAATTAGGTGGCATTTACAATCTTTTTATTTCTAATTTATAGATGACACTATTTTATTTAATGTGACAAAAGATGTATCAATCAAGTAATGTAAATGGATTCTTTGGTGCTTCCAATGCTGCTTGGGCTTAAAAGTGAATCTATCCAAGACTATGATATATAAGATTAGAATAGAGCATGTGAAAATTTAGAATTAGGCCTCCTTTCGAAAGTGCCTAGTTAATTCTCTCTCAATAACATATCTAAGGCTTCCTTTAGGCATTAACCCACAGAAAATAAAAAAGGTTATGGGTTTTAGTCATTTAAAAGATAGAGGTTAGACTAGCTAAATAGAAAGGTCAATTTATGTCAAAGACGGAGTAATTGGTTTTGATTAAGTCTTACCTGTACTATCTTCTTATATATTAAATGTCTCTCTTTAAGATACTACAAAGTATGGAGAATAGAATTAAGTATATTTAACGATCTTTTTTATGGGATATGGAGGAAGGCAAAGGAAGATTCATCGTGTAGGGTAGGGTTTGATATGCCGCCCTAAATTTAATGGTGGGCTGGAAATCAATTAAGTGAGGGATTTTAATTAAAGCTCCCTAAGTAAATGGTCATAGAGTATGGGGAACATATGGAATGTAGCATGGGTGAAAACCCTTAAAGTAAGGTATAAGGGAGTATCAATGGTGACTATAGGAGTGGCAAACCAAGTTAGCACCCATATAGAGAGGAGCACATTTCACTCTACAAGCAAATGATAGGACTTCAGAGGTTGTTAAAACTAACTTTTGATTCCTAATAGGGAAATAAAATTGTGTGACCTTTTGGAACTAGGTTTAGGTGGGCAATATATAACTTTAGTGGAGATTTCCAAGGCTCTTCGCTCTCGCAATAGAGAAATTGAGTTCTATAAAAAACTTTGGTACTTGAAGGAATGGTCATTGGGAATGGAGGCTTAGTTGGCAATAAGGTCTATTTTCATAGGAATTGGAACATATGATAAATTTCCAAAATCCTTAACTCCCTAAAGGAGTGTTGCTTAAAAGAAGGAGAGCCAGATAGATTCATATGGCAATGGGACACTAGCAAAGTTTTCATTATCAAGTCTTATTGTGAGTTGCAAGACAATCTATAAGGGGTACCTCCCAAGCCAACTTCTTGGGTATAACATGGACTAGCACTGCTGAAAATTGAGATTTTTGTTTGGCAATTATTATAGAGCCAAATACCAATTAGAGAGTGATTTGCACGGTTAGCACTCAAAGGCCATCAAAACACACAATGCCTTATATGCTCTAGTTTGGTAAGTGTGGAGTACATGTTTACATTGGTGGGACCTACATAGGTTTAGCCCGGTCTTGATAAATATGATGTGGGAGAGTTAGCCAAGCCTTGGGAAATGTTGCAGGTTATACGATATCTAGATAATGGGGTTTCATGTAGTTATATTTGGTCCATATGACTCGCCAGGAATGAAGTTATTTTTGGTGGAAAAGAATTCTCGGCGACAAAGATCTATAATCTAGTTCGTGTTTGGATGTTATGGTTTCTCAAGTTAAGAAAACTACTTTTTACGAGGATCCCAAAGCCAATATTTTTTTCTCTTCTTTATTGTTGATTTTTTAAAAATTAGCATAATAAAATTGTGCCGTTTTAAAGATAACTTGTCTCCCTCTACCTTTGATCCTTTCTTTTTATATTCTCTCTCTTCCCTTTCTATGAATTTCTCTCTCGGTACATTGTTTCTCCTCTCTCTTTATTATCTTTTTACACTCCCTATCTGCCTTCTCTCTCTTCTCGCTCTTCATTCACTCATCCTCTTCTTCTTTCTCGACACACATTCTCTGTCTTCCATTTATACTTTATCCACACTTGCAATCTTGTCTCTCTATATGCTCTTTATTCCCTCGTCGTGCTTCGCCTCCTCAATCTTGCACTCTCTTTCTTCTCCCCCTCTTTCTCTCCTTTCCTAAGATTATCTCTCCTCTCTTTCTCCCTCTATAATCTCTCATGTCTTTGACTAATAATAATTATTAAAAAATGATTGTTGACTTATAAACAAAACAGACAACAAAAAAAAAAAAAACAATACTTAAAAAATTGTATAAAATAACAAAAATACAAAAAGCATCAACGTAGCTGAACAAACTTTTTAGTAGCTACTCTAGAATCGATCACATCCACGTAATATTTGAAGAGATTATTTATCAAATAAAACCTATGAAGCATGAACATAGTGACATAGATTCTAGTTATGTTCTAGCCAAGGCTGTGTCCTTATTTTTTGAAGTTATTGGTCAATGCGTTCGTATCTATGTTGCTATATGTTACATAAAAATGAATTTATATCCTAAAAATTATTAAAAGTATTATGCCTTACCTACTTTCTATATTCATTATGTTATTCTTGTATGTATATTATTGTGCAATAATTTTGGTAAAAATTATTAATATGAGTCCAAGCCAATGAATTGTTGTGCTTTCTAAAAATGCAATTGGACGATATGGGCATTCATTTACAAATTTAAAAGAAACTTTTGGTTAAATTTTAATTTTTTTTATTAAGAGTATTAAAAGATCTAGGACACGTTGGCATGTCCCAAATGTGTCATTAGTATGTCCTCTTTTTTTCTTTCTTTTTTTTTCCAAATATTTTTCTCAAACACATATATGGAGTATGTCTGACATAGCATACTCCATTTTTGTGTCGTGCCCATGCATCCTTGATTAAAAGTTATTTGCTGTGCTCTCTCTCCTCAATCTTATGTTATTTCCTCTCTCTCTCTCTCTCTCTCTCAAGATTATCTCTTATCTCCTTGTTTCTCTACACTCTCTCATGCCTCCTATTATATTATTGAAAAAAAAGATTAACAAAAGTAGACAACCAAAAATGGATCAATGGTAGTTTTGAATTATCAACCAACGGTCAAATGAACAATGTTCCATAAGCCGACCCCCTCACTCTCTCTTTTTTTCTTCCTAATTTTTTTCCCACAAATTCCTCATATCTATTCTTCTTCTTCCCTCTCTCTTCCTCTAAATCCCAAACTCTCTCTCAATTACTTTTAATTTTCAATAATATTTCCAATTCCAATTTTCATTTGTTGCAAAATTTGTTACAAATTAATTGTTGCAGTTATAAATTATATATTCTTTAAAAAATTACTTTTGTAGTAATATTTTGCAAAATTTTATTTTTTTTGCATATTATTATTTTTTTTCATTTTCAAGTATTGTTTTAATTATTTACCAAAAAAATTTCAAGTTCAAGAAACAACAACAACAAAGCTAAAGGTTATAAAAGAAGCTCAGATTCTTGACATTAACTTAGCCTATATAGAGTATGACTTGGATATGCCAACCTCTTATCATGATGACATTATAGTTCTAGAAACTCAAGAAAGTAACCAATTGGTTGTAAAAAGAAAGAACCTGTTTTTCGATCTGAATTTTTGCAATACCTTTCATGAAAGGGGAAGCCAATGCAAAAGATCATATGGTGGTAAATTGAATTTTTTTTTCCAATTAATTTGTTCTTGTAAAATTAGAAAGTGTTTTGTTATATCAGAACCCATAAACAAGTAATGAGGGCATGATGCGCATTTTCAGAGCCTATGGTAAATATCTTAAGAAATTCTCAAAGGATTTTCCTACTCATTGGAATTCAACATATGAAATGTTGAATAATACAGTAGACTATTAGGAGTGATTATATGCTTTGATTAGTATTAAGATAAAAGTATTTTCTTTGGAGGAAGAGAGTTCTGTTTGCAGTAAGAAACTTTGTGTAATTATGAAAGTTTCTAACGATGCGACCTACACTTTATTGGACATATATTTCCGACTATGCATTTAGATAATATGAAATGTGTTAACTTTATTGAAAAATCAAAATTATGATGAATTAGCTAGTCCGATTATGAGTATGAAAGAAAAGTAGTTAGTTTATTTTAAGATTATTCATATAATTGCTTTGATAGCTATTGTTTTTGATCATGTATTAAAATGTTTAATTTAAAAAATTATTTAAATGATATAAGTAAAATAATTGATTCTGTTAAATAATATATTTTTGAATTATTTGGTAAATTTTTTTATTTCACATTTTTACTTGTTATTTATATAAAATAATTAATTTAAGTAGTCTAATTTTTTTATTTAAAATTTAAAGTTAAAAATATTTAAAATTACTAAACTTAAATAAAAGGATTGATAATTATTTAACAATTTTTTTTAAGTTACGACGAGATAGATAGGTAGATTAGAGTTTCAGATTCTCACATGTTGGATGAAACATGAAAAGCCATCCTAAATCCTTGTTCTCATCCTTAAACATGCTGTAGCAGCTCCCGTTTTAACCATCATTGTCGAGCAAATGTCAATGCAAAGGGTAACATCCTTGATGACAGACAAGCACACCTCAATGATTGGCAAGTAATGTATTGCTAGAATAAAGAATTGGTTTGTGAGTACTAGAGGGACGCTAATCATGATTTTACAACCAAAAATACCATCGAAATTAGAATAAGCGTCCAAGCAAGTAGGCCTGGGAGTAATGATTGAGTCCGCATTTCAAAGTAAGTTTTCATTGACCCCTGTGAGATAACTCCATAGCCTGTGATTCTTTTAAACCCCAAGATGATACGCAGGTAGTTTAATTAAAATATAATTAATTTAAAGACTTTTATTTTATTAAAATTTTCATTTTCTTTTACCAAAAAGTCTAAAATTTTTAAAATTATACATGATTTCTCTCTCTCTCTCTCCCTTTTTTATATATATAAAAAAAAAAACAAGTGATTGAATTGGGCCAAATCAGCTCGAACCAAATAGTTCCAAACTAAAATTGAAGCAAATCGAAGCCTAAACTTGAACTAGAGCTGGAAGCAAAATCGTCGGTTCGAACCAAAAGTGGCAATTCAATTTTGGTTTCCCTTAATCTTGGAATTGAAATTGCCAGTTCAAAATCAGAACCAGAACCAAAATGGAGCTAAACTGAGATGATGCTAGTTGAAGGCCGTGACCATCAAACTCAAAACCACAGATTGGGCCATGTCAAAAGCCAATAAGTCGTTTTGTCCTTTTAGCTTATTAGATGGGTGCCGACATTTAAAACCGTCTATCTTATTTATTTATTTGAGTTTCTTCGATTAAGAAATAAAGTTTCTTAATTTTAATGCTTAAGATCATATCCTTATTCGTCTTTTTATTTTTTTAAAAAAGAAAAGTTGATACTGAAGGTGGATTTCAATTCATGATTGAGAAAATAAGGTGTTAACTTTTACATTAAGCAGATTAGTAATTTAATATATAGGCTAACATACCAATAAATTCATAATTTTATATTTTTAACAATTGTATGTAAATTTTTTAAAAGTAACAATTTAGTCATTATAAAGTATTTTTGTAAAAATTTAACTTAACGTTAACTTTACTAAAAGGAAATCGTTACAATGCATGATGTGGTATGTTGACATGTAAAGTACACTCATGTGGACTCAAAACAAAGGAAATAGTAAGCACCACGTCGGGCCTTTGTGAATTTAAGGACAAGTCCATTTTATGTTAACTTAAAATTTGTGATTAAATGGATTTATGCAACTTTAAGCACAAACTCATTTTATTTGACAACTCTTAATTTCTAATTAATCAATTTTGAAACCTTAATTGAATGTCTTCCTCACCACCACCACCAAGGGCTGTTGGAGTCACAAGGAAGTTTTAGGCAAGAGTATATTTATTAGCACTAGATCAATATGGTCAGAAATAATAATGTAATTCCTAGTGTAATTCCTTTGCTTGTGTATTGTCAAACAATACTTTAACATCTCAAGTTCACATAAAATTGAGAAATTGATTGACATTATAAGCCATGTGCCACGGAGTTAAGTTGCGTGTGTGCTAATCTGCATGACACTTAATTAATCTTGCAAGAAAAGATGAGCTAAGTAAGCCTAAAAGAGCATTAAGTGATACAATGGAAACAATTTAGGAGGCAAGTAGGAGGATTTGGGAGTACTGGAAAGTAGAAGGCATAAGAGAGCTTTGCAAGTGAGGTGTATTGAGTGACTACCAAAAGTATTTACAGTTTGAGAGGAGTGACCTATTTATAGTGGCTGCACTTCCTCAATGTGTGGCTACAATTTGAACATTTATGTTATTTACAAAGAATGTTCTAAAGCCTAATAATTACAAGGTGTCAAGAAGGTTCTAGTGAGTGTCCAGCTGGCCTTTGTTAGAAGTTTCTGGACTCTGGCTACTTTCAAGCACTTTTACACTCTTTTAGCACCTTTTAATGTCTTTTAACAGACCTTTAGAAGCCCTTTTTGACACCCTAGTTTTCTACCCGAAGAAGAAGAATCACACTTAGTATTGGACGAAGCAATGCGAAGCTTTTACTGGGATATTGTAGCAAATAATTTCTAAGGAATATGTGGTGGTGTCACCAGATAGCGAAATGCCTTTCAAAGTTAACATTGTAGCATTTGACTTCACCATCTAGGGAGTCTTGATGCAAGATGGACATTCTATTACCTACATAAGTCACAAGCTCAATGAAATGGAGAAGCGATACACCGTTCATGATAAGGGGATGACTGTCATTATCCACTACTTGTGCACTTGGAGACACCATTTCCTTGGAAGTAAGTTTATGATCCTGTCTGACAGCATTACTATGAACTACTTCCAGCCCTAAAAGAAACTTAGTCATAAGTAAGCTCGCTGGTAAGATGTCCTAACAAAGTTCGACTACACACTGCAATCTAAGTTAGGCAAGGCCAACGTAGTTGCTGATGTGTTGGGCCAGAAGGCAAAACTAGCTACCCTTGCTACTAGTATGCCTACATGCAACTTCCTTGGATGGATGAAGGAAGGTACTAGCCTAGACGATCTGCCAAAGAGGAAGAAATGGTTGGCTGACAACAAGTGATGCCCAGAGGATCATATGATAGGAGACACGGTGAGGGCGAAGTTGTTGTATAACTAGTATGGGTCTCTATGTAAAGTCCAACTCCCTCTAAAGCTAAAGATTCATAATGTCTTCCAAGCAAGTCTTCTCAAGACTTTTTAAGGAGACAAAGAGGATCCAAGCCGAAGCAAATCCAAGCACACCCCCATAACCATGGTCACCAACAAAAAGGTGCAATACATCCTTGTCGATAAAGTGATCCAAAGAAAGGAAGTCCCCAATTACATCGAGCACTCGATGAAATTGCAGGATCTGCCCAACCAAAAGACTAGTTGGGGATAAGAGGATCAGCTTTGGTAGGTTGTCAATCACATTTAGCAACTTTAGCAAGAGAATAAGATGAGGACATCATAGGATCGAATGGGGGAGGATGTCACATGGGAAGTTTGTGTCCAGCCCGTCCCACAAGTAAGGAGGCAGAATCTTGGGCCAAGAAGACTCTCTGCGGGCTGCCAGCAATGGCCAACCCTCTTTTGCCACCAGAGAAGGCACTAAAAGGTGCTAGAAAAGTGTAGAAGTGCCTAGAAGTAGCCAAAATCCAGAAACTTCTAGAAAAGGCCAATTTGACATTCACTAGAACCTTCTTAACAGCTTGTAATTATTAGGCTCTAGAATCTTCCTTAGAGATTGTTTGCTTCAATCTCCTAGTGGAAACTTGGCATTGTTTCGTCCAATGCCAAGTATGGTTCTTTTTCTTTGGGCAGAAGACTAGGGTGCCGAAAGGGGCTTTTGAGGGTCTATTAAAGACCAAATTTGATCAATCGTGGAGTTGCTTCTTCAGTTTAGCGAGCTACTAGAGTTTTATATAATAAAGGGCCATGGTAGGAGGTTTTGCACCATGTTCCAGCTTGATGTGGTGATTCGCATCTCGCTTTGGTGGAACCTTCTTTAGTAGTTTGGAAGGCTTGACATCCCTGAACTTGGCAAGGACTGCTTGAGTAGGTTGCAACAGTGCAGGAGTAGGTGTTACTACGTCTTTCCTATCGCTTTACTCCCTTGTGGTAGATACATCGCCTGGACCTAACTTGAGCTCCCGTTTGAATTGTAAGGCAGAAATCATCATTGGTTATGACTTTTCCTTACATTTCAAGGGAATTACATGGTTATTGCAAGCATGAAAAACCATTAAAGAACTAGAAGTAAGAATGGGAAAAGCCAAGGTTTTGCGAAAAAATGCAAGATCTAATACCACCTCAAAGTCATTCATGGGAACAACGGTAAAGTCCAACTTACCAATCCATCCCTTAATTTGAGTGACAACTTCTTGTGCTACACCTTTAATCGGCTTTGCCTCTAAGTTAACTACTTTGATGGTGCCATTTTCCCTCATCAGTTTGAGGCCTAGATGGTTGGCCTTTTACACGTCCATGAAGTTGTGTGTTACCCCTATATCTAGCATCACACTTGCTGCTTTACCCTGGATGGTAACGTCTGTGTATAGCAATTTCTTCTCATTAGGGGCTATTGGAGAGAGGTGTTTGGTGAGATTACCTAACTGTTAGATAGATCCCATGTCTACTTGAGGCTCTTTGTTGGCTTTCTCTAAATGAGCACTACCATCATCGCATTCCTTGCCTTATGGTTGGGGTAGTCTCGCACCCAATGTGATCCATCACAAATGAAATAGGGCCTTGGGGGATTACCTGTGTTACACCTGCTTGCAAACTACTTCTCATGCCTAGGACGGCCACTAGAGGATCTTTACTATCCTCTTTCGTTGTGATCAGACTCCTACTTCTTCTGCCCGGGTTTCTCTCTCCCATTCTTGTCAGAATTGGCCTTCTTGCTCTTGGAATGGGTAAAGTAGTTGATGAAGGTTTTAACAGCAACAATGATAGCATCCAGAGCCTGCATATCATGCCTGTCCAGTTTGACTCTCGCCCAATCCTTCAAGCCATCTTTAAAGTAGAAGAGAAGCTCCTTATCGGACATCTCAATTTCCAGTATGAGGGTAGTAAACTCCTTGATGTAGTTGGAGATACTACTTGTCTAACTTAGGCATCGTAGCTTCCCTCTAACTTTGCTATTTGCATTGTGAGGCACGAAGTACCTGCATACCTCAACCATGAATTGCTCCTATGTGTTGATGATGTATAAGTCTTTCTCCCTTTCCAAGTGCGTCTGTCTCCACCAAAGTTGGACAGTATCTTATAAGAAGATTAGGGCATTACCAACCTTAGCTAGGTCATCAACAACCCCCATGGCCTCAAAGTACTAATTAAGGCCAAATAGGAAGTTTTTCACTGCAGTGGTGTTGTGTGTGCCGTTGTACATGGTAGGCTTCGGGATCTTCAAACCATGTAGTGCAGTGGTGCCAGTAGTCGCAGTTGTGCTAACAGTGTGTGAGTTGTTTTGGTGCAGAGACTCCATCTTCCTACGGAAGTCGTGAATCTCTCCTTTAATGAACTTATGCAGATTGGACAGATCTTGATTCAAGGAAAGTATTTCTCCCCTAAACAATCAGCCAAACTCCTCTATCATGACCTTAGTAGCCCATGTGATCTCTACATTTTCGTGGATCAAGTTATTGATTTGATCGCAGAGGTCGCCCACTACAGAGCTGAGATCAGTAACACATCTTTCCAAGCCAACAACTTGACAGTCCATGGTCTCCTTTGTTGGAGCCTTGGACTTACTATGCTTGGATGGAGCACGCTATTCCTCACGCCCAAGAGGCTGTTGCCCCGCTTGTTGCTCCTCCATAGTGGTGACAACAAATCCTTCTTTGCTTGTCATGCTCGTTGTTTCTGCAGATAACAAACAGTAAGTTATACCTAAGGTTAAAACTGTTACTCTGATACCACCTGTCACGGAGTTAGGCTATGTGTGTGCTAACCTGCGTGATACTTAATCGATCTTGCAAGAAAAGATGAACTAAGTAAGCTTAAGAAAGCGTTGAATGATACAACAGAAATGATTTGGGAGGCAAGTAGGAGGATTTGGGAGTGCTAGAAAGTAGAGGGCACAAAAAAGCTTTGCAAGTGAAGTGTATTAAGTGGCTGCCAAAAGTATTTACAGTTGAGGAGAAGTGACCTATTTATAGTGTCTACACTTCCTCAATGTATAGCTACAATTTGAACATCTAAGATATTTACAAAGAATGTTTTAGAGCCTAATAATTACAAGCTGTCAAGAAGGTTCTGGTAAGTGTCCAGCTGGCCTTTGCTAGAAGTTTCTGGACTCTGACCACTTTTAGGCACTTCTGTACTCTTCTAGCACCTTCCAGTGCCTTCTCTAGCAACAAAAAGGGGCTAGCCATTGCTGGTAGCCCACAGAGAGTCTTATTGGCCCAAGATTTTGCCTTTTCACTTGCTAAACAGGCTAGACACAAACTTCTCACATGACACATGACACGCTTTTATGTTCTACCATATAGAATTTTATACCTTTTAATACATCCATACGTATTAAATCCAATTAGTAAATGATAAAGTGAAATTAGAGTAACGTGTCAAACCCAGATGCTAGACCAATTAAACATTGGGCTAAATTGACAATTACACCTATGAAAAAGGCTAAAACAACTCTAATATCATGTCAAATAATATTTTAGAACCTTAAGTTTACTTAAATGTTTAAGATCGTATATTGAGAACTCCATAGACATTATAATTCATATTAGATTTTTATATTTGAATGATGTGTAGTTTTATACTTTTAACATGTACTTTGTGTAATTGTTATTATTTTACACTACTTTATTTTTATTGTGAAGATATTTTAGGCAAATGCAGACTTTTTAATTTCTAATTATGTGCATGACTTACATCATTGATGAATATTCGACCAAGACAAACACAATAAAGGCATTTTGAAGGTACCAAGGTATTGGTAGTGGTGAAGACAATGGCAAGGTCCTTTTTAATTTATCTCTATGTTGTTGTTTGTCTCTTTATTATTACAAGACAGATACGTTATCATAGAAAAAAGAACACTATAACGAAAGTATTTTGTTATCTTTAAATTTTCAACTTTTTTTTATAAATTCCTTTTTCCTCCCTATCTCTTGACATGTGATTATACCCCTAAATTTAAGTTTACTATGTTTTTAAATTTAAATTTAAATTTTTTAACTATTTAACAAGTTATAGTCATAATATAATAAAAAACCATAAGTTATAGTATAAGTTTTTATTATTTTTAATTTTTTGACTTTTTTCTAGCATTAGATTCCAAGATTATTGCACTTCTTCTTCTTTTCATCTATATTTTAAATGGCATCAAGAGTATTTACTATTAATGTCTACTATAAAATTGAGTTTCTTTACTTGCATTAACCCTATTATATTATTTGGCATTTATTTGATTATTTAGTTACTTTTTTTGCGATAGCATAATAATTATTATTTATCTTAACATCCAATATAAATTATATTGGCACTCTTCAAAATTTATCTTTTATGTTTTTAACATTTTTCTTGAAAAAAAAAAAACAAATTACCTTAAATTGTCTAATTATTTCTTTAAAAAGGAAAAAAAAAGGGAAAAAAAGATTCCATTTTATTTTTGTTTGCTTATAAAAAAGAATAAAAAACTACTAAATTCACCTATTTTTCTTTCAAAATAAAATATCCCAAATAAGAAAAAAAATAAAATAAGAAAATTACTCATAAATTTTATTTTTTAAAAAAAATACTTACAATTTAAGTTTTTTTTTAAATTTTTCTCTTTTAAGTAAAATATAATTAAAAATTCACTAAAAAATAATAAAATCACGAGTAGTTTATCTTTGGATTAAATTAGGTTAATTTCAAATTGTCATTAGATTTGGCGTCATGAAAACCAAACCTAACTCTTAATCTATGGGTTAGGGTGAATCAACCTACTTTTTTTTTTTTTTTGGGTCCTTGCATTATTTTTTTAAAAAAATTTTATTGTATATTAAAGTATGTTAAAAAAATAAACTTATTTATTCTTTAATATATTTATATATTGGATCAATATAAGTGCATAATGTATAGGAAAAACTAAAAAGGTATCTAATAAATTAAAAAACAGTTTGTAAGACTAACTAAAAAGTATATATACTTTTTAATTAAAAGAATAAATATTTATATTTTACATAATATATATATTTATATAATGTGGAACATATGTGTGCCTATTTGTTTATACGTAATATGCATGTTTAATGGGTGTATCTTTGTATGTATAATGTGTTAATATAAATCAAGTAATAAGTGAAAATTAGAAAAAAAAAAAGTTTAATTGCTGAAATGATAAAAGTTATATCTTTTGTATATAAAATTTATAATTTTAGATTTAAAACTTACCGTTCACCTTTTTTTTTTTCCAAATAAACATTTGTTTAGTATGCAACTTGACACACAAAGTAAACCAACTTGAATTAAAAAGTTTTAGGTTACTTAGGGCATTTTTGAATTAAGGTTCACAATATAAGTTCTTAACCCTTATTTTTTCATTTTTCAAACAAGTTAAAGTATGATTAATAAATCAAGTTATAATTTGACATATAATATAACTTTAATGGAGTTGACCCATTAAATACAATAAGATGTAAATCTGATTGGACTCTCTTATAATAAAGTTACATATAAAATCATTTAATTAAGTATTTTTTTAAATAAAAAGACTCAGTAAATAAAGTTTTCTAAATTTAACAACTTAAAGATATATTTTGATAATTTAATTTTAACTTTATAAGTCTAAAAGGAAAAATAAAAGAAAATAAATAAAAAGATTTTGCTTTCATTAAGGCTACGATCAAAAAAGGACACTTTTGTGATTTATAAAGGGCTGTGAGAGCATATCATTGTTATGCATGGAAAAACAACTTTTGATATGGATTAAAATAGCTAGCCATAATGAGCATTTGGTTTTGTGAAGCAAGAACCAATGTTGGCCTCTGCCTAGGGGTAGTTATTTTTTTTCATCAAATTCATTGATTCTTTACTTGCTTAACCTTATTGAAATGTTCCACAGTTGCATGCATCCATATGCGTACACACAACATATTATTTCATTAATTTGTTAGGTTACAGATTAAATTAGTTTCTAGTGATTCAAGTATTGAGTTATTAATATTTCTTAACAATTAAGTTTAAAGTCATTATAGGGCCATTTTGATTTTAAGTGTTTCTAGTTACAAGTTATTAAATTATTTAGATGAGTTACTGAAGCTTGAATCGAGTAAAGTTTTGAATGGATTAAATATGAGTTATTTAAGTGAGTCAGCTTTTATTACTTTTAATTAATCAATATGAGAGTACATGTCTATACATTAGTCAAATTTGCTGTTCACATAATTTTTATAGGTAATAGGAACATTTATTAGTTAATTATTAGGTGTCTTTATAAAATTTTTGGAATTTTTCTTCTCATTTTCTATCCTTTTGAATGAGAATTCAAGACATAGTATAAAGGCAAAGAGACTCATATTTAAGTAGTAAACATAGGCAAAAAAGGGGCCCAAAGTTAGAGTAATTATAACATTAATGGCTCTACATAAAATGGGCAAAGAAAGTGAAGTGAAAAGGGAGAAATTTACACCTTACACCTAACATGCCAAACTAATACTATATTAAAAAACATATCACGTCATTAGAATTTACAAAAAACATACTAGATTGATGGTAAGTGTGAATAACTACTGGTAAGTGTATTAATTGATCAAGTAATATAGAAATTGAATAAAGGATTATCTTATAAGGCTTGAAAGTAAATAAGTACCAAATCACTTATTAATCATAATTTTATTTAAAAAAATTGACTTCAAAGATTAGATAACTAGATAAGAACAAATAAAATCTAAATAGAAAAATTAATTGCTAAATACAACAAGAATAAACTAAGAGAGAATATTAAGGTTTACGATTGACCACACCAAAGTTACATAAAATTCTTAACTATTATGAAGAAGAGGATTTATTCATGAGACAATGGGATTTTTTATTTTATTCAATACTCTTTTTCAAGTTATATTGAGTTTACCTTTACATACTAACTTACTATATTTAAATGTAGATTTAAATAGACATCATAATATTAAATTTTGTGAAAGACATTAATTTAAATAAATACTTTCAAGATTCACCCATCACTATTACATGAATTATGTTTTTATATTTATATATTTTTTAATTTATGGTATATATTATTTAATAGAATACACATAATCTCCTCTTTATCTTAACCATACATATCGAATCAATTTGAAAAGTGATCAAACTTTTAAAAATATTATGCACAATAACACATACTTATCATAAAAAGAAATTCTTTAATAAAATAAAAGCAAAGAAAACTATATAATTATAATTAGTTTACATCGTAGTCCTATTTAAGAAAATTAGTTCATCTTAAAAATAATAAAAAAAACAAACTAAATAGTGAAGATAAGAAAAATTTTGAGAAAATAAAAAGATGAAATGACTATAGTTACTCCTTTGAAGAAGTCATCACTCTAATTTTCTGCCCCCCTTTTTCTCTCTTTATGTTCCTTTATCGTTTTATCAATATGTTTTCTCTTTTGTTCAATTTTGAATATATTTTTTTCTTTTTTCATACTTCCTTTATATTTTAGTGGCTCCTCATATTCATTAAGGTTATTATCTTTAATTAACCTCTAAGAGGTTTTTGATTTATAACTTGTGAATATCTTTTATATAAAAACTGAATTAAACTTTAACATTCTTGAAAGTTGTAGATTTATCTTTTAACTTTCTTTGGATGTAACAATCACTTAATTTGAATATGTGTAGTAAAAGTTATACCCAAAACACCAAACAATACTCAATTAGTAATAAGACAAAATCTTAATTAATTTTAACTTTCTAATTAGGACAAGAATCCTATTTAAGAAAATCTGCAAGTTAGATTAGGACTCCTTTTAATGATTCCCTTTTTTTTTTTTTCTTCTCTATCTATAATTCATTCATTCTATATCCCAAATTGACTTTGAATATTCACTTTGCTTATCTCTTATAAAATAAAACAAAAATATGTAAAGCTTACACAAAATTGAAATTAAGTAATAATAAAATATTAATTTGAGAATAAAATTAGATGAAAATATATATGGAATTAGACCTTATTAAATATGCCTAAACTTAAGTTATGCTAATCCTTGAACAAAAGAAAATCAATATGTGAAATAAATCTAATAGAAATTTCTAATAATTTTGCTAAGCTTTTTGAAGTTTGCTTCAAAAATCACATGTAACATCCTTATTGAAACATTTTAGTATATTGTATAAGCTTAATAACTAATTCAAGTGCTCCTAAAACCTTAGGTAAGTCAAAAAGAATATATGAATGACCAATCATAAATCCATGTATACTTCTAGGATTAAGTTTATAATAAAGGTGATCTTTAAAGTATATATGAGTGAACCTCCATAAATCTACTTTTCATAACCCTCTTTTCTACTAACGTAAACACCCACAATACCAAAGATCAAAAGGACTTTATAAATCTTATAACATCATGCTAAAGTGATGACATATAGAAAGAAAGGATAACATATAAATCAAAGTAAGGGAATATAAGAATTAGAAACTTAATATTTCTTGTCCTATTTTTTTCTAAAGAATTAAGCATAATCTAAACCAAAATCTAGAAACTTTTGATTTTGTGACATTGGTCAACTACAATGTTTAATCTAGCTGACCAATCCAAAATCTTTGTAAAAAAATCAACTTTTTGCATTTTAGTCACATCAATCAATTACAACAATATGTTTGGTTAACTAATACAAAATCTCTGTCAAAAATTAGTTTTCTAGAGTTAAAACTTTTTTTCTCATCAAGCCAATTGTATTGACCAATCTAGTTGACTAGTTCAAATTTTCTGCCCAAAATACAACTTTTTGCAATTTATACCTTTTTGTCTATTCAATTGATGATAGCTAATGGTTTGGTCGATTAATCAAAACTTTATTCCAAACTATCTCTCTTTAATCTTTCAAGTCTTTTTTTAGTCCTATTGGCCATAGTAATATACATGGTTGACTAATACGAAATTTCTATCAACACTAAGAAGCAACTATTGTTTTCTTTTTTTTTTCTTAAAATCCTTCAACATAAATAAATACTTTTAACAATTCATCCAAGAATTCCTTTTTCTTCCATATCATTTTCTTTTTGAAAAGAAAGATTTCTTATCTTAGACCTCTTAAAGGGTGCTTATGGTTTTTTGACCTAAAAAGGCAATGGATATATTAGGTTTTACCAAGAAACATAAGGCTAAAGCAATTCAAAAGCTTAAGAGGGTGACTATGGTTATCTTGAAAGGCTCGAATGAAACAAAAATAACCTAAAGCAACTTTTTAGTGATGCAATTGTCTAAAATTTTACCTCAGATGATAATCAAATTAGTTATTAAGATCATAAAGATATCATTATATTCATATAAACTTTTTTTAATCATGTAATAAATTTCAAAAATCATGGCCACTAATTAGAATTTCAAAATTTAACAATAAGCTAAAGTTAACATATGAATTAAATATTAAATAAGTATAATATTCATTAATTTCTCTAAATCTCGTTCTAATGCAACCATTGTTCATCAAAGCAAAGGAAAATCAAAGCAAATCAAAGTAAATTTCATCACATTAAGTAAAAAAAATGAAAACAAAAAATCAAAAGCAAAGGAAATAAATGAAATGATGAAAAGTGGATAATTTCACCCAAACTTATTGTTCTTAATGTTGTAAACAAATAAAAGAAAAAGAGGAAAAGATATTTCCCTAAAAATAAGGGTTGCCTCCTATAAAGCATCATGTTTATAGTCCCTAGAACTCTTTATGATTTCATTTTGGTTTATGTAGCTAAATGGTGGTTTTAAACTTGTTAAATTCATTACATAAAGTTTTAATATTTGACCATTGACTTTGAATATGCCTTTTGTGTCAAAAAATTCTACCATTATATAAGAAAAAACTTTTGTTACCATAAAATCTTTAGACCATTGTGACCTTAATTTACTAAGGAAAAGTTAAAGTCAAGAGTTATAAAGTGATACCTTTAAACCTACTACAAAATTACACCTCAATAAGTGTTGGTCATGCCACTTCTTAATGCATTTGTTATAGAATTGGGCATTCTTATAGGCTTTATAATGAAATTCAAGCATTTTATTTAGTTGTAATAGTTGAATATGTCTTGTAACTAACATATCGAAATCTAGAAATTTCATATCTTGATATGTTTTATGCTTAAGTTCAACAGGCAAATGACATATCTTTTTAAAGAAAAAACTAACCTAAAAGAGAAATACTAATAAAAGTTTTAAAAGTTATCTTATTTGTCTAAAGTGCATCATCCAATTTCAATGACCAATCTTTTCTTGAAGTATTTACAATCTTTCCCAAAATTTTCTTTAGTTCTCTATCAAGACTTCAACTCAACTTTTAGTTTAAAGATGGTATGGGATAGTTATTTTGTGTATAACACCATATTTGCTCAAAAGATTTTTAAATTGTTTGTTGTAAAAGTGTTTTTTCCCATCATTAATAATTGTCCCAAGTGTTTCAAATATTGTAAAAGTATGTTTCTTTAAGAACTTAACAGCAATCCTAGCATAATAGGTAGGACCAACCATAACTTACAGACATTTTGACATATAATCTATAGCCATAAGAATATATTCATTTAGAAAAGATTTAAAAGAAGGACTTATGAAATCTATGCCTTAAACATCAAATAATTCAACAATAAGAATATTGTTTAAGGGGATTTTATTTCTTATAGAAATATTTCTAGTCCTTTGACATTAATCATAAGAGGCTACATAAGCTTGAATATCTTTAAAAGAAGAAGGCTAATAAAAACTTGACTAAAAAACTTTTAAAGTTATTTTAGTTAAATCAAAGTGCTCACCAACCTCTTGGTTATGGAAATGGTAAAGAATAACTTTCATTTCCTCTTAAAACACACTTTCTGATAATTTAATCTACGCAAATTTTTTACAAGAATGGTTCCTCCTTAAAGTAGTGTTTCATGCTAGAAAATAAATTTTTTTCTTTTGTTATTAATAAGATAGATTAAGGGAAAGAATGTTACTTGCTAGATAATTTGCAAAATCAGCATACTAGAAAAGTAATATAATCCAAACAAAATAAAGATACTCATATGAAAATTCTTCTTTAATTGAATTCTCAACTAGTTTCTCTAAGTTGAGGCCTTTAAGTCTCGACAAGTGGTCAAATAGTAAATTTTTAGTCTTCTTTTTTGTCTCTTATCTTTAAGTCAAACTCTTGTAGCAATAGAATCAGTCTAATCAATCAAGAATTAGCATCTCACTTAATAAGTAAATACTTGAGATAAAAATGGCTAGTATAAACATTAACTTTAATCAAAATCAAATAAACTCAAAATTTATCACAAGCAAATACCACTGCTAACAGTTCCTTTTTAGTTGTCATATAGTTTTTTTTAGCCTTTATCAAGGTGTGATTGGTATAGTATACGGTTTGGATTTTCTTATCATTTCTTTACGTTAAAATAACACCTATTACTTTATTACTTACATCACACATATGCTCAAATGGTAATTCCAAATATGGTGCCATTATGATAAGTATATTTAATAGCTTCTCCTTTAATGTGTTGAAAACTTGTAAACATTCATTAAAAAATTTGGATAAAGCATCTTTAACTAAAAGATTGAATATTGTATGAATTGCCTATAAAACCCAACATGGTTTAAGAAGTTCCTCATTAATTTCATTAAACTTAGTGAAGGTAATTATTTAATTACTTTTACCATGGTTAATTCAAAATAATGTTAGCTTCATCACGTCTTTGTAATAATAAATTCAAATTGTGTAAACAATTATCAAAAAAGGAACCAAAAACTAAAAAATCATTTATAAAAATTTCAATAAACTCGTCAATTATATCAAAAAGATATTGTCACTATATATCTTTTGAAAATAACAAGTGCATTACACAAACCAAAAAGAATTCTTTTATATGCGAAAGTGTCATAAGGGCAAAAGGTGGTTTCCTCTTAAACCTTTAGTGCAATAGGAATATGATTATAACTTGAATACCCATACAAAATGCAATAGAATTCATACCTAATAAATCTTATTAGTTGATTAATGAAAGGCAAGAGAAAATGATCTTTCATCATGAAATCATTTTTTTATAATCCATATAAATCTATTAACTAGTCATTATTTTAATAGGATTAGTCCTTCAACTTTTACCACATCTTGCATGCTTAGGTTTAACCTTTTTTATTGTTATAGGTATATAGCCTTCTTCTATGAGAATTTTATGCATATAGATTAAAGGACTACTCCTTTTGATGTTAGCTATTGTACATCTTAAAGCTTTCTTACGTTTCTTTAAAACCCTAAGTTGTTTCTCTTTCATTAAATCTATCAAAGAAGAAGAGATAACCATAGTTTAAAGGGAATAACCTCTTAAAAAAGCATATTCCAAATATAAAGGTAAGGATTTATATTCAAGTATAAGGGACTCCTTAATTGAAGGCTTTAATTAAAAGGCTTAGGATTTAATAAGAATTGCAACTTTCAGATCTTTGGTTCTTAAATATGGTGGATTTACCTCCAACAAATTAGCACTTTTCCTTATGTTCTCATTTTAAGCTATAATGCTCTTTGATTGAACAATGTAAGTTTTAAGCAAGTCTTTTAACTTGTCTTCCTAAAAAAACTTATTAACTTCATGGTTAATAGTATCAATTGTAAATTAAGCATCATTATCAAAAGGATATTTGATAGCTTCAAAAATATTAAAGGTGACTTGTTTAACTTACATTCTAAGGATTAATTTTTTTAATTTCTAATAAGTAAGGTTCCCCCTTATAGTTAAAAAATGTCTCCCTAAAATAAAAGGTACCTTTTTGTCCTTTTCCTTACCCAAGAATAATAAGGTTTATAGGAAAAATAAACTTTTCACCCTTTATAGTACATACTCCACTACTCCTCTTTGGATATTTAATAGATTTATCTACTAATTGCAAATAAACAGTAAAAGACTTTAATTCACTAAACACTCATTTTTGTAAAATAGAAAAAGGTATCAAATAAATACTTGCTCTTAAATTATATTAAGCCTTGTTAAAATAAGAATTACTAATAATGTAAAGAATAAAAAAACTCAATATTTGAATTTTTGTAATAGTTTATTTTGCAAGATTGCAGAACACTCCTCATTCAACTTTATTGTTTCAAATTCTTTCAATTTCCTCTTATTTGTCAAAATTTCTTTCAAAAATTTCACATAATTGGGTATTTATGTAAAAGTATTTACCAAAGGAAGGTTAATTTGCAATTTCTTAAAAACATTAAAAAATTTAGAGAATTGCTAATTTATTTGATCTTTAGTCTTTAACAAAATGAAATGTGAAGGGTATAAGGTTTAACATTTGGGTTATAAAAAAGCCTTTTTAATTGTTTCTTATCACCATCCATCTTTTTCTCCCTCTTTAGCTCAATCATGCTCTTTTTTTCCCTTTGAGTGCTTATAACATTAAGGTGCCTTCTCTCTTAGGTCATGAACTTGCTCTTCTTCCAACTTCTTTAAGTTTCTTTTTATTCCTTGAGGTTATGGCTTTGCTTGTTCTTTAGGATTATTTTCAAAATTGTTAGGTAAAAAACCATTTGCTCTTTCAAAAAGCATATTAAATAATTACCCCATTTATGACTCCAAGTTTTTAATAAAAGATTTTTAGTTTCTAATAAAAACTTTCTAGTTTTGGAATCTAGTTTCAATAATGAATATAAATCTTGTTATTAGCTCCTTTAAGTTAGACTTTTTTTCTTATGGTGGGAATCTTAAAAGTGGTGGCTTTACTAGGTTATTATTACTCCACTAAAAGTTTAAATGATTTTGTCAACTAGGATTATAAGTATTAGAGTCGGGATTACCTACCTACTACTTATTAAAATTACTAATAAAATTAGCAGGCTCATATCACTATAAAAAGGGAATACAAACTTGACACTTGGTAATAACATGTCATCTTCCAAAAATATCATAGTTTGTACTTTAAATATGCATGATTGATGCATTCATGTTATCAATTTTTTTGTTTAGTTTGTTAATTTAAGTAAATAATATAGTAAAAGTGTTTATTTTATAGGCAAATACAACTTTCTTAACTATGACTCTATCTAACTACCATTGTTAACTACTAAAGATTCTCCTTTGATAAATCATATGTCACTCCTAGTGTCTTTCTTAAGATAGTAACACCTGCTATTAAATCAATCATGGAATGATTAATAAGAGATAAACCATTATAAAAAATTTACATGTATAACCAAGTTGGTAAACCATAATATGGGCACATTCTAAGCAAATCCTTGAATCACTCACACACTTTATACAAAGGCTTTAACTACACAAGATTAGTGACATCACTATGTATTTTAGTAATATTAGAAGGTGGGAAAAACTTTACTTAAAAACAATAAGCCATTATGTCCTAATTAGTAATGGATCATATATAGAAAGAATTAAGTCAATTTTTGCTTTCTTGTAAATAAAAGAAAACAATATTGATCTAATAATTTCATAAAAAACACCGTTATATTTAAAAATATTATAAATTCCCAAAAAGTTAGCAATATGAGCATTTGGATCATCACTAACTAAGTACCATACTAGAATGAAGTTTGAATCAACTATTTGATAACTATCTTGATTTCAAAATTATCTACTTGTATGGTTGGTATCCTAATGCTTTGTGTTGTCCTTTTGACTAAGAGTTTTGCATACTCTAGCAATAATAAGTTAGCCTCTTCTCTTTCTTTATCCATCATCTCTATTATTTTGCTTTTGTTTAATGTGTTAACTATTCTTTCAATTCTAGGATCAAATGGCATAAGATCTTAACCATTTGATAATGTCATACACTAATAAGAACTTTACAAAACAAAAATTAAAAAAGAAATTAGACATTTAAATTAAAATCAAGATCAAAGGATTTCAATATTGTTTAGATTTATAATCACTGACAATGGTGTCAAAAATTTAGTGTATGCAAATAACTATGAGCAAGTGCACTAGTCATTTTATTAATATAATAAATAGAGTATTGTTCTATAAGGATTGAAAGCAAATAAGTACCAAAACATTTATTAATCCTAACTTCATTAGGAATACTAATTTCAAAGATTAAATCATTAAATAAGAATAAATAAAATATTAATGAAAAAAATCAATGGCTAAACACAACAAGATTAAATCAAGAGAAAAAATACTAGAGTTTTTGATTCATTACACTAAGGTTACATAAAAATTCTTAACTACTATAAAGAAAAGGATATATTTATAAGACAACAAAATTTCCTTTAATATTCAATTGGTTTAAATATGTCTTATATAAAAATTGAATAAGATTTTAACATAAATTAAAGAGGTGTAAGTTTGTCTTTTAACTTTCTTTGGCCATAAAAATCACTCAAATTGTATGTGTGTGGCAAAAGTTATGCCCAAAATACCCATTAGTGCTTAATTAATAACAAAACAAAATCCTAATTAGCTTTAATTTCTTAATTGGGATAAAATTCCTCTTCAAGAAAATTTCTAAATCAAATCAAGACTCTTTTTA
This sequence comes from Bruguiera parviflora, assembly GCA_019804595.1. NCBI lineage: Eukaryota > Viridiplantae > Streptophyta > Magnoliopsida > Malpighiales > Rhizophoraceae > Bruguiera > Bruguiera parviflora. Next base: position 7,975,373 of record CM034046.1, read on the forward strand.
ATAATTTACTTATTTTCTTTTTACTCCTCCATAAAAAAAATTCTTCCTTTCTATGGCCTAAATCAACCCAAAATATTTTCTCTGCTCTTCTTTTACAAAAGAAAATAAAAATATGTAAAATTTGCATAAAATTGAACTTAAATAACAATAATAACATTAATACAAGACTAAAATTGGATAAAAATATATATCAAATTAAACCACATTAACTAATGGTTGTAAGTTAGATGAACAGAAGTCATAAAAAGATGTTATTGTCCTTGTATATAAACAACAAGATAACAAATCCACCTGAGAAAATCCTTGCCCCATATCTCTCTTCATTTAATTTTCTCCCTCATCTCTCAACTATATCTTTTGGTAGCTTTGATTCTTTCATTGATTCCTTTAAGTTTGTTACTTTTAATTAGTAAATATGATTATTTAGCTATCTATTATTATTTCATGCCATTAAAAGCAGATTTAGGGGTTTTAAAATTTATTTTTAAATTTTTTATCATTTTTTTTTTAATTTTAGTTTGGGATCATATAAATTTGGTTTTCTTAGAATTTTTTCTTTTGATTATTCTTAAGTTAGTCCATGTTTAAGCTTTTTATTAATTTTGTTTCTTCAATGAAAGTAAATTGGAGTTTTATTTAATTATTTTTTTCTAAGTTCAATATTTTATTAGATGTTTGAATGATTCTCTAATTCCATTTAGATTTTTTAAAATCAATTTGGGTTTTTAAAATAATGTCGTATTCCTAATGGTGTTTTGCAATTTTTCTTTTATCAAAGACCACAATGTTTACTTTTGTTGTTCATTATGGAGACAAATATGAGATTTAAGACATTTTAAACAAAGATTATTCAACATCCATTGATCTAATAAGGATTTGCAACCTATTATTGGACTTGGACAATGAGGGTTCACATTGATAAATATTGCTAGCCTAAGGGTCTAGAGTGATGTTGACTTAGTAAGAGTAATAGAGCTTAAAAAAAATGACACACTTCATTTATATCTCAAAGTATATGCAAGAGCCAAAATTTTGTCATTAAAGCTGCTTATTTCCATCTCCTAAAGCTGATCCCATAATTGAGGATAAAGGAAATGTATTACAGTTATATGGTAAATTCAATGATCTTACTTATGTTTATATATAATGGTAATTAAGATGCTTAAATAAAATTGAATTTGGTAGTGCTCTTAGTTGTGATAAGAGTTTACATACTAATATTGCATTTACATATGTTCAGTAAGGGTAATGATAAGGGAGGACACACTACAAATGTATCTAATTGTGTTGCATCTTATTTAAGTAAGGTTAATGATAATATAGGTCTTAATTCTAAAGGGTCATAAAGGTGGTAGTGATTTTGCTCCTAGTAAGAGCCCTAGGGTTAAACATAATGATGCCCATTAATCAATATTAGTAAAAAGCCATTCTTAAAAGAAACTAAGCTTTAAGAATGTAAATAGTCAAAATAATAGTAGCTATAAATCCACTAATATAGCTTTTAGCAATCCTTTTATTCAATATAAGAGTCTTAAAACAAAAAAGAAAGCAAATAGAACAATAATGACTAAAAAAAGTGGAAACCAATCTAGAATTACCACTAGCAATGGAAGGAGAAGTAAAGGACATAGGCCTACACATGTAAAAGAAGAAGATTATGAAGATGATGCATATGATAAGAGTGAGGATATAGATTTCAAAGTTTCTAATGAAAAGTATGAGTACATAGATTCCAATAATCATAAATTGCCTAAGCTATTGATGGAGATAAAATTCGAGATGAAATATTAGATGGTATGATTGGTGGATATGGTAGAAGTAGTAAAGGTAATAGAGAAGCAAATGCTAGTGATATATTAGACTTTCAAAGCAATGAATTAGTAGCTAATGCTAATAATGATGGAAAATTTTCTATTGATGAGGATGGAAAGGAGTCAAAAATTAATCTTAAAATGGTTAATCTAACTTATAAGATGAAAGGCAAAACATATAAGCTATAAGAGAGAGGTAAGGTTTTATTTTAAGAGCTACATATGCTCAAAGATATGTATCACTTTAAGGAAGTATTGAGAGAATATATAGTTTAGGAAGGAGTAAACCTAACTTAAACTAAGAACCAAAAAGTAGCTATTGGAGCTAAGTGTGCTATCAAAAGGTGTCAGTTTTATATGTTGGATTCAAAGCTATTTGGTAAGAATACATTATGGTGAATAAGTTGAGTAGTAGGCACAACTGTGCATGAAGGAAGGGTTTTATTGCCTTAGAGCAGATATAGAGATGAGTATTGTCTTATACTCTAATACTAGTTAAAATATAAGACCTAAAGGTACAAAAATAAGAGACAAAAAAGTAAAAAAGTATGAAAAAAAAAAACAACAAATTAAGACTACAATTTATGTGGTTCAAACCTAAAAAGTTTAATACAATTGAATTGATATTCAATCCTTAAAGGTGTTACTATGTCATATAAAAAAAACTCACAAATTAAAACTCATAAAAAGATCACATATTAACACTTTCTTTTTTTGTAGAACTCACAAACTTTACATAATACAACCTGTAAAACCTTTATAAACGACAACAAAGTAAGTGTCATTATATAACATTGGTCAACAGAATACAAAATATTGTGTGCATTTTTAGAAATTTTGTTATTTAGGCATAAAATATTTTTCCAAGAATACTATACCCAAAACAAAAAGAGAAAAATTACATTTGACCAATTTAAGACATATGATAAACCCTAAAGGAGTCCTAAACCTTTGAAAACTTTTATAAATAATTCCTAAATTATTTTAAGTTTTTAAACTAGTCAAAGACCTTTACTTTTTATTTTATATGACTCTCTTTTATATGGGAATTGATTAAATAATTAGATACATTGTTTTACTTAACAAATACCATCCAAAATTTTTTCTACAAATATAGAAATATTCTCCCTTATAAATTTTGTCAAATTTCTTTTCTTTCTCTCACATATAAAAGAAAAAAAAATATGAATTATTTTCCCATGAATTTGGAAAAAATGAAAAAAAAGTTTAAGATTTTTGTCTTTTATGTGTGGAAAAAAAGACAAGAATTTAGTTAAATATGTATTTAAATATATTTTTTAGGCATAGTTTGGATTTTTTTTATATAGTCTCTATTAATTCAAATTATGTATCTAATAGTTTTATGAATTTTTGTCTATAAAAGAATTTTGTATGCGATGAAAATTAAAAGTTTATAATTGGCTTCAAAATTAAAAACGATTTAGTACTTAATTGAAAAAATCACTAAAAATATAGGACTTCTTGAATAATGATCTCTTCAAGACCCATTCTTAACGATCTCCACCTTAGCTTACATTGTGTAAGGGAGCAACAAAACAAGATTTTCTCCAAATGTGCCCTGATATCACTTGTTAGGCTGTGAGACCCATACATACAAAAATATATGACAACGAAAAAGAAAAACATAAATTAAAAAAAAAAAAAACAAATTGAGACACAAATTTACTTGGTTCAGCTTTTATCCTACTTCCACTAATGAAGACAACTTGAAAATATTATTATCAAGCAAACAAGAAATATTATCGGGTCACACAACCCAAAAAGTTCGTTACACCTGAATTGGCATTTACCCCTTATAGGTATTATCACGTCAACATAAAAGGCTCGTTAATTGACATACACTTTTCTTTCGCATAACTCATTAACCTCACACCGCATACCCTTTAAAAGCCGCATAAAGGGTTACGAGTCTTACCTTACATTCACCGAAAGATAGAGACTAGGTGTCATTATATAATATTAATCAATAAAATCTAGAATATTGTGTGCCCTTTTAAGACTTTTTCTTATTTGGACATATTCATATTCCGCCAAAATTTTCTGCACCTAAAATAGGAAAAATATTTTGACCAATTCAAAATGCAATCCCAACAATCTCCACCTTGGCTTAAATTGCATAAGGTTGCAACAAAATAGAATCCCCTCCAAATATATTATCCAAAGCCTTCGAGCATTCTTAATTATTCTTTAATCCAATGAAGTTCAAGGGATGCTTGAATCCTACCATTAAAATATAACCATAATCCATTATTAAAGAAGACAAAATGAAAAAGGCTCCACCTGCACTAATAGCACTTTTAGTGACTTTCAAAACTCTACCTTGAAATATTAACCCATATTTGACAATAGCAAGAGTTTCCAAAGAGGTGAGAGACAAGGAATATAAAATCCTTAAGAACTTATTTTCGTCTTTGATTTCAAAATCCATAAATTCGCTATTCATAATAACAGAATTAAAATCGTCGTCATGAGACTTGATCGGTATGCTTTATGCTTTACAGAACATATTACGCTTCGAGAGTACAGTTTATTATTTTAAAGAATTTTGCTGTGTTGACCCGCAAGGCATCTCAGGGGTTGCTGGTCTTCTTTGGAATTCACAGATAAAGTTCAAATGGAAATTCTTTATTGGTCGCCACAAGTAATTCATCCTTTTGTTTTTGAGAACTGGCAGCCAGCGTGGATCCTTTCTTACATTTTTGCCCATCCAAACGGTCTAGCTCGTGATAGCCTGTGGAAGAGTTTCAAGATTGTGTCGGAGGCACTCTCACTCCTGTGGGTCCTCATCGGTGATTTCAACGATATTTCTGATCCATCCGAGAACTGTGGAGGTTCCCTTAAATCTGCCCAGCGCTGTCGCATATTTCAAGAGCATATTATTGACTTCAGCGGGCTGATTGATCTCGGTTTTACGGGTCCTTAGTTTACTCGGTGGAAGAGCAACAACATGCCTCGTATTATCCAGGGGAGAATCGACGGAGCTTTAGCCTCTGAATCGTGGCAGCTTAAATTCCCCGAGGCCGAAGTCCGATATCTCACCAAAATTAATTCAGACCGCTGTCCTCTCTTGTTACAACTCCATGCTCATTTGTCGTCCGTTTAGACTCGAAGGCGTATGGTTACTCCATCTTCGATTTTGAGAATCTCGTCAAAACTAGGTGGTTTTCGGGTCATAATTCGGTGTTGGAGGCCATTGCTACTATGATCGTTACGACTCTATAATGGAATTCTCATGTCTTCGGGAATCCGTTCTGAAAGAAGCGCAAGCTGTTGGGCCGCATTGCCGGCTTCTTTATGGCACCGTATGACCAAGGAATATTAAGGTAGACTTGTCTAAACGGTACAATCAATTTCGGAACAAAAAGAAATATTCTAGTTTAAAAATTCTCGACGAAATAAATGATTGCCGGGGGGCCGTAAAAGTAATTTTTCCCGTTCCTTGGCTGTGTAGAAAATGGAAAAATCAGATCAGAGCACCGAAAGATGATTCAAGTCGATGGATTAAGGATCGTGATCATGTTAAGAGAATGGCCACCAATTATACAGCTCTCTTTTTGCTGGCATCCAAACATGTTGTGCAGAAGTTGTTGATGTGTTATGGCCTCCACTAGATGCCTCTTTGACTGTAAATCTAGGAGATCCTCCCATGGAAGGTGAAGTACTCCATGTCCTTAAATCCATAGGTGTTTACAAGGCACTTGGGCCCGATGGTTTTAAGTCATCTTCTTTCGGAAGTATTGACATATTGAGGGTAGTTCGCTTACTTAGCTGGTAAGAAACTATTTCTTTACAGGTCAAATACCGGAAGGTATAAATGAAACTCTCCTCATGCTTATTCCGAAAGTAAATCAATCTGATAGGTTGAGCCAATTCAAACCAATGTTCCTCCGTAACATGGCTTATAAGGTGGTCGCGAAGGTTGTTATAGCACGACTCTGACCTCCCATGTTTCATCTCATTAACCCCTTACAATCCAATTTTATTCCCTGCCACTCCCCGCATGACAACACTCCGGTTGCTCAGGAAGCTATGAATTTCTTGCGAAGGAGTAAAAAAAAAAAAACAAAGAAAGAGCAAGCTGGGATACATGGCTCTGAAAATTGACTTCTGAGAAGGCCTATAACAGAGTTAATTGGGACCTTTTGAGGTCTACTCATGATTCTTTTCCATTCCCGTCCTGTTTTGTTTGGCATATTATATAAGTTGTGTCATTAATGCTAAGATGTCTATTCTTTGGAATGGAGAGCCGACTAAGAAATTCAAAACCTAGTGCAATTTGAGGGATGCAGATCATATGTCACCTTTATCTTTTTATGATCAATGCTGAACGACTCTCGCATCTGGCGGGCGGTGGGGTCGAAAATAATGGGCGGAAGGCCTTGAAATTATCTTGAAATGGTCCGCAAATCTCTCATCTTTTCTTGTGCTTATTGTGTCGATAGCACGCTGAATAATTTGTATTCCTTGTCTAGGCATATTAAAAGGAACTTACGAATTCTTTCTCGATGAAGAGGGTGCCGGCGCGTATAGTTGGACGTGGATAGGAAGTCCCCCAGTTCCACATCATATGCGTACGTTTGTCTGCAGATAACGGCTTCACACGTAATCTCGCGGAGAATGGATTGTGTGAATGAACGATGCGAGTTGTATTGGGAATCTCTTTGACCAAACATGTGTTGTGTTGAGGTAACTTTTATATTTTTAAATATTATATATCTAATTTTATAAATTTTTTCAATATTTCAATTTATTTTATTAATTATTTATATATATATATATAACTTATTAAAATTTTAATATATTACAATAAATATGAATTATAATTTAAAAAATTAGATAAATTAAATTACTTAAATTTATTATTAATTTTTTAATTAATTAATTAATATTTATACATTAAGATTAATATCTAATCATGTACCATAACCATTTAAATATTATGATTGTTAAAGTGGTTTGACAAATTTTTTCAATACATAGTTTCTCAGTATTATTTAATTCTTTCATCATATTAATATTTTAATTAAATATAAAATAAAAAATTAGTATTTAATCTATATTATTTAATTTTATTATTTTTTAAACATCCATATAATTATTAATTTCATAAATGAGATTATAGCTCTATATGAATTTTCATTTCATTTTACACAAAGATTTCTTAAATCAATAATCATTGAGAATAAATGAAAAATTCATTTAGATCACTTTATATTAATGAATTTTATATCAATCACTCAGTTATTTTTATATAATTCCAACTTCACACTTATAAGTGATCTTTGTTTAAAATAACTTAAAAGTGAAATTAAAATATACAAATTTTTATATGAAATATCTTAATGATGTTAAATTTAAGGATTATTTACATAAATGTCACATGAAAAAATGTTTAGATATACAAATAATGTCTTATTTCAGAATTCTCATAATGAATTAATTCAATAAATTTGTTCAACTAACAAGTACCTAAATGTTAATTCAAATATATCTATACTTTAATTTATGAAATTGATTGTTTTCTTTAAAAGACAAAAACATAATATATGTTAGTCTCACAACTTCAATAATATTCAATTTTAATGATGTATCAATTAAAAGTATTTAAAAATAATATTTTAATATATTAAATATTTAATAATTATAATTTCATTATAATTACTTTTACAAAATATATTTATTTTATAAATTTGATCTTTAAAGCTTATTAATGATTATATCATTATATAAATAATATTAAAAATAAATAATATCTTTAATTAATATATATTATATATATATAATATCAAATATAAATTTATAATAATAACTAATACATTGATTACTAAAATATATACTAATAAATATAACAACACTTTAATAATTATACTAAAATAGTTATTACCAATGCATACCAAGCCTTAGTCCACTTGCCTAAGGACATGACAGATTCTCACTAATAGTTAAGAGACATAATTAGTGTAATAGTATTGCTTATATACTCTATATCAACTAGTGTTAGATTTGCCTTAAATCCTATAAATTTGGAGAGTCATCACATGCCCAAAGTAATCTTTAATCTAAAAAACCTTCTCTCTGTCTGTCTTTCTCTCTCTTCAACTTTTTCTCTCTTCTTTTAACTATTATCTGAATTAGGCATCAAAGTACTAATAATAAGTTTTAATCCAAAAACTCTATAGCTTTCACTTTTTTATAGGTATTTATTCCTAACTAAATCATTGCTTCTCAAGCACTATGCTTCTCAAAGACATTACTAGAGACGTCGTGGAGAGTGAGTGGTCAAGCGGAGACAATTCTTTTGCTATTTTTCTTTTGCTTTAGTTTTGTTTTTCATATTTGTGAAGGCTAAAAATGTAAAGGTTTGCCACCCTTAGACATGAATGAGGGAGGAATAAAACTTAACCATCCGATCAGGGAAGCCCTCACCCTAAGTACTTGGTAGAACTAAGCTTTTAGGTTCTTAAAACACACTAACATGAATGATAAATAATGATTTGTTTTAAGGCAATGGTTCTTCCTAGTATAGACCTAATTTAGTTTTGCACTATTTTAATAGTTGCACTACTTTAATAGCTTTCTTGCTTATTTTTTGGAAGCATTCACTTTTGCATTACTTGTTGCCTCATTATAATCTATACACTTAATTTGTTTCAAATTTGAATATGAATTCTCTAACTATTAAAAAAGGTTATGTTAAATAAAGTTGCTAATTTTTTGAGCAATTAACTCTTATTTTTATAATTTCATTGATGTTTATATTAAATATAACGTGTTTTAATTATAATAATAATTATTATTATTATTATTTTGTCTTGTTTTGAATCTAAGCTTGAGCACTAAATATATTTTAAAGCACAAATGCGAGGGCGGTATCTTCTTTACTAAATTTTAGACGAGACGACGTCGTCGGCAGGAGGACGAGGGCCTCGGGCTCAACACAAGAATGACAACCGTGCTTGCATGTTTTAACCCGGCTTTTCGGGACACTTGCAGTTGCGGATTATGTCCTGAGAACGAACAAGTGAAAGCGTGCCCCTTCAAGTTCAAGGTTCAAACCGAAAGAGTTCTCAGCAATTTAGCCAAAAGACCAATCGGTGAAATGGCCCTCATGCCATTCTCGGCAGCCCTCGTGCCCTCCACTCGTATGATACCTTCCCTCTCTTCTCTCTCTCTCTCTCTCTCTCTCTCTCTCTCTCTCTCTCATGCTGTCTCTGTATCTTTATGTACGAATTGTTACATGCGTATCTGCAGCGCATCTTGATCGAAACTGTTAAAATTATTTATTTAGGGATTTCAAGTGGCCCTCGCTCTAGGCGGTGGGGGAATTTAAATCAGTTCCGGCCCCCTCCAAGACTTGGGATTGGGATCCGTTCGCCGTTGTTTGCAAACTGGTCGTCGGCCAGGAGAGGAAGAGGGTGCCGCTTCATTGCTTCGGGTGGCCCAGTTGGGAGGACTGATGGCGCTGCAGACACATCCCAATCGCAAACGCCACCGCAACGCATCTATACGTGGCCTCATAAGAAGGTCCTGCTTCCACACCCATTTACTTAGTTTTCCCTTGTCTTTCTTTTTTTTTTTTTTTTTTGTTTGGAATTGTGTTTCGCTGGAGCATGGACAGAGTTAAGAGTAGTAATGCTATTTAGAGTTTCCCAAAACTTGCTCAATTCCATTAAAGTGATAAAGTTTTGTGGTATTTTTATCAAACTAACAATGGGATAGGATTGTTATCAAGTTTTGGGAAACTTGGGCTAAATAGCACTACCCTAAAGTCAGACTTAAGTTTTCCTCAAGACTTCCCTTCAAAATTGACTGAGAATTATAGCTAAATTGGCATTTCATGTTTCAAAATGTTGGAATTGGATCAACATGGTGACAGGAGCTACATATTTATTTCATGTTGCATCAGTGTTAGATTCCATGTAGTAGATATTCAGTTTTGAAGTTCTGTTTTGTGGATAACAGATGTATTTGGTCACAGAAACCAAGAATATGCATCTTAGGTGGTGGATTTGGAGGCTTGTACACTGCTTTGAGACTGGAATCACTGGTATGGGTTGATGAAAAGAAACCTCAGGTGATGATTCATTAAATTAAAATACAGTATGGATTGCTTGCTAATGCTACTTTATTCTTTTTTTTTCTTTTTTTCTTTTTATAAGAGCAAAGGTTCAATGCTGAGCACAAATATGCAAGCCAAGTGCAAATAAAGGACATAATTTACATTATGTGGAAAAAGAAATGCAATCTACTATATCCTCAGTTCTGTCAAAGCAATGCTGACTAGTGCAATATATGAAAAATTCTGGCACAATTATTTGTGAAAGGCTGAAAGCTAGGGTGGCCTGAAAAATTCAAGAAATGAGGGATTGGTTGGAGAATTTTTTTGTTTACATTTTACAACATCTACCCCTCTAAGTCCATAATCCATAATGTTTGAACTGGTTGTTACCCAAAACAAACATGTCCTTGAGAAGCTCATTCCCAACACCTTGCCATAGGAACCATTGTGTTGCAACAAGTTCATCCTTCGGGTTTCATTTTCACGAAAAAAATTTATTTTAGTAAAAGCGCATGTTGATGGACATGCATCCAATTGAAATAGAATTGTTGGTAGGGAGGCTTCACAAGCATCCACATGATGGATGCTCTTATTATTCTTGAATCAATGGACAAAAGTTTTCTCTTGTTTGAATGTCATTAACTTCAAAATTCTTTGCCAAGTCAAATGATGACAGGTTCAATGCATTGCTTTCACCAGGATGCACTTCTCTTGGGCAATGAACTTTTAACTTATATATTTATACTTTGCTAATGTAAGATTCAATCGTTTCTCATACAAAGATATTATCTAGGAGATGGTTTCATATACCCGTCAATAAAGGGAAAACTGATGAAACTGAGAAACTGAGCAAGATTTGCAATTTCTGATTTAGTATGCTTGTACTTCAATGGGCCTTTTTCTTTTTTTCTTTTTTTTTTTTATTTTTTTCCTTTTTATTCTATATTTGCACCGTTTAACACACTGAAGTATCAAATTTCTATCCATAATTTTTTTTAACCAGGTGCTGCTTGTTGACCAGTCTGAACATTTTGTTTTCAAGCCTATGCTTTATGAAATCCTATCTGGAGGTATGTTGGTTTTCTGGATGCAGAGAGATGTTATTGTTGTCTTTACTTCTTTGATAAGTCAAAGATGCTACTATTGTGCTTCTAATTCTAACCTTGCCTGATTATTCATAAAAAGGTAGTGATTTTGGAGTCAAATCTCTTGCAGAAGTGGATGCATGGGAGATTGCTCCCCGTTTCAGAGATCTGCTTGCAAACACAGGTGTGCAGTTTTTCCAAGATAGAGCAAAAGTGTTGCATCCCTTTGATCCTATGGGCATGAATGGGTCAAAGGCATCTTGTTGTGGAGGAACAGTGCTCCTTGAAAGTGGCCTACTCATTGAGTATGACTGGTATTATGCTTTATTTCCCAAGTAACCTTTTTCTTTCCAGGGAAAGGGGCGGGTGGGAGGGACCAGAATAAAATTCTCTTAATTTCCCTATGGTCCTTTTAATGTAAATTTTCTAGATGAATGGTTGTATCTTTTTCTTCCTTTTGAACTTTTTTCTTTGGACATAAATTTTTACAAAACCAAAAGATTGAGCATGTAATGCTCTTTTTCTGCTCAGTAGGAAATGTCTAAGAATGCTTTAATGCTTCATTGACAAAATTTGGTTACCTGATTTAACATCCAGAATTGTCTTCTTTTCATATTTTTTTCTTTGTTTGGGGGGTGGGGGGAGTAGGCCTTGTTGTTGTGTTACTAATAGAGTTTTATTTGATATTTCCTGGCCAATTTTGCTTTCTATTGTCCTGGGCAGCCAGGTTGGTACTTGCTTTGGGTGCTGCAGCCAAACTTGATGTTGTACCTGGGGCAGTGGAGTATGCATTTCCATTCTCCACTCTGGAGGATGCAGTTGTAAGACTTTGGTTGATTTTTTTTTTTTTTAAATTCTATCCATCTTATGGTAGAGCAGACAGATGATAGTTATAAATTACAACATCTATTTATGGCTGTTGTGTGTTGACTTCCTATGGTGCAGAAGGTCAACAATAAGTTAAGAGCACTGGAGAGAAGGAACTTTGGTAAGGAATCTCAGATTCGCGTGGCTGTTGTTGGATGTGGTTATTCAGGAGTGGAGTTAGCTGCCACAGTATCAGAAAGACTACAGCATAGAGGAATTGTGCATGCCATTAATGTGGAAAAAACCATTTGCCCAACTGCACCACCTGGCAATAGAGAGGCTGCACTTAAAGTAAGATATTCAACTATTTGAAATGGAAGCACATTCGTTGGGACACAAAGTGTTCCATATAGTGAATGAGACATTTTTGTTATGTTTGGAGCTTACTGTTTTTCTCAACCTTACATATAGATCTCTCATCACTTTGAGATGCTGTTGCACTTGAATTAATTATATAATATGGTAGCTGAATTTGTATGGGTTTTCCAATTATTTGTTTTAGTTCATTTAGGATTCTTATTGACTATGATTTTGAGATGATGAGGCTTACCAAAATAAATGGATGAAGATAACTACAGAGAGAGGTTTTTTTTTTTTTTCGTCATTTGGCATATTCATTGCTGGATTTTATTGATGTTGTCTTGGCTTTTTCCTTGTTTCATGATTAAACGTTTACCTGTGCAACCCTGTTAAGATGAAGCTGTACCATTATTGGAACTAGGTCCTCTCATCCAGGAAGGTTCAACTCATGTTGGGCTATTTTGTTCGGCGTATACAGAAAGTCAATGACTCGCAAGCTACAGCTATGCTAACAGAGACTGGGGCATTCCAGGACATTGCAGCTAAACCTTGTCCTGAGAAATATATTTTGGAACTTCAACCTGCTGAAAGGGGATTACAAACTGAAATCCTTGAAGCAGATCTAGTATTATGGACTGTTGGGTCTAAACCTCTCCTTCCTGCTTTGGAACCCTGTGATACTTTCCATGGTCTCCCTCTAAATTCCCGAGGACAAGCAGAGACTGATGAAACACTACGTGTTAAGGGCCATCCACGCATATTTGCACTTGGTGATGCTTCTACTCTTAGGGACCCTAATGGAAGGATCCTTCCAGCGACAGCTCAGGTGCAATTTTGCTTCTATTGCTTTTCCAGGTTTTTTTTTTTTTTCCCAATTATTTGATCTTTCTAGGTCCACTGTTTTAATTACTATTTGCTGACTTGCTCCATGTGTTCTCAGGTTGCTTTTCAGCAAGCAGATTTTACTGGTTGGAATTTATGGGCAGCAATCAATGATCGGCCTCTGTTGCCCTTTAGGTTGGAAAAACAATTATTTTTTTTTTGGGTCCTCAAAACATACAATTAACTCTATTTCCATTAATTGGGAGATAGGTGGGACAGGCATGCTGTAGTTTTTAAAAACCGAAATTATAATGGAATGTAAGTTCTTTATTGTTCTCATGTTGCCATTTCTGGTCTATTGTTTAGCACCTTGACACTTGCCCTCTTGCAGTTATGCTGTTACCAATGTCATTCTGTTTTCCTTGGATATCACTTTTTTCGCCTCCCCCTCCTCTCCCTCACACTTGTTTTGAAGGCTCTTCCTTGTTACTGCTGAACTTATTGTGGCAATGAAGGAAATTCTGTTCTTTTCTGTTGGCATTCCATATTGATATTTTCTGCAGACCTATGATTTTCAATTGAAATCCTAGGATGTTTCAATTATCTTTTTAAAAGGGCATTAGTTGTGTAAGACTGTTCCATCAGATTGCTGTGCTTATGCCTTTTGTAGCAGTTTTCGAGACCTTTATAGATGTTTCCTAACAACATTTCTTTTAGCCAAGGTAACTGCTTACTAATGCAGACAATTGTTTTGACCTTTTCCTGATGTCATATTATGAAGTGTATCACGGTATAGCTTGCCCTGAGTTATCTTTAATAGATGAATCAATTGTATTAACAAATGCCATTTGATTGTCAGGTATCAGGATCTGGGTGAAATGATGACACTGGGGAGAAGTGAGGCTGCTCTTTCACCGAGCTTCATTGAGGGGCTAACATTAGAAGGGCCTGTTGGTCATGCTGGTATCTTCTTGTTCCAGACCTTCTGATTGTCTTGTTTCTCTTTGCTTTTTGATCTGAATATCCTTGCATTTCCACTCATTTCAGTTAGGAAACTGGTTTACTTGATTAGACTTCCTACTGATGAGCACCGTCTAAAAGTGGGCATCAGCTGGCTTACAAAATCTGTTATAGATTCGGTTGCATCAATCCAAGGCAATCTTATTAAGATTCTTTCGTGAAGCAAGGTGAGAGTAGCCATCCTGTTTTATGAATGTGTTCAGAACTATCTTTGATGTTTCGCGAGAAATGATTCGCTTCTGCAGTGGGAATTAATTTGACATGTTTCATTAGCTAAATCTTTCACATCTTGATATGTTTACAATATCAATGGTTTTGAATAGATACTGGATGGTGAAATACCTGGCTGACCCGAACCGGCTATGAAAACTAAGGCCTAGGTTGTTGTGATTGTCTTTTTCCGTTTGTTGGCCAGCTAATCTCACTTTATGTTTTTTTTTTTTTTGGCAAAATATGAAAATACTATTCAAGAAAAGATAGATGAGGAAAATAATAAAATCTAAGTTTTTTTTTTGTTTTCAAGTACATCAGCGTTCTCTACGATTCCTCTCTTTTTTCTACATTCTGTCACTCTGCTCGCCTTTGTCTCTGCACTTTCTCCATAATTTCTTTCGCCTAGCTCAACGTTTTTTCTGTACAGTTTCTGTCCATGTTGTCTCTGCATCGCTCCCATCTCCCTATCTACTTTCTCTTTACGGTCATCCCAACAAATATCAAGGAATATG
>CM034046.1:7990092-8130520 GCA_019804595.1 Bruguiera parviflora
TTAGAATCAATTAGCCAAAATGAAGTACGCAGGGTAATCATTAAAGTAAAGGAAGCATTAGAGCCAATAGGTTCAAAGATAAAACATTTTTGACACGAAACCCTTAGCTAACAATAGTGTTAATCTCTACCTTTAAAAACAGCGAGCACAACTAAAGACTTAGCAAGAAAGGATTTTGTGGTGGAGATCTCTTCTGGGGAAGTATACATTACTCTCTTTTGTTATTTAAACTTCCTACAAGCACTAATATGGTGATCCTAAATTTAATAGTAAGCATAATTAATGTGTTGATCAGAACTAAATAATGGTATCTGATGTTGTGAAGGAGACAACTAGAGACAATCAAAACAAAAGGTGGGTATATGAAAACCTTGATAATCAGTCAGAGTGGTTGAACCAAAACTAATGCCACTTGCACAATTAACACAAACATGACAGATAACAGAAGAAACAACAAATGATATGTGGAGGTGCATAAAAAAGGGTGTATAAAAGGTGGAATTGCAGTCGAGAAGTTTCCTTTAATGAAAAGCCAACAAAAAGTAGGCTTAAATAGAGAAGAAAGAAAGAAAGAAAGAAGAAAAGAGTATAGGTTAGAGCTCTGATACCATGAGGAAAGTAATAGAGAAAAGAGAATACCGTAAAAGATAAAACTTTATCATTCGATTGTACAGTGACACTTATAGCAAAACCTTATTTATGGGGTTGGACACAACTAAATAAATAAATAATCTATAAGAATTGCATAATCATCTAATAATGGAGGGAATCATAATTTTATCCTAATATTAGGAGATTAATGTAATTAAAAGAGAGTATTAGAATGATGATATGTATAAAAAAGAATCATTATAAGATATTTTTAAATTACAATAATATCTTCTAATGCAAATAGTTTAGGGCAGCCACATCTTTGGTTGCAAGGTAGTAAAAGAAAAGTTATTCACTAAAGATTAATTTACTCCTGCTATCACCCAAACCATTCATATTACCAAATCAGCCATTTGATCATATAAATATACTAAACTCATTTAAAAAAAAAAAAAAAGATAAAAACAAGTACTACGATAACTGGGGGATCAGCTAAAATAGAAATCGAGCACCACATGTCCAATTTTCCCGGAGAAGACACCTTGTCTAAGGATGTGTTCGGATTTAATGTCGGTGCGAAAGAAAGTTTTGTGAAAAGAAAATTGTGAAAAAGAAAATTGTGAAAAAGAAAAGAAAAGAAAATAATTTTCTCATTAGTTGTTAGACAAATTAAAAATGAGTGAAAAGGAAAATGAATAGAAAGAAAATTTCTTTCTTTGGATGTAATGAATAAATAAAGAGATTGTGCATTGATATTTTTTAAATGACAATTATATATTTTATGTAAAAATTAATTTTTTATTTTATGATTTTTTTTTTTTTTTTTTTTTTTTTGTGTTTTTCATTTCTTTAATGTTTTGGTTTTCGGCAACTAGTAGAAAAGACGACATTAGATAGACGCCAACACTAACATTAACATTAATATATACATTCTTTTAAGGAAAAGAATGTAATTATATTAGCATCGTGATATATATATATATATATATATATATCATAAAACAAAACAAAACAAAACAAAACATCAAATCCTATAATTTGTTACAAATTAGTCAATATGATGTTACCGACACAACACAAACAGTTTGATTTTAGTTGCAACAGATCCAAAGCCATCATTCAATGTCATCATACTGATTAAAATCACGAAAGGAAGATAAATACATAAATGACACCACCATTGTGTTATCAAGTATATTTTATACTTCTTAAAATAGTGGAATAATTATTCAGTATGCATAAAAGAAACTAAAGAAAGTAAAACGAAGGGATGAGGTTAAGGAGTAATAAGGTAAGTAAATAAAATCATCAGATGTGCTTTTTATTGTACACTTTCTTTCAATTTTGAAACAATGTCCTTTTAAGTGAATGGACAAGTTTTAACTGCTGGACTAATTATTTTGATAGTTAATTATTCTAATTAGTGGTTAATAAATCGTTTTAGTTATATAATTGAAAATTAAAACTAGAGTTTTGTTGTTGTGTATAAGGCGACACCTTAAAGGAATTTTAAAATAACCAAAGTCGTGTTCCTTGATTTCAAAGACAAGTCTTTTTAAGGAAATAAGGGCAAGTAATCGCTCGGCCAATTTGGTTGAGTGATTATGGATTACAAATAGTCATATACATGGCTTTTGAACAAAGAGATTAAAAGAAACCAACCGTATTGGACGCCCTGTTAGCCCGTTTGTACCAATTGGTGTTTTGAACAAAAGAATTACGTTGCCTTTTGATTTAAGGTGGGCCCACGTGCACGCCACCTTCGTTTCACCTTTTTACATTAGAGATGCCATTGATAACATTTTCGTGAACTATTGTTAAGTAGCCTTCGAGGGCAATTGGGATGAGGCCAAAGGGAGCATTATGGAAAATGAGAACAATAAAAGTTGTTATTTATAATGGCAACAAATACAATTCATAGTTAATATTCTCATACTATAAAGCTTGTTTGTCAAAAGCGTTTTCACATCCCCTTTCACACGAAAATTGTCCGTGCATTGCCCGAAATTGGTAAGGTCTCTTACATCCTGTGTGTGTTCTTGTTTCTCAGTAGATTGCCTAAACATTTTCCAAGACTTTGTACTTCAAAGTGGTTTTAAATCAAAATTACATCTGGTTACCCTTAGGTTATTTCAGCTAGCAAGCATGTTTTGATATGCCCAACCTATGACATATTTTGACTACAACATCTCACTTAGGCATCAAGCTATCAAGTCAAGGCTTTGTCCTATGAAACATTTTACTTCCTGTCTCATAGGTACCTATTATCTTTATGTGCCTTTATCGTGTCACGTCGAGACAATTTGCCACTCTAATAAGGTATCCATTGATAGACTAAGTTAACGTGAATGAAAATAAAATTTGTAAACAAGATCACTGAGAAGTTAAATTAACTTACAATAGGCTAATTATAATGCATCCCTTTGCTACTTTTTATAGGGGATTAGTAGAAGATTCTAGATCACATCTTTAATCTCTAGCCACATATCCTTTCTTGATCTACAAGTAAGTATATTTTTCTTGTCACATCAAACTAAACTTTTTTTATAAGTAAATTTCAAGCTTAGATCCAATGTACTTCTAAAAGCTTCAAATTTGCTTTTAAGTAGATTTTAGATCCATGTATTGCAATTGTCAATCCATTTGATTTAATTTAGACATCAACCTATTGGGATTGTCTAATGGCTAGTTTACATATCTATCTGCTACATTTGCATGCCTATTTGATTTGATTTAGAGATCTGTTTGCTATGGCAGATTTCAGATTCCTTGGATCTGGACTTCAAAGCCTAAGATCACACTTCATCAATTTGCAAGGAATACATAAAAACTCCATCATGCTTGAAATAATTACTTGTCTATTAGGCTACTTAAATGAATTAAACTTCAATCAGGATCACAGAAAAAAAATCCAATCTCATCAATATGTTACGACTTACAATAAGTGAAGAAACTAAAGCAAATGGAAAGCAATTATGGGAAACTTTTCAATGATCTCTCTCACTCTCTCACAATACATAATACATAATCCTTAAAGACCATCATACCTGACTAGAACAAGTATTTGATAAAAAAAATCACTTTTTGTAAAAAAAAAAAAATGTAACAAAATTATTTGGGAATAATACATCATTATAATATAATGATCATTTGCAAATAAAATAGTAGTCAAATAAATATATTAAAAGAATCAATGCTTAGAAAAGGTTTCATTTCAATTGAAGAGTTATCCAATAATTCCCATCTTTTATTGGTTTAATTTTCAAAATTAAGGGAAATACATATATTTCTTCTAAATAGAAGAATTTTGTAGTTGCAAAGAGAAAATAATGCATCCAATGTCTTTGGCTAGGTAGTTATATAGAATTATAGGTTCGTTACTGTATTGTTATAATAAAACTAGAATAATACATTTTGTTACACAAATCAAGTGAAACTATAGATTTTGGATTGGCATTCATTTAAATGATCACCCTAATATGGTAAATTACCAAATAGCTCTTGAATCTAAAGAATCGGAATGATAAGAATATAGCATGTGAAATATGACACTGAATTATTATAGGTGATCATGTGGGGTCATTGAAAATGAAGACTGTGAAAACATATTATATGGAATGTGGAAAAAAAATACCAACAATTGGGCAATTATGGTAGTGCCAATCGTAGTTGTTTGCATTTTTGTGGTTGTTATTGTTTTTTAATAGTATGGGACCAATCTCTTACTCTCTATTAGTTGACCTTTCTTTTAAAAAAAAAAAAAAATCATTTTTAATTATGTAAGCATCATTCGTTTGAATTTTTGTGAAATAAAACTTGTCTAATGAACTACTGGATGAGCCATCAATGAATCCTAAATTTTTATGGACGTTTTTAATATAGTCTTATTAATATTTGTTTTCTCATTTCAGTCATATAACTTGATATTTTGTTCCATTTAAGTTTATTTTTGAACAAAATTTCGATTTTTCATAGCATATTCCATCTAGTTAAACACCTTTGTTTTACCAAATTGACTAATCTCATCCAAAAATAGACTCATATGGAACAAAATATAAAAGTTTAAGACTCAAAAGAGAAAGTCAAAATTAATAGAACTATATTAAAAAATCAATAAAGGTTTATGACTGATTTTTCGTTCATCTCGATGTAATACTATATGTCAGTCTTCTTCTTCTTGATAGTTCTTGTGGTCTATATCCCCCCTTTTGCAGTAAAAAATATAATTTAACAAATTCAAATTTTGAAAGAAAAAAATTGATAAAACTACATCAAGAAAATTCACAAAGGTTTAAAACTAACTTCTCGACAGATCTTGTGGCCTAGGTGCTCTTTTTGCAGTGAAAAAAATGATTTAACTAATTAAATTTTTGAAAATGCAGTTGCAAGATTTATGGTTTAAACAATCATGATTAATTTTTGAAAACACAAAGAATCATCAAAGATTAATGTAAATATACAATTTGAATCTTATAAATTATTGGGTCGATCACCTTTTACATTGAAATTCTTGCAGGCTTAGAATACATTACAACTTAAATTATAATGTTTTAAACGGTAAAATATCCAATATTGCTCCAAGGTTTAGAATGTTAAACTAGATTTGGGGATTTTACCTAGTTTCTTTTTTCTTATATAACCTTTTGTGAGGAAATTTTAGAAATGAATTACAAAATGAGCAGGAAATATTTAGTTAGAATAAATAGATTTGCTCCAACAAAAGCAAATTTCACAAAAAGAGAAGCTTATATGAGATGACCATTTCTTCCGTTCATACCCTACAACAGAATACTTGAAATAAAACTCAAAGGCCCAATTTTTTTTTTTTTTTATGCTTAACACTAGAAGTGGCAAATAGGTGAGTTAGGTTAGTTTAACTTGGGTTGTTTTGAATTGTTAATTATTTGAATTTTAAATAATTTCGACTTTTCAATTTATTGAATTTAAGGTTTTTTAAGTTTTAAATCATTTCAAATATAAATTATTCAGATTTTAAATTATATTCATTTTGTGTGAAGTTTTAACTTTGTGATTTTTTAATCAATGCAAATCAGATCAAGTTAGATTTAAGGCAAATTAAATCTTGTTATTCACACTAAATTAATTTTTGTCACACCTAGCTACAACCGTTTCCTCTTCACTACTAAGATAATAGAACAAATTTATTCTTTTTTACTAGTGAACAATAAGAAATAATGTTCAATAAGAATGAATTATCATTTTTATGCACGTAAAAAAAATTAAATAGTGAGGAAGGTTTTTTTTTTTTTTTGGAAGTAATTTACTATAATTTACAAAGGATAAGGAAAAAAATACGAGATCTAAACTCAAAATATAAGCAAAAATATCGCATTTGTGAAGTTGAGAATGCAATATACTACTATATATATCGGGGAAAAAAATAAACATTTAAACTCAAATAACAAGTAAAATTGTTGTGTCTTTCAAGTGTCAGAACTTAATGAAACATACTCTACAATAATAATTTTACAAATTTAGTTTAATTATAATGATATTAATTAATAATAGTATAAAAAATTTAAATTTTAACTCACATTTAACATTTAAATTGAATAATTGATATGTGATATATTTAAATAAATACTTTTTAATTAAAACATAAAGATATAATTTTAAAAATAATTATTATTTATAAATAAAAATAAATCAAATAAAAAATAATCTTTTTAATTAGAAAATATCAAAAAAATTTTAATATTTTAAAAAATTAAAAATTTAAGTTGAGTTCAATTTATATTTACTCAAGTTATTATGAATTTTAAACTATTTAAATTCGACTTTCAACTTATCTCATATTTGAGTTATTTAAATTTTAAATTATTTAAATTCTGAGTTATTTTGAATTCAAATTATTTAAATTTTAAATTAATTTAAATACGAATTATTCTAATTTCAATTTATATTTATTTAAATTTTAAATTATTTTAAATTAACATAAAATTAAATTATAAGTTATTAATTTTTTAATAAAAAATATTAAACTGAGTTAAATTTTGTATAAATTAAATAAAATTATTGAAATTAAATTAATTTTTATTAATTATAATTAATATTAAATTATTTTTAAGTTCCAAAAATAAAAATTATTAAATTATTAACTCTCCAAAAATCCTATAATAATGGATTTGAAGTGAATTTTCTTTCTCACTCGATCTAACGATATACCTCTCGGGTCGAAGGATAATTATCATTTTGAAAATAAAAGAGATAAATTTATGACCGAGTCCCCAACTTTATAAATTTTATCAATTTGTATCAACAACTTTTAATTCGTCCAATTAAGATCATCAATTTTTAAGAATGAGTTGGTGTGGGCGTTTTGTTTAATGTCGTTAATAGACGCTCGTTAAAAGTACTGGTGTCATTTGACGCAGCCGAAAAACGAGCCCACTTTTCGCTGACATGGCACTGACCTTTTTTCTTTACTCATCACCTCCTTCACTTTTTTTTTTTTATTAAATTCTCAAGAAGTTAAACAAAGTAAAATAATAATTATAAATTTAAGTAAATATAAGAAAAAAAACAAACTTAAATTATGTATAAAATATTCTATATTATAAATGAAATGTTAATATAATATAAAATATATTATAAGGGATATAAAAATTATTTATATTTACCTAGTCTAACGCCCTTATGTACCTGGATCTTTCCGTTTCCGAAATTCCCATCAAAATCGCTAGCCCAACTAGGCTTCGAACAAACCTTGGCAGACGATTTTTGCTGCAAAAATGGCTGCCAAGGTGTGTGTGCGGGGCGTTTGGAAACGCTCAAAAGCAGATTGTAGAACTCTTTCGCAACAGAAATGGCGTCAAACCTCGTGCTTATCTTATCCGTTACCTCTCTCTGCCCTGCTTTCTTTGCACTTACTTGAAAGAATGACTTTTTTTTCCAGAGACACAAACAACCAATCCTAACGTACCTTTCTGCGCACAGTCTCCACCGCAGTCGTCTTCGACAACCAGGTAATGGGCGATAGTGGCCAAAGACAGCATGTCTGGGGGGTATGCATTTGGATTGAGAGTGTCGCTTTTATGGCCAAATACGATGTGAAACGGGTTTTGTTATTATTCTTATTATTATTATTATTGTGGTCAACGATATGGGTATTATTATTATTATTATTATTATTATTATTATTATTATTATTATTATTATTATTATGGTTATTAGTGGCTCTCGATCTCTTGGCTTTTTCTGGAACTAAACGGCCTAGTTTTTATTATTATTATTATTTTAATTTTCTTATCAACTATTGTACGAATGCGAAAAACTGGAATAGATTTCACTAAGAATAAAAGTTTTAGAATTGACTCATCTTAAGAATTGGTGACTTTGATTAGACGAATTAAAAGTTGTTAACCCAAAATGACAAGATTCATGAAATTGGTGATTCAATACGTAGATTTGAAGCAGAATAAAAACTACTGAAGCACTTTAACAAAAAAAAAAAAAATAAATAAAATTCTGATCTCGAAGATGCATCATGGAGAGACTTTTTTTGGGGGGGGTGGGGGGAGAATTTTTCTTGAAAATTGCTATTTTTCCAAAAAAAAAAAAAAAAAGGGAAAAAGAAAATGATGGGGCTGATTGCTACTTGCATCATTTTAGCGTTTACACCTGGGAGTTTGGACGAACGTGAGAGGCAGGTCCGATGGTTCTTCAAATAGAGCTTCGCGTGCTGCATCGCACATTAGCAATGTGGAAGCATGAACTTTCGTTTTGTTTTTATTTTACTTTATTTCCGCGGCTTTAGACTACGGAGATGTACTGGTTTGTCTAACACGTGATTTCCGCTTCTCACCGCAGCGCCCAAGTCCTACCGGCGATTTGATTGTCTGCCTTCGTCATCTAAACCGAATATAGTGAATGGCTTCAAGCATTCTCCCCGTAACCGGACCGTTATGGATTATTTCAGAGCCTACAACGGAGTCTTTTTAATTACTAGCCCACTTGACCTATTCGCTGCAGTTTATAATGTTACTCGTTGATTAGAGCAAAAGATGGAGATTCATGGTCTAACTCTTTGTTTATTTATTTATTTTTTAAAAAAAATTGGTTAATATTATACATACTCTAATTTCAACTAAATAACGATTTATCTCTTTTATTATATATATATATATATATATATATATATATATATATATTTAAATTTAATAATATTTATCTTTTTTTATTAAGTAATAATTAATAAATATTTAAAATAAATATAAATATATTATTATAAATATCTTAAAAAGACTAATTAAATTTAACTTATTAATAAAAAAAACACTTGTTTTAAGGTAAATTTTGAGTATAACTTATTTGTTATATTTTTTTTTCTAATAACGATATTAACACTTGAAATTTTAGTCAAAAAAAATGTCTTTATATGTGTTCTTTAGTAATTTTTTTTAATTTTTAAAACCTTTTTTTAACATTATAAACTTTACCAAAACAAAAGACTAATTTTGCCTTTTTATATTTTCATTCTATTCTATTATTTTATTTTATTTTGAACTATATTTGAAAACAACACCAAATGCTATATATAAATTTCTTTGTAAAAGAAAAGAAGAAAGAAAAATAGTGTTATTTGTCATCGTTGGTATCTACCTAAACCAAACGTAATTTGTGCAAGAAACTAGAACTTCCACACGAAATTTACATAACCATTTCTGTAATCTGTTTTTGTTACTTAGCTAGTTCATGGGAACTGGAAATTACCTTTGGACAGGTCGCAGAGAAGATTAATCGCTGCCATCCATGAATCTTCCAGTCCTCCTGATGAGAACCCAGGCATGGAAAGAAAGAAAAAACAAAGAAATCGATGATGAGAACGCATGATGATCTTGAGGAAGGTGAATCTAAGTTATAATACCACTCACTTGGGATGAAAGTGCTGAAAAATGTGAGATGATATTAAGGCAAACTCAAATTTTGATATTATATTAACAATCAAATGGAAGTCTAAAAATGTAAGGATAATATCAAGTAATATAAATTTAAATTTTAATATCATAAAATAATAAAAATCAATAGTCAGTTAAATTTTTATTTTTTATTTTTGAAATCAACTAAATAAAAATAACAATTCAATAAGAGAATTTATTTTATTAATATTTAATAACTAAATAGAATTAACTAAATGATACTTAATCACTAAAGAAAACTCAAAATCTTAACTAAATGGAGAAATATTTAGCTACTAAGAAAATAAATTAAATCAAGGTATTAAATATTTTTTAATAAAAAATATTTTTGATGACTTAATATTTTAAAATAGTCTTAATTAAAATTCTTAATTAAATTAAAATATTTTAAAATAAATAAATATAAAATAAAATAAAAATTATAATATAATTTATAAGATAATAAAAAATATTTTTTATATATCTTATTAATTTTGACATAGGATTGAGATATAATATATATATAATAATAATAATAAATTGAATATTTTAAAAAATATTATCAAAATTTGCAAAAATTATTTACTAAAAAACATTTATTTCATTACTATTTTATAACTAAATAAATTTGATTGATCGATAATTGATCACAAAAAAAAAAAACTTAAACCTTATTTATAATAAAAGTTTCTAACTAAATAAAAAAATATTTATTAATGAAGTAAAAAAAACTAAATAAAATTATTAAATATGTACCTAATAAAAATACTTAATAATTAAGTATTCTAAAATAATTTTAATTAAAATTTTAAATTAAATTAAAATACTCTAAAATAAATAAATAAATTACAAAATAATTTATAAAATAATAAAAAATAATTTTTGTGTTGTGTATGTTAGATCTCTTAACTTTAAAAAATTTGTTCATAAGTTAAAAAAAATAAATTAACATTTTTTTATGTTATAAAAACAAATAACCAAATTATACAAAAGTCTTTAATTTTTTTTTGTAAAGTAGTATCGTCTTATTACGAGAATTTAATAGAAGATAAGTCTCATTTTGTCTATTTAATTCTAAAATCAATAAGATTTTTGGACCTTGTAAGTTATAAATTAAGATTTAAGAATATGCTTTTCCAAATAAATAACAATATTGGTCTTTAACTCTTCATCTCAATTTGACAAAATATCAACTTAATTTTTGATTTAACTTATATTAGTTTGAATAAAATTCTAAAATTAATAATTTACTTATCCTTAAACATAATTAAATTTTGAATTTACCTTATTAAAGTTGATATCATTCATTAACCCATCAATTAGTTACATTATAATGAAGATTGCAATTAGTAAACTTCATTTGTTTTTTTTTATCAATATTATTAAATTTAAAATAAATTTTAAATCTCTATGACTATCTCACAAAAGTTTTTATAAGGAAATTTTTGTCAAATTTAAGAATATGACTATGAAAAATTTGACTATATATAAAATTTTCAATGCAAAATTTTTGTAATCATGATCTATAAAAAGCATTATGAATAAAATCTTCCCTTTACAATTTTAGTCATTAAAAATGTTATTTCAAACTCTATAATACCATGTAAACATATAGCAAAAAAAGATTAATTATTGCCTTATAACTTTTTGCTTCAACTTTGATACCTAATGATTAATTTAGAGATTAAAAGAAAAGAAATAAAAGATTAAAAAAAATAAATATTTATCTTTTTAATGAAACCAACTTTAATAAGATTTTGGAAAGAATTAACCTTCAACTAAAATTTTTAATTATATTTTATTTTTTGAGTTAAAGATTTATAAAGTATTACATATTTATATAAAAATATATTCAATAGTTAAAGAAAAATCTATTCATAAAAAATATTAGTTATTAATTATGCTTACTAATAATATTACGTAAATAATTCAAATTATTAATAAAAAAGTAAATATTAAATATTAAATAATTAAAGAGATTCTATTGTCCTATCACACTATCACATTCTTTATTAGTTATAATTTGAAAAATATGCCAAGGTAGGCTAAAGAATCAATTAATCGGTATGAAAGAGGTACTACTTCCTTCAAAGCTTAAGGGCTAAATCCTTTAGGTTAAGCACAATAAACTCCCTAGAGGCTAAGTTTCTAACTTCTTCATCCTTACTAGGTTCTAACTTCATTACTTGAACTTGATGGTTATATTAGTGAAGTCTTCATTAGTATTTCTAGTATTATGGTCTTGGCTATTCCATGTTCATATTTGTTTATTTTGCTAATCATATCTTTATTGCAACATGGTACACATTAGGGGAGCCAATGTCAACTTTGGACAAGGTCCCAGATGTTATAAAGGATGAAATAAATTGTACACATTTCTCTTATACAATGACTAATTAAATTTAATTTCAAAATTGAATATAAAAATGGTCAAAATCAATAATTAATGTATTCAAATTTTATATCCTCCTATATAACGAGGATGTGTTAAAAATTGATTTTGAACATTGTTACTTGGTGAAAGGAATGTCGTAGTCATGTTGCAATTATTTGCAATAATCTTCAAGTTGTAGGAATCAAATGGTGATATAACAACCAAATTAATGTTCTATGTCAATTTTTTAGTATTTTCATTATGTCAAATCTTCCAACATATTCTCCATCCATACTTTCTTGTTATTTAAGTAAATTAAGTATGGTGGACCATATGTAGCATGAATTTTTCTGGAATATGATGACAAACCTGTCACAGTATGGCTAAGGTTATTAATGATTCAATTACTAGTATAGGCATGACTTAATTGTCTTTTTGTACCTAACTATGTACACTATATATTTGAAAGATAATACATTAATTATGTGATTTTAATACCAAAAAATTTGTCCATTATTTTTCTTCCCATTATTATTGTCTTCATTGTCTACAAATCAATCAGAGGCAACATTGCAATTAACCTATTGACTTGTTAAACTAAGAGTGGTCTTAGAGCATCTAAAGGGTTTTGTAGGACTTGTGGTGAGTGAGGGAAAAAAGAGACACATGAGAGGTTGAGTGAAACAGTTAAGGTCTTTAACCAATTAATGTAGGATAACAACTTAAGATGACTTTTGCAAGCTTTACATTTATCTTTCCATCCAAATTTTATGGAGAAAATTACATACAATGATATATTATGATGAAAATATACCTAAAGGCATATGATCTCTGAGATGTCACTAAGAAATGAGATGATCCACCAACTCTTCCAACAAATCTAACTATTATGCAATTGAAAAACTATAGTAAGCAAGTAGCTAAATGTCACAAGGCTCCGTCATACATCCAGCCAGTAGTTACTAATGTTATATTCAATAGAATTATGACATATAAGACACTAAAGGAAACTTGGGAGAAGTTGAAAGATAAGTATAGTGGTAGCATTAAAACCAAAAACATGCAAATTCTTAATTTAAGAAGGGAGTTTGAAGTTTTAAAATAAAGGACTCAGAGAGTATCAAAGATTATAGTGAATCAAGTCAAGTTGTTTGGAGAGGACTTGCTAGATAAAAGGATTGTAGAAAAGGTGCTAGTTAGTGTGCCTAAGAGGTTTGAAGCTAAAATCTTATCCTTGGAGGACTTATATGACCTCTCTCAAATCTTGGTGACAAACTAATCAATGCATTTTAAGTTTAAGAGTAAAAAAGGACCTTCAAACTTGTAGGAGTAACAATAGAGCCTTTAAGGTCAATAATAAGTTTTGAAGATGCTATGTAGGCCTTTTACAAAGGAAAAGCTTTCTATAGAAGGTCTTAAATTGAAAGAACACAATAAAGAAATGTAGAATCTAGCAAGATAGGAGGAAAGAAAGTTTGTGCTTTATGTGAACATTGCAACAAAACTTCACATCTCTTCAATGACTGCTGGAGAAGGCTAAATGTTCTTTATTTCTTTTACAACAAATGAGGTCATATTGACAAAATATGTAAAAGCAAAAGGAAACACTTGCAATAGCAAAAGAAGTAACTAGCTAATGTTGTAGATGAAAAAAACTTAGTAAGCAGAAGAAGAGTTATTTTTTGCTAGCTGCAACTTAACAAGTTCTAACAATCAAGCATGACTCATTAACAATGGTTACACATATCACATGTCCTCCTATCCATCAAGTTTCAAAATATTAGACAAATCCTATGCAACTAAAGTTAGAATTGGAAATGGTGCTTTACTTGAAGCATATGGAAAAGGCACAGTGACTATTTTAGCTCCATGAAGTACAAAGTTCATCTTTGATGTGTTATTTATACCCAAAATTCATCAAAACCTACTTAATATTGGTTAGTTGCTAGAGAAAAACTATACATTGCAATTTAATAATAATGGTTGCACTACTTTGGATCTAAATGGAGATGTAATTATAAATATTCCAATGAAAGCCAAAATTTTTCCTTTAGAACTTGACCAAATGACACATAAGGCCCTACCTGCTGCCTATGATGAGTCTAATCTTTGGCACAAAAGATTAGGACATTTTCATTATGGTAAACTACAAAAGATGCAGAAAAACCAACTAGTGACTGATTTGTCAGAAATATCCAATCCAAAAGGAGTTTATTGTGCCTACTAGTAAGGCAAACAAACCAAGCAACCCTTCCCTTCCAATCAAGTTTAGAGAGTTAAGGAGAGACTTAATCTAATCCATTTTAATGTATACAGACCCATGTCTATAGCATCATTGAATGGAAGCAAGTTTTTCTTCTTATTCATTGATGATTACATCCAATTTTATTGGGTATATTTAATGAAAATTAAATCAAAATTTTCATCAATATTTCAAACCTTTAAGGCTCTTATGGAAATTGAGACAAGAGTTAAAGTTAAATGTTTGAGGTTAGATAATGACATTGAGTTTACCTCTACTACCTTTAAAGAAGTCTACAAAATCTTAGGTAAAAGCATCATTTCACTACTTCATATACTCCTCAACAGAATGAAATATGTGAAAAGAGAAACAAAACAATCATGGAGATGACAAGGAGTCTTCTTTATGAGAAAGGCATGCCAAAATTCTTTTAGTTTGAAACTATTAACATTTTAGTATATCTTTAAAATAAACTCTAATCCTTAGTCATTTCAAGGAAAACTCCTTTTAAGCTTTGGTTTGGTGCAAAACTTTCTATACACCATCTAAAAGTCTTTAGATTCCTTTGCTTTGTCTTAATACTTAATCAAAAAAGGTAGGAACTTGATCAAAAAGCCAAGACAACTATGTTTGTTGGTCATAGTATAGTTTTAAAGGCTTATAAAGTTTATGATGCAAAATCTAAGAAAATGATAGTCAACAAGGAGGTCAAATTTAATAAGGATCAAGGCTGGAATTGGAATGTTGCTATATGTAATAATCTAGATGTCAATACACAATAAGTAAATAAACCTAAAACTATTGGTCATGACAGCTCAGATGAGGATGCAGTGAATAATGCTTATGATAATGCACCTGTGAAGGGAACAAAACTCCTTTCTAACATTTATGATAGAAGCAATGTTGCTATTTTAGATCCTATAGATCATAATGAAATAGTTAAATTAACAAGTTAGAGGAAAACCATGTAGGATGAATTCTATGTAATTCAAAAGAACCAAACTTGGTTCCTTATAGAAATACCTAAAGATAAGAACTAAGTTCAATGTAGATGGTAACATCAACAAATTGAAGGCCAGATTGGTAGCCAAAGGCTACTTACAACAAGCTAGTCTTAACTTCTCAGACAAATTTGCTTTTGTTGTAAGGTTTGATACCATCAAACTTATACTAGTTCTTGTTACTTAAAACGGCTAGAAAGTACTTCATCTTGATGTCAAATTTGCCTTTTTAAATGGTTTTTTGTTAAAAGACACCTTTATAAAATAACGAGAAGGCTTTGTGATTGAAAGAGAAAAGGAAAAGGTCTACAAATTGAAAAAGGCCTTATATGGCCTTAAGCAAACACCAAGGGCCTAGTTTAACAAAATCAACAATCATTTGTTACTACTTGGTTTTGAGAAAGCAAAAATGAAGTAACTCTGTATGTCAAAGTTGTAAAAGATCAAATTTTTATAGTATTAGTTTATATTGATGACTTATAATTATGAGCCATCTTAAATCTATCCAATAGTTCAAAAAGGAAATGAAGACAATATTTGAGATGTATAATATGAGTGAAGTGTCCTTCTTCCTAGGTCTTTAGGTGAAGTAATCAGATTATGACATTTTCATTTATCAAGGGAAATATGTCAGTGAAGTTTTCAAAAGATTTAATATGAGTATTTGAAAGTTTATCTCTACATCAATGGCTACAAATAAGAAGCTCAACAAGGATGGGGGAAGAAAAAAGATTAGTGAAGCACTATTTAGAAGTCTTATAGGGTGTTTGCTTTATATTACTACTTATAGGATAGACATTGTTCAAGCAATAAACTTGCTTTCAAGTTTCATGCATTCTCCTAGAAAAAAGCATTGTAAAGCAAGTAAAAGGATTCTTAGGTATCTTAATGGTACTTGATATTTTGGCATTATGTTTAGCAAGTGAAAACAACTTAAGCTATTAAGATTTACTAACAGTGACTGAGGAGGTTCCGCAAATGACATAAAGAGCACTTCTAGTTATTGTTTTACACTTGGAGGAGGTTTCTTTTGTTGGAATTCTAAAAGTAATCAATGGATGCACCATTAACTATAGAGATAAAGTATATAGTTGCCACCACTACAATTAATTAAGTCATTTGTTTAAGAAGAATTCTCACAAACCTGCAACAAATACCAGCTCAACCAACATCTATCTTCTATGACAACTAAGTAGCTATAATTATATCCAAAAATCCAATATAACATGGGAGAACCAAGTATTTCAAGATAAAATTCTAATTTTTTAAGAAAATGTAAGAAAATAGAGAAATAAAATTAAAGTATTATGAATTGGTTATTTAAATTGTTGACATCTTTACCAAGGTATTGCCTAAAATTAAATTTGAATTTTTAAGAAGAAAACTTAGTGTGCAATGATGCAAAACCAAGGAGGAGTGTTAAAGATTAGTCTTGAACATTGCTACTTGGTCAAACAAATGTTGCAACTATTTGCAGTAAGATTCAAGTTGCAAGAATCAAGTGGACATACAGCAGCCAAATGGATATTCTATGCCAATCTTATGGCATTTTTATTCTATCAAATTTTCCAACAAATTCTTCATCAAACTTTCTTGTTATTTAAGTAAATTAAATATAAAAGATCATATGTAATATGGTTTTTTCTAGAAAAGGATGACAAACCTATTATAATATGACTAGGGTTGTTAGTAATTCAATTAATAATATAGATATGGCCTAATTATGTTTTTGTTGTTAATCATGTGCACTATATATTTGAATGATAATACATCAATCGTGCGGTTCTAATACAAAAAAATTTGTGTATTATTTTTGTTCCTACTATTGTTGTCTTTATTATCTACAAATCAATCAAAGGCAATATTGCAGTTAGCCTATTAGTTTGTTGTTGAACTAAGAGAATGCAAGTTAATGGAAATCCTATCTAAGTGATCAATTAAAGCAACCATAGTGTTCTCTCTCAGTCCATTTTCTTCCCAGCAAGCCTTTCTTCTCTTGGTTGTTTGTGCAGCAAGCAACAACCTTCAAATACCAGTAACTTCAGTAAACAACTGCATTCTCTGCAACTCAACCTTCAGAATCTATACCATGCTGCTTAATCCCATAATGCCAAGTACGTCAAGTACTCGCCAAGTAAATAGCTCCCTATTAAATTCTTGCCAACTTTTTCATTGATTTTACTGGGAGGAACGAAGTGGTGGCACAAACTTAGACCTTGCAAAGCCGATGCCTGTTGCATCAGGTGCCACAGATTGCGTGGTTGCAAGATTGTTGGGATAACGAATATGGATGAGTTTGGAGCCAGAACAAGCGGAATAAATCCTCACTACGGGTAACTCGCTTTCATATTGTTGTTTAAATGTGAACCAAATGAAAAACAAAAAGGCTTTTACAAACTTGTCACTTGAATCACATGCCACCACGCCCCTATTTTCTGGCCATGTAGAAAATTCTTAAGATAAAAGAGGATGATGCTAGATTCTTGCTTAGAATGCAGGGTTACTAGAAATCCATATGATACTGGAAGAATCCCTGGGGGTTATTCTAGTGGATCTTTCGCAGCGGTGGCCGCAGGACTGTGTCCTGTTGCCCTTGATGTTGATGGAGGTGGAACCTTATTACTGTTATATTCAATTAAGATGTTCATCCTTTAGGCCCAGGATGTATTTCCTTTTTATTGTAATTGCACAACCAATGTGAAAATTAACTTTCCTTAATTCAACTATGAGAAGGCAGTTCACGACCTTTTCACTAATTATGTTCATTGAATTTCGGAAAATACCTGAAAATATTTGCCAGCCTACTCACGTTCCTTGACTACTGGGTATAATATACCGAAAAAAAAAAGAAAGAAAGGATGCTAATAGAATTGTACATTTCATTTATAATCTGCATCTGCCTGCTGCCCTTTGTGGTGTTGTTGGCCTCAAACCAACTTTCGGTTGTGTACCTCCTTCTGGGTGAGAGATTATTTTTGTACGGTTCAATCTTGTTTCGGTAAGATTTAAATTCCCCGACTTGAAGGACTGTCAGATTTTGAAGCACATTTGCCGTTGTTTTCAGAGTTCTTCCCGTAAACTGGACGGTTGGGATGGTTGGAGTACTAGCAGGCAGCATAGTGGACGCATTTATAGTGTCAGTTCTTCTATTAGCATTTTTAGATAATTGAGATTTGGCTATTTTTGAAGGTCCATTTTTCACAAGTTTGATGAGGTAGCTCAAGCCAGTTTTCATTTTCAGATACGCAGCAATTAGCAGCCAACTTCAATCACATGAACCCTCTAATATACAGGTAGAAGTTCTTCAACAAATTGCTTTGGAGCAAAAATAAGTATTATGAACTAGAGGTTTTACCTGTGCACTTTTGATCCCTTGCACCAAATTCCAAGTATTTAAATAAACACCTGCAAAATTGACTCCAATAATTCATGTCCTATATCTTTTATACTTCAGTCTTCAAGAACAACTTTAGAACTGCTTAATCAAATTTGACAAGAGACTTCTTTCCCACGAACCTTGTCAGCCAAAATTATATCTTCCACTACTGAAGTCTGTAAATGTACCATCAAGCATCAGACTGGTAAGATATGGGAAAGTGGGTAACTTATTTCTTAATCTTTTGTCACATTAATTCTCGATCTTTTTAATAAAAAAAATACTGACCACAAATTGGTTCAGTTAGTGGTTCAATGAATGCAGTGATGATATTAGAATATGTTTTTCCCATGCATTGGATCAGGCGTATGAAACTTATGGCTGGAAGGTATAACAAGAAATATAATTCCTTTGAATTAAGATACAAAACCAGGGTCTGCGTTATTCTCTGTTTCATCATTATTGTTAGTTTGCTAACTTATTATGACTTTTTGTGTGCAAGACAATAAAGGTTACCATATCAGATATAGAAGCAATGCGCCGGGAGCATTATGCAACAATTGCTTCTGAGTGCAGCACTGCACTCAGCTCTTATCTACAAAAGATGTACATATCTTCACCGCATTCATTCGTACAAGATTTAGAGAACCAGATGCCGAGGTTTTATGTACACTTGAACAGGAACATTGCGGAGTTAGGATGGGATGCAAGGGTAGTGCTTTCAGTGTACGGTTCTTTCAGTGCCCAGGAGTAAATTAAGGTATGTCATAGCCCAGATTTACTCGAGGAGAATATCAACTATAGTCTTCTCTCTTCTGCGCCATCAACCTAGTGCTGTTTTCCTTTCCTGACTTTCTGTGAATCATCATAAATGATAGAAGCTCCGTGTGTATCCGTAGGAATCGCCAGTTGCAGTTACACATGAAAATATTTGCCAAGGCAAATGTAATTGTCACATCAACATGGTAATTATCACTTGAATGTTGATAACCAACATAATGAAACGTAGATGAGTATGCCTAATTTTATCTTGTTCGTACAAGTCACTACATACCCAATTTTGAGTGATTTTCTGGAGACGTGTGAACTTGACTACATAAATTCCTCACACAATATTTTAGACTTTGCTGATCTTGTACATATACCAGTGTCACTGCTTACCAATATTTCAGGCACTGCGACTCAAAGAGTACAGGAAGCCACAGGTCTTCTACAATTTGCTTAAGAAAGATTAAGCGAACCCATGAAGCTTTAGCAGCCAAGAGAAGGGGCTTCCAATCTGAATTCTTTCTACATAAAATCCTGGAACAGCATTTATTGTTCCCGTGGCATCGTTGTCGGAAGTATTTCCTCGAAGATAGTATTGGACAGTCGATGGACTTACACTTTTACCAACGCAATAAAATCTATCATATTCCTAGTTCGTCCCCGGTGATCTAGCATCACCAATATCCCAGCTTAGGTTCAAACCATCTGACCTGCCACCCAAAAATTCAGTTCATTTATTGTCATCGTAGATTTGGGTCTGGGAGTCGTTTTATTTACATAAATAAACGAGTACAGGTTGTAAAAAATTGGACTAACAATATAAAATAGGTTGATAATTGTTAATAAAAAATTATATTTTATTAATAAAAATTTATATATACTTTTAACCATTAGTCAATTATATAATATAATATTTTTTTATAATACAAGTTAAAATCACATTATTAATGTGAGATACCATCATAATTTCTTATTTTTAGAAAGAATAAATCTTAATTGATGAGTAATTGATGGAAAAATTATAACTGATAGAGATTAAGCAATTGATGGAGAGATTGTAGCTAACGAAAATTGAATAATTGATAGAGAAATTGTAACTAATGAAGACTGAGATTATGCAATTAGTGAAGAGATTGTAGCTAAATTAAGACATGTCATCATTTTCTTTGACACCCCCTCTCATAAGTTAATGTGGCAAAATGCACAATAAGCTTAGATTGTAAAAGTCAAAAGTGAGCAGTGGAGAGCCCTTTGATGAAGATATCTGCTAGTTGATTTACAGTAGAGATGCATTGAACATGCAATTAATTTTTTGGCAATTCGTTCTCATACAAAATAATAATCAATTTACATGTATTTTGTTCGAGCATGAAAGATGGGATTCCCTATCAAATATATGGCAGAAATGTTGTCATACTAAAGAACTAGAGGGCCTTGCCAAGAGACACCAAGATCACGTAAGAAAACCTTAATCCAAATAAGTTTAGTAGTTGTGTCAGTTAAACTTTTGAATTTGGCCTCCATGTTAGATCAAGTGACTATTCATTACTTACAAGAACTCCATGAGATAAGATTGGAGCTAAGGAATATGTTGAAGTTGCCAACTAATCATCTAGTCTCGTGGTCTCCAGCCCAACCTATATTTGAAAAGGCATGAAGATATAAATTACTATTGTAAGTAAAGAGGATTCCATGATGTTGCGTGCCAGGAATGAAGTGCAATATGCGTTTAATAAATTGCCAATGGATCTCTGTGAATGCATGCATGAACTGATAAGCAGTGTTGATAACAAAGGCAATGTCAAGCTGAGTGAAAGTAAGATACTACAATGCTCCCATGGTGCTATGATAAAGTGTTAGATTCGAGAATAGCTCATTATAATAGATAGATGGAATATCTGAGTTGACGACATAGGGTGTAATGACAAGTTTCGTATCTTGTATTTTTAGTTGTGTAAGAAGATTAACTGTATATTTTGCCTAGTGAAGAAGAATACCAGTTGAAGTGCATTATAGTTCAATCCCAAGGAAATAATTAAGTTCACATAAGTCTTTGATAGCAAATTCCTTTTGTAGAGTCTCTAAAAGAGTAAACAATGGTACTGTAAGGGGTGCTGTAAGAGTTATGTCGTCGACATAGACAAGCAAGAAGATACTATATTGTGTTGTATGTAGTATAAACAATGATGAGTTAGCTGAAAAAGCTACAAAACCAATGGAGATAAGAGAATTACTAAGACATTGGTACTAAGCATAAGGTGCCTGTTTTAAGCATATTAGTTGATCCATGAATATTTATTCGATTAGATGACTATGAAGAAAGGCATCCTTAACATTGAGTTGTCGTAGTTGCTAACCCCTAGAAAATGCAATCATGAGGATTATGCGAACTGTGACGTGTTTGACCATTGGGCTAAAGGTTTCATTTTAGTTGATTCCCTACTATTGATAAAAGCCCTTTGTGACTAATCTAACCTTATATCATTCATAGGAGCCGTTTGTATAAAGTTTAACACAAAAGACCCATTTGTAACCAATGGGCTTACAGGTCAAAGGAGAAGGTACAAGGTCCTATGTTTGATTTTTCAATAGTGCAGTGTACTCTTTAGTCATAGTTACTTGCCAATTTAGGTCTTTTACTACCTGACTATAACAAGATGGTGTGGATAAGATTGCTACCGAAGTGGCTAGTGCATAGGTTTAATCCTTTTGTACATGATAATAGGGAATGGTGCCATCTTGAATTTCAGTCATTATAAGGTGGGTTAGTGGTACTAGTTGTGGGGGGTAAGCCTATAGCCTATGAGATAGTGGTTTGTGAGATAATTTCAATGGGAAGAGAGGACACTGTGGGACTACTTTGCACATATACGATATATTAGTTTTCGATTCCTGTCTATGTAAATCATTATGTTACAAATGTATTAGAGGAACATAAAAGGGTAACTTCAAAGATGTTAATGAAGACACATTTAATAATACATGGATGATGGGAGTAACAAACAAAAAAATTGTCTTATCAAAGATTGTGTTTGTAGCTATATTGAAATGTCATTGATATAGGGAATAGCATCAATAACCTTTGACACTTGAGGGATATTCCAAGAAAATGCACTAATGTGATCTAGACTTTAAT
Organism: Bruguiera parviflora; assembly: GCA_019804595.1. Taxonomy (NCBI): domain Eukaryota; kingdom Viridiplantae; phylum Streptophyta; class Magnoliopsida; order Malpighiales; family Rhizophoraceae; genus Bruguiera; species Bruguiera parviflora. The sequence continues at coordinate 8,012,499 of CM034046.1, forward strand.
TTGTGCTTGGTACAAGGTCGTAAGTTTGGGTAAACAACACAACCAAAAACTCAAAGATACTTAATTGATAGTACAGTAGAAAAAAGTACTTCCCAAGGGCTATGTTGTTGCATAATCGGAGTAGGTAGTCGGTTGATAATGTAAGCTACACTCTTAAAAGCAAAATCCCAAAAATGAGAGAAGACAGATGCATGGTGCATAATTGTCAAACCTATTTCAATAACATGTCTATGTTTATGTTTAGTTGAACCATTTTGGAGAGCCAAATGAGGACATGATGTCAATTTATAAATGTCACACTCCTACAATAGTTTGTTAAAAGATGTAGATAGAAATTCTTCGGCACAGTCATTTTGAATAGCTTTAACTCAGGTATTGAGTTGATTTTCAAAGAAGTTTAAAAAGACCATGAAGATATGTAAAAATTAATCATGAGAATTAAACATATAAAATCAGGAAAATTTGAAATAATCATCAATGAAAAAAACATAATATTTATTATTTTAGTGAGACATTATAGGAGCTAGCCCCAAATGTCAAAATCAATTAATTTTAAACGGGTTGTGAACTTATGAGAAGTAAAAGGATGATGATGATGATAACTCTTGCTAAATACACATGTTGAACAAGTTGGTTGTGTAATTGATGACTTGTTTAATATGCGAGAAATAGTTAAATATAAAATATGACCTTGATAATGGTGCCAGTGAATAAAAGAGCTGGATTGAGATAGGTAATATGCTAAAAGAGAAAACTCGAATTGACTTGACAATTAATAAAGTCTCTAATTAAGATTCCTTTAGAAGAGAATCTTGTCTGTACAGTGACACTTCATAAAAAAATAATCAGATAAGAAAATGAAATTACACTTATTTTCTTTTGAAAATTGACGTACTGAAAGTAAGTTTTGCTTTATAGAAGGGATAAGATATTATAGAGATGAAAATTTTAAGAAATAAGAGTACCTATATAAGTTATCAAAAAGCTACACCTATTACCTATGGTGACATGTTGATTGTCTATGTAAAGTTGAAGAGTAGATAATTGAGATAGATTGTTTGTGACGTGGTGTGTGGTACTAAAATTTGGATATCATGAGTTTAAAAGTACTAACGGTGGTGGTGGAATTTCATCAATATGGAGTTGTGGTGCTGAGCCTGAAGATTATGGTAGAGGTTTACAATCATAACAAATATTGGCTCAATGGCCAAAATGATTATAAAGTTGATAGAGAACATTGCCCCTTTTTTTATTTCTGAATTTGCCTGCATTTGGTGAGTAATTTGGGTTGAATTTCGTGGGCCAAATTGTTGCCTACTTTGCAACATTTGTTACCTAGACCATGGTGACCAATTTACATGGGAAAAAAGCTATTGTGATGATCCATCTATTGGGTGTGTTGTTTGCAACATGAACATTGCTAAAGTGGAAGTGATTGGCTCAAGCAAGTCAAGACGTGCCTTATGAGCCAAGAGTAGTCCATATATAGACTCACATGTAAGTGATTGGTATTGACTTTGAATGAAGATCAATACTGTTAAATTTTGATATTCTACTCCGAGTTCTTTAAATAAGTAACTTTGGTATTCTTGTAAAGAGATGTTCTCACTAATTAAGGCAAGTTAATCAATAAGGAAAACTATTTATTGTAGATAGTTTATGATTATTTGATTTTCTTTATGGAGAGTTTGGAGTTGCATTCATAAATATGTAGTGCAAGTACTATTACGTATTGCATATGATTAAACTAAGAAAGACTATACGACTATTGAAGTGCCTAAATTAGAGAGTTGTGTAATAATGTTATTAGCTATAGAATTGCAAATCCACCTTAAGACAGTTTGATTTCAAGTAAACCATGTTTTATATAATAGATTTGATAAACTTTTGGTGACACCATTCTCACTAATTTCAATGATAGTGTGTGGAGGGCATACTTTGGTTTCATCCATAATTGACAAGAGTCGACTAGTCCTAAAAAAAGGGAGGAGATGTGTCATTCATATGATATAATTATCTCTAATCAATTTGATACCAATTACAGAACATGTGATTAATCCAAATGAATTTCCTATGAGAGGAATAAGAGGACATGGTAGGACGGTATTGTTGATAAGGTTTGTATTTGATAAAGATGAGGTAATTGGTGAATTTGATTGATTTGACATTTATTCTTTTCCAAAAAATGACTTTAATATCATGTAAAAATTTAGATTAACAAGACAAAATGAGATACTAATTGTTAATAAGAAAATTATATTTTATTAATATAATTTTATACATATTTTTAATTATATATTATTTATATAATATAATATTTTTTTATAATATAAATTAAAATTATATTATTAATATAAAATATAATAATAATTTCTTATTTTTAAAGAAATTAATTTTAATTGGTAAGTGATTAGCGAAAAAATTATAATTGATGAAAATTAAGTAATTGGTAAAAAGATTATAATTAATGGAAATTGAGTAATTGATGAAAAGACCATAACAGACAAAAATTAAGATTGAAATTAAGTAATCGATAGAGAGATTGTAATTAACAAAAATTAAGTAATTAATAGAAAAATTGTAATTAAATTAAGATACATTATTGTTTCCTTCGACACGGGTGATCTTCTATTGAGCCAAGTCCACGGTGAGAGACTTGGTTTATTTGCTATCCTAATCATCTTTCTATTATAAAACCACCCATCCAGGAAATCAAAGTGTAAGGATTATTTTACATACAAAAAAAGAAAAAATCTAAAACTTATTTGTGACAGCGTCCTAGAATAATACAATACAAATTAAAAGAACTACTATTCCCTTACATGAAGCATAAAAATGGGGTGCCAAATTGTGTCATCTGCAATTTAAGTTCCTGAAAATCTCTCACCCATTGAGAGTAGCTTGAATTCTTTGCCACCACATCTTTGGACACTTCCTTTCTTTCAACTAGTTCACTGGCATACCTTTGGAATTCATCAATTTTCTCCCAAAATGAGGCTAGCGTTCTCAGATCACTCTCACTTCTGACACAATCTAGCCATTCCCTGGCTTCCTCCAGCCGAGCCCAAAAGCATGAGTCTTGAGTCAGACTTGCAAACTTGCTCCTCTTGTTGTTTTCCCTTTCTCTGACCATCCTCTCTTTCCACCACCTATCAAAAATCTGGTACCTCCTCTCCCTCCCATGGCTAATGTAATGGCCCTTAACATGGCTCATCCCTGTCCGATAATACTCGGCAATGTCCAATGGCTCGACAAGGAGCTTGTAAAAATGGGATGCATTTACCCATTTTGCTCGCCTGTGAAAATCATGAGGAAGCTCATTGTTTTCCAGCATTTTGATTACATTATCCCAGAAACGAGCTAGCTTGTGCCTGTTCATATTCACTTTAGAGCCCCTTATTGAGGCACCCCTTTGCTTGAAGCAATCATAGTACCCAATCTGATCATCGCTCTGGTCGCAAGATTCTTGGTACCATTGTATTTCCGCCCGGTAAGGCGTTATTTTGGATAACTTAACAGCTAGATTGGCACACTTCAGGTTTGGGGTGCACCCCATTTGCCTTGCCATCTTTAGATGATCTTTGGCCGGTCTTGCAACTGCTTCCTAAGTATTTGTACAAGAAGATATGGCTCAAAATTGCATATGGATCATCAAATTCTTTCACAATCTCTTCTATATTCTAACCAAAAAGAAAAGAAAAAAAGCTGCTAACCTGGCAAGCAATTCCCGAGGACTGCAGTGCCAACCAAAGACTTGCTTCATAGCTTGATTCCGGACACTCTTGCACGAAATTTCTCCTCTCCTGGAACTGAGAAAGTAATTTTCCTATGTAAGCTCCGTACTGGAGATGATCCCCGATGCAGCAGCTTGGAGAACCCATAGTAAACAACAATTGCATCATCCTGATAACAGATGTTGCATTATCCAAACAAATAGCCCCTTCTTCAGAGCAGAAAAAATAGCTCCCGAATGGCCAATACATGCCTGTCATTGTGCCTTCCCCAGCTTGTGCCAAAAGTAACTCCAATGAAACTGATACATGGTTGAACATTTCAGCCTTGCATTGGTCATTTAATTGCCCAGCAAGGAATCCAAATCTTGAAGAAGTCATAGACAGCTGCCAATATTGGTTGATGGAATGCAAATGGGAGGCTATGGGGAGTAATGGGGTCAAGAGAACTCTTGGCATCAAGTCATATTTTGACACAACATGGCAGAAGTGCCCACCCCACCTTTCACTGAGAATGGCTCGAGAAAGGGTTGCATTGCCCAGCAATGGAGAGCCGAAGGTGGTGCAGAATACTGAGAGGCCTGAAAATTGAGGGCAAGAGAGAAGCCAAAGAGCACAAAGAGAGGCGGTTGATCCACCCATGGAGTGGCCCGTTACGACAATAGACTTGCTTTTCTGTCTCAGCGTGTCCATCTACATGCACAAATGTTTTGATTTCCACCGTCAGACTCGTGCAAATGTGCTTTTAGTTGTTTGTAAACTATGCGAAGAAGAGCTAAATTGATTAAATCTTGTGAAGAAGACTACAATTTTTCTTAGTCCTCCATTGGACTTTTTATCTTAAAAACTACTTCAGTATTATGGAGTTAAAAGCTCTTGAGCACTGTGAATTAGTTGGTTCTGAGTAGAGTCTTACAAGTATTCGGGCTTTGCCATACAATTAAATGATAGCAAAAGCTAATTTATTTCCATGTTAAGAGGAAACATTTAATTACCGAGAAGTTGTGAACTTTCAGAATAAGCTACAACTCACATCGTAGCAACTAAAATGTTTCTGCTTCAATCCCAACACTTCCGAATCTCCTGGATTTGAAATTGTTTCCAATCTTTCCTTTCTTAGATTAGGCGTTGACGATTCTCCGGAAAATACTCTCAGAATAATCATTTGAATTTTTTTCTCTAATAAATTGAGGACATTTTTCTTTTTGCTTTTTTGTTTTTTTATTTATTTATTGTTCTTTTCTTGTTTCTTGTCGGGAAGTCAAATGAATTGCCGCGTCCAAGAGATTCGACAGTCAAAAACACGGCACCTTCAGGATTTAGTGGAGCCGAGGCCAGGGGTCTGGATGCAGGGGAATCGTCGGATCAAGAGACTCTACAGTACAAAACTAATCGAACGGTTCGAGAGCACGCCATTTGCGTAGAACTATTTTCCTCCGTAGGGTAGCCAGGTCGGTCTGTGTGTGTGAAGACGTGAGAGAAGGGCCAAAAGATCTTTTAGAATCGTTTCTTTTGGAGCGGCGTGATCTTTCCGGATTGAAACGAGAGTGATTGCCAGTTTGTCTTTGGTTTTTTCTGTGCAATTTTCGCTGGATTTGTGATCTCTCCTGCCAGCTAATTTGCAAAGATACCTCTGGCCTTTTTACCATAACATGGCATAATTGTCGGGAATTGTATGGCATTTTCTAACGGTAGAAAGTGGTGTCCGGTGCCTATCTATCTGTCTATATATATATATATATATATATATATATATATATGATTTCTTGTCGGTCGGTTAAAAACAAAAAATAAAATAATAAAAAAAAAAATAAAAGAAAAGAAAGAGAGTGTGTGATAATTTATTTTGTTAACAAATAAAATCAACACAGAAAAAAAAAGAGAGAGAGTGCAGATTGCGGGCGTATTTTCCGAGCACGCAGTCTCGTAGACAAATATAAACATCCCTCGAAACCATTAATCACGCCGTTTGATTTTAATAATTTTTTTTTATGAAAAGAAAATATATACGCATACTTTCTCGTCAATTGCGGGACAGCTTCGTATGTTCTGGAATATTTAAAATGGTCAACATGTTTAAAACGTTCTAGAATTTCAACACAGCGTGTTTGGACTGAATAAGTGAAAAAAAAAAAAAAAAGAACAAGAAAAACACAGAAATTCACCTACCAAGACATCCAAAAGCATTTAGTTTGAGAAAAAAACATTTAAAAGAAAGAAGAAAAAAAAAAAAACAAAGTTTCTGTTAGGATGGAGGTTTGGTGTTTACGCGATCTCGCGAGCATTTTGCTATCCTTGGAGAGTGAACTCGTGTCCATAATAAGTTTTCATTTGTCCTATGAAACTCGAAAAATTCAATCAAGGAACTGTGTGACCCACAAATGTATCCAAGCCAATCGGTGGTAGAAAAGAACATGAAAACTATTAGCGGCGGTGTTGGGGCCGCCGGGGGGGGGGAGGGCGCAGAGGACTGACCTGGCTCTGGAAGCTTGGATTTTGATATGTGGACAGGAATCTCCTCAACGACCCGGCGTGCACCATGACGGGCTCTTCCCCTCCGTATCGACCCTTGATCGGGGAGAAAATAGAATTGCAAGAAGTACCGTCATCCAACAGCACCAGATTTCTGCCAGTTGGGTCCGACGTCACGGCGAACCCAGCACCGGGAGAATCGAATTGGACACCGGAAAAGGCCACATAGCCGGTGGTTCCAATCTGCTCCGTTAAAAACCCATTACTGCTGTGGGAATTCGCATTGGCCAGACTGCAAAGCCCCCAGGAATCGGATAGCAGCGGCGTGGACGACAAAAAGCTGGCCAGCATCTCACTCGTTTCAAAGCTGTCAGCGGCATAACAATTAACATATTTAGGTTTGCTTTGCCAGGGACCATTAGCTTTCCGTTTTACCCCGTCAAATACGTGATTGGAAAAACAGAAACAAAAACCAAAAGGAGTGGGGCGGGGTGGTTCGAGCTACTTACGAAGAAGCTTCGGTCGCGTGCATTGGATTGAAGGATTGCCCTTTTGCCCTCTCCGGTGCTTAATTTGGACAACTTTAGAGAGGTTTTAACGAATGGGGCAGAGCTTCAGAGTTTTCAATCGGAACTTGTCCGCGTTGGATTTGAATGTTCAATATTTCAACATCGTGATGGGTCGTTGGCTGAGTCAGCACGCTTGACCTACGTATCCACGCGCATCAACGAAAAAGTAAGCCGACTAAATTTATGAATTCATTCATATATTAATAATTTTTTTTAAAAAAAAATTTAAAAATTATAAATTATAAGATATATATCTTTTTATTTTTTAAAATTATTTTATCATCATTACTTTGTATAATTTAGAATAATATAAATAATTTTATCATATAAAATACTAATTAACTACAAATATATAGAAAAGATCTAATTTTATAAAAATAAAATTTTTAATAAATAAATTTTAAATTGAAAATAACTAGTAGTAGAATAAATATTCATATTATATGCAAACTTTATATGTGGCAAATAATTTTTCTACATTTTCAAATTCATTTGAAAAATAGTACGCAATAAAATAGAAAGACTTTAATTAACTACCTTAGTTTGCTTATCCGTTTGTAAATGACAAGTAGTTGACAAGTAGTTGAAAACAATACTTTAATACCTAATTGACCTCATAGAGTTTTCCAAAAGTAGTTTAAGAAAATGCTTCAAGACATGCTATGTAAATGTAATACCTCTTTAACAAACAATTTATTCATGTTAGTTGCATTGTTAATTTTATGACATGAGATAAAATGCGTTATTTTTGAAAATTTGTCAACCACAACAAATATATAATCCTTACCCCTTTTTGATTAAGTTAACTCTAGTATAAAATCTATAAATAATCAATATAAGGTTGACTAACTATGGGTAAAAAGGTGTATAAGTTATAAGGTAAAACTTTAGATTTACTTTGTTTGTATATTATGCACTTCTTACATACCCTTTCAACATTTCATTTCATGTGTAGCCAAAAGAAATACTTAACTATGACATCTAGGTTTTTTTAACTTTTAAATGACCCATTAAACCACCCTCAAGTATTTCTCTTATAACCAACCCTTTCAAAAAACTTATAAGCACACATAAGTAATTTTTCCTAAGTAAAATGTCTTTATACATATAAAATTTCTTAGAAGCCAACTTCTCACATGTCCCATATGCATGAACAAAGTTAGGTTTTTCCACATATAAAAATTTAATATATTTAAATCTTAACAATTTTGCATTAAGTGTAGAGATAAAGGTGTATTTATGAGATAATACATTAGTTACCATATTTTTTTTACTTTATTTATATTTGATGATAGAAAGAAAAGTATTAATGAATTTCACCAATTTGGCATATCTCTTGTTCAACTTCCTTTGTCCCTTCAAGTTTTTTAAGGATTCATGATTAGTATGAGTGACAAACTCCATAGGCTAAAAGTAGTGCTACCATGTCTCCAAAACTTGTACCAATACATATATCTCCTTTATGCTACTTAGTTTTTTACTAAAGTAGGCAATTAGTTAACTTTCTTGCATCAAAATAGCTCCAATGCAAATAGCTAAAGTATTACATTTAATCTCAAAAGTTTTAGTAAAGTTATATAAAACAAATAAAGGTATAAAACTTAATTTTTCCTTACTTAAATTAAAGTCTTGTCTTGATTGCTGCCTTCCTTAAAACTCATGTTCTTTTCAACAACCTTAATTAGTGGTGCAATAATAGTACTAAAGTACTTAACAAAATGCCTATAGAGACTAGCTACATTATGAAAATTACACATATTACTAACTAACTTAGGCATAAACTAATTACAAATTACTCTAACCTTTTTCTCGTTAACTAGGATACCTCTAATACTCATAATATAACCAAAAAATATGATTTGATTAGTATTAAAAGAATATTTTTTAAAGATTAGTATAAATTTTCTCGGAATGTAAAATACTTAAAAAAAGAATGTAAATGATCAAAATACTTATCTAAGTTTTAATTATAGACAAAATACATAATTACAAATTTACCAATGAATACATGTAAAACATGATTCATTAATCATACGAAAGTACTTGGTGTATTAATGAGACCAAATGACATAATAAGCTATTTATCCATACTATATTTAGTTTTGAAAGTTATTTTCCATTTATCTACCTTTTTTATTCTAATTTAGTAATATTCACTTTTTAAATCAATTTTAGAAAAAACACATAAACATCTAATTCATCTAACATGCCATATAATCTAGGTATGAGATGGTGATAATTTATAGTGATTTTGTTGACTACCTTACAGTCAACACAAATCTTCTGAGTTCTATCCTTTTTAGGCATAAGTAATATTAAAACCATACATAAACTTGTACTTTATCTCATATATCCTTTTACCATAAGTTCCTCAATTTGTCTTTGAAATTCTTTTGTTTTCTTAATATTAATTTTATAGGCTAATTAGTTTATAATTGTTACACCAGGGATGAATTAAATATGATATCCCATTTCCTTAAAAAGTGGCAAAAAGATTGATTATTCGGGAAAAACATCACCAAATTCCTATAAAAGAGATATAACAATATTAGGCAAAGAGGGGTTAAGTTTGCCAATACTAAATAAACCTCTTTGTATAAAAGTACAATTATAAACTATTTTGAATAGAAAACTTTCTTAGCATCACTCTCCTTTGCATACAAATTCCTAACTTTTCTTTCTTTTCTCTTGGTCTTATCTTTTTTCTTTTCTTTCCTTCTTTGCTCATTTTGGCCTTAATTTCTTTTTTACTCTCACTTTCTTTTTAATCCTCAATTGATCTTTATAAACTTATTGAGGTAGTAAAGATACAAGACTAATAGGTTTTGTCTTTGATCTTCCTTACATATCTCTTTGCCATAAGCTCCTTAATTTATCTTTGAAACTCTTTTATTTTCTTAAGATTACTTTTATAAGTAGGTCGATTTAGAATTGTTACGCTAGGGATGAATGAAATATGATAACCTATTTCCTTAAAAAGTGGCAAACTATTTTGTTATTTGGAAGAAATTCACCAAATTCTTATAAAAGAGAAACAACAAAACTAGGAAAAGAAAGGTTAAGCTTCTCAATATTAAAATAAATCTCTTTGTAAAAAAGTATATTTATAAGTTATTTTGAATAGAAAACTCTCTTAACATCACTCTTCTTTGCATACAAATTCCTAATTTTTCTCTCTTGCCATTATCCTTCTTTTCTTTTGGTCTCATCTTTTTTCTCTTCTTTCCTTCTTTGCTCATTTTGCCCTTAATTTCTTTTATACTCTCACTTTTTTTTTTTTAATTCTCAATTGATCTTTATAGACTTACTAAAATATTAAAAATACAAGATTAATAGGTTTATCATTTATTACAAAAGAGTACCTAATCTTAAACTTATTATGCGTTACACATTAATCATATTGTCATGGTTTTCTCAGCAAAATATGCCAATATGCATAAATACAACATCACTCATGATCTCATTAGTATATTTTCTAATAGTAAATAATACTAACACTAACTTATTTACTTTAACCTTCCCATATTCATATAACCATTGAAATTTATATAGTATAAGGTATTTAATAATAGGTAAATTAAGCTTTTCTTTTAGAGTAATGCTAGCAACATTTGTATAACTATCCCCATTAATGATCATATTACTTACCTTATCTTTGATGTGATACTATGTATGAAAGAAATTATCTCCTTGTACTTCATCATCTTCTTTAGTTTGTGCACTTAATGTTCGTCCAGCTACTAACACATCTCCCTTAACTAGATACTTCTTTTCATCACTTGCATCTTCTGATGGTGGTATGGATTCATTAATGGATTTACTTTCAATCTTAATATCAACATTACTCAGCAATACCATGGTACACTTATTTAAATACTGTGATGTAATATGCCCCCTTATTAGATTTAACATCTTTAGTTTCATTAGGCTGGGAATTAAAATTACCTTTCTCCTTACTAGGATTAACTTCCTTACTTTTATAAGATATATACTTGGGCTTGTAATCAACCCTTTTCCTCCTTTTTGCTTTAATTGGGCTTTTAGGAGAAAGTGGAATATAAATTTTGTCCAAACCATATAAAACCCTTTTGTTTGAATTGCCTCTCAACTTTTATTGCCATATGCATCATCTCTTCTAACCCCATATAAGGCTATAATTCAATTACATTGACAATGTCTTTATTTAGCTTTTACAAGAGTCGAGTCATAGTTACTTCTCTATTCTTCTCTATATTAGCTTAGATTATGACAATCTCCATCTTTTTTTGGATTATGACAAGTTGATCCAATTAAATAACAATATAAGTAGTAAACTCAATGATAAAGTAGTTATGGTAGTCAAAGACCAACTCAACCTTCTTCTCTTATTCTAAGTAAGCTCTAGGATCATTTGTCCCTTAAAACAGAGGGATTTTCATTTTGATGCTATCCAAATTACTATCATAAGTGTCTCACCTTCTAAAATCTCTCCGACCATTTCTATTATTGATAATTTTGACCAAAATAGCTAGATCATCAAATTCATCATCTTTTACATTATCTTTATGCCATAATCTCATCTTTATTACCTTCTTACGTTAAGAACTTCATGACCTTCATGCCTTTGCAACTCCATTATTGTAGTAACATACTTCTTCATCTTATCCCTCATATCATTGAATTTGGTGTTTATGTATTTAAATTGTTGTTACATAACTTTGATTATGAAAAATACATCATTACCTCCCTTCTTAATTATATCTTTGTCTTTGAAAGAATAATGTTAATTCTATACAAAATAATTAAGATACCTTATAAAACACTATTTTATGTGTTTCACTCAAAAAAGGTGTCACAAACTTTTATGTTTACACTTTTTAAGGCTTTTTTTCAATATGTGTTTACACTTTTATCTTTGATTACTTAAATTTTTTCTCTCAATTCTTTATTCAACTAAACAACCTTAATCAAAGTTACCTTACAATTAACTAATTTCAACAAATCAAAATTAAGAAATTTAGGAAAGTATAATGAATACATTTTGTGAGTTAAAAGAAAATAATAATATTAAATCACAAGACACAAACAAAAAAAAAAAAAACTTAGATTTAAATCCTTATAAATACTAGAAAGAAATAAGTTTTACTTCTTTGATTTAAGATTTTGTCATGTTGTGAGATGCCCTGTTAAGAAAGAAATAAATCCTTTATCTTCCTTGGACTTAATTAAACATGATTTACTTTTCAAATATAGAGAAATTAACTATAATATTTCCTTTCTTATTTTTAGCCTAATCAAAAATAATTTTTTCTCTCCTTATTTTTTCTTTTTTTTTTCTTTCTCTCTTTTTTTTTTTTGCATAAATTAATAAGATATAAAATTAAGTTTATATATTCAGAAAACAAAAGGGGAATAGAATACAATCAAGAAGAAAAGAAGAAAGCTAATGACTATTTTAGATAATGGTCACTAAAATATTTACCAACTCATCTTTTACGAGTTGTTACTAAAAGGCATATACTATTTATGACCAATAAAAAAAAAAGGCAATGATGAATAGTGAAATAATCACTAATATAAATGACCAATTTGCAACTATTTTGTTAAAGTAGTCATTAAAGGTTATAATGATTGGCAACTAATATAGTAGAATAGTAGTTAAAAGTTGTATATATTTATAACTAATTTAATAATTATTACTAAATGACATGTCTATTTATGATTAAATATTTATAATAGTCACCAAAAGTTTAGTGAATATGTGATTAAGGCTATAAATAGTCATTAAAAGTTGTATTCATTTGTGACTAATATGGTAAAATGGTCACAATAAATACATGTGAATTAATGACTAAAATTATGAATTGTCATTAAAGTTTTAGCTATTAGTGATTATTATTGTAAAATAGTTGCTAAAAAAGCTATGTAATTACTATTGATCACAATTACAATTATTTGTAGTTCATTGAAATAAAATACTTTTATATGTACTTTATTTTTATAAGATAATAACACAATTAAAGAAAAAAGAAACATTATATTAATTATAAATCTAGTCAATAGAATTGTATGTCTTAGTACAAAAACCTAATATTCCAACTTTAGGATCTACAAAAGGTTATACTTCATAATTCCTATTAACAAAAAAGGGCGAAGGGTTAAAGAATTGTTTTAGCTATGTTTACAGTTTCTTTAAAACTACTTTGACAAGTTATGTAATAAATGCACAAATTTAAGATAAGTATCTTTTAAATCAATTCATCACAAAGAAGAAAAAATGGACCTTTTCAATTAACTGCAAGCTAATTAACTACAAGTTAAGAGCTAGCAATCTAGTTAATATATTGCATTTCATATTTGTCAATGAGATTGTAAATAGACATAAGTCTAACAATTTAAAAACATGAAAGAATTAGATTTGAAAATACAAGATACATTCTTATACATTTACATACAACTAAAGATTATAGTCATTATTACTAATAAAGTTTCACTAACTATATTATACTAGAAGTTTATCAACTACACTCATGCAAATTTCATATGTTAAGCCAAATACATTAATTAATTTGGATAGCATTTTGTGTATATATGTCAAAAAACAATTGCAATTTCATAGGGATATGAATAGAAAGGACACATTCATAGTGACATAGAAATTTCACCTAGTAAAATGACAAGCAATCATTAACAATTCTAGATATGAGGTATAAGTTGAAAGATTAAAAACTATTAGCAATAATTTATGTACCTTCATCACATTATAATGTAACTATAAATGCCAAAAAGTCCTTAGTACCTACAAATGACAAAAAGTCCCCAATATTATGTAATTTAACTTTAATAACATTTTAAGTATGAAGGAACAATGTGAATAGAGATTATGCATCTTAATGATTCTACATATACTTCTCAAAGCAAGCCATTTTACCTTGTAAATCACTATAATTTTCTTTAGAGATTTTCAAATTTTGATAGGTATTTTTCAAAGCTTTTTAAGATTGAGCTAATGCTTTTTTGTGTTTGTAAAAGAGCATATTCCAACATTCTTATTCTATACATGGATTAGGTCTATACCCAAGGCCTTTAGTGTACCCTAGTTTTGTGTCACGCATATGATCATATACCTCTTCCACAGTCATGGGCTATCCTTCCAATATGTTCTTATTTTGTTCCATATAATTTTAGAAAAGAATATAATAAAGATAATAAGTTAAAAGACAATAATGACACATTAAAACCTTCCTAAATGAGTAAAGGACTTATATAGGCTTCCTCAACCTCTTCTGTTACCCATTCTTTTTCTTTCTTGTAATGAGTGTACTTGAAAAGGTCATTTTTATTAAATTCTTCATCTTTAAGTTAATGTTTTTGCTTTGAATTGGATTAGTAAAAATTTTAATTAATTAACAACCAAAATTAATGAACAAAATGATGCTACAAAGTTGTTAAAATATGTATCATTTATAGATATAAAACTTACCATCTCTTTAACTAAAACCACAAATACCTTTGAGCCTTAATTATGGAGCATTTTGTTTTTTGCTTGATTTTTAACATACTTGATAGCCTTTCTTTATGATAAATTGAAAAGGAAACAAATTAAATGTTTGATTGATTTTAAAGAGAATCCAATAAAAAAAAAAAGAAGAAAGGAACATCATTATTAATTAAAAGAACAAAGTAGCCATATATGCCGAAAAGAAAAAAAAGGGTTATGTCTTTGGAAATACCTTTGTTTATTCTTTTACCCAATGATCACATAACTTAAATTTTCTTTAATAAATGTCTCTAGAATGTGCTCTTTCGCTTCTTTAAGAGATTCATATTTTAAGAACTTTTGTTTAAGTTTATATTTGAAATCCTTTCAATGATGCTTTAATAAAAACTATATGCATTTATAATTGTCCTCCTTATCCAAATCCTTGGTGTTCGACTTAATATATATAAACTAACTTGTCAATAAAAAATAGTAGAGATAGAGAATTTAATAAGACAATCATAATTATGTATATTTGTTATAAGCACACTTCATCACATCGTCTAGTTGCTTCCATTTATATTTTAGACCTTGAAAAAGTTGTAAACACATCAATTTCAACTATAATAATTAAAAGATGTGGTAAATTCTTATATAACCAAACCAAACTTACTTTGACGTAATCGTAAGCTACTTTTAGTCTTGCTTCCTTCTCCATATCATTTTGTTTTTCATAAAGCAATGGTATAGGTATGAATTTCCATGCCATAACTCTAACCTCATTAGATAATTTTGTTGATTGTTCTTTATTTATTGGCTTGTTGCCAATCTCTAAAATCTCAATAATTAGTTTACGTCTAAAGACATGATTGATCCTTGTCAAATCTTTGCCCTAAGTACAACCACAACCTTTCTTCACTATATTTAACAAAGACAAACATAATTAGTTAAAAATATCATAAAATGGACTAAAATTATACCTTGCTACTGAGTTATAAACCCTAGGAAGAGGTCATTAGTGGAAGCCTTGCTCAATTGGTGGGACTAGTGGTTAATCATTATTTCTAATTTACATAGTTTGGTGAGGTTGTAAAAGGGCCATTTTGATGTCTACCAACCTAATTTATACACAAAAAAATGATGAATTTATTGTTAAAGTTAAACTATGTTCTTATTTTTGGTTCAATTTTTGGCTATAATAAAACTATTATTTGAGTTTTCCAAATTAAAAAGTATGTATAAGATATTGATAAAATAAAGTAGTAGGGTAGGCAAGAGAAAAAACAAAAACAAAAAGTGCAAAAATAATTGAACTTGCTCCTTTTATTTGGTTTGATTAATTTATTAAATAACTTGTTGTCAGTTTTCTAAAGGCCCTAAAGATAATCTAAAAAATAAAGTTGAAAAAGGAACTAAAGCTTAGACTTTGAAAAGGATCCTTTTCCATAAGGAAACTAACTTCCTCTTGTGCCTTGAAAACTAAAGTAGGCAATATCATTATGTTACTATTAAAAATTATTATAGAAAAAACTTATAGAAGATAATGTTTGTTTTTGGAAATTTTGTACTTTAGATTGTTCTACACCAAACTAAAAGAGAGATTGATTATGTTATAACTTTTACCATTTAATCATTGTCATAATCAACAATCATATTGTCTCTTCCATCACTATAAAAATCAAATAATGTCCCATCTTTATTATCTAATTGATAAAAAATAAGGTTGCTATTTGCTTTTAATTCCACATTTGTCTAAATAACACTTGTCTCTTGACTACCTTTGAATCAACATCCTTTCTATGTAAGGAGCCAACTTTGAGATCCTCAACTTTAATTAGTGCTACATTTTCCATAAACTCATTTTCTTGGTAAATCTTATTTGAGATTTCACTTAGTTCACTAGCATTATTGGTTAATTCTTGAACGTCAAACAAATGCCTATGTTGGAAATGTTGAACTACTCTCTAATTTCTTCCTAGCTTTAAGTCATTTAAATAAAAAATTTGCTTGGCTTATGATGCCAAGACAAAAGGATCATTATAATACCATGTGTGACTTACATTTATGCTTGTTATATAACCATTGAATTGTATACTTTATTTTTTCTACCTAAATCAAACCAACCACACTTGAAAATGACAACATGTTTATCTTTAATATGCTATAACACCACATTTTCATTTATCATACTAAAGAAATCAAAATCCTTTCTTCCATGGACTCCAACTACAACAATATCACTATTTTGACTCCTATAATGATTATCATGGTCTTTATTATGATATCTAACCTTATTCACCATGCAACCTGTATACTTCCTCACACAAAAATGAGAGCCACAAGCTAATGCATAAAATGCTTCAAATGCCTTTTGATTGCTCAAATGCATCATCTATGCATAAAGGGAAAGAAAAGGACATGTTAAAATTAAGGGCCTTAAGAACATATAACTCCTACAAACATAGCTATTAACATAGACTTACATGTTTTTTGGACCATATTGGAATTGCTTTTCAAGACTTTGGTTAACCAATAATGAATCTTTTATTTAAAGCTTATTTTTATGCTTTTTGAAAGGAAAATCATATAAAAATCTCACAAAGCTTACCTAATTAAAAAGATATAAATGACTTTAAAAGAGAGAGGAGTTACTCACTCAAAGAATGGTTAAACTTCCTTATAATTATTAAGCACATACTAATGTGCTTTATCAAGTTCTTTTCTTACAAATTCATCACATATAGGTGTGCAAAAAGGATAAAACTTAAAAGAAAAAAATAGACAAATCCCCACAAAAGGGTATATCCAAATTTTGCTTTATGTGATTTTATGTGATCAAATTGAGTTTCAATTTTATTAAGATACATTGAATAAAATGTCAAGCACTCTTTCATGGCATATGCCTCTATGATTGAACTTTTAGGACTAGCTTTATTTTGAACACAATTTGCTAGAGATTTTAAGAATTTAAAAGAAGCAAAGAATCAAATTATCATTTTTTCCTTTGAATATTAAAAATATGTCAAAGCCATATTATTGGTAATGAACAAGATAACATACCACTCAGTTGAGTACATCCATTAAAATTGGACCAATCCACTAAGTAAGATTTTATGTGGTAAATGAATTGTTAAATGGACAATAATGTTAAAGAAGGCATGTGGGAAAATCATTTACAATTTTTATAGTATAAGAACAATATTATATTGCGACTTCACTTCTTTAATGATTAAGGTCTTAACACACAATCTTCTAACGAATTCTCCTAACTTAAGCAATGGAGTATAAACATCTTTCTGTAAGCCTTTTCATATGCTAATAGGAAGCAACTTTTATATGAGCACATAACAATCATGACTCTTCCACCCTATTATCTTTCACTTATCAACATTCACCCATATAAAGATATTGGTAGCAAACAAATTGGGAATTTTAACAAATTTAAAAAATTCAAGGAATCTCTTTTTTTCTTTTTTACTACAGGTGTAACAAGTAGCAAACATAATGAATAAACCATCATTCTTCTTTTGTAAGTGCAATTCTTTTCTTATATTTATGTTTTACGAATCTAATCTCACTTTCACTTTAGCTTTGGATTTTCCATCCAAATTCAATAATGTTCCCAAAATATTATTATAAATGTTTTTCTTAATATGTATCACATTGATATTATGTTTTAACTTTAGCTTATGCTAATAGGGCAACTTAAAGAGAATACTTCATTTAGTCTAATTCAACATTTATGGACTACGGTTCCTTTTTCTATCTTATGGACTTTTTTGGGGGGTTTTAAGTTTGTAAAATAACTCAATTACTACAATAAATCCTCAATTACCATATTTTGCCTAGCCATTCAACTTTTAACTCTTATGCCAATTATGGTTGATTAGTAGACACCTATAATGACCCATGTATGTTAATTTATTATTCAACTTGCAATAACACATTTATTAGTTACATACTAGGCATGCCATGTAACCCTTCGTACTCTAACTAGACAAAAAAATATAAGTTGGAAAGTCATTTTATTATCCATATGATAGCAACATACATATGAAAATTCTAAGCAGCAAATGCATCATAAATTTGTATACCTTTGACCCATAACTCTTTTAATTCATTAATCAAGGGTTACGTGTATATAGGATAAGCCAAAAATAGTCCTCAACCTTTCTAATTTTTTCAATGTAGTTCTACATCTTTCATTTTTTTTAATTCAATTATAAACGTTATTAATCTTTTCAAATGTGGTCCTCTCGAGGACAAAAAGTAAGTTAGACATTATATTTGATGATTAAAATACAAAAATACATTGTCAGTATGCATTTTTGTTTATATTTTTGTACATTTACTAATATTTATTCATAGGAATAAGGTATTTAGAGTATTCAAAGATGTATCTTGGTTGTCAATGCACATTTTCATATGTATTTTCATATGTTAACCATGAAATATAACATTTGACTTACTTTTCATCTTCAATTATACCTTATTGAAAATGATTAGTAAAATTATGATTGAATTGGAAAAAAAAATGAAAGGTTTAGGATTACATCAAAAGAATTGGAAAGGTTAAGGACTATTTTTTGCCTTATCCCTACATGTACACATTAAAATCTTTTCCAATTGATTTCTCTTAGGTGAGTTCTCTCTAGGAATAAGGAGTGACAAGAAAAAAAATTACTCCTTTATATAAATCCAAGGTTGTAAGTTATAAGGAAAAACAATAACTAGCCACATATTATAAGAGTTGCTTATATTGCCAAAAGGATTAAAACCATTAATTGTTAGACTAAGCCTAACATTATAAGATTCTTCAACAAACCAAGGAAATTCATTGTTAAAATCCTTCTAAGCCAAACAATTTACAAGATTTCTAAGTTGATTCCCATCATCAACCCATTTATCCTTGTGCCATCCCATGTCTATGGCAATTTTGCTTAACATAAATAGCCTTTGAAGTCGAGGCTTCAAAGAAAGGTACTGTAGTACCTTATGTGATACTTTCTTCCCCTTCCCATCATCAATTTTCCATCTAGAAGTGTCATACATAGGGCAATGAACTTTGTCAACATAGTCATTATAAAATAAAGCATAATCATATTTGTGTGCATAGATAGAAACATAGCCTAGTCCTAGCTCCTGCAAAATATTTTTTGCATCATATTGAGATTTCAAAAGTGTCTCACTAGTAGGTAAGGCTTCTTTGACTAGTTTTAGCAACATGTAAAATGACTTATTACTCCACTTGTTATAAACTTTTAAATAAAGCAACTTTACTAGGAAAGACAAAGTTGGAAATTCCTTACAACCAAGATATATTTCTTGCTCACTTTCCCTCATCAACTTTTATAAATAATCATGTCCACCTTCACTTGAATTCTTAGATTGATTCTCCCCAACATTTTCCAATTCACTTGAGAATTCGTGCAACTCATTTTCATCTTCATTTTCCTCTTCATTCTCTCAGCCTCCTTGCTAATTATTATTAGGTTCACATGTATAAATCTCATCTCAATCAGTTTCTTTCTGATAGATCTATGAAGTATAATTTGCTTTTATTCCTCATATTAATAAATAGTGATCAAGAACTATACCTAACTATTGAATCTTGTTTTTACAAAACCAACATAAGGACATTTAATTTCACATTTATTCTCAAGGTGATTCTTAACAAATTTCATAAGAGAAAAGAATCTTTGCACATATTCTTCATACTATTTTCTAGCATGCATCTAACTTTTATCCATGCTTAAATACCAATAGTGTTAAAGGTTAGAGATTTACTCAAATAAACTTCAAATTCTTTGTTAGTTGAATGATGAAGGTAGTAACTTATGCTAATCATGCAATTGATATCTTGTAATTTATATATCAAAATTGATTACTAATTACACATTTAAAAAGATGCAAAAAAAAAAAAAGAGAGATGCAAGAAATAATAGAGCAATCATCCTTTTTTCTTTCTATCCATATGGCCCTTTAAGCTCACAACTTGGCACGAATTAAACTTTTTTCTACTTAATCAAAGTGGCATACTTGAGGAGTTAATCCTTGTCACTTTCACTTAAAACTAAGATATTATTGGTATTAAAAAATCTTGAATTGCCAATAGTTATTACCATGCTCACTTTACTTAATCACCATGGTGGAAGACATTACGCAAGTGCTTGTAAACTATCAAGACACCAATATATTGAGTTAGAAAGAGTCTTACCACTAGAAATTATCTACCAAAAAGGAAAACGTTGAATACCTAAGAACACTTAAAGTGCTTCCAAAAACATATTAGACAAGGTCTTGCCCCCTAAAAATAATTTTGTGATGAGTAGCCTACGAAGTAAGAATACTTAACATTTGTTAGATATGCATATAGTCAGAATGAACTAATTATCTATTCATTAACATGATCTAAAAATTGAGAGAGCTTTTTAGTTTTACTTAATAACTCTTTTCTAATCACAAAAGATGAAAAGAAAACTAATTATGATAATAATCATGCTACTAACTTCTTATAACTTGATTATGCCTATGGATGGTTATTTTCTAATTCTATACTTGGACATAAAAGTTATGCTATCATATCTTATGATCACTCATATAGGATATACCACCTTATTTATGCTAGTTTTATCTACAATAACTTTGTGCTTGATCACTTTTATTATGTTTCATAATTCATTAATGATGTGATAAAAACTAGGAGAATCTTATACATTTATTACGATGAAATCCATGTAAAAATTAGCACATTTGTGGGTGTATGTATAGATAATACATGTGTGTGAAAGAGTCAATATAATGCCAATTTTGATTTCTTTTGTGGGAAAAAAATCCAAACATTACTTAGCATATAATAATTTATTATAATAAAATAGCAAATTACTTTCTTATCATGTAACTGTTAGCCAAATTAAAAAAACTTTTTTAATTGACACATTACATGGGGCGCCTATAAATTCTTGCCTCTTTTTGGTCTCTTCCCCTAACATTATCACTTCATTAATTTAATGCACATATGCATAAACAAAACCTCTCTCTCTCTCTCTCCCTCACTCTCTCTCTTAAACCAATCCTTAAAATCATAAAGACAAGAAAAAAAAAAAGGACAAGAACTTTAACTGAGCATTATAACACCACAAAGATAAGATAATTAAAGGAATAGGATTTGACTCTTTATTAGAAGCCAAACAATTCAAAACTAAGGATAATGAAAAGGAGAAAATTTTGACCAAATAAAAATTAACAAAAATGAAAAACATAGAATAAGATGGATAATAAGAAGAAGCGATACTTTAAAAAGAAGGAGCTTTATCATTTTATGATTGTGAGAGAGAGGGAGCATATGGTAAGTGAGAGATCATTATTTTTTTAGTATATAAGTGATACTGTGAGAGAGAATTAAGTTTAAAGTAAAATTATTACCTTTTATGGCTAACCAACATTAGTCATCTAATATTTTGGTAATTTTTTATGACTATTAATTTCAAATAATTTTTAATTATGAAAGAAAAAATTATATCTTTCATCTATCAAATATAAAGGTTAATGGCTTTCTTTCTATTATAAATTCAATGCATTGATACAATAGGCCTAAGAACCATTCCCAATTGGCATTGCATTCCTTCTTGAATGATTTTGTATATGACCCTTCATCAACTTCATAACTTTATTCATCCTTCTCCATATCTTTATGAAATGTTGCTTTACTCTATACCAATCCTTCTTGACTTTGTATGTTAAGTTAGTGCTTATGGCAAGTTCAACTTTAAGGTAGGGAAATAAAACCTTTATTATCCTTAATTTTTGGTGGCCCTTTTAACTTTCTTAAACCTTACACAATTATGGTACTCTCCAACTTCTTTAATATAAATGTCTTGGCACTTAACATTAACTTCCCCTTTCTAATTTTTAGTGTAAATGAGGTTCATATCCTTCCACACTTAAATTCTCCCTAAACTTGTAGACATCTTTGAATAACTGAGTCTCCAACAAATGCACTCTAACTCCCTCTATAAACTTAAAAGGTATGCCTTTGATCCCATAAATAGGTTACAACTTTATTAAATTTATTTTCTTTTCCTCCCTTTTCTCATCTATTGAAATTTCACCATCAAAAGTAGTTAAATCTATTGATTTATTACTCTTACACCTCTCAATAATGTCATTGTCTATTATAATATCACTAAATCCTAGCCAACCAACCCTATTTAGCATTTGATCTTGTAACTTATCTTTATCAATGACATCTTTAAGCCAATCATCATCATTTGACTTAGCATAATCATTATCCTCATTAGATATCTCAAAATCCATGTCCTTACTATCATTTTCCTCTTCTATCAATCCCGCAATTTAAATTTTCAATGTTTAACTTTATAGAAACATGTACATTATCATGTTCATTAAAGTTTCTACTAACTTTCTTTTTGAACCTAAAACTCTTCTTATGAATAGAACCATTAACAAGTTCTATATCAAATACGGATGCAACTTTTTCAATGTTCAAGTTCTTTAACACATACATATTTTCATGCTCTTTAGAGTTTTTAATTTTGGTGAAAAGGAGTAAATTAGAAAAATGTATGTGAAACAATAAGAGTTATTTGTTTGAAGAAAATGAGACTGATTGCTTTAAGATAGTTAGGAGCACTAATACCTTTGATTGTTTCTCATTAGGGTTATATGTATACATAAAGGTAAACACGTTTTCTCACAACTTCTATTTATATTGACTATTGCTTATTAGTCATAATATATATATATACTTTTTGGTTAGTTTTAAAGAGATAAAGTTTGAAATATAAATATACTCTAAATATAAAATATGAAAGATTAAGATAATTTATTTTTTTCTTTTATTTTGATTGTCTTGTTTTAATTAGGTCATGGCAATACTATAGTATTAGTATTAAAAATTGTGCACTCACACATACACAAATAATCGTGTAATGTACAAATAACTGTGTCCTAAATTGTCATTTTATAGTTTGTGAGCAACACTCATCTACTAGTTTACCAAGCATAGTTTCTTTCATTTGCTCTCAATTATTATATGCCATATGGTATTAGCTATTTACAATAGGTTGTCATCCATTGTTTGGCATAGGCAGTCAAGTTTATTCAGGCGCACCCCTAATTGTTCCCCAGTGTCGCGTTGTGGACTGGTGCTATCACTGAGGGCCCACAAATGTGTGGTCTGATTACCAAGTTGGACTTTGAAGCATAGATAGATTGACTTGACCAAGCGAATTCTTCTGTAAACTTGGGCTTTTATTGTGGAGTCAAGTGGCAAAGAGACATATTTGTCTCTTGCAATAACAAAAAATTCAAAATTTTTCGTTCATCCCCTCCATCATGGCTTAGACTCCTCTTTTCAAGCCTAAAACATAAAGAAAAACTTGGACATTTATTTGCGCCCGTAAACTAAAACAATGGACGATTAAATGTTTGTTTCCACGCGAACCAAATTTTTGAGTGTTAAACTGTTGACTTTGTATATGTTTTTTTTTTTTTTTAATAATTTAGTTTAAAATCATGAAATACCTATAAAATTCTTCGAATTTTGTTGGAAAAAATATTTTAATTGAGCATTATTTAACATTAAATGTTGTGAATCAAAGAATTTATGAAAAGGTCTTCATTATTTTCTTTAACCCAGTCTTAGAATAGACACTCGATTTTCCGAGATCTGAGCAAAGTCAATAATTATTGTTTGTCGGGGAATTCATGTGCCTAACACATGGTTGGTTGGCCTACATAATTAGACTTTTGAATAATGTCAGCATATGATTCGCTTAAAATTGAAATGTTCAAAACACTGACTCAGTGTCATCATCTTTTACCCAGAAAAAAGAGAGAGAGAGAGAGAGAGAGAGGACAAAGAATTCATTCGTCCTCCTCGAGCAGCCTAGCTCTACCTCTTCGCCTTGAGATTGAATCCAAAAAATCTTGGTGTTTTATGCTATTCGACTCAGATGTTTGGGTCCACATTCTTGTAAAATTAGGCTCTCTCTTTTACCGGATCCAAAACGTGTCACCTTCAATTAACATCGAGGTTAGAGAGCTAATTAAGCAAATTTGAGGGACTTTTAGCCGCATGAAAACAAGATCAAGTTGCATTACCGCTGCTTAAACGATGCTGCGGTCGTTTCTTTAGGCCCACGGTAACCCATCTATTGATTCCTTCAGTCTCAGACGCGTAGCAGTGGTTAACGGGCCGTAGATTGATTGAAAAACAGAAAAAAAAGGGGGGGGGGAATAAAAAAGAAACAAACGCTACACAACTTCAATCAGACAAAAGGAAAATGGACATGTTAATCAGCGTGTCACAAACTTTTGTCTAAATTTATCAAAATTAAACCTGTAACTTTCAATTTGTACAAACAACAAGAGTTAGGTATAAGTTTAGAATGCAAATTTTACACGTTTTTTCAAATTGAGTTGTGAATTTTCAATTGGCTTTATATAATCCGTTAACCCTTAAAGCATAATCAAATAAAGTCATTTCCTTATATTTTACGGTTAGGTACTTAAGTCGCGTGCCACGTTACTGTTGACCTGTGAAAAAACCCAAAGGTCCAACACAATGGTTGATCAGCTATTAACTAGGGATTAGCTCATTGCTTTTGATTTGCCACAGTCCCATTCCTAAACGGATTAGTTACAATTGGAACAATCTGCAAGCGCGAAAGAGAGGAATTTGGGCAACAGTTTCTCCTCTTTTCCCTCCATTTCTGCAACTAAAAATATCTCAGACGGGTGTGCTAGTACGTGTATATTAAATCTTGAGAAAATCACCAATCATCGCCAAAACCACCCCTCCGTTAACAATCGCCGAATATTGAAAGAGGATTGATGTCGTTTGCATCAAAATTTTTATAATTTTATACTTTGTTAAATTTTGCTATTAATTTTTAAAAATGATATGATATATAATGTTGATAATTGTTAACATTGTTTTAGTTGTATTTTAAGGTGGAATATAAGACTTTTGATCTATATTTTAATTAAAAGAAGAATTATTAGTGAACTCATTTTGAGAGTTTTAGATTACTAATTTTAAAGAGTGCAAAATGAGAAATGATAAAGACCTTATGAGACATGTTAAATATATGAGAATCTTTAATTAATCATATTAAAGCATTAATGATTAATGGGCTTAATGAAGAAATAAAGATTGGTGTTTTGCTTAAGTCCTTGGTGAACTACTAAAGAGTCGAAGTGTCTTATGGGTTGGAACCCAACAAATGCAACATTAAATGGTATGGTGATCTAGACGAAGCCATCAAAGAAAGCATGGGAGCATTGTGTCAAGCATGATATAAGGTGCTCTATTGTGTTATATGTGAATCTTATTCTCCAAACTACAAGGCATATCCACTTTGACGAAATTGAAATAGGTTCATGGCTTTTGAGAGTTAGGTCTAGGATTATATAAGAGGCTATGAAGGACAAGATTTCACCATTATGCAATTTTCTAGTTTAAGCTAATTATCTTTTTCAAACCATATTTAAATAAATGATAAATAATGGTTTTGAGGGATATTATTTTTCTAAATATTGTTTCATATTTGATGTTATGATTGTGGATGTATTTATCATTAGATGTGTTTAATTATTAACTATAAAGTCTAACATATATGTATTAGATTTGTAATTAAATTAATTGAATAGGTCTAGTTATAAGTGAGAGTTTTTAATTGGTAGGATTTAGGGAATCTTCACCCCAAAACATAAATTTTGTACAATTTAATATAATTTAAAATAATTTAGTATTATGTATAACAAAAGATGATTGGGAATATAATGAATTTTCAATATTGTAACTAATATTAGATTATCATAAATTTACTTCATGATTGTGCAAAATAAATAATTAGGTGTTAATACTAAATGGTGATAAATATCTTGAGGTTGTAATTTATGATAAAAAAGAATATTATAAATGAGCTTAATAAAGTGTATAAACCATATAGTAAGAACTATTATTTTTGGTATTGTAATGTTTAGTATATGATAAAAGAGTATGATGTGCTAGAATTTATAACCATGTTATCGTAGATCCTTAATAGGGTAACTAAGCTCAAGAAAGAAAGAACAAAAGGCAAGTCTTGGCAAAGAAAGAATAGTTTGGCTTATATTGATATACTTAAGAACATGAAAGATGATTTCATTCATGAATTTAAGGAGTATTAGACTACCTAAGTAATATAATTGGCTTTGAAAAACAAGTTTAGGGGTACTTCGACTACTCAACTAAGAGAGCTAATAGTCAAATTTGACATCTATATGAACAAGTCATGTCATAACATGAAATGACACCTTAAAGTGATGTCAAATATGATCAAAGAGTTCAAAACAATCAATCATATTCTTATTGATAAGCAGCAAGTTCAAACTATTATTTATTCTATTCCTTTAACTAAAAGCATATGAAAATTAATCAAATACATAATAAAAATATTTAAACCTTTGATGATATCTCGCATTATCTAATTTTGAAGAGAAATGACTTAAGACATGTAAGTTCTTTAGTTAAGTGGATGAGGTTGAAGTTAAGACAAGTTTAAAGATTGCTTCTAGTTTGAAATGTAAGTGGCATTACGAGCATTATAAGAAAAGAAAAGGGAATGAGCCAGTATAAAAGAAGTAGAAGAATGACTATTACAAAAAGTAAAATGGCAAGAAAAAAGGATAAGACCAAAATGGCATTTTACAATTCTAGCAAGTTTGGACATTTCACTCACGAATTCCTTGAGTTAAAAAGGGTATCTTTGGTGCTTGATTCTCATCATTTAGATACTATCATTAGCTTGGTACTACTTATTTAGGATTTTGTTTAGCTACGTTGTTAGATTTGTGTTGTTTAATGTTCTAATTTTAACATCTGCTGCTCTTTAATGATAGTTGTTATCCATTTCTATTTTTTGCTAAATATAATTATTATTTGTTATGAACAAGCTTTTTTTTAAATAATCATTATTAGTATGTTAATTTGTTAACAATGAAGGTTGAGACAAGTTATATTTTGATTCAAAATAAAAATTAAAGGTCGAGACAAATTTGTTAACAATATCTTGTTCAATAAACAAGAACAACATAAGAAGAAATAAAACCCAAGTATCTAAAAAGAATAAATTGGAAATTTAAGAATAGGAGGTAGAATTGCCAATTGATTAAATATGGGAGGTGTTGTGTAGTGTGGCAATAATAGCATGGCATGATAATGGTATCGATGATGGGTAGCCATGTTATTTATAGTTACAGTGTGGAATGGTAACAACATTGGTATTGAATGAAAAAGGTTTATACAGGGCTTGAAGTTTTAATAGGATGATAACGTTATGGTGATTTTTGGTATTTTGTGAAAATTTATTTTTCTTAACAATTGATTTTAGATTTTAAACAAAAAATGGAATCAAATAATCTTTGCCAAGTAGGTTTTTAGTTGTTTGCTTAAAAACACATAAAAAAAATCCAAAAACAACAACCATACCAAACAAGGGGCCTTAATCAAGTCCCTTGTGAATTATAGACTCAAGAGCCATATAATATAAAGTTAAAGATCAAGAAGCATATATGGAGTTCCATCAAATTAAAGTTAGTTTTAAATAAGTGTAAGTGGGAAATGATGCAAAGGTAAATGTAATATCTTGAAAATAATAAAGTTGCATTCTAACAATTAGATTAAAATTTTCTAATTTACCACACTAAACGTGGCTAATATTTGGTAACTATGGGATTTGATGTTGGCATCAATATAAAGCACTTGACTATTAGGGGATAATAAATTTGTTATTAGGTTGATATATTAGCTTACAATGGACTAGCTTAAATTTGGTCAAAGCCTATTTTTTCTCTTTCTACCTCTATGGCCTTACCAATTTTCCTTTATTTTATTTCTTCTCTTATTTTCTCCCCCTACATCACTTGATGCTCTTTTTCTTCTGCTCCATCCCTTCATAACATCTGATGCTCTTCTTCTTCTACTTCATCCCTTTATAACGCTTAATGCTTTTCTTCTTCTTCTTTTTCTTCTCTTTTCCTTTTTCATCTTTTTCTTCTTCTTCTTCTTCCCCAACCTTAATACACATCCTATACTAATGAACCAATGTGATAGACCAATGTTGTTGGTGAGTGATGGTAAGAGAGGCTAGTCAAGATGAATAGACAATGGTTAAGAAGTCAACAATGATGATAAACAAAAATTAGAAAAAGTAGAAGAGCTATTAATGATCTAGCCATTCCTAGCCATAACCTCCTATCTTTTATCAATTATGGCTTCTTTTGATCTCTTTTTGGCACACTGACATCAATAATGGACAGACCAAACCTTGGCGAGTTTAGGGATGGACTCTATGCATAATAGTTGGTAACTCGAACAAAGCACCAAAAGACAAATTGTTGTTGATGACAAGCTAGTTTTAGGCACATGTTTATTTTAATTGCAAGCCTTTCAATTTGTGCAATATTCAATTTACTATATTATATTATGAGAATAAATTTTCACTCTTATTCCATTACTTTAGTCCCTATAATTTATTACTAATGTTGATTCATATAAATGTGTTGATTTAGGTTCAATTGAGGGCACTTAGTTAATGTTTAAATTCAAATTTATGACTAGTGTTTATGATTTATGAGTAGTTATAATATGGATAATTTGATAATTGTATTACTTGTTTATACATTTAAATTATCATGTGATCACTATTTAATAAACTAAAAACTATTTTCTAAAATTTAATAAATTAACTTAGTAATATACTCGGTAAATGTTTCTAAAAGGAATAAAAAAAATTAGGTAGATAGGAGTTACTTATTTAAAACCAACATATATGTATATATGATTAATTTTCCTTTCATCTCATTGATTTTTTGGTTTTTAGGACTTTTGTTATTATCAAAAACCCTAAGGTATTTTTTAATTATCTAATTTTACTTTTGACTCTATTTAAGCTAAGTGCATGATTATTGTTTATCAATTTATGATTGATTATGAGGTTATTTGGTTAAAAATCTTGAAAAGTTATTTTTCAAATACAGGGATGATTGATGATGCTTAGAGGAAAACCTTTTTATGGTTAAAATGAACCTTTTAAGAAAAAAATAATATAAACTTATTTATTTATTATTGTTTTATTTTGATATGTTAGTCCTTATGAACATATTTAGATTGACATATGTTAGGTATATTTCTTTTTCTGATTGTTTTAAATAGGTGGAATATAAAAGATAACATATTAGAGAACATTTGAGTTGACTTGGTGAAGTTGAATTTTTGGGTAAAAGAATTGATTAGTTTTGTATTTGTGAAGTAATATGTGTGTTTGCCTAAAATTTAAAAGGTATAAAGGTTGCTATAAATATATATGAGTTAGACAGTGTAAGAAAGTTCAAGTGTTAAGAGGCAAACTAATTAGATATGGATTGGCTTATGTAAGATGTGAAAAAAAGAAAGAAAGAATAGGGATAAGTGGGATAGTTGCATTAACAACAATTATAATTCATTTGCCAATAGAAAAAAAAATCTTCAATAAAGTGAGTTAGACTAAAGTGGAATAAATTCACGATGGTAATAAAAAAAATAAAGAGAGAATAAATAAAAGTTAGGGAATAAATTAGCCTAAGACATAGTATGACTAATGATTGTCATGACATGACAAGAGAAGTGATATGGATAAGATAGAAATAACCAATGTTTAGGGAAACATATAAATGGCAATATATAAATAAATAAACTTTTTAGTCATTAAGTATTGTATTTTGGAGTAAAGTTTATAAGTAACATAATGTTATGACTTGTAATGAAGATGTGATAAAGAGACACATAGGACAAAGTCATCAAAAAAGGTTTCTTTTATTAAAGGATGATGATGATTGAGAAACATGGTTAGACATAGTGCAAAGAAAAGTATATTAAAAACAGTTTAATAATTCAAGAAGAAAAGAAGTTAGAATGGTTCATTTCAAGAAAAATTTTGTAATGTTTATTTGGTTAAGGCAAATATTATGGAAGGAAAAAAATAAAAAGAGAGAGAAGAAGGAAAATGTAAGGAGTATTATATTGGCATATATTCTATTAAAGGGATAAAAGTAACTCGAGTGTGTTTACATAGCAATGGCGGATTAAAAGCAAACATAAAGAAGTAGTGTTAAATAAGAGATTCCAGAATGAAAGAGATTTTGTGAGATTTTTCATTATTGTAAGAATAAATAAGAATAGGAAATAATTGAGTTAAGGGCATCCTTGACAAGAAAGAGATGCACATGTTCAAATAATATATAATATGAGTTGTAAGGATGAGTTTATCAAAACTTATATAAGAGATCATAGAGAACCCAAAACATTTGATGGATAAGGTTTAGAAAGGATTCAAGATTCGATTAAATGACGACAATTTAACAATTGTTTGTTAGAATTAACATGTTAGTGGTACAATGCTAAAGTTTGAGATAAGAAAAATTATTAATATTAGTTTAGGATACATAGTAACCAATTTATTTGTTTATACACATAATCCTCAATAAGACTTTTTTTTTGGGGGGGCATCATGCAAACATTGCTATTTCAATGACTTTTCTCATTTTTATAAGCACATGTAAACAAGTGTGTTCTAGCTTGCATGAGTAAAACACTGATAGTTAAATGATTATGATAAGAGCTTTAAAGATGTGATTTAATTATAGATTCTGAATGAGTAACTGCTAAATTTGTTGATGACACGAGTGTAGATGACGTTAAAGTTTAAAGCACAATTGTGTGTGATAACAAAAATTATGATTGATGAAGTATAAAATGGTTAAAATGGAAAATACAAAGTTAAGCAATAATGGTACTAAGGGCATTAGGGACGGGAAGGAACATAAAAGGATGTAATTATGTCTTAGACATATAAATGGATGTTCTTTTTGAATATGGGAAGAATAAGTTCATCTCATGTTAAAAGTGCGAGTCTGTATACTAGAAAAGAACATATGGATCATAGGACCTTATGAGTAGAAGTACATGAATAGAGGATGCATGCAAGTACACTAACTAATGAGAAAAAAATACATTTATAATAATGTAGGATTGTCAATTATTTAAATAAGACATAAAAGTATAGAGGTAAAAGAAATGAGGCATAGTTGGATGCAAAAATGAATGATAAAGGAATTAGAATTATGCATAACAAGTTATCATGTTTTATAAAGTTATCATCAAATGTGGAGAATATAGAATAATAGTTAAACTAAATGAAGTGCAAAAGGAATACTTTTCAAGAGAAAGATGTAATAAAGATTAACAGATATTACAAGACAATATTAGCAACTATTAGAAGTTGTCATGAATAAATTAATGTATCAAGAGTTCTAAAGTGATTGATAGATAAATTAAGGTGTGAGACACTTAAAAAATTGCAAAAATGGAACCAAAGTTAGATGTATATGAGTAAAGTAAGTATTAATTTAACTTTATTGTATAATAAATGAATATGGGAAATAAATGAAGACAAGAAATAAATAAAAGAATCAAAGTTAAAGAGATAAGTGATGTCAATAAGAATTTATAAGAGTTAAGTAAGGAAGCATTTAAGATCCTTGTATAGGATACCTTGGTAAGTTTATAAGGTAAAAGAGAATGTGTAACCTTAATTAAAAATAGGTTGAATAAGATTGATATTTGGAGAATTTTAAGTTAAAATATTGTTGTGAGAAAATTAGAAAGATATTTCAAATAAAGGAAGTCATGGCAAAAAAAGATTAATTTAGTGTTGGAGCTTATGATTTCTTGACAAATATTTAAATCAAAGTGAACCTTGACTCAAGGAATGGAATTTATGAGTTTAGAAACAAGGTTATTAAATAGTTTTTAAATGTTGAATGAATACTCTATAATTTATATATTTATATAAAAAAAACAAAGGCATATGCTCAGAGATCCAAACGTGTAACTTAGAAGTGTAAGTATGTTTAAGTAAAGCTTATGATTTTTATTAACAGTAAGGTATACTTCAATTGCTAAAGTTTTGAGACTTTAATGGTAAGTGACAATAAGGTTAATAAATACCATAAAAGATAAGGTAAGAGTGAGAGTAGTAAATATAAGCTGTATAACATGCTTTGATGAGTGAGAAAGGCAAATGCTTAACAACGTGAGTAATGAATTGATAAAGGTAAAATTATACAATGAGGATAATTGGGTGCAATAAGCCTAATAATACTTCTCACCTAGAGGGACCAAGATGTATGTGGAATAATAGTAAACCTTTCATTAAGGAGATTTTACTTTTAGACCCTTAGATGGATATCGATTAATACATTTATATAGCATATGATATACAAGAAACTTATGTTAAACCATTGCATTAGGAACTCACTCAATATTTCAAGAAGAAAACATAAAGGTGAGCTTCATTATTAAATTTAAAAGTGCAAGTAGATTAATGAGATTAATAAGTGTCAGTATAGATTTTGAAAAGGTGCAAAACTCATATTAGTTACTCTATTTATGAAGATTTTGGTGGCTATAGGAATCCTTGTAAGTAGTGCTAATAAACATTAAAGGTAGTTGTTGGATAAATTATAAGGTGTAGCAAGGATGTTAAGTTGTGAAATCATTTATAATTACATGTGAAATTTATGAATAAAGTAAATGAGGAAAGATATGTATCAATGAATATCATTCTAAAAAGTTTTATTTGGTCTTGCAAAGATTAGCAAGAGTGAGTTAAAATTAAAATTTTGAAGATAAATTTTCTATAAGTAGGTAGAATATAATATCCTAAATAAGAAAAATTAAAATTTTATTCTCTCACGCAAATTAAAATTTCCCAATTTAGTGCATCAATATGGATAACATTTGGTACTTGTAAAAGTTGATTCATGTATCTATATGACATGTATAACTAGTAAGAGATAAAAAAATTGTTAGTGCATCAATATGGCTTATTGTTTATTAGCTTACACTAGGTCAAAGCCCATTTTTTCTCTTTTTCTTTTATGGCCTTACCACTTTTCTTTTTTTTCTTTTTTTTCTTTTACTCTCTTATCTTTTTTTTTTTCCTTATTTTCTCCCTTTCCCACAATACCTAATGCTCTTCTTTTTCTTCCTTTTCTTCCTCTCACTTTTCTTCTCCTTCTTCTTTAACCCTAATATATATTCTATACTAATGAAACCAATATGGTGGAGCAATGTTGGTGGTGAATAAGGGTAGGAGAGGCTTGCCAAAAGGAATGGATAACAACCAAGAAGCCAAAGGTAGTGATAGAACAAAAAATAAAAGAAGGAGAAAAGCTAAAAGCAATCTAACCATTCCTAACTATAGATTAATGCATGGAGGGGTAATTGAGTAAACCATAGTTGAGGGGTTAACCAATAGGTGTTTCATATAGTGGTTGAGCTAATGTGTGGTGACGATTAAGCAATAATAGCTACCTTCCATTTTTCATCAATTAATTCATTTTAAAATCTTCTTTCAATGGATGTATTAGGCCTTACAAGTCAACAAATAGCTTTATGCATAATTTCAGTAGTGGTTGGTGGTGATGCCAATAAGACTTCAATGAGGCACCAAAAGATATAATGTCGATGATAGTAAGCTAGTTTTAAGCACATGTCCATTTCAGTTGTAGGCTTTCCAATTTAGGAAATATTCAATTTATTGGATTAGATTTTGAGGACTAATTTTCACTCTTATTTAATTCATTTGCTCGCTTTACTTATTTATGATGTTAATCTATATTTTAATTAAGGTCACATAATAGATGTTCGAATCAAATTATTGATCAATTTTTTTTATTTATAAGTGTTTATAATATGTATAATGCGTTAAGATTAATACTTGTATTTGCATTTAAATTATTGTGTGATCACTATTTAGTAAACAAAATACTATTTTCTAAAACTTAATTAATGAACCAAGTAATACACTTGATAAATGTTTCTAAAAGAAAAAGAATCTCATATAGAAGAGAGTGGTTTTTTTGTTTTAGGAATTGACATATATATATGTATAATTAAGTTTCTTTTCATCATGTTTGATTTATTAGTTTATAAGACTTTTGTTTTTGTTGAATAGCCTAAGGTATTTTCAAGTTAAGTAGCTTCATTTTTAACTCAAATGTATGATTTATGTTTATCAATTGATTATTGGTTATGAGGTTATATGATTAAAAATCTAGATGACATATTTTGTTATTATAAAAATGGTTGATGATGTATGAAAGAAAACCTTTTTAGTAATTCAAATGAACCTTTTAAGAATAAAACGATAACAATTGATTTGTTCATTGTTATTATATTTTAATATGTTAATTGTTATAGACATATTTAGACGAAGATATAACTATTGGATGCATGGCTATTGGATTAGGTGATAACTATTATGCATATTACAATTATTTATTATAGGCTTCATTTGTTATGTACTTTGGTGTGATAAAAGAGATTCAAGTGTGAATAGGTGTTTAGCCATAATGTGACATGTGTGTGTGTGTGTGTGTGTGTGTGTGTTATATGGTTATAATTGCATAGAAATGTTATGTTCAAAGTTTTACACATTATATATGTTTGCATATATAGGTAAAATATGATTATATTTTAAACAAGTATATTTATTTTGTATTATTTTTTAAGATATCTTTATTACCCATTATTACATTTTGTATGGTATAACCTTGCATATTTTATTTCATTATTTATTAGATTAAATTCTTCTCTTATATTGTTCATATTATAACTATTTACTAAGTTGTTGTAATTATTCTATTATTTTTTAACATTTTCTAGATAACTTGTAGTCAAGTGGTTGTCTTTAACATTCTTAGATTCTTAGTTCTACTCAAAGGTATTACTTTATAATTTATCATGCTTATCTTCATTAGTGCCTTCTTAAGGTCTAGCTTTTGTAATTCAAGTTCTATTTTTATATGTTATTCATAGTATGATCTCTAATGGTTATGGTCATTATGTTATGTTTAAAGATAAGCAAAACTTGCATGTATTGTGATATTATGTTATATGTTCTACTTTATGATGTATTAAAGAGTGAATGTTAAGGTTTCTTGTAGGCTTATATTGTCGTTTATAGGCCCCCTATCTTGGAAAACATGCCAATCATGATCCTAAATTTAGGTCTTGATAGTAGAAATTAAAACGATTAATACATTCAAATTGAAATTTTGAAATTATTAAGCCATGCTACTTCACAAGTTCTTTATGCACTCGAAATTTGGCAAAATCTTGTTTTTGTTGTTGTTCTTCTATATTTTGACTATAAACTTGTTTCCAATGACTATATTACAAATATTTATAATGACACCTCATATATGTGTTATCGACATTTATTTATATTGGATATTAACTAAGGCGTATTTAATATCAATACAATTACTTTTCTATAAATGTATCATCTAGCAACAATTTTGGAAATGCAAATGTTAGGCATGCTAGACTAAGTTATATTAGGTAAGAAAGAATAAATAAATTAAAAAGAGATGGTCTTATAAGCTTATTAGCAAAATTAAATTGTTGATGTACCAAGACTATTTGGAAAGAAAAGTAATTAGCCAAACACTCTATTGCAACTAGTCTATTTTAACATGTGGTCTCATAAGTGTAAAGATAAGATATAGTGTCTTACATTTCATCACTTTGATAGATCATCATATGCATTATAGTTATGTTTACTTATTTTCTTATAATTTAAAGCATTAAATTGCTCTAAAAAATATTTAAGCATGATAAATAATTATTTGGATAAAAAATATCAAAACCTTAAGAACTGATTATGGATACAAATATCACTTTGAACAATTTAAGAAATTATATAATAAAAAAGGTATAGTTAGGCAACTAACTATTTTTAGAACTCTACAATAAAATGGTGTTACATAAAAAAGAATAAAGGCCTTATTAGAGATGGTTAGATCCATGATGAAAAAAGTGAACCTCCTAATATATTTTTTAGGAGGTGCTTTATTAGTGGTCATTTTTGTATTTAATTGTATGCCTTATAAATTTATTGTTGTCACTTTATATTATTTATGATTAGGTCAAACTTTTGACCTAAGAAACCTAAGACCTTAAAGGTTAGTTTCTACGTTCATGATTCATTTTATAAATATGAGATGCTGGGTCCAAATATATATATATATACATCTTCATAAAATACTTTAAGCACTCTGAAGGGTATGTGTCTCTTAAGGAACAAGTTGAAAGAAGTACTTTAAAATTAAAATCACATGATGTCACATTCTTAAAGAATGAATTTGTTAGTAAAGATGATATTAATAAAGATTTTTTTCTATATAAGATAAAAGATAGATATGACAATAATGCATTAAATCAATTAATGTAGCAAAATAAAGAGATTTCCTAAGCTTTTGATCTTAATAGGAGCACTTTGCCACAAGTTATGCAAGGTCAATAGGAACTTAGATTGTGCAAAAATAAGCATAAATGTATTATATGTCGTCACTTTACGCTTAAGAGCAAAGCTTTTATGATTACTTTCCATGATGAAGAAAAAGCCTAAAAATAATATTAAAGACCCTCTTATATATCGTTAGGGACTAATAGATAAAGGCAATAGAAGAAGACATGGAATCCATGGAATTTAACTATATTTGGAACTTGATAAATTTCCTTAAAAGACATAAAGTTATTACAAATAAATGAGTTATTAAAATTAGCCATAAGGATATTGAATTCATAAAAAGGTATAAGACTTGCTTAGTAATGAAAGGCTATTTACCCAACAAGAAAATAAAGACCATAAGAAAACCTTCTCATCCATTGTAATGTTTATCTCAGTTTATCTAATTTTAACTATAATAACTAATATAAACTTAAAATTACACTAAAAGGATGTTAAAAATGTTTTTTTTTTTAATAGAGAGTTAGACAGAGAAATCTATATGAAATAGTTAAGAGGTTTTATCATCGAAGGCCAAGTAATAGAGTTTATAATCATTAAAAATTAATTTATGGCCTTCAGTAATTGTCTAGATAGTGATATTTGAGATTCTATATGAAATTTTCTCACATAACTTATAATGATTAATAAGGATCATTATGTGATGTAAATATAATTAAGGATAAATTTGTAATTTCATCATTATATTTAAGTGACATTCTATAAGCTAGAAATGATAAAGAGTTTGTCACTACCATCAGGGATAAGTCTTCTTATAGTTTTAAAATGAAGAACAAAGGTAAGATAGCTTGTATTTTAAGAGTGAAAATTCACAAGGGTCATTCAAAAAGACTCTTAATTATGTCACAAGAGTTATACATTTATAAAACTCATTGACACCCTTATGACTAAAAGCAAGAATCTTAGCCTTAAAATATATCCCAAAGCATAAAAAAAGCACAAAAAAATGAAAAACATGTCTTATTCTATTGTAATGGGTAGTTTGATGTAATTTATAATGTGAACTTAATTGATATTCATATGTTGTGGGACTAGTGAATTGCTACCAATCCAAGGAACTATAAATTATTCCTTCTATTGTCAAGGAAATGATTTATGATTAGTTAATTATTTAAATGCCAATTAAGGAGGAAACAAATGAATATAAATCA
The DNA here is from genome assembly GCA_019804595.1 of Bruguiera parviflora. Classification (NCBI taxonomy): domain Eukaryota; kingdom Viridiplantae; phylum Streptophyta; class Magnoliopsida; order Malpighiales; family Rhizophoraceae; genus Bruguiera; species Bruguiera parviflora. Next base: position 8,050,305 of record CM034046.1, read on the forward strand.
ACTTTAGGATACTTGTTTTAACTAAAAGGCAATTCCATTTCAAGAAGTAATAAGAAGCAAACTTGTGTTGTCTTCTCAATAATGAAGGCAGAACTTGTAACTTACTTAACTACAATGAAAGAAGTTTTTTAGCTTAAGAGATGTCTAGATCATTTAGTAGTATGCAATGATAAATAAAAGATGACTATATTGCATTATGATAGTTTAATGGCTATCACATATATGAAAGATCTCATGCCTTATTTTAAGATCAAATATATTGATACCAAGTACAACATTGTGAGAGATATTGGGTCAAGAAAGGATGTAATTCTTTGATGTGTTTCAACGCGTAGGATAATAATAAGCCCACTAATTATACTAATACATAGAGATATATTTTAATCACATATTAAATCTATAAGACTTCATAAAATTGAATGTGTTATAATACATCTTTCATATATATTTTTAAAATAAAATTTGTTTCTTGTTGCATATGTGTTAATAGTATCATCTCAAAATGTGTAGAATTAAACAATAAAACTAATATCGGATCAATCCTATCACATGAATTTATAAGAAAAGTAAAAGTATGTCAAAGAGGTTAAATTGGTACATTTACATGGACAATCACTTCTAACATTAAGGGAGCATATAAAGATGAGACCATCATGTTGTTGAAATCATCTATATATATAATGGTCACCTTAAAAAATTCAAAATAAGGTTATAGAAGGTGATAGCTAATAAATAGTCCTATTTTTATATAACCTATTAAGAGTCAAATATAAAGTCTTGATTAGATACTCAAGCGTAAAGGGTCACATAAAAAACTAAAGTTAGTTGATAGTTATAGAATTAAAATTTATACGATGATATTATAAAAAAGAATAATTGGCATACACTCATTCGTGTGAATGATTGTCGTAACATATATTTCTTGTCATGTGTGCTCATTAATAACTAAGGGGAAAACAAGAATCAATCCTTATATCTTTATCATATGAATCCCTAAAGATATAATGTACCTTAATTATGCCTTATGTGACTTTTAACCATGTTTTAAGGTTATGGCACAATGCCTAATATTTTAGTATATTACCTATAATAATGATTGATTTGGCCTTTTGGAATATATATATATATATATATATATACTTATTTATTTATTTATTTATTTAAACAATTAGGCTATAATAGTTAAGGAATATAAGTATAAAATGAGGATTATTGGTACTTAATATCTATCATATATATTTACTAATTAATTAATTATGTTTATTCAAATGAATGAAACATTATTTACCTAATGAAAGTAAAATCTAACTCGATTTAAGAAGAGTATAATATGATAAAACTGATATGATAAAATATATATAAGATATAGTAAGACAATATTTATTATAAACTTCACTTATAATTTTTTTAAAAGGGTTAAAGCCACTTTGTATCCCTAATAGGTGCATAAAATATGCTTTTAAATGTAGATATGCTCACAAGTCACAATTCATTAGTGTAAATCAACTTGTTAAGTACAATTTTTTTTTATATATATAAGCGTTGCTACGTGGAATGTTAATACTAGAGACTCATGCAATGTTATCAATTTTCAATAATGTGACATGTTTTCAAAAAATTTCACATTTTAAAATAGAAATTAAAATTTTTAAAAAATTTGAAAAATCTAAAAGTAAAGCAAATAAAGAGAGTGGTAAAAATTTTAAATCCATCAATTTTTAAAACAATCTGAATTTCTATAAAAATTTGAAAATTCTTTCCTATTTTCTCTCTCTCTCTCTCTCTCTCCCACCACTATTTTTTGTAGACTTAAGCACTCAATAAGTATCCTTCTAAAATAGTTTAATCAATTAATATTCAAATCTCAAAACTCTACACATGTAGAGAAAGAACGAGAGAGAGTTATAGAAAGACATGCGAGGGACAGCAATACAGTGAAAGAGAATTTTAAAATTTTTTTGAAATCTAAACTTTTGTAAAAACAAAAGAGATAAAGAGAGAGTAATAGAAAGAGAAAAGAAGAGCGATAGAAAGGAAGAAGAATTTATTGATTTTTATCTAAATTTTCATTTTGTAAAAAGATTTTTGAACTTTTTAAAAAAAAATTAAGGTTTTTTAAAAACATTTTCAGATTTTTTTTTTGGTTTTCAATTATTTAAAATTTCACGTCATAAAAAAAATGATAATGTAGCATGTGACTTGGATGCCAACGTGCTTGGTTGCTGCCATATATTAGAATTTAACTAAAAAAATGTTTAATGGGTCGATTTATGCCAATGGAGCATCAAAAATCAATTTCAACAATAAAAAAAAAATGGATAGAAATCCAAAAACAGTGAAATGTAGCGGTGGATTCATGATGTTTCCCTTTAAATTTTGTTTACCAACGTTATGTTTGTTTTTAAATTAAAAATCTTAGTGATTTGTTACCGGAGTGTAAGAATTAACAACGTAAATAGTAAAAAGAGTAATATTTAAGTAAGGTGAGAAAAAGAAAACAATTTGCTCGTAAACAAATTTCATATGTAAATCTTAGCACTAATAAATTTTCTAATGGCAATTGTGAGTAACATAAAACAGCCATGTTGTAATTGGTCAAAAGGTTTATCTAATTTATTTATATAAATAGTATTGTTCATGAAAAAAATTGCAAATGTTAAAAGGTAACAAGGAATAATTAAAAGTTGTTTTCTGAATTCTTAGTAATAGAGTTATTTGACCTATTAATTTCAGGTATAAGATTCAAATTGTAGCCTATAAAAATAAAAAAACAAAGAAAAGGAAAGAGTAATTATAAGGTAATGAGTGTAACTTTTAAGAGAATAAAAAAAAATCTGTAAAAAATAATATTTAATAATTTATAAATGCAAATTAAAATTTTTATCCTAATTTGGGACTAGTTCTCTATAAAGGTTAGCACTTAATTTGTCCTCTTTTGTTTTTTAATACCTTTAAAATCTTCTTTTAATTTCTTAATCTTTAACTCTATGTCAAGCAAAGTTAAATGTTGAGGGAATATATGAAAAAGCTGATATACATACACTTAAAGAAACAAACTTAATGATTAAAATAAGGTTCTAAGAAATTGACGGTAGTCCAAAAAATTGAGCCATCAAATCCATATTCCATGTAATCATACCAAGTGTTAAATACAAATTTGGGTTCAATTTTGTCAAATATAGGTTGTATACTTTAATTTTCATCAATTTAAGTTGCAAACACTTAATATTTGGTCAAATTAAGTTGTGTACTTTAATTTTAGTTCATTTAAGTTAAACACTTAAAATTTAGTCAACTTAAATTAATTAATAATGAATTTTACCTATCATTATTTATTTTTTAATGTTGAAATAATAAGTAACATGACAAATCAAATTGATAGACAAACTTTTTACTATTAATTTGAATTGTAAACTTTAAAAATTATTTTAATTTGACTTATAAATTTTCATATTTTTTAAATAGAATTATATGTAAAAAGTTGATGAAATATTGCAACAAAAATTTTAAATTTGGTAAGAATTTATTAGAATAATTTTTAATAAAATATTATACAAATTTTTCAAAATAATCTTTTATTTTAATTTTTATTAAAATATAAATAAATTTATCTTAAATGATATGAAATTATTTAAATTTGACAATAAAAATTTTGCGCCATTAATATAAATTGTCATTTTATCTATCACATTAAAATTAACGAATCAATAGTAATGAGATTATCGATTGATTCAAATTGACCAAAGTTTTGAATTTAATAACTCAAATTAATCAAAGTTAAAGTAAGCAACCCAAATTAATTGAATGTTAGAAGTTTGCATTTTAAATTGATCAAAACTTAAATTAAAGTATGCAACCTAAGTTGGCAAAACTGATAAAGCTGAATACCCAAATTTGTATTCATCCCCTTATACAAAATAAACATAAACAGTGATGGATGCAAAAGAACTTTTCGGAGGAGGACAAATTTTATAAGGAGAGCAAAAAAAAAAAAAAAAAAGAAAAAAACTAATGAAAACAATTTTTGAAAATATATAACAAAGCTAGGTGTTGAACCTAAGACGTGGGGTAGGGGAGCAAAACAACAATTACGCTTGCACCAAAAGATAAATTGAGTGTAAATTAGCATTTCTGTATACACACAAGTGTTGGAGTAAGTGAGTTGTGGTAGGCAACATCGTTAATTTTAGTAATACTAATTTCTTTTTCTATTATTACTTTTTCTTCCTAATAGTTAGGTTTTAACATTTGTTGTTTGATAATATCTTCAAATATAATCTTAATACATCCCTTGATGTTTTCTCCTATTTTCTCCGAGAATCCCTCAACTATTCTTATGATCTCGAAATTCTAGAGTGTAGACTTTTCTTCTCCACCTCCCCTTTCTTATTCCTCTCATCTTCTCCTCCCCCCCCCCCCTGTTATTAGGTCTTTTTATTGATCCACCCAAAAATTACATTTTTGAGATCTTCTAATTGACGACTAATTCTCTTTTTTTGTCTGTTTTTTTTTTTTTTTTAATTTTTGGTTTGTCTTTATTTGGGTCTGATTGGGACTTTTCACAGATTTCTTTTGGTCGCGGTGGACCAATCAAGGCCAAATAGACTGAGTTTGGATGGAAGAAAGGCACTCTTGTACAGAAGATGAACACCATTATTTAATTTTCTTTTCTTCACTTTTCCATGATAGTTCTCTCTCTCTCAAACACGCACAGGGACACACACACACACACATGCCTTCTTTCTGACCTAATTCATCATCTATTTCCAAATCTTAGAAATGAGTTTCCTCACTCCACTTACCGTTACAATTGAGTCTTGCTTTTGCTCCTCACTAGAAGTTTTAAAATCTCAATGGGCATACATTTTCCTTTTTATTTGTATTACTTGAATCCAACACATCAAAAATATAATTAAACAATATAATCAAATGAGATTAAAAGTCAAAACACCAGAAAAAAAAAAAAAAAAAAGCAAGATCCTTATTGGGTGCATGACATGGTGTAGATATTTGTCATGTTTCACATATAATGGTTCAAATCATCATTTACAGAGGAAACCAATGCATGGCCAGTGTGATACGTCTCATCTTAATCGGTGCTCAGGCATAAGATTTTGTTGCTTGGGCAGATCATTTCTCATTTTCCTTGGAAATAGTTATTAATATTTTGTACAATGTATTGACAGCTAGTGTCATATGTTTACTAGATGCATTATGCCTATAACACAAAATAATAAATGCATCATGACAATTCAAGGATTTTCTAATCTAACTAATTCTCAAATGATACTATTTTTATATATGAAATTGTTAAAATTGTAAACTTAAATTGTATTATATATATATATTAGTTTATTAAAAAGTATATTAAGTCATAAATTAAACAACAAAAATAAAAATAATTTTTTTTATTTTTGTAAATTTTGTATTTTCTTAATTAAAACTTAATACTTTGCAAATGAAAATCTAATTTTTAAATTACTGGTATCTCCTAAGGAACTTTGCAGGTACTTTTTAATATGACTAAAGTTCACCTACCATCCCAATCTCCAGTGTACAGACTACAAAAGCAACCTGATAACCATTTTGATGGTAGTTATAAGTGAAACTATTATGGCCACTTAACAGGAATGTATGACAGGTTTCCAATGAAAAGAAAAAACGATACAGGTTTCCAATGGAGGAAAAAAACACAACAAAAAGGATTGTTCATTCTTAATATTTTGATAACTATATTGTCTTGCAGGAGCAATATTTCTTTCAGTCTTTGGGTTTGAACCATATTTCTATCTATTGACAGACAACTATCTGTTTTTTGATCCATCAAAATGAAATCGACATGTATCTGATGGATTCTACAGCTTAAGTAGAAGCGCTTAAGCGCATTTTGGCCCAACTCAGTTCTCTTATCCATCGATCCAATGCACTGGAATCATCTCATGCAGGAAAAAGCCAAATGTAGTTGTTCTGTTGTCGTTCGCAGACGCGACCCGTTCCCTAATCTCCTCGCCCCGCATAGAAAGGAAGAGCGCAGAGGTGCCACCAGCCCTGTAAGTCTGCTAATGCAAAGCGAGCAGTTGACCCTGAACTGGCGAACCGAAGTAACTTTCGGTTTCGCAACCATACTTCCTAGAGGTAAAGACGTCTCTAGTCCAGCGGGAATGCGAAGCGCAAACAACTCATTATTGGCACTTACATTTCTAATGTGTAAAATTGGAGTCGTTTCACATCTATAGCTACCGTAGTCTGCAATAATTTACAGTAGAACTTATGCTGACGAGCTGTTGTGTTTGGAGATCTCAGAATGTGTTGGGCATAGTGAATGTTCCAGGACGCCACACTAGACGAATCATACATGAAATGTGCACAGAATAGCAAGGCGTGGCAGATAATTTAGATCGGGATGATGTACACAATATTGTACATAGGACTTTTGTTTTGATGTGAAGATGGACAATGTATATCTTTTACAGATTTTGCTAATCGAACTTAAATGTTTCTAAGTGTAATAATTTATTGCAAAATTAACTATTTATAAATATTAAAATTAAATATTTAATAATTTACACAACCCATATATTTTATTTTAATATATTTATAAAAAAATTAAAAATTAATTATATTTTTTAATTTATAAATTTATTTAAAATTATAAAAATGATAATTAATATTAACTATTTAATAATTACTTATTAATTATCATTTTTTTAATTTTAATAAATATAAACAATCAAAAAACGTAAAATAAAAACAATCAAAATAATAAAGTAAAAGTATTCTGATTAAATTTTTTATTTTATAAATTGTTAAACATACTTATGTATAAAATAATATATAATTTTTTATAATTTATCTATTTAAAAAATTGTGAAATGTATATAAAAATTAATAAAATATTTAAATAAATTAAATAATATATAAATAAAATTAAATAAAAATATATAATTATAAAATATTATTTTATTTGTATTTTTTTTCTAAAGCTTTTTTTTGGTATATTATGTCCTAATTATTTACGTATTTAGTTAAATTTATATGCATCGGAAATTTTTGTTAAAAAAATTGAATTTAAAAAAAATTAAAATTCTATTATGAATATCATCATCTAAAAAAATAAAAATAAATAAAATAAACAAAAAAAAGGACAGGAGGGGGCCCTCCCCGACGTCAATGCCGTGTTTCCCAGCCCGCAATCAGCCGCTGCTCTCGTCTCTTCTTCTCCTCTCTTCTCTTTCACCCGTCTCCTTGCCTTTGGGCCGCTGGGCCATACCTTTCCCGTCTTTTGGTTTTGAAAATTTTCTCTTTTTTAATTTTTATTTTTTTAAAAAAATCAGAATAAAAGATCAACCGTTGAATTTAAGAAAGGCAAGAAAAGAAAGCCCCGGGGGACGGGGGGCACGTGTGCTTTCACTTTCAAATGTGGTGGTTAGTAAGTCTTGGGACGAGAAAATACAAGCATTGGCCATATTTTGTACCAGTGGTTGGTCTGGAATTGGAATTGATACGAGACAGTATGCCAAAGAAAATAAGGTAAATGCAAGAATCGAATCCATGTGTATAACAGCAAGCAAGTTAAGAGAGTCAGATGTAGACTTTAACACTAACACTAAAAGACAACGAGAAAATGCAAGCACTAGTCATATTTTGTATCAGTGGTTAGTCTGGAATTGGAATTGATATGAGACAAGTATGCCAAAGAAAATAAAGTAAATGCAAGAATGGAATCCATGTGTATAATAGCAAGCAAGTTAAGAGAGATAGATGTAGACTTTGACACTAACACTAAAAGACAACGAGAAAATGCAACTATTAGCCATATTTTGTAACAGTGGTTAGTCTGAAATTGGAATTGATATGAGACAAGTATGTCAAAGAAAATAAGATAAATGCAAGAATCGAATCTATGTGTATAATAGCAAGCAAGTTAAGAGAAGTAGATGTATACTTTGACACTAACACTAAAAGACAACGAGAAAATGCAAGCATTAGCCATATTTTGTAACAGTGGTTAGTTTGGAATTGGAATTGATATGAGACAGGTATGCTAAAGAATATAAGGTAAATGCAAGAATCGAATCCATGTGTATAACAGTAAGTTAAGAGAGACAGATGTAGACTTTGACACTAACACTATAAGACAACGAGTTAAGACCTTGACATAAAAGAAAAGAGACTCATCACTTAAGTGCTAAAATATTTTTTTATTAAAAGATTAAAATTTTTAAATATTCTTTAAAAAATAATATGTATATTGAGAAATTAATTAAAAAATAAGTTAATTAATAAAAATTTTATAGAATAAGTATAATAATACAGAAAATTAGTGTATAGACAAAAATTTTAATTAATAACAAAAAATTGGTGTATAAAAAAATATATAAACTAATAACACAAAGAAAGAACATAAGTAAGATAACAAAAGAGCAAGTAGAAATGTAGGTAAAGTTCTTCCTCTGCAATATAAAAACAAAATTTCATAAGAAATGAGACAAAAATACTAAAACTCTACAACTTTATTTGCAAAAGATCATAAAAAAGAATAATTGCATGAATTTATTATACTGACAAACTTTATAAAAACTAAATAAATAGTAAATAGAATCGAACCAGTTTAATGTAAAGTAGTAGGCTTTTTATGAGTGCAAATTCATATTTTTTGCACTCATATTTTATTTAATTTGTAGTTAGTGTTTCAAGAATACCATATTAAGTAACTCGATAGATAAATTATATAAATTATAAATATATATGTAAGGTATCACCCAAGTGATACTAAAATACCAGAAATTCCAGAGAGAAAGTATAGTGGGTTACTTAGAATTTGTGTAAAAGAGATGGCCTGTGACGGTAGCAGAGGTGGACTTCTTCTGCTTCTTCTTTTTTTCTTATAGTGACAGACTAACAAAACCAAAGAGGAGGTAAGTAAGAGCATATATTTACGTAGGAGGAAAAAGAAAGAAAATCTTAGTAGAGAGAGGGGAGGAGAGAATGGCGGAGGAGGAGAAGGAGGGAAGCAGCAAGATCACGGGTTCGATACGCCATGTTCTTATCATTTCTGCTCGTGCTAGCCATTCTGTCGCTCTCCTCTGTTAGTTTTTCAATTTTCGAATTTTTTTTATCTTTTTCTCTTTTCTTTGCTTTCTTTTTTCCCTGGCGTGGATTTGGTGTGTACTGTAACGTGATTCAGTTAGTTTTGTTAGTTTTAGTGTGAATCCTTGTTGCTTATTTACCTGGTTAAATGATAGAAAACAAAATGGGAAAAGAGTTCGGGGTTCGCATCTCATTGGGTGTTGGGTTGTGGAGTGAGAGAGAGAGAGAGAGAGAACCTATATCATGATAACAGTAAAAACTTGAAATTTGATCTCTCTCTCTCTCTACGCCCGTCTCTCTCACATACCCTCGGTCCTCAATCTTTAACCAATTCTACGCCTATAACATTCCCTGCAAAATATCGGCTCACTTCAGTCAACTATATGCATGGAATTATGAACCATATTAAGATGGTGTGCTGCTTCCCTGTCACTGACTCACTCTTTTGGTACTATTGACGGTGATAGCATACGATATTAACATTCAGTGTCACTTGTTGAACTTTCGGTACAATTTGTTCCCAGTAGTACAATAACAAAAATGTGAATAATTAGAATTTATGTGGTGATCAACATCTCTTTAAGCTAATGGAACTTATATGTACAATGATAATGAAGACCGTGCTCCGGGTTATGTACTGATACTCTTAAACAGGCATAAAACGAATCTCCCCATTCACAGGTGCATGTTCTGAAAATGAGACTGTGAATGCTTGTTTGAATATTAGCTCATAACCAGATATATGTAGCATCATCAATCAGGAAACAAAATAAGAATGAATTTTTGTTCGTTTGCAGCTGGAAACATTGTTTGCTCTTGGGGAAGAGGAGAGGATGGACAATTAGGCCTTGGGGATGCTGAGGATAGAACTTTTCCTACACAAGTGGGTGCACTGGATGGCCATGATATAGTGTCCATTACTTGTGGTGCTGACCATACAATTGCTTATTCGGAGTCACTGATGCAAGTTTATAGTTGGGGATGGTTTGTTTTTCTCTTCATTTTAACTTTTAATTTCCCTGTCCCTTTATTAATTGTTACTTATAGTCTTTTTACACTGTAATTTTTAATCAATCTGCAGATCATTTTATCTTTGTGTAGAGTGCAGTTTTTAATCCCAAAACCTAATGCAGTTTTGAAGTTGTGTTAACAAAGTAAATAAAATTATTTACTGCTTGTCTACCTTATCTAAAAACTAGTTAGCTAATGGCTATACATGTAACCTTCTGTGTTTGTGTGAAGGATATTCAGGATATGGGTCCTTATTGGACATCCTGAGGTATGCTTGTGCACTGGGTCAGTCAATGACTCACTGGCCATCAGGCAGTTCTGTAGGCCTTGTTTGGGAATATATGTTCAAAAAGCCTTTATGAATGTTTTAGATTCCTTAGTGGTAGTTTGCTTTCTTATTCTGCAAGAATCAAATGGGAAAGTTCCTTATCCTTGGTTTTGGCTACCATAGAATTTATATTGTCATTTTTAGGCTTGTACTGCTGATTATGTTACTAGAGTTTAGCTGTCTTATTTTTAAAATTCCTGGCTTAGGGAAGTAAAACTGGGCCTATTCTTGTTTCTATTCTGTTGCAATCTTAATAAGTGTTTTTGTTATCATAGTGTGAAAATATGAATCTCTCTTGCCCACCACACTTTTAAATGTAAAAGACGGTCAGACGTAAGTATTCTGCCGGTTTGTTTACCGTGCAGGTTTCTGATTATATGTAGAGAAAACATATATTATTTTCAATGGTTGTATGTGTAGGGAAAATATTGTATCCATTGAGCCATCTAATGAGCAAGGCATAACATAATGCAGCTATGATAATTGTCTAATGTTCCTCTACTTTTTAGTAACTTATTTTGTGGGAGGTGTGTGTATTTTATGGCTTATGTTCAGTTAAATTTTCATTTTCTTTTAATGAGAAATCCACTAGGGGTGCACTTGTCCTGATTTGCCAGGGGAGATTTTGGGAGGTTGGGTCATGGAAATTCTAGTGATTTGTTTACAGCCCAGCCAATTAAGGCATTACATGGCCTAAAAATAAGGCAGATTGCTTGTGGGGACAGCCACTGTTTGGCAGTGACAATGGGAGGTGAGGTGCAGATTTCAGTACTCTTGCTTGTCACCCCCCTTCCCCTCTCTTTCTGTCTCCCTCATGGTTATTGATACTGAATTTGGTTGATTGGGTTTAGCTAGTATTGCATTTCATGTGCAAAGCTACTACTATGATTGGAGCAAATCTCTCAAGTTTTAATAATATTGTGGTTAAGTTGCTCAGCTCAAGCATGACTATAAGTTGCTTCTTGGACTTGAATTCCTTGCTTTTGTACCAAGGAGCTTCTGTCTCAAAATTCCCCACTGCAGCCTCTACAGACCCACCCCTCAATGCCTTTCTTGAGGTTATACTATCCTTTTCTTTTCTCTTTTCCTCAAGGAAACTGACTGACATATGAAACCACCTTTTGGACTTTGCTTTTATGGTAAAAGACAGTGGCTCATTAATCAATAAGTCCTAGATGCTATTGGTAATGCTGATGGATAACACAAGATGAAAAAAGAGCAAAAAGGCTACATGAATTGCACTGCAAAATGCATGAGATAACAAAATGATTGTATGAAAAAACCTTAAAGCTGTGTTTATTAAGCAGTCATATACTTTAGTTTTTCCCTTAGGCCCTGCCACTAAAACTTTGTTTTCATTGTCATATTGTGCAAACTTGTTCCACATTGTGTCAACCCTCAGTTTACTGCTTTATTGGCAAATTATTTATTCATTCTAACTTTCATAACTCTTATTTTGATTTGTTTTTGTGCATGTAAAACTATTGTGTTCATCTTTGTACTGTACATATTTCCTTGTTGAGTAGGTCAGTTCAGTCGTTTGATTGTTTTTGTGCATGTAAAACTATTGTGTTTATCTTTGTACTTTACATAGTTCCATGTTGAGTAGAACCTTTCAGTCATTTGAGAACATAACATTAGGTGTAGGCTTTACTAATCTTGCATCTATGCTTGAGTACTGGTTGTAAGGTGTAGGAGTATGTTTTACTTTATCAGATTTTACCTTTATCTCTGTAGTTGGGGGAGAAATCAAAATGGTCAACTTGGACTTGGTAGCCCCGAAGATTCTCCCATGCCTCAGAAAATTGAAGCTTATAAGGTACTTAAGATTAATTGTTTGTTCCAAAGATATCCATTTTTACAGGTCATGCATTTCATTTGTTTTTCCTTCCATCAATATTTTATATCTTTCTCTTTTAACCTGACAAAACCCTTAGCTGTAGGGTAATCTGCTCCAAATGGTTTGAGGTAAAGTGTTTATTGATTTTGGTTGATTTTGTGTGGAACTGCTGCTTATGAATCCCTGTGGGCTTGTTCTCAGTAGATATTCAAGTTCTAACCCTTTTCATCCTATGTCTACTGGGGATAAGCCTAATCAAAACAATTTTAAGGGCAATGGTGTTTATTTGGAGATATAGGAAGACACTGCATAAGAAGCCTATGGATTAAATATTTATTCTCTCTTTGATGAAGGTGAAGATGTGGAATGTTGTGGAAAGGCTGATTAATTATATGGAATAGAAACATTTATTTAGTTTGTCAGCAATTTGAAGCTCTTGATATTTGAGGACCATTAGCTCAGAGACTGCATCATTCTTGTCAACGAGAGTCGACACTTTGCTGTCAAACTATTAGCAGTAGTAGTAAAAATGATACAGTAGAAAAAAATTGCTTCTGATTGTCATGTCAGGCACTCTTTTAACTAATTGTAGATATTGATGATGCACTCAATGACCTTCCATGTCTCTTGCAGGGAATTTCTATTAAATTGCTTGCTGCTGGTGCTGAGCATACTGCAGCTGTGACAGAGAATGGAGAACTTTATGGTTGGGGTTGGGGTCAATATGGAAACTTGGGCCTTGGTGACAGAAATGATCACTTGGTTCCTGAGAAAGTTTCTCTTACTCATGTATGCCATCACATTGGTACTATCTACATTTCACTTAGGTCACTAATAGCTTAATATAATTTATGATTTTACAAATTGTATGTTTTTTTTTTTTCTTATATATATATATATATATAAAACTAGCCTTTTAACTTGATTTCTTGGAAAAATTGTTGTTTTGAAATGCTAATTTATAATGTAAACTGATTTGAGGGAAAAAAATATTTTTGAAATTCCTTTTAAACCTAAATTATTTTATGTAAATCCTTAAATATCTTTTTTGTAAGTTTCTCCCTTTTTTGTTATTTTGATTTTCATTTTTAGTTAAAAGATTTTACTTCTCTTTCAATACTTTTACTCTCTACTAAAAAGGAAAACAAAATATTTCCTATGCTACTTCTTTGAGTTCTATTCCTAGTAAAAAGATTATTCTTATTTAATTTTATCATCAATTATTTCAACTTTAAGTTCTATTTATTATTACTCAAAGTCTAGCTGTATAAAGTCTAAAATATTATTCATATGTAATCTTTTATGTCATGAAAATAAAGGACTACAAGAAAAACAGAAAAAGTTTTACTTGAAAACAAAATTAAAAAATCCGGTGAACTTTCTTGTGTAGTTATGTTTTTATTTCTGTTAGATATTCAGAATTATATTATCATCACATTAATTTTCACTATCTTATACGTGTGGCTTATTTATATTAGTTGGAAGTTCAATCATCTTTTATTGCTTATATAAAAAAGTAATAGGTATTTAATTTTCAATGAAAATAGAATAATAACAGGATCTAATTCATTGATCTTGTCCACTATGCTAGTTGCTTAAAAATAGAATAAAGACAGCATTATGGAAAAATAAGTAGGTGGAGCACAAAATAATGGAACTTGTTAGCAAACAGTATAGCTGTCAACAAATAGGCCAATAGTGTGTATCAATGGTCTATGCTTTTAATATGGTATGGCCAAGTAGGGCCTTTTGCTTGAAGTAGGAGCCCCTAAAGTTGTGCTAAGAGTCCTTGCAGAAATTTGAAACAGAAGCAAAGGGCCAACAGTTATTATTCATCAATATTGGATGGCTCATCCAGGATTCTACTTTGATTTCTTGTTATTACCATTTTCTTTACCAAAAGTCTAAGCTGTTAGAAAACAACCAACTATGTTTGTCAAGCTTCTGGAGTCCTTTTACTCTTAGGAGAATGAAGCAACTCAACACTTGAAAGTGTTAACTATTGTCAATAAGAACTGCTAGGATGTATCTAGCAGGTGCCCTATACGGTTGCAGTGGCATATAACAAGGCATTTTTCTATGGGTTTTGCTCTTATTTGCAAACATAAGGTGATGAGGCACCATTGGGCAGTGGCAAATCAGTTGCCATGATATTTGGGTTTTGGGGATATGCCCATAAATTAGGTATGGGTGGAATTTCATGCCACTTTTTGTCAGCCATTTATCTTGGGTGATGTCTCATGTTCTTAGATGACAGTATTCAAAAGTTAAATTTGATGGCTTAAAATTTTGTACAGCTAATGTTCTTAGATGACAGTGTTCAAAAGTTGAATTGATGGCTTAAAAATTTGTACAGTTGCCTTTGAGATGGAATACCATGGAGGCTTTGTTCTCCACAACACAAATGACCGTTGTTCTCCACAATTTGTTTATTTATTATAGTGACATAATGTCATGCATGGACCTCAATGAACAAAATTTGGTTTAGTGATCTATATTTTGTTACGAGTACTTGCATCTATGCTATATCAATCTGGTAAACAGGTAATCAACAAAAAACACTTGTTAAGCAATGTGCAAGTCAAAGACATAGTTGAGAACAGAGTATGTAAATATGCTATCTAATTGTTTAGATGGTTGATAATGACTCATTGTTTTGAATATGGGATTGTTACTGCTGATGGTGTTTCAAACTCATTGTTTAGATAGTCGCTATAAGTCACAAATAATGGTTTGTTGTTACTACACAAACCATTATTTCATTTCCTGCAGTATACTCTTGAGGTCATTTCAGTAAGTTCTAATCTACCCACATAAAAACAAGAAACTGCTTGGTTGATTTTGATTGAACTGCTTTGGGCCCCTTCTAACAAATGATAAATGCATGGCGGAAAATGAAGCCAAATATTAGTGACTTCTTTTAGAAACTATAATCCAGTTAGTTGATTAGTGACACAGAGCAGGACTTTTGCCAAACTATTTAGGATATATTATATTAGCAATTTCTTCAAGAAAGAGGTTTCTTTCTTGGAGTAGCCACCATCTGAAATTAGAGCAATTGGCATTTGATGCTAGCATTTGGTCATGTGTGTCTATTTATAGTTATGATCTAATATTCCTGTGTTCCATCGGATTTCCTTGTTTTGATAAGAGACAAAATTATTGCGGCTGAAATTACAGGGGGAGAAAATGGTTATAGTTGCTTGTGGATGGCAGCATACAATTTGCATTTCTTCGTCTGGTGGACTATACACATATGGATGGAACAAATATGGTCAACTAGGACATGGTGACTCTGAGGATCACCTTACTCCTCATAAGATGGAAGCTTTGAAGGACAGTTTTATATCTCAGGTGATTTCTTCCCTTAGACCCTTCCAGATTAAACACTTTCTGGTTTATTATCTTCTGTTACACTTCTTAGAAACAGTTGTACATTTTCATTGAATGCATAATTGGTTATTGAGTCAATTTGCTCAAGACTTTCCTTTAATGTGATTCAGATGTAGTGTTGAATAAAGTTTCAATTCAATTATGGAAAAGTCAGGAACCCTTTGATATTTTTGGCTTTTTATTTTTCTTGAGGACTGCACCACTCTTCAAAGCTTTTGTTGCACTGGTGTTATATTTCATGTAACAGATTTTATGTCTCTTAATAGAAGTTACAATAACATCAGAAAAATAAGTTGGCACAAGAAAGTTCTGGAGTGGATCAAATTGTTCCATTTCTAGTGTATCATTGTTCTAGTGTAAAACTTCTCTGACTGCAACTCTACATCACTTACAATAAGCCCCAGACTGTGATCTGTACATGACTTTTTATTATGACAAGCTTTCAAGTTCTGAGATGAATCTGTTTTCGTACATACAAACAGAATATAGCTGTGGAGAAAGCTAGACTTTAGGTCTATTAAATTGAATGTGATCTTTTGTAGCATGCATTGAGTTGATCTCCTGTTCACTCAAACATCCACTGCGTTTTGGTTTTAATCCACCCTTTAGCATTACATTTCTCAATAATTTACATGTAAGTGTCGTTCTGCTACTACAGAGAATTTTTTTAACGAGGTTAAATGAGCCGTCTAAAAGCCTTGTTTGATTATTTCTTCTTTTTATCCATTTTATTTGAATTCATCCAGATATCTGGTGGCTGGAGACACAGTATGGCGCTTACGTCAGGTGGAGAACTGTATGGCTGGGGATGGAATAAGGTTTGCAACTTTTATTTGCTTGATAAGTGATTATGTTGCAGAAGATGCTCCATTCATAGTTGGCAGTAGTTGGGTTGCTTGGAAAAAATGAGCTGTATAGAAGCAATTAAATGATGTAAATAAAAAGGCCCCATTTTTATTGGTTATGTTTTCCTTTTTTTAGCTTTTTTGAAAGGAAGGATGGGGAGTTGAGATTGTATGTTATGGCATAGAAACATATCAAACTGCCTCATTTTCTGTCTCATTTTAATCTGTGTCCATCAATTTTATTTGTGCTTCTGTTCCTCATTTGCAGTTTGGACAGGTTGGAGTTGGCGACAATGTTGATCACTGCTCCCCTGGGCAAGTTACATTTCCCCATGAGCAGGCATATGCTTGTTACTGTAGCTCACATATTGCTGATATAAACAATGACATTGATGTCCAGTTCTACTACTTGTACCTTTGGGTTTCTTGTCTGGAAAGATATCTCCATCTATATTATTTACTGTTCATTTGGAGCCTAAAATTGAGCTTTATATGCATGTTGTTCGGGTAATTGCCAGAAAGTAGTTCAGGTCTCATGTGGGTGGAGGCACATACTTGCTGTTACCGAACAACAAAATGTGTTTTTGTGGGGAAGGGGTACCAATGGACAGCTTGGTCTTAGGGAATCTACAGACAGGTAAGAGTTTAGATTTGTTTGTACCTGGATGTCTACATATTTTGTTATTCTATATGATACTACAGTTGAAGGTGCATGTGAGAAACCTGTCTATGAAAGCATCTGGTGGGACAAATTAGAATGCAAACATCATAGACAAGGGATAAAGAGCTGACTGTGAACTCATGTGGATCAACCACAAAGAATAAAAAAATTTGCGAAATCAGTCACAGAGCTCTAGCTTTGCCATAAGATTTTAGGGTCTAAATAACCTCAAAATAGATTAATTGGATATTTCCAAAAGAATTTGGAAATGCATACATCCATAGGCAAATAACAAACGACTCATGAAATTGCCAATTGCTGCCAACTGTCCTTTTTATATTTGAAGGAACAATAATCTGAGGCTCGTCAACATCTCTAGCTGTACCGAATTGGGGCATTGAGCCTGTAAAGACCATCTATAAAGACCATCAGGCTTACCAGTCGGGATTCTGTCAACATTTGTTATTAGATTTGACTAATTATCAACAACAATTTTCATTCAACCTGGCAAAATTTAGTGAATGAAAAAAGTTTTGCAAAGTCACAAGTTTTGGACGGCAAATTTTCTTTACTTTGTCAAAGACTGTTTTCTGTTTAACTTTCGAAAGGAATGTACCCAAGATTGTCGAAGCTTTGAGTGTTGATGGTACTGGTGGTCAGCGGCTAGAATCCTCAATGGTTGATCCATCTTCAGGTTCTCGATGCTCATCATTGCCTCTTCATATTTGAATTGATGATTTTGGACATTGCAGCTTAACTGACTCTCTACTTGGGCGGGGAAAACTTGAGTGTCTCCATCGGAGAGAGATGGTATTGTTCCTGATGAAGCTGTAAGATTCTGTTTCTGTAATTTTGTATTATTTTCTTTTTTCTCTCGTTTGCCGAATATATGCATCACCATAATTTTTACAATCCTTCTGCATCATAATGGAAGAAGACAACTCCCAAGCAACGGCCTTGACCAGGTTCATAGAATCACACTCTTTACGTTCTTCAATTGAACGATGTGAAAAATAATTAGTTCTGAAAATAAATTTCCAAAACTAATATACAAGTCATGCAATTTTTAGATTTATTAAAATATCTTCTTGCAAACGAGGTTAAAAAAAATGGAATAAGAAAAGAATGCTTATCAAACAACAAAAAAGGAATGAAAAAGGAGGGAAAAAAAAAAAAAGGAAGTGCAGGATGTTCTATGCTCTTGAGACCTTGTTGTTAGTCAAGGGTGATCATTAAACTTCTGTTGAAAAGGTCAAAATGATAATTTTTAGCCAAACCCAACTGTTCTAAACTATCATAATTTTAAACACACATTATTGGAACATGTACACCGAAAATGTGATTGTGGATGAAACAGTGAGATGATACACTATCAAACTCTAGCAATCATTAAAAGCACTCAATACTTTTTCTACATCTTTGCTGAGAGAAAACAGAGCACGGCGTCCCTTCCAGAGCTTTTTTTTTGGGGGGGGGGGGGTGGGGTCTAGGGGAGCTTATTTCCTTTCTTATTTTTCTGTCTTCGAAAACTATTGTACGGTTGCTGAACCAGGGGGCAAATGGCTTCAGTGAGGGGTAATGAAAGTGATGTAAATGTCCCCGATGTCGATGTCAAACGGATACGAGTTGATAACTAAAATTCCAAGTGATTGGGAGGGTTAAACCCCGGTGTTCTGGAACTCTTCGGTGAAGCGGAGGATTACTGTCAGCGCAAGAGCTTCTCATGTTCAGCGGAATATATGTGATTTTACAAGACTCAATAGTTGTCCGAATGCTGTAGGTATTATAGGGACCATTTGTGCATGTGTTCTCTTTAAGTTAAGTATATGTTAGCCTAGCATATGCCTAAGGCTGCCTATCATTCTACCACAAGTTAGAGAGAGACTGAGATGGGTCATTGGTTCTGTTAAGCCACGCCTGTACGTTATTGCCTCGTTTTTGGTTCATCGAATGGCCAATACATCCCGCGCTACAAATCCGGAACAGTACTTTTCTCTAACTATTTAACGCATTTCTATATTCTAAGTAATTTCATCCTCTCTAGACCGAAAGAAAAAACACAATTCCATCTCTTTCGTTTTTACCAGTTCATTGCAGTGCTTTACGGAAAATGTTGATAATTTCTCGATTTCTATGTTCTTCGTTGAAAGTTTTCGTACCCGGAAGCAGGTGAATGGACAATGGACAGGTGTAAATTCACGTTGCACTATCATACAATGTCTATTTGTATAAGCTAGAAAAACAAAAGTGGTACTGTGGAGAGGGTAGTGATTCTCGGGCCACTTACGGATGTTCCAGCGTAATGTTTCTAATAGAAAGACTCGAGTTTATATTAATTATAGCCATTCGGTTAACTCTTATAAGCCATTGATCTGAATATCCGGGCACGTGTTCGGAGAAGAATACCATTGGATAAGGGGATAGTGAATTAGTTTGGGTCGGTTTGTACTTATGTTCGAATTAAATTATTAATGATGGTTTGAAAATTTTATAAAATTGTAACTGAAAGATAAGAGTAAAATCAGTTGAATTTTTATTAAGTAGCTTTGTTATAATATATTTATATTAAATAATAAAAATATAAATAAATAAGAATAAGTTGCACCCGTTGAATGGTACCAACAAAATCGAGTGCTAACTCTTCCATTTTTTATTGAATTAATTAATCAACTTGCTGGCGAACATCTTTTTTTAATTCAAATTTTCCAAATTTTTATTTGTTTATAATTACGAGAATCAATCCTACTTCTGGTCCCCGGAAAGAGAATGGGGGGTGGTTCCACGCTTCGCAAAAAGAACCGGGCATCGAGCCTAATAAGATGAAATTGGTTGTCCTCGCACGTTGATCAGAACTGCCCTGCACACTCACTGTCTACAGATTCCTGAATGTCCCACGGAACTCTCTGGGTACATATCCAATCTAGCAGTCGACGATAACACCCTAAAAATCAACAGGAAAAGACTCTTTCCCCGCAGGAAAATTCGGTGGAACCAGATGGTTCTTACAAAATTTTTACCGTCCAATCATCTGCAATTCGAACATTAGGCTTCCGGATGGTTACGACAGAAGATCTGCGTCCACTGTGAATCATAAGTGGGCCAAGCTCAATTTCAACCTTCCGATTTGCTGGTTCGACGAGAGCATTCCTTGAACCAGGAGAGTATCCTAACAGTATAATCCTTTCAACGACAGCCTCTGAAGAAAATTGGGCGCTTCCCTTGCTTGCGGGGGCTATGTTTAGAGACGTAAGCCTGCCATTAGCGAACACAAAGTGGCGATGGATATATGCTCCTTGCATAAATTCGAAGCTTTTGCCATCATCGACGTAAAGTTCACCCTCAGCTACCTGAGAGCCGTTCAGTGCAATCACCTACAGAAACAAAGCAAGATCAACGGGTGCTTATTCTATGAACATACTTTGATTCAATGGATATGTAGCAACGTCAGAACCCAAGAAAAAGCTCAGCAAACCCCTTAGGCCACGCGCTGAATCAGTGATTTGTTGGAGAAATCCTTGACAGCAGGCAATTATGTAATAAATGGTCACTCTATTTAACTTTTAAGATGGTAAGAGCTTTGTTGAATTTTATGTACAATTTAATCTATGGTACAAGATAATGTCCACCACATGCATGCAGTATACAACATTTATCAAAAACAAAATGCTTTCCGCTTGCTGTGTCATGAACCCAGCCTATATGGCATGCTGCAGTGCCTAGGTATATGGGATACTGAAATAGGACTCTTAGCAGGCTCAAGATTATACCAGACACACCGATTCACCCAATGGGATTGACTGCACACAACAAATCTAAATAGAACACATAAACAATAAAAGAATATCAAAACCCTGCCGAACCAAAGGAGTTGACCTTCTCAATAAATACTTCACAAAAACTAAGAAAAATGCGAAACCACAGGCATATGACAAACAGCAATGCTACAGCAGCAGATAACATGAGTGAAAAATATGATTAGACAAACTCACAAGAGCAGATACATCACAGGACATCAAGAGAGACCAGATAAATGGCTAGTTCTACATGGATATGTGCAGTTGAGACGTGCACATACTTGAAAGCATCAAATAATCACTACTTACAAGGGTGTAAGGATCGTTGACCATCTGTGTGGAGCTTCTACGATACCGGTCCTTCCTTGGTATGATAGTTCCAGCCCTTTGGAATGCAGGAATGCTCTCCTCTGAAACCTCAAGCTTGTGGGTTTTGCCTCCCTTAAACACAGTTCCTGTTCTGAGGTAATACCAAAATTCTTTCCCGGGCAAGTAAACTGATGCATGTTTAGCACGCTGGTTGAAATAAATTAAATGTTTCTAATTAGGCAGGCAACTGAATAAAGGGTATCAATTCAAGGAATAACAAGTTCAGCATCTAAAAATAGTAAGCCAGCTTCTGGTAAGGCAGCACCTCAGAGTAGATGCCTTGCACCAAGAGACTGCTTCCAACCATGAAGGCCTCATCATTGCTGAAAGTAGCTTCATCAGAAGGGAACTCCATCCACAAGGGACGCATAACAGGAACTCCACTGGTGTTTGCCTCTCTGAATAATGTGTAGAAATATGGAAGTAACATGTAACGAACATGTATTGCCTCCCTTATAAGCTCTGTATTTTGCTCTCTGCAATCATTAAAGCACATGTGGTAATAACAATTCAGTATCCAGCACAAGATTCGTTCGAACTTGACACAGATAAGGAATCTTAGTAGAATCTTTCACCGCTAAATTATGCCGGACTTTCAACATTATGCCGGGTTTTTTAATGTACTAGCCTTGTTTCACTCATACTTAGTACTCATACAAATTATAACACTTGTGTAAATATGTTAAGCCGCAACAATCCCAATAGTTCCTGATTGTCTGCAAAAAACACGAGATTTCAACATTCTAGGCCCAAAAATTACTTGAAATGTTTAGCATCAGTCCCTAATCCGTATATAAAATCATATTCTTATATAAATGCATGCTACCTTGCTAAGTCATATCATCCTGACAAGTCCATGAATACCAAATATAAAGGGACCATTGAATATCCTCATAAGGCCAGTCATTGCATTTTTGGAAAATTCAAGTTCTAAGTACCAATGTACTTTGCAGACATAACTCCCAGACAACCAACAATGCAATGCATGAAAGCACATTCCTAAATACTTACCACAAGTCTCCTCAATTATCTTCTTATTCCAATCTATCCTATGGCCATAATTGCCAAAAGATCTCCAAGACTATTTTCAACAGCAAATTAGCACATTTATTAGTAGCAGATAATATAATTATTTTCCAACTTCAAATACTTAATGAGCTTTCCTTCAAGTTTACACAACTATCACAGAATATAATTATTATGCCTGCCTTTTGGACACAAACTAGCAAGTTCTTAACCAAGAAACCTCAGAGAATCAGAGAAGCCTCAAACTGCAAGAAGCATTAAATTTGACATCTTAAGTTATGAAAAAAAAAAAAAGCATAATACAGAAAGAGATTGCCTTTCAGAGCAAGAGGAAAAAGCATTTGTCAACTGAAAAGCGGTGTAAAACAGGAAAAGAGAGAGTGAAGAACACACTAGAGCAATGTATATAATGACAAACAATTATCATCAGGCACAACTAAGCCTGCTCTCTGCCCCTACATTCTTTAGCAATATGAATTTGGGAGGAGAGAGAGAAAATGAGAGAGAGAGAAGACTAGTCATAGTTGGCAAATAAAATTATTTGAAGGGCAGATAAGCCCTTACCCGAATAACCAAGGTTCCCTTCTCTTGGTGTCCTGATGGGCATGAGCCCTAAAGAAAGGGTAAAAGGCACCAAGTTGGTACCACCGCACTAACAACTCAGGCTCTGGATTGCCAAAAAATCCACCAACATCTGCACCTGGAAATACAATGGAGAGACAAATGCAATGGAGTGAACACCATGTATGGCTATCTGCCAAACAGGAACTGCACATGATTATAAATAAAAGAAATTTACTTACCGATAAATGGCATTCCAGAAAGTCCAAGAGTCAAAATCATTGGAACTGAAACCTTAAGGTGATCCCAATCTGCTGTATTATCCCCTGTCCAAACAGCTCCATACCTTTGAGTCCCAGCAAAGAATGCTCTTGACAAAACAAACGGCCTGTCCTTCATATCTCCTCGCTTTAAAAGACCCATAGATGTAGCCATGTGGAAATAGTATCCATATGAATTGTGCAACTCCCGGTGTTCTATGCCTCCATGATGCAGAGCATCTCTGGGCATTGTCACCTGGTAACAATAGCAAGTTATTCTTACCAGTGCCTTTGTAACCCTTTCTTCACATGAAAGTTTTACAGACAGTGTAGATCACCATAAGATCCCTATCTAAAGAAGTATAAAGAAGTAAAAGATGCAGCAAAAGGCAGCTCCAGGAAATATATGTGAAAAATGTCTAGAGTGCCACCCAAAACCTCTTAAGCTGTGTTAAACATGAAATGGAAATGGAAATATATGTGAACAAGATGGAAATTTTGTTCCAACTTCCCACAAAGAAGTATTGTTTTTCCAAATAGGTTCTCTGATTATCTTCGTCACAACAGAAATAGCTGCATGGTGGCAGGTGATGCAATCATAGGTGTTCAATAAATGTATATGCGGATTTCTCAGATAGACATGAGCCATTATAAAGCAGGGAAACAGTTGGCTATTGCTGAAAATACTGGTAGTCCTATTCTTCTTGTAATATAAAAAAGGCAGATGGAATTTTCTGTGATCAATTTACAAATACATCTTTTCTGGTACCAAAAGCAGAAAGAAAAGTAACCAACACTGTGATTGGATCAACAGGAAGCTTTATTTTCTCCTGGATTTCTAAGATATGGAGAAAAAGGGCATCCTAGTGGGGTCTGGGGAATCAGATGAATGCAACCAAACTCTTGTTTTCACAAAAGGTTTGTTTCTGTAAATTGAACATGTGATCATCAGGTTACAGTGGAATAACTTTATTGTCACACCAAGCTTGCTGTTCTAGAATATGGAGCAAAAATAACTAAATTCCGCCAAGGAGATTTAGACTATATTTACAAGATAATAAAAGTAGGCTATCAGCCATGATGCCATACACAAAGTCTCCTATAATTACAAAGCCCATTGCATCCTGTATGTTGTCCTGCAGACAATGAAATCTCTTCTATTTTTTGTCTGATAAAAACTTGTACATTCAATCACCCATATATTTCTCATTTATAAGCATTCTGTTGTTAGAATTATTCTAATAAGTAATGACTGCTACAAGCATGAAAAAAAAAAAAAGATAGAGATATTTGTGCCCGACACAAAGAATACTATGGGAGTAGCATACCTCTGGACCGTTGAACACAGAAGGCTCATTCATATCATTCCAAATGTACAGGGAAGGGGTTGAACCCACATAATTGCTGTACGAGAACTTGTCAGCCCACCATGACCTGATCTCAGGATTCAACACATCCAAGTAGGAAGAAGAACCAGGCCAGCACCATCCATCATAATCCTTCTCAGTAGCATCCTTAACATAATATCCCTTTTCTGTAGCCTCCTTATGCAATTGAAATGACTCATCCCGTTTAATATGTGGGTCCACAATCGTCACCATGTGCCTACCCTTGGCTGCCAACTTGTTCTGCATCTCCACTGGGCGTGGAAACAAAACAGGATCCCATGTAAAATACCTTTTACCATCAGTATGCTCAATATCCAGCCATAAAACATCATAAGGAATGTCAAACTCGTCAAATTTGGAATCCACATGCTCCACATCTTCCTCATCCCTGTAGTTCCATCTACATTGATGATAAGCAGTTGAAAAATGCTGGGGCATTGCCGGCTTCCCAGTGACAGTCGTGTATTGGCTCACAACATCCTTTGGGCCAGGACCTACAAAGAAGAAAGTATCAACAATTCCAGCTTCACTCATCCAGAAGGTATCAATCCTTCCTTGTTCAGAAGGGAGCGAAATCCCAGATTCCGCAGCCCATCCATCTGCCAACACATCAATTTGCATTTCTGCCGCATTTAACCAGAAAAACCCACAACTTTTTCCAGTCTTGCTGTGAGAAATCATGAGCGGTATCGATCCGTAAAGCCCGAAAGGGGAGTCCGCTAAATACTCGAACACATCCAAATTGAACAGTCTATAAGGTTCAGAATGGTCAACTCCAGGACCTCTGGTTGGCTTCAGGGCCAGGGCCGTGGCGTGCTCTGGTATCCCAGACACGAAATTCGCTCCATAAAACGATACGTCGAAACTAATAGACTGAGGACCGTGAGGTCTCCTATCTGTATGTCCCCTGAATCTTTCCTCCCAATCATCTTTTTCGGCGTCTCCGTCCCCGCCTTCTTCTCTCTTAGCCCTCAACTGCTCGAAATCGAACAATTGATGGGAATTCAACGAAACAACTCGCCGTTCGCTGGACTTCTCGCGGACGTAAACTTCGAATGGATCATGGAGGAGAACGGCCTCGTGACCGTCGGACAAGTACATGATCGACGCCAGATGGCCGTCGATTGTCTCCGTGGACACCCTCTGAAGCCAGAGCTTCTTCTCCTCGAACTCGGGGACGATCACGCTGGGGACCTGGAACCGCCGTTTCGGCAGGTCTAGAGAGGGATCCTCATCAATTTTGAGCCGCATGATACCATCTTGGTAGACAGAGAGAGCGAGATTCAGCGGCTTATCGGGATTCGGATTCGGATAGTCTTCATCGGCTCGAGCCCTAGGGATAAGCTTGGCAGTGAGGTCACCGTCGGAGACGGAAACATTCTGGGCGATTAACGTAGAATAGCCGGGCTTGCGAGAGCGGGCCCGCTTGCAGAAAGGCGTCTGGTTGCAGTTGCGGAACTCGTCCTTTTTCCAGGAGACGACCGTTTCTGTTTGGGCGCCGAGAAAAAGAACGAGAGTAAGGAGAAGAACGTTGAGAGCTGCTGTCATGTCGGGCTGCGGTTTCATGTCATTGGGGATCGAGATCCACTGATAATAACACTGATCAGTGCTGGTGGCGATTACGACGACGGAGCTTCAAAGCAGCCAGTAAGCGAATCAGAAACGGGTGTGATGAAAGCATTCTGACCTTAAAATTCGGGTCGGATTTGCCTTTGTTGTCGGGCGGCCCAGTGCATTAAAAGTCTTATATTTGTAATACTGTACTGATGTTGAGATGCCAAAATTTAACTCGATCCAACAACTCGACCAAAATCCGTTAGAACAATAAGGTTATAAATTTAATTTAATATTGACTCAAATTCAAAATAATCAAAAATTTTAGTTTTAAAACGATCTCTCATATGATCTCCTTGATTCTTCTACAATAAAGTGTACAGACGATTACCCATGAAAGTTTATGATTAATTAGATGTTGACAACTAGATGTCCAAAATTTATTGAACAATTAGATGTCATATTGGAAGATGTTGGCAAAGGGGCCTATGGATGGTTTAGGCCAATAAGAAAATCATTTAGATGGTAACAAACTTGAGACTAATAAACTCTTCTCTTTCTCCTCCAATGATAATCTCTAATGTAGAGAGTACCTTACAATGTCAACAAAGGAGTCTAGCATTCATATTATTGAAGTTACATTCTTAATTTATGAGGTTGCTACTTAAATTATGAAGTTAGTTTACATCTAAAACTACTAATAAAGGTGTGGATTTTCTTGTTTAGTGTTCTTTTTCACAAGATTAGCTATGTCTTTGAGTTGAATTCCAATGCAATGGGCAATTCAATTAAGTATAGCCAAGGTCTACAAGGTGTCTTTAACGAGATGGAGCATAAGATTGCTTAATTATAAAAAGTTACAAGTGGTCACTCCACCCTCATTTAAGATCACTAAATAAGAAACTTGAGGAGGTTTATAATGAGATTTATGTAAGAGCTAATGTATAGAGAGTTTCTAAGAATCAATTGAGTGTTTGAAAAGGGTTAATCACATATTCAAAAGTTAAAAGGATGAAAGAGGCACTTGGCAAGTTGATTGAAAAAGTTTGGGCCAAACAAGCTAATTTGACCTTGAAAAGCAGCAAAGTATAACTTAGTGTACGCTAAGACTTTATTAATTGTATAAGTGTGTTGAATGGGCCTATGTGTTAAGTAATTGTGAGAGATTCTATAACAACTCTTAAAAATACATACGAGTTAATTTGTTGTCATCCTGTTGAGAAAGTTTGTTATTGTCTTTAACATTGTTAATACAACTTATAAATAAACTCGATTTTATTGTTAAAGAGGAAGATCATTAGGTGAATTAAAATTGAGAATTTTCTCTTTTAATTCTTTTGAAAACTAAAGTACTTATCAAAAATTAACTTTTCTTATGACATGTAGCTTGACTTATCACTTCCAAATCCATTCTTTTCTAGATTTTGACATCTATATCATTCTTTCATATCATTGGTTTGGCTTTTTAAACTTATAAATCTAGTTTGGTTTTCCTTAGGTTCTATATACGATAGTATTGTGCAATTCTTAGATACATTTAACGGGGTTTACATTAATTGGTATTAAAATTTCATTCTAAATCAAGTTGGATTAATTAATTCTTCGATTTGTTATCTTGAGTTTTATTTATTTTTTGTTTGGTTCATTTATTAAATGCATTACCATTCAAAAATGCTAATTTATCCATTTGCAATTTTTCATACTTTATTTGTTTGTATAAGCGTATAACCATAAAAAAGGGTTATTTTCAATTTTATTTGCTATATTTAAGTGTTTTATTCATGTTTTTGTATGTAGATATCTAATTAGAAAAAAAAAAGTTTGGTCAAATTAGCCGTAATAATGACCTAATTTTTTGGTTCGATTTTAATTTTACCATCTATTTTCTTATTATGTCCTTTAGATTTAACTTGTTTTCTTTGAGTTTAGTTCATTAAATTCATTTTCCTATATATCCCTTTTTCATTTTTTAACTGCTTGTTTTCCATTTGTTTAATTTTGTTTTAGTTGCTTCATTTTGTAAGATTAGTTTGTTTAAGATTAATCTTTTTGATTTAACTTATTTAGTTTTTTAAAGAGTATAAAGAGAAAATTTAAGTAGTAAAAAGTAAAATTGTAAATATATATTAAGAAAATGTTTTGAAGAGTGTAAACATGAACATTTTGATGATGTGAGGGATAAGATAGAGAAGTAAGCCAATACAATAATGGAGTTGCAAAGGAAGTATAAAGGCTATGAGTTTCCTAATGTGAAAAGGCAAGAAAGACAAGACTATGACCATGAAGATGATATAAAAGATGATGAATTTGATAATCTAACTATTTTTGTTAGAATTGCTAATAATTGAAATGGCTGGAGAGATTTTAAGAGGTAGGTCACTTACAACTGTGATTTCAATAGTATTAACTTAAAAATTCCTTTATTTTAAGGGAAAAACAATCCTAAAGCCTACCTAGAATAAGAGAAAGAGGTTAAATTAGTTTTTAATTGGCACAACTACTCCGAAGAGATAAAGGTAAAATTTACAACCATTGAGTTTATTAATTATTTTGTTATTTGGTGGGATCAACTTATTTTGACTAGAAAAAACAATCATAAAAGGCTTATTAATACATGAGAAGAGATGAATGTTATCATAAAGGGGAGGTTTATCCCTAATCATTATTATATGAATTTGTATTAAAGTTTGTAAGGGCTTACTTAAGGTACTAAAAGTGTGGAGGGTTACTACAAAAAGATGCAGATTGTTATAATTTAGGTTAATATAGAGAAGGGTAGAGAAGTAACTATAACTTGGTTTTTTTGTAAGAGTTAAATAAAAATATTGCCAACCTAGTTGAACACAATATTATATAGAGTTGGAGGACATAATGCACATGATAATGAAAGTTGAGAGACAACTTAAATAAAAGGGTTCTACATGGTTTGGACAAAAAATTTGAATTTTATTTCATCTTTGAAGCCAAATTAGAGCAAGAGGAAAGAGATAGCTAATTACAAGTCCAAGACCAAATCTTATAAGAGCAAAAAGGTAAGTCTTAGTAAGAAAAAAGGTAATTTTAATTTTCAACCTAGTAAAAATAAAGATGTTAAATATTTTAAATGTTTGAAAAAAGGACATATTCCATCTCAATGTCTAAATAAGTATAAAATGGTGTAATGATGATATTGAGACTGAAAGTGAGTTTGATGATGATTCTATGTCACTAATAAAGGATCAAAATGATGGAGAGGAGTACCCAATTGTTAATTTAACCTATAAATGGGCTTAATTTCATTGTTAAAAGATGAGAGACTATTCGATGATATAAAAGTGAGAATTCTGTCTTTCGATTTATTAAGAACTAACTTTTCTTATGACATTTAATCTAACTTATCACTTCCAAGTCTAATTTTTCTAAAGTATGGCATCTATATTCTTCTTTTATACTATTAATTTAGCTTTTTAAAACTTAGTGTTAGGGTTATTTCCATCTTATAAATTTTGTTTGGCTTTTATTGGGTTTTATATATGATTGCATTATGTTTTTTTTTTTTGAGCTATATTTAATAGGGTTTACATTAGTTCGTTAAAGTTGAAATGAAGTTTGGGGCAAGTGGGATAAAGCTAAGGCAAAAAATTTTAAGATGGAGGAAAAGCTTTTGAGAGTTCTTAAGGAACTAGAAAAAACTAAGAAACAATACCAAGACTTAAACGACATGTTGAATTCTATATTATATAAGCTTGACATGCTTTAAGTTAAAATAAAAGCCAGCGAAGCTTCTAAAGAGGCTTTTAGAGAGGCAAAAGGTATGAGATCTTCTTTGGTTAACCTTAAAGGCAAGTTAAAGCCTTAGAGAGGGAGCTGAAGACATTGAAAGAGTATAAAGATCAAGATAAAAAAAATCCTGCTTAAGACCTAAAAGTGATAAGGCTAAAGATGAATGTTGAGGTATAAGGAGAATGGATGGTTCACTCTGTTGAGTTGATTCGATAGATCTTTCTCTAGGCCTATGAGTGAATGGTCAAGACATTTCTAAGGGAGGACCTCTTATCCATTGACCTTCCTATAGTTACCTTTCCTTGCTCTTCCTAGTAATATTGCATTCATGATGTATTGATACTTCATACAAAGGTATAAACTTTATACTTTTGCTATTTTTTCTTCATTTACTTTATGATTCCTTTTACTTTGATTATGTTTTTCCAAATTCTCTTTTTAGACCTTAGGGGTGATAGGTGTAATTATCTTATAGGTATGATTTTGCCATATTGTTGTTATGTTCAAACTAGTGTGTCATTTAAACCATCATTTTAAGCATTTAATGCAACTTTCAAAAGTGCTCTTATCATGTCTAAGAAGTAATCATTTCCTTTAATTAAAACATTTGTTTTTTTTATCTAAGAGATAACTAGTGGTAAGTTACAATTGTTGTGATATATCTTATTCACTTTTAAGGTTTTATTTTTATTCCTTTTTTTATTACTAAATCTCTTCCTTATCTTTAGTTATACTAGACCAACCATTTTCCTTGGCTCATTTCTCCAATCAAGTTTTGTACTTTTTCCTCCCTTTAACCCATTTGGCTTTAGTCTTTCGATATACTTGTTGTATTAGTTTAAAAAGTAAGTGGAGTTTATCATTGGTGAGGTAAGACTAGTTGGATGGTTATTTTCATTACAACCATATTCTATCGTGTTATGAGTTAATTGCTCTCCTAACTTAAGATCAAACATGTTCTCTTCCTTTTAGGCATATCAAATTCTTTTACCAATAGTTCAAGGTAGGCTTGTAACTACCTATATGTCATTTCCTTCAAGAGTATTTGTTGTACTACAACTTAATTCCATTTTTTCTTATCCCTAATGGTTAAAGGAGATTGATAAGGTTATTATGTCTCTTCATTTCCCATAAAAAGTGCCTAACTATCTTAATGCTAATGCCTTGCAAGCTTTACATCTATTGCAACAAATCAAGGTTAACCTGTATTGGTTGGGGCTCATATCACATTTTAAGGATGTCATATCACTTATGAAGGGTGAGTTAAAAGCTTATTTAGGCTTTAAAAGCAATCCCTTTGTCATAGGGACCCCTTCTTTAGTAAGGATTTTAAAAGGAGTATATTTTTAGATGCTTTTGCCAACTTAATTTCATCTTAACACCAACCTATGCCTCACTTTTCATTAGTGCCTTAAGTTTCATTAGATTGGTGGACTCTTCGCATATTGGCACTCAAATGGTAGAACAAGCTTACCAATGACTAGAAGAGGCATTAGGTTTTGTTAAGAAGGCTATGTTGGGGATTTTTCAATTACGAGAGTTAGAAAGGGTAAAGTTAAGAGTTGGTTATTAGGTTAAAGTAAAGATTATTACATTATGTTAGGAGAAAGACAAGTTTAATTTCCTTAAGGTAGATAAAGGAGTTGAATAAAGACAAAGAAAGGGTTGTTTCCTTTGATTCTAGTTATGTTGTCTTAGGGTCACACTTGGTTAATTAGCAAAAGCAGCATGTAGAGTTTGAGGCTTAAACTATGGTAAATGAGGTAATATTGACAGAGAAGATTACTAGGTTAAAGGTTGCATTGGCATAAAGTTGTGATAGGGAGAGAGTTATAAGAGAGCGGTTTGATAAGGATGCCATTTGAGGCAACAATGTCAGTTTTTTACTATGCTTTTCTATCATTCATAATAGGATTTTTGCAATTCATGAGAGTCGCAATTTAATATTCTGTATAAGAGGCCTTCTAGCTTCATCAAGTGCCTAACTCCTTTTATAATGTGAGCTATTCTTTGTCAAATTTGAGTTAAGAAGGACTTCTTTTACTATGTTTCATTTTTGGTAATGTCCTCTCTTGTGATTAAGGGGGTACCTAATGTCTCAAGGTCTTAGCTATTCCATGCTTTGGGAAGGGTCAATGGTGAGCTTGGTAATCCATTAGTGATTTGGCTCATTTTGTCGCTCATTATGTTAGTTTATCACTTTTTCAAAACCCAAACATTAGTTAAGGGCGTGTGTAGAGTATAGGAAAAGGTTCAAAGTTTTAATGGTAAGCTTAGTAGTCTAATAGCAATTTGGCTCATTTGTTGCTCATTATATTGGTTTATTACCTTTTCAAAACCCAAACATTAGTTGAGGGTATGTGTAGAGTATGAAAAAAGTTTCGAAGTTTTAATGTCAAATGTTTTTTCTTGGTCTTGGATTAGTTTTGGTTGTGTGCCACCAAAGGAAAGTGCATAGTTAGGAAATGTTTGCTGCTAAAAGAGTTGTCACCACCTTTTTAGAGCTGCATTTTTAAACAACCTCCCTTTAGACATCCTTGGAATTGATACCCTCCTTGATTTTATAAATGTATGTTGCTCTGTATGGTGTTGGCACATTAATAAAGTTAGCTTCTTTTATGTCCTTTGTTGGTGAATGTTCTTTGCCTTTACTTGCATTGTTCTACCCTTAAAATGTTAATGCATTAGTTTGTGCTTTTCTTTTGATGCTATCCATTGACAAACATGCATCCTTTGTTCCTTATTTCTATTTTTGAGATTATGATTCGTTCTTAACCAATAGGTTTGTATTATAGGTTCCTTTAAAGCTTGCCATTGCTTCATATTATAGGTTTCTTCAAAGTATCCATTACTTTGGGCTACGAATTCTTTCAAAGTATGTTTCCACATAATTCATACTTGACTTGGTCAAATAACTTCCAATTTTCTTATGTTTGTTTTCATCTTATCCCAAAATTTCCAAAATTAATAATAACACCAATTTCTTAAGTGCCACCTTGTATTATTATGTATAACGAGTAATGTCATTCCTTAATTATGAGTGGTTATTACTTATTGCTACTCACTTGATCCTTCAGTTAGGTGCCATGCAACTAATGAACCCTTGGTATATGTCTTTTATAAATTACAGGATTTTAAAGTATTTTATCCTTACGATTTTATTTCCTTTCTTTGTCTTTGTCACTTCCTTAATAATTATTTGCCCAACTACTTTAACACATTGTAAGAGACAGCCAATAAGTCTTTTGCACCTAAAGTTGTTCCCTTCTTATTCTTATTGTTAGGAATTAGGGTTAAGAACAACTTTTAGGCAAGAGACACTTAAGCTGAATTATATCATGGATTATTAAATAACATTAAGCCTAAAAGAGAACTTAACTAAAGTTCATATCTCATTTCCCATAACTTTCATATCAACATCCTTAGGATTATAGTGAAGTCACCTTTAAAGACATTATATTTATTAGGCATTAAGGAAGCATTTCCCTCATGGCCAAGGAAATCGTATTCTTAAGGTGTTGTTAAATGGTCACAAGTAGTACATGTAACTTGTCTTTCTTGTGTTAGATAAAGGGATGTAAATGTGTCCTTGGAAAGGTAACTTAAAGTTTTCATTTATGGGTAAGTGGTATGAAACCTTTCTAACAGCAAAGGTAGTTAGCTTATTGTTTTTAGCCATTTAAGGTACATATTGAAGTTGGACAACTTTAGGGAAAAAGATATCTAAGTAGGGGGATATTAAAGTATTTGTACTAAAACCATGAGTGAATAGGAATGGCTACACCATGTAAATTTTGTTTTCATAAATAAAGAATAGTTTAATATTTTTTCCTTATGTGCTTTTTTTTTTTTTTTTTACAAACTTAAAGTCTTCAAGTTTTCAATAATCATTCTATGCTTATTTTATAGTATGACATATTTTTTACCTTTATGAAATTAACTACTTTTCTTTGTAGTTTGATTGAGGATAGCTTTATTAAGAATCTTATGAAGCATGTTACAAAATTGC
This sequence comes from Bruguiera parviflora, assembly GCA_019804595.1. NCBI lineage: Eukaryota > Viridiplantae > Streptophyta > Magnoliopsida > Malpighiales > Rhizophoraceae > Bruguiera > Bruguiera parviflora. The sequence goes on from CM034046.1 coordinate 8,084,196, forward strand.
TAATGCCTTTAGGTCTTATTCACATAGTCAAGTTAGGGACTTTGTTACTAGCTTCCCAACAAAGGTTCCTTGACCCTTTGGTTATGAGATTAAGTCCTCTTTTGTAGATATGCTATTGCATTTATATATGCCTGCTCACATACTTCTTTTAGAAGGTCTAAGTTAGGTCACAACTCCTCATTACTATTTTATTCATTAGATTATTACCTTTGTTTACTTAGTTTGCCTATCTTAAGGGAGATTACAACCTTTATTCTAAAGGCTAAGAAGAAAGGCATCTCATTAATTATGGTCCTTAGGGTTGTTTTATATGTGTATAAGGCTCATGGATGTTTGCTTATAAGCCTTTTGCTTTTCTAAGTTGCTTCTTAAGTCCCTCAATGATGATTTGATTGGTCACCTTAACCTACCCATTAGTTTAAGGGTGTTTTATAGCTATGAATTTGGAATTAATTCACCAATTTTTGTAGAAAGTTCTAAACTTGGTGTTGTTGAATGGCAAAAGGAATGTCGTGGTAGCATATAATGGATTCCTAAATGAAGGCATCTATATATATATATATATATATATATATATATATATATATTAATGATTGAAGTTAATCCATCATTGTACAAATTTTCATCCTTTCATGATAATAAAAAATAATGCTATGATGTCCAATTTTTGGTGGTTCAAAGTTAATAGATGTTTGAGAATATTTGACAAATGTTGCACCTTTTTACAAATGCTTGCACATCATCATCCATGCTCTTATGACATGGATGATTAAAGTTAAGGGTTTGGCCTCTACTCACTTAATAAAGTAATCCACCATTATCTTAACAAATTTTCATCCTCTTATGGCATTAAGAAATGATGTTACGATATCTAATTTCCATTGTATAAAGGACTTAGAGAGGATTTGCCTAAGTTTTTAGTAGTTGACAGTTAATGGAAGTTTAAGAATCTTTGACAAATGTTGCACCTTTGTACAAATGCTTGCACATCATTATACATTCTTGTTTACTGAAACCTAATCTCATTACTTTCTTAGCTAGATTCCTTGCTCAAATGTAGTTATCACATCTCTCCTCATGAATTTTGTAAAGGATATATTCCACCTTATATTCTACTAGGTATGTAAGTATTGCATAGAAAGTCTTCCTTTGATGATTGAGTAGTGCGTAACTTTTAGTTATGGATGCCTTACTTCATTCCTTTCCTCAAGCACTTTTCTTTTCTGTAAGTATTTGATAATTAGATGATATATAAAAGGGATTAAAGCCAATTGAGAGTGTTTGTTGTTGTTGTATTTTATTGTTGGGTTTTATCATCTCTAGGGATAATTGTTATTTAACATAAGTGTGTACCTTAAAATTCTTTATGTGAGGGACACTCTTTAATGTGAAAATAGCTTATGTTTCTTGGAAAGTTGTTTACATGCTTTGAACTAATTAAAGGTACCTTATTATGTTCCCTTTTCAAACCCTAAATCTTAATTAACTTACCCTATTATAAGTTGAAATCATTGTATACTTTCAGTTGCTTAATCCATAAGGCCTTTGCTATGCTAAGGCTAATGATGAGGACTTTGTAATTAGCTTTATTATTAAAGGCTACAAAGTCGAACTTCAATGTATACTCAAAGGTTATCTTGTTTGGCCTTACAAAAACTAGCCTAGTTCACTTTCACCTTTGCCTTAAGATCCATTTATGTGTAACATTTATGGCCCGTGAGGCAACTTTGAATGCTCCTGAGTTTTGAGCATTGCACATTTATTGATAAAATCCACTAATGTTTAAGCTTTTAAGGCTTTATAAGGCTAAAATTGGATATGGAATTCCTTAAACTTAATAAATCATCGGAGGAATCTTCTTATAGCTATTTGGCCCATAGAGCACCATTCTAAAGGATCTAATATGAGGACAACAATGGTGTATGCTTAGAAGTATAACCTTAGCTTACTTGTAGAGATGATTAAGGAAAACAACAATTTGTCAAACTTTAGGTAAACTAGGTCTGCTCTTTATAAAGCTTTATTAATAAAGTATATTAATCATTGCACTTTATCTTCTTCTTAGACTAAGATTGAATTAATAAAATGCTTGCTTATGGCCAATTTATGCATATGAACGATTACTAGTAAGTGTAAAAATCGCTTAAGTAATATAAAAAGTAAATAAAGTATCATTTTATAAAGATTGCGATTAAATAAGTACCAAACAGTTATTGATCTTAAATTTTATTTAAAAGATTAAATATTTGAATTAGAAAGCTAAGGAGAAATAAACAAAATCTAAATAAAAAAATTGAGATTCTAATTTATTAAGGTATTTGTTCATCATAAAAAAGTTACAAAAAATATTTCACTAAAGTGTAATTAAGAAGAGGCTTTGTTTATAACCCAGCAAAATTTATATTTTCTTTATTATTCATTCTCAAGATATATTAAATCATTATTATCCTATAGACTTATTATATATCTTTGGTGATTTAAGTAGATAAAAGTGCATTAAGTTTTGCTAAAAACCCTAGTTTAAGTATAGACTCCTAAATCCATCCATCACTACTATATAAAACATAATTATGCATTTCTATATTTCATTTAATTCATATTTTGCATTATTATAATATATTGATACATTAGTCTTTACTATGTATATCAAATTAATTTAAAAGATAATTGGACTTTTAAATGTATCAAAAGTAATAACATATACTCGTCATAAAAAGAAATTTTTTAAATAACATAAAAGTCAAAAAAAACTATATAAATATGATCATGATGAAATAATAAAAACCAAAGTAGACATTGAGAATGATAATAGAATTAGAAAGACAAATTGTTGAAATAACTTTAGAGTTATTTCTTTGATGATGTCATCCCTTCTCTTATCTTTTAGTTCTTTGCCTTTCTTCTTCTTTTTCCCTCTTTACCATCTCTCATCTCTTTTTGTTCATGCCCCTCTTATATCATAGTAGGCCCTTTTTTTCTTTTAAGTCTTCTAATTTTAATCAATTTCAAAACAATCTCTAACCCATATATTGAAATTGAAAGTGCTCCTACATAAAATTGAAGTAGACTTTAATCTAAACTACTCTATCTCTCACCTTTATTTTGTCATAAGAATTTCCTTAATTAAAGGTCTAAAGCAAAAGTTAAGCCTAAAATACCGAATAATGCTCAGTTAGTTATGAGATAGAATTCATATTGTTCTTGTTTCCTATTTACGATAGTATTTCTCCTCGAAAATAATTTTAAATCACATCAAGACTTATCACACTGATTCTTTTTTTCTCCTTTATTTATATTTCATTTTTTTTCATAGTTTAAATTTGACTATAATTATCTAATATGCTCCTTCCTTACAAAGAAAAGTAAAATATGCAAAATTTACATAAAACCAAACTTAAGTAAGACTAATAATGTAAACCTAAGACTAAAACTAAACAAAAATAAATATCAAGTATCCTTAAACTTAAGTTTTGTTAATCCTCGAGTAAAAGAGAATCACATATGAAACTAAACACTTAGAGATATTCAATGATTTTGCCTAACCTCTTTCAAAGATCACATATGCATACAATTATTGAAAAACTTTTAGAATATTGTAAAAGTTTAATAATTAATTCAAATGCTCTCAAAATCTTAAGTGAGACAAAATAATGGATGAATGACAAATCTTAATTCCATGTAAACTTCTTGGGTTGGCTTATGCAAATAAGTATATAATTAAGGTAATCTCTTAAGTATAACTAAGTGAAATGTTATGAGTTTGCTTTTTACATAATTTCCACTAATATAAACATATATATTACCAAAGGTCAAAAGGACTTTATCAACCTTGTAATGTTAGGCTAAAGTAATGGCTAATAGAAAGAAAAGAATATGATTCAAATCATAGTGAGAGAACATTAAAATTAGAATATTTCGTTTTGTTTTTTTTTTCTATTGTTTTTCCAAAAATCAATCATAATTTGAACCAAAATTTGAAACTTTGATTTTGGAGTATCGATTGGCCATAACATTAATTCTAGTTGACCAACCCAAAATCTTGGCCAAAGTACAATTTTCTATAATTTATACTCATTAGTCTATGCAATTAACCATAATAACTAGATTGGTCAATCAATCTTAACTTTTCAATCACTATAATGAACCAATGGTTTTTTTTCTTTTTTTTCCTTGAAAAGAAAATTTCATTTCCTTAATTCTTTTGAAGTTTGCTCCTAATTTTTTTGTACTAAAAGGTTAATGGAAATATTAGATTAAACTAAGAAACATAATAAAGCTAAAAACCTAAAAGGATTAGCTAAAAAGTCTTAATTGAAACAAAGATGACTTAAACCATACCTTTAGTAATGCCATTGCCTTTAGGAATAATCAAACAAGTTCTAAAAGTCACACTTGAGATCATAAAGATATCATTATATTCACATAAATTTTCTTTAAACATGTAATAAATTTCACAGATCATGGCTATTATTCATAATTTCATAACTCAATTACAAGATAACGTTAATACATGAATTAAGCATTAAATAAGAACAATAGTCATCAATTTCTTTAAATGATGTTCAAATGCAATCATTACTCATCAAGGTAAATGAAAATTAAAACAAATCAAGGCAAATTACACCCCATCAAATAAATCAAAGAAAAGGGAAAACCAAAAGTAAAGGCAAAATGAAAAATGAAGTAAGCTATTCTCACTTAAACTTAAAATTTACATTGTCCCCAATGTTGGTAATAATTAACAAAAAGAAGGAATGAATAAAAAAGACATTTCCTTGGAAAATAGGTTGTCTTCCATTTATGATTTGCTTATGGTTTTTAGTTTAACTCTTTACAGTTTGCATTCTTGTTTGTGTAGCTAAATAACAGTTTAAAATTGTTAAATGTACTATTTATATAAGGTTTGAATATTTGACCATTAACTTTAAATGTACCTTTTATGTCATAAGAAACTTCTACCACTCTATAAGGAAAAACTCGTCATTGTAAAAGGCTCAGACCATTGTAACCTCAATTTACTTGGGAAAAGTATAAGTCAAGAATTATAAAGTAAAATCTTATGACTTACTACAAAGTTACACTAAACTAAATTATTGCCATGCCACCTTTTATTATGTTCCTAATAAATTTTGACATTCATATAAGTTGCATGACAAAATTCATCCATTTCATTTAATTATACCAATCGACAATTTCCTAATTAAAGAACCTCCAAGGTTATTTTAGTTGTCCCAAAATGCCCATTAACCTCTTAATTATCATAGTGAAAGAGGTTAATGCCATTTTCTCATAAGGCACACACTTTCTGATAATACAATCTATACAAATTTTATGGAAGAACAATTCAAACCAAAAATAGTGTTAGTATTTAACATCCAAAACATTTTCTTTTATTAGAAAGATAGATTAAAGGGAATAATATTATTTTCTAGATAATTTTTAAAATCAATATACCAAAAAAGTGATGTAATTTGAATAGAATGAAGTTATTCTTTCAGTAATTCTTCTTTAATAGGATTTTCAGCCAATTTTTTTAAATTAGGGTTCTCAAGCCTCAACAAATTGTTAGCCACTAAATTTTCAATCCATTTTTTTTTGTTCATTATCTCTAAGTCAAATTCTTGTAGCAATAAAATTCATTTGATTAATTAAGGCTTTGCATGTTGCTTTGAAAGCAAATTTAAGAGCAAAGTGGTTAATATATAGAAATATCTTAGTCAAAAAAAGGGAATTTATAAAAAATAAATAACATTGTTAAAAGTTCCTCTTTAATTATTGTATAATTCTTTTGAGCTTTTTTTCAAGGAATGGCTAGCATAGTATCTGGTTTGAAACTTTATCTTTTTTTGTCAAATAATATCTCTTGCTATGCTATCACTTGCATTACACGTAAGCCCAAATGGTAATCCCAATTTTGGTGCCACTATAATAAATGCATTTGTTAGTTTCTCCTTCAGTGTGATACTAGTCTACAAACATTCGTTAGGAAAATTAAATGATACATTTTTAACCAACAATTTAGATAAGGGTTTTGCAATTTAAAAAAGTCTTTAATAATTTACCTGTAAAATTTTGCATGGCATAAAAAGTTGCTTTCAGCTTTCACTAAATTTGTTAAAAGTAATTTTTCAATTACTTTTGCCTTAGCTTAATCTACTTTAATTCCCTAGAAGAAATCCATATAGCCTAAAACTATTCCCTCCTTCAGAGTAAAATGATATTTTTCAAAAAAAGATTAGTTTTCTTATATCTTTATAGTGCCAAATCCAAGTTATGTAAACAAAGATCAAAGCAAAAACCAAAATTAGAAAATTGCCCTTAAAAATTTCAATAAATTCTTTAACCATATTAGAAAAAGTTGTCATTATGCAACTTTGAAAATTAACATATGCATTACATAAACGAAAAGGCATTTGACTCTTTGGTTCTTTAAAACTAGCACTTTCCTTTATGTTCTCATTTTTGGTTGTAGTATCCTTTGATTGCATAATGCAAACTTCAAGTGAATAGTCAAACTTGTCTTCTCGAAAGCACTTGGTAAAACATGATTATTAATAACTATTGTGAAACAAGTATCATAATTAAAATAATATTTTATGGCTTTAAAATCATTAAATATGACTTGTTTATCTTGCATTCTAAGGATTAATTTTCTTGTCACATCAATTAATGTTTTGCTTATAGCAAAAAAAGATCTTTTTAGACTAAAAGATACCTTATGAACTTCTTTCTTATCTAAAATAATATAGCATACATGAAAAATAAACTTAATAACCTAGACTAATACATCCTTTATTACATCTCTTGGATGTATACTAATCCATTACTAGCTTAAAAGATATAATGATAACTTTTAATATTTTTAGAAAATAATAAAAAGCATTAAGTTAGTACTTGCCTTTAAATCACATAAAATTTTGTTGAAATGAAAACTATTAATAGTTTAAGGAATACAAAAGCTCCTTAGATCTTTTAATTTTGGTGGTAGATTATTATGTTGCAGAACACTCCTTATTCAATTTTATTGTCACAAATTCTTTTAAATTTCTTCTTATTTACCATGATTTCTTTGAAGAATTTTGCATAACTTAGCATTTGAGCTAAAACATTTATAAAAAGAAGGTTAGTTTGCAATTTTTGAAAAACATCAAGGAATTTAGAGAATTAGTTTTCTATTTGATATTACTTAAGTATAAAAAGGAGAAGAAATGCGAGAGGTCTAAGGTTTAATAATCGAGCCATGAGAACACATTATTGATTATTTTTTCTCACTACCATTATCTTTTTCTACTTCTATAACTCTTCTTTGTTTTTCTTTTTTTCTCCCTTTGAATGCTCACAACCTCAAGGTGTTTTCTTTTTCAATGTATGGCCTTGCTTCTTTCCACTTTTTTCAAGCTTGTTTCTATTCCTCAAACTTATGGCTTTCATTTATTCTTTAGAATTTTTCTTTGTATTGCTAAGGAAGATATTGTGTGCTCTTTTAGAGAGAATATTAACTAGTTGATCAATCTATTACTCTAAGGTTTCAATAAAATTTTATTGATTTTGGAACCCACTTTCAATATTGGATATAAATCTTTTTGTTAACTCCTCTAAGTTAGACTTCTTTTCTTAAGGTGAAAATTCTAGAGGTGGCAACCTCATTAGTTTGTTGTCATTCTATGAAAATTTTGGATGATTTTACAAACTATGATTATATGTGTTAGAGAAAGAATTACTTACTTATTTCTTGTTAAAATTGCTAATAAAATTAGCATGCTTAATTGATTATGGAAAGAATTACCGATCTAGCATTTGATACTAGCACGTACCATAAAATTCACAATTTGCACTTTACACATGTATGATCGATGCACTTATATTATTAATCTATTTAGTAATTTAATTTGGGCTAATAAAGTTATAAAGGAGTTTATTTCATGGACCCCTTTAGCTTTCTTAGTTACTGGCCTTTCTAATTGCTATTGGTAACTATTAAAAGTCATCTCCTTTAACAAGTCATATATCTTTTTTAGTGTCTTTCTTATGGTAGTATTACCTATTACTGCATCAATCATAGAACAATTAGTGAGAAATAAACCATTAAAGAAGGTTCGTACTTGTAACTAAGTAAGTAGACCATGATGTAGTCACTTCTTCAGTAAATTTTTAGATCTTTCTTATGCTTCATATAAAAACTCTATCTCTAGCTATACAAAAGTAATGTATGATTTATGGTGGTTTAAACCTCTCAAAATGACAAGTTTTTTCATGTTTGATCAAATAGTCACTAAGAGGGAACTCTACTCCTTTAAGATCTTCATCCATGAAAATAATGTGAACATCTTTATTATTAATATTAAGGTGAATTCTTGTACTTGTATATTTAACACTCTCATGGCATATGACTTTCTCAAGGCAATGCTATCTCCTTCAAGGATTAGACTTTCAATTATTATTATCTAAATTTTCCTATAAATGGTCCTTAATTTTGGCTCTAAAGGGGTAGTTCTCTTAGGTCATTAGACCTCGGTTAGGCATCTTAATCTCTCTTCAGGGCTTTGGTATCATGCTTATCGCATTGCTTATTTTGTCAATTACTTACGTTGTCATTACAACATACAAGTTAAGACGAGTCTTTGTATTAGGGTCATTATTTTGTTTATGAGCACCCAATTTTCTTTTGTGGTATGGTTGTGATCTTACTATTATCTGCAATATTTTCCATTATCTTGGCTGTCTATATGGGTTTTTAATTTCTAAAGTTGATTGAAAAGGTCTTATTTTTGAACTTCAATCAGAATTTGTGATCTTGATGTTGTTAAGGAAGCATAGTTATTATACCTTGGTGTATTAGGACTGTTGCTCTTTTACTTGTTTGGGCAATAAAAATTATAATTTCTTCTATGGCCTTGCTCTATGTTATGGCCTTCTAGGTTGAACCTACTATTAAAGACTTGGCATCTTTTTATTTCCTCACACATCTATCCTCCATTGTGTTTTTGAATCTTTTGTCTAAGGATAATATGATTAGGGATTTTGGTCAATAGTAGCTAGAAAATGTAGCTAGAGCCATACTTGGCTCCATCACATTGACTTTAGCATTTTCATGAGTGCTTTATGAAGTCACAAAGGGTTTTGTCTATATGTTGTTGCATTGTGATAAAGGTCATTGCTACTTTCTTTATCCTTTTACTAATAATAGACCAAGTAATGAATAGATTCCTAAATAATTCTAAGTTTTTTATAAAGAAGGGTGGGCACTTAGATTACTATCACTAGATATTGCTTTTCAAGGTCGTGATGAAGGGCTTGTAAATTATTGCATTAGAGGCATTATGAATGGCTATAAAGGTTTATCTATTTTAGTGGTCAATAAAGTTCTTTATTCTAGTGTAATTGTTTAAACTAAAGAGCTTAAACTTTTTTAGGATAGGGGCATCCTACATTTCATTAAGGAAAGGAGCCCAAGCCATTCCTTTGCTCTCATGATGGGAATTGATGTTATTACCTAAGGGTAGCTATTTCTTCATGCATTTTGTAGGATAGGGGTGCCTTTAGTTTAGGGGTAGGTAATTGTCTTGAATTGGTCTTTGCATACTATGGTGAGAGGTTGAATGATTACAAGAGTGGTGACCATTATAGTAGGCTAACAAGATGGCTAGCATGCCTCATTCTCATGTAGGCATATCGGTCTCTTATTCACCTTGTCAATATTTCTTTTTGAAGGAGGAGGAGGGGTAAGGCATAGTCTTCACCACCTTTTCTAGATAAAGGTATTGACATGTAATTAATGTTAATTTAACATATGAGTATTGTCTTTTCCTACATATTAGACAAATAAGCCTCCCCTTGCTTCCTATTGGTACTTAAAATGGGGACTAGAAAAGTAACAAGGATCTTAAGCTATAACCAAAGCTACTAAAGTAATCATGAAATTATCTACCAAGCTTAAAGGCAAGTTTGGCAATATGGCTATGTTAATTGTGGGTGTTTGGTTTAAAGTGGGATATAGGGTTATCCCTTATTTTCTTAGACTTACTATTATAGCCATTTCATTTGAAAAGAAGGTGACAAAGGTAGTCATGAAATACTAGCTTGTTTAAGCAAGAGGTTAGTTCTCCTTGTCAAGCTTTATGGACTAAAAAATTGCTAACTTAAAGTGGTTTACACAAGAAAGGTGTAGTTGTGTTATGGTGACTACCCTTAAAAACAAAGAAAAGGAAAGGAGGGACACACAGCATATCATTCTGTAAAGCCAAATGATAAGAGTAGTATCAAGTGCTAGATGGACTAAGTAATAGATTTGTCACCTATAAGAAAGAAGCATGATTAAAGAACTAAAGAAAACCTTTAATGTTAACACTTCAATGCTTAAGTTAATCCAACTAAACAAAGATGCAAAGTAAAACAGGTGGAAAGACTAATAGTGATTTATACTTGGCAACAATGCCTTAATACCTGGTTTTAATGTTGGTGTAGCAAAAGTGAAAAAATATTCCAAACTTATCCTGTGCTTAGAGGTGATTGGCCTAAGGCCTTGGTAGGCTTATTACTTATCATATACATACATACATGTATATACATAATATAAATAATACAATATATATAATACATAAAATATAAACATTTAATTAGTCATATATCTCATATATTTTAATACTAATTATCTATGTGTGTGTGTGTGTCTATAACAAAAAAATAGTAATATATTTTTACTTATTTTAATATATGACAAATAAAAAAATTATTAAAAAATAAAATTAATTTTTGAAAAATTACTAAGCTAACCTATAAGTCAACCTCAATTTGACCTAAACTTAAGTTATCCCAAAACAACATGAAGATGACTTGTACTCAAAGTGACTCCACCTAAACTCATTTAACTTGACTCGTTTAACTTATCTAATTGTTGTATTTTTAGAACTATTTTATGAAAAAAAAAATATAAATGTTCACAAAACTACTTAAGTTACTCTCACCTACCAAATTGATGGTTTTTTACTCCTCTACTTTGAAGTAAGAGATATAATTAATGACATAAAGTTTCATTTGTGTAAAACATTTTCTTAAAAAATTTTTTCTAAGAAAATGAGGTATCTTTTGGTGTTTAATGACAATTTAGAAATCTACTAAAAATATATTTTTTTGCATTTAACATATATATAGAGGAAAATTATTAGTTTTTATAAAGTCATAACAAAGATTTTATGAAAATACAGATCATAATGTATTATAAAATACTCTTTCATACCCTCTATTCTTCTTTTTTTCTTTATTTATTTCCCTTCCCTTTCCTATGACTTCTCTTCCTTTTTTTTTTCCTATCTCTCTCCCACATCAAAATCATAGAAATTGCTAATTCTAAAAAGCTTAGCCTTAAGTATTATGCATATATTCAGAACATCAAGATGCATATGTGCAATAATGGAAAGGAAATGCAATTGCTGAAAATTAAAGCATTTACCATAAATGCTCTTTGTCGATATTCTTTATTGTAATCACATTTAAATCTAAATAAAACCTAGATATTGGCAAGATAAATCTACTTTTTAGGGATATGCACAATGCAAACAATGAATGACAATTGGTTAGGCTTAAGCTTTTAAACATTTATATCCCTTAAAGGCTATATCAATATCTTTGAATAATGTAGGTGTGATCTAAGAAGAAAGAAAAAAAACCAAGAAATTGGTGGACTATATTACAAGCTCACTAGATAAGTATACATATATGCTAGCTATATTGTCTGAATTGTACAAAAAAATCTAACTCTATTACTTATTTGAGTTTTTTTATTCTAGTTCAAACTACCAACTCATTATAGTATTTTTCTCTAATGGTCATGTATCATCTAAAGTGATACGAATTTCGTCTATATGTAAATGGAACCCAACACCAATGTTGGTATAGGATCGTTCTAACATAGGTTAAGGGATTTGGAGTTCTGACCTAATGATTATAAACAACCAAGAACTAGAACTATAAGATTCAGATGTCACTCCTAACAACAACAACGTTGAAGAAGTAAGTCTAGTGAACTAACACACCTAAGTATGAAAATTCAGAGTTAGTTCTCAAAGAACCGGAGAAAATAGCTCATACACTCATGAAAATGGGTTTGCCTCCTCCAGCCACCCTTTTTGCCTTTTTTATATGCTAACCCTCAGAAACCTTAACTAATAAGTTGGGCTTAATAAAGAAATTCATGCACCCTAACTAATAAGTTGGGCTTAATAAGGAAATTTGTTCACCTACTAAAAAATAATAAAAACCCATGGAAATAACCCACTTAAAGGCCCAATGATGGGCTCTCAAATCCAACTTTCTTCCCAAGGCCATGGTTCGCAAATTCCTCCACAGATGACACATTCGCAAGCCCTGGTGAAGACTCCATCCTCCTTAACTTGTATTTGGCAACTTCTTGATAATAAATGTCGCACAACAAGTTGTTGAGAACTTCCTTTATTTTGATTGACCTTGCCTTTGTCATTGGTCCTCCAAGGTTTTGCAAAGTATCAACTCCCTTATTGATTTGAGTTGGTACAACATGGTTTCCATCACAAAGGCCATGTTCCCAAACAATTGTCTAATTATTTGTCTATCGATTTTTGGATAGGAGTATTAAAGAATAAAAAATTTTGTTAGTTTAATACTCCTAAAAGATAAATTGGTAATTATGTTAACAAATTGATGTGAAAGAATTTACCTAAATCCATTCAAAGCCAAGAAAGAGTGCCAAGTGTCACAGAGTTAAGCTTTGAACGTACTAACCCGCACAACACTTAGTCAATCTCGCGTGTGAAGATGAGCTAAGTAAGCCTTGGAGAGTTTAAGAGAATCAGCAGAAAGCATTGGGCAGCAAGTAGGGACTTGGAATTGCAAGAGAGAGAGAGAGCACAAGAGAGGTTTGCAAGTGAGCTTGTATTAAGTATGCAAAGGTGTCTTTACAAGTGAGAGGGGTGGCCTATTTATAAATGCTCCACCTCCTCAATGTGTGGCTACAAATGACTATCTAGAATATTTACAAGGAATGTTCTAAAGAGAGTATCTAAGAGGATCCTTCAAGAAGGTTTTAGGTGAGTCTCTTTGCTAGAAGTCTCTAGATAGGGCACTTCCAGGCACTTTAAGACTTTTCTAGGACCCTCCACTTGCTGAATTTGGGCTGCTAAGGGGTGCAGGCAATGTTGGTAGCCCACAGAGGCTTGATTTGGCCCCCAACTTTTGTTTCCTCACTTGCTAGACGGGCTGGACTTAGTGTCCACGTGACACGAGTCCATTAAAGAGAGAAGGGTATATCTTTTCCATTTTCCTTATTTTACATTAGCTTGCTAAATTTATAACAAAGTAAAGGATGATGATATTTGATTTAAGAATTTAAATCAACATGATCACAAAATGAAGGTTAAAAATATATAGATTTTATAATTAATTATAATCCTTATTAAAGTCCTTAGTAATCAAAATGGCTTCATTCTAAAACTTGGAAACCATAACCATTAAAACCTCTCTCCTAACCATTTGAAGCAAAAAAAAAAAAAAAAAACAAAAAAAAAAACCTAACCAACACACAAAAAAAAAAAAAAGAAAAATTATAGCAAAAAAAAAAAACTCAAAAAAGCCTTTCAATAGCATATCAAGACCTTTTAAAAATAATGACTTTCTTTAATTCCTAACATTCACTTCTAAATCAAGTGGTAAATCAAGTCATCTCATCATTTAGTTGAAAATCCAAGTAGTCAAAACAAAAACCTAAGACCCATTAAAAATAAAAAAAGAAAAGAAAAAACAAATTTAGAAAATTAGCAATACTTATTTTCAAAATATTACCCTTACCATTCTTTTATCTAACATAAAAGAGAAAAAGAGGCGAAAATTAAACTAAGAAAATTTAAATTAATAAAAGAGGAGAGAGTATCTATGGAAGGAAAGGAAAGCTTAAATAAAAAAAATTAGAGAAAATAGAAAAACTATAAGCTCTCAACTATTTTTTACGTGTTCTTAATATAGCAAGTACTATGATAAGGCATAATATTTGACCGGTAGTGTCACAACTCGCTCTCTCTCTCTCTCTCTCTTTAGGTCTTCTCTCTTTATTGCTTACTTACATGCGTTACGAAAAATAACTTGTTTTACACTAAAAACATTTAATTTTTAATTTGACTATTTTTTTCCATTAACCTATATTTTTTGCTTTACCAAATGCGAGAAAATGAATAATACACTTTTGGAGAAAATATTTTTTCAAAAGCAATAAATGCTAATAGTAAAAGCCAATAACATTCAGTTAAGATGTGATGATAAACCTAGGGTTAAATATTAAAGCTGCTTAAAAAACAACTAAGTCAATACTAATGGGCAAAATCTTGGCTAATAAATTCCTTAATCTGTGTATAGTCAAAAACATTTTCACAAAAGTTTATAGCATATAAGTGGGTTAAAGGGTGCAAGACCTAAAGCATAATAAATTTCTATCCTATTTTGATAGTGAGGAAAACTGAAAAAGGTCCTAAATGGCATCTTATACTATATGGCCAACAGTTGCTTAGTCCTTAAAGAATGGCCACTACATCTATTACTATAAAAGATTTAGTTCTCTAAATCCAAGTTATAGGTTTAAGTTAACAAGGAAGGAGAATGCATGGAAAATTGGTAATCTATTTGTAAGGTTAGAGGAGAATGATTTCACCTTAGATTCGCTTTATTAACGTCGTTTTATGAACATTCTTATTAATTTTTGGATAGATATACCCTTAAGAATAGGTTTTTATAACAAAAGAACCATTGAGGATGCTAATTGGGTGTCTATTAGATATGAAAGACTACAAGATTTTTACTATGATTATAGATGTCTACAACACCTAGATAAATCATATGGTTTTTGTAACAGGAGTGATAAGTCTACCTTATATGGGTGGTATTAAAAACTCAAATTGAAATTAACACCAGAATCAATATTTAGCAAAAAATCTTAAAGATTTAAAGGTTAGATGGAACTGAGAGAGAGGATTAATGTTGGTTCAAGCCTTAACGAGAGTAAAAATGACCTAGGGAGAAAGGAAGTGAAAGTTATGTGTCAACTAAGTAGTGGAGAATGAGGTAGTGGGCCTAACTAACAACATTATAAATCCTAGACCAGTAAATTAGTCCTTAAGGGCCTTAGTAACACTAATCAAGCTTTTGCATTTGCTTAAGTCAATTTCTTAATCAATATCATTTTTAAACCTTTAATATGAGGTTGTTATGATTAAGGAAAAAAGGATTAAGTAACCTTAGGGGGAAGGAAAGTGAAAGTCAAGTGTCAACTAAAGTAGTAGAGAATGAGGCAATGGGGCTAACTGACAACATTATAAATCTCAAACCATCAAATCAATCCCCAAGAGCCTTAATAACACTAATCAAGCCCTTGAATTTCCTCAAGTCAATTTCTCAACAAATATCAATTTTGAATCCTCAATTTAAAGTTGTTATAATTAAAGCAAAAAGGATTATTGTCACATGAAAGGATTAAGGAGGCCATAGTATCCAAAGCTCTAGCATTACCATTCTACGTTCTCATCTTTAATAGCCTTCTAGAGGCTTCCTAGACACCAAGTAATTATAATTTTCCTTACAAGTATAAGGACTAGATTCTTATAAAATCTAGCCTCTTAAAAAAATCTAAACACCATCTTCCTTAGACCATATGTCTAAATGTGAGAAGCCCAAATGGAATGAACATTTCTTAGACCACTTTGAGTTTATATTTATCTCTAGCCCATACATTCTAGGTTGGCAACCCCATAATCCGAATCAATGTAAAGGAGAGTCATTATATTTGAAAAGCTCACCTATGCTTAAGCCTCCTCCATTCATGTTTAAACTTGTGAAGATGTCATTAATATGATTTTAAAAACATAAGAAATCCCTAATATTGATGTCATTGACAACAAGTTAGGTATAATATTGATGGCTGGCCAATGACCATAAATAAGGCAATGAAGACATTGGCTTCCTAACAGTTCAAGATCAATGAAAATATTATTCTAGAACTACTATGAGTTAGGATGACTCTTAATAATTTGAACTCTTTAAAAGATCACACAAAAGTACTACCCCATCCTTAGTCTTCCTTCTAGAGATAAAGCATATTATTAAATTATGAAAAGAATATGTAAGAGATTTTTATAAAAAAGAGAATGTTGAGCTATGTGAATAGTAGGGGTTTTACTCTTTAATATAAAGAAGAGATAGGTTTGTATATGTTTTTAAAAACTAAAACCTTTATAGATAAGATTTCAATGAATTCTAAGGGGATGGATAGTGGTTTTTGAATTATAATTATTGAGAGCCAAATTATTTAAGAGAAAGAGCATTTAGGGAAAAGCTAAAGCTATTGAAGTTGCAAAATTCTATGTCATAAATCTATGTTAGTGACCTTAATGTTGTGATTAGTAAAAGCAAGAAAAGGGATAGGGAACATGTCAAAAAATTATGAAATCTTTCTAGACTTCCTTTAATATTATTCTCTAATGAACTTATGATTATATGGCCTTTTAGTACACTTAGAAAAATAGACAAGAAAGTATGGTAAATGTATAAGAGAGGCTTGACAAGGTAATGGCTAATGTCAAGTAAAGGGAGCTTTTCTCAATAGCAATCTCCTTCATGAAATGTAGATTAAGTTTAACCATTAACCCATTGTGTTGGATACCCATGAGACTAGTCAACAAGTTAAGAAGAGTTTTAAATTTAAAGTTAAATATTTAACCTTTAAGGATTATGGAGATGTTATGACACAAAACTTGGAGTATTAAAGCACAGGTTCCAAGAGTTGTGTAACACTATGCAACCTTAAGAAGTAAGAGTCTTAAGTAGTGGAGTCAAGTTAAATTTCATAATACTCTATACTAGTTTAAAGGCCTAAAACAAAGCTACAAAGCTATACAAATTTCTAACTTAAGAGGAAAGCCTACAAAAAGAGCTGCTCCTCACCAATGAGATAAAGGAGTGCTAGAAATCAGAGGAGATATATTAACATCAGAAATTAAAAGTCAACTAGCTAAGTTAAAGGGATATGACATGACTCCACTACTTAAGACTCTTTACACTTAAATTATACTCATTAGGAATAAAATTGTAATTCATCTATCTTATTTTATCAACTTCTCTAATAACTAAACTTGTGAAAAGGAAAAAAAAAATAAGAGTACTTGAACTAAATATTAACTTATTAAATATTAAAAATGACAAAGTAATAAATTAAATTTTCAAAATTTTAGATAAATGATAAATAAATAAATATTTAGCTAAAAATCTATAAGTACATGTTTTTTTTTTAATATGTTGGTTGTGAGTAGGTTGTAAGAGACAATTGAGTTATTTTATGGTTAATGTTATCTTAAAATGTGGCTTACTAAAATAGCAAACCTTATCCAATATGATATTCACAATTTTGAAGTTTACAACTTTATTTTGATTATAGTTATATGTTCGTTAAATCTACTTAATAATAAAATATAATTTAATTGTTAAATAAATACTTTGACCTAATTAAAAAAATATAAAAATATAAATTAAATTATATTTTCATCTTTCTTTTTTTTCTCTTTAAACAAAACCAAATACCCAATTGGAGAATTGTCTGTCTTCCTTTTTTCTTCCACACTAGATCTAATTACCACATTTTGCTGCAATTTAGAGTTGTGATATATTGCAAAGAAGCATTGCTACACTGCAAAGAAGTAGCCACCCCATAAGACACATTTGTTTCGTTAAAAAGTCCAACATTTCTCGCCTTCTCTCCCTCTTCCTTGTTTTGTTCTGCATGCCTTCTACCTAATGTCACGGAACCCTTATTTTCCGTTGGAAGTTTCAACTTTTCATGAAATTTTAAGAAAATCGAGACTAATCTATTTGCTTAAGGTTAGTTTTGAGGAGAACTTGAAAAAAAAAAAGGGTCTCTGGCTGTGGTATTTAAAAGTGCCGTTTACTTTTATATTTTTATACATTTTTAATTCAATTAAAATATTTATTTAACAGTTGAGTAATATTTTATTATTAATTAAACTAAATTAAAATTATAAAAATATTTAGAATTATATTAAAAAAATAAAAAATTTAAGATTAAAAATATAATTATCTTTGATTTTCATTAAATTAAGTAGTTTTATTTATATCTTAATAGATAAATTTTTATTTCTTTATTTTTTTTAGATTAGTTTATGTTTTGTGCAAATTCTTTACTTCTTTTCAAATGAAACTATAAATGTTTATACTTTGTTGAAAAATAACACATGTGATGCGACAAAATTATGATAAAAGAATATTTTAAAAATAAATTATATAATTTATTATTAAATGTATTATTTATTTTTATTTATATAATCTAATTTTAATTTATTACAATTAAATTATCTAATTTAATTTTATTATTTTATTATATAAAAAATTATATAATTTAATCTACTGAATAACACATTTTTATGTAATTATATTTATTATATTCAATTTTCTTTAATTAATATTTTTATATATTAAAATTATTCTATATTATAAAGTACACTAATAATAAAGATAATTAAAAAAATAAAAATTTACAAATTCATTGAAATTTAATAAAACATTGATTTCTCTAAAATTTTAAAAATTTAGAGGCCAATGAATTTTATTTTTAGAATATTCTTAAATTATCTTTATTTTCATTGCACTTGTAATTTAAATAATTTTAACATATAAAAATATTAATTAAATAAAATTAAATATAATATATATATATATATATAATTAAATAAAAATATATTCTTTAATAATTGAATTTATAATTTTTATTTAATAAAATAATTAAAAAATAAATTAAAATTAAATAATTTTTTTATAATAAATTTAAATTAAATAATAATAAAAATCTATAAATAAGTTGCACTCGTTGAATGCTAACTATTCCATTTTTTATGAATTAATTAATCACCTTGCTATCGAACTTCTTTTTGGGATTCAAATTATTCACATTTCTATTTATTTCTATTTATTTATAATTACGAGAATCAATCCTCCTTCTGGTCCTCGGAAGGTTCTTACAAAATTTTTACCGACCAATCATCTGCAATTCGAACGTTAGGCTTCCGGATGGTTACAACAGAAGATCTGCGTCCACTGTGAATCATAAGTGGGCCAAGCTCAATTTCAACCTTCCGATTTGCTGGTTCGACGAGAGCATTCCTTGAACCAGTAGAGTATCCTAACAGTATAATCCTTTCAACGACAGCCTCTGAAGAAAATTGGGAGCTTCCCTTGCTTGCGGGGGCTATGTTTAGAGACGTAAGCCTGCCATTAGCGAACACAAAGTGGCGATGGATATATGCTCCTTGCATAAATTCGAAGCTTTTGCCATCATCGACGTAAAGTTCACCCTCAGCTACCTGAGAGCCGTTCAGTGCAATCACCTACAGAAACAAAGCAAGATCAACGGGTGCTTATTCTATGAACATACTTTGATTCAATGGATATGTAGCAACGTCAGAACCCAAGAAAAAGCTCAGCAAACCCCTTAGGCCATGCGCTGAATCAGTGATTTGTTGGAGAAATCCTTGACAGCAGGCAATTATGTAATAAATGGTCACTCTATTTAACTTTTAAGATGGTAAGAGCTTTGTTGAATTTTATGTACAATTTAATCTATGGTACAAGATAATGTCCACCACATGCATGCAGTATACAACATTTATCAAAAACAAAATGCTTTCCGCTTGCTGTGTCATGAACCCAGCCTATATGGCATGCTGCAGTGCCTAGGTATATGGGATACTGAAATAGGACTCTTAGCAGGCTCAAGATTATACCAGACACACCGATTCACCCAATGGGATTGACTGCACACAACAAATCTAAATAGAACACATAAACAGTAAAAGAATATCAAAACCCTGCCGAACCAAAGGAGTTGACCTTCTCAATAAATACTTCACAAAAACTAAGAAAAATGTGAAACCACAGGCATATGACAAACAGCAATGCTACAGCAGCAGATAACATGAGTGAAAAATATGATTAGACAAACTCACAAGAGCAGATACATCACAGGACATCAAGAGAGACCAGATAAATGGCTAGTTCTACATGGATATGTGCAGTTGAGACGTGCACATACTTGAAAGCATCAAATAATCACTACTTACAAGGGTGTAAGGATCGTTGACCATCTGTGTGGAGCTTCTACGATACCGGTCCTTCCTTGGTATGATAGTTCCAGCCCTTTGGAATGCAGGAATGCTCTCCTCTGAAACCTGAAGCTTGTGGGTTTTGCCTCCCTTAAACACAGTTCCTGTTCTGAGGTCATACCAAAATTCTTTCCCGGGCAAGTAAACTGATGCATGTTTAGCCCGCTGGTTGAAATAAATTAAATGTTTCTAATTAGGCAGGCAACTGAATAAAGGGTATCAATTCAAGGAATAACAAGTTCAGCATCTAAAAATAGTAGGCCAGCTTCTGGTAAGGCAGCACCTCAGAGTAGATGCCTTGCACCAAGAGACTGCTTCCAACCATGAAGGCCTCATCATTGCTGAAAGTAGCTTCATCAGAAGGGAACTCCATCCACAAGGGACGCATAACAGGAACTCCACTGGTGTTTGCCTCTCTGAATAATGTGTAGAAATATGGAAGTAACATGTAACGAACATGTATTGCCTCCCTTATAAGCTCTGTATTTCGCTCTCTGCAATCATTAAAGCACATGTGGTAATAACAATTCAGTATCCAGCACAAGATTTGTTTGAACTTGACACAGATAAGGAATCCTAGTAGAATCTTTCACTGCTAAATTATGCCGGACTTTCAACATTATGCCGGGTTTTTTAATGTACTAGCCTTGTTTCACTCGTACTTAGTACTAATACAAATTATAACACTTGTGTAAATATGTTAAGCTGCAACAATCCCAATGGTTCCAGATTGTCTGCAAAAAACACGAGATTTTAACATTCTAAGCCCCAAAATTACTCGAAATGTATAGCATCAGTCCCTAATCCATATATAAAATCATATTCTTATATAAATGCATGCTACCTTGCTAAGTAATATAGTCCTGACAAGTCCATGAATACCAAATATAAAGGGAATATCAAATATCCTAGTAAAGCCAGTCATTGCATTTTTGGAAAATTCAAGTTCTAAGTACCAATGTACTTTGCAGACATAACTCCCAGACAACCAACAATGCAATGCATGAAAGCAATATGAGAGCAATGTATATAATAACAAACAATTATCATCAGGCACACCTAAGCCTGCTCCCTGCCCCAACATTTTTTAGCAATATGAATTTGGGAGGAGAGAGAGAAACTGAGTGAGAGAGAGAGACAGAGAGAGAAGACTAGTGATAGTTGGCAAATAAAATTAATTGAAGGGCATATAAGTCCATACCCAAATAACCAAGGTTCCCTTCTCTTGGTGTCCTGATGGGCATGAGCCCTAAAGAAAGGGTAAAAGGCACCGAGTTGGAACCACCGCACTAACAACTCAGGCTCTGGATTGCCAAAATATCCACCAACATCTGCGCCTGGAAATACAATGGAGAGACAAATGCAATGGAGTGAACCCCATGTATGGCTATCTGCCAAACAGGAACTGCACATGATTATAAATAAAAGAAATTTACTTACCAATAAATGGCATTCCAGAAAGTCCAAGAGTCAAAATCATTGGAACTGAAACCTTAAGGTGATCCCAATCTGCTGTATTATCCCCTGTCCAAACAGCTCCATACCTTTGAGTCCCGGCAAAGAATGCCCTTGACAAAACAAACGGCCTGTCCTTCATATCTCCTCGCTTTGAAAGACCCATTGATGTAGCCATGTGGAAATAGTATCCATATGAATTGTGCAACTCCCGGTGTTCTATGCCTCCATGATGCAAAGAATCTCTGGGCATTGTCACCTGGTAACAATAGCAAGTTATTCTTTCCAGTGCCTTTGTAACCCTTTCTTCACATGAAAGTTTTACAGACTACACCATAAGACCCCTATCTAAACAAGTATCAAGAAGTAAAAGATGCAGCAAAAGGCAGCTCCAGGAAATATATGTGAAAAATGTCTAGAGTGCCACCCAAAACCTCTTAAGCTGTGTTAAACATGAAATGGAAATGGAAATATATGTGAACAAGACGGAAATTTTGTTTCTACTTCCCACAAAGAAGTATTGTTTTTCCAAATAAGTTCTCTGATTATCTTCGTCACAACAAAAATAGCTGCATGGTGGCAGGTGATGCAATCATAGGTGTTCAATAAATGCATATGCAGATTTCTCAGATAGACATGAGCCATTATAAAGTGGGGAAACAGTTGGCTATTGCTGAAAATACTGGTAGTCCTATTCTTCTTGTAATAAAAAAAAGGCAAGTGGAATTTTCTGTGGTCATTTTATAAATACATCTTTTCTGGTACCAAATGCAGAAAGAAAAGTAACCAACACTGTCATTGGATCAACGGGAAGCTTTATTTTCTCCTGGATTTCTAAGATATGGAGAAAAAGGGCATCCTAGTGGGGTCTCAGGAATCAGATGAATGCAACCAAACTCTTGTTTTCACAAAAATTTTTTTTCTGCAACTTGAACTTGTGATCATCAGGTTACAATGGAATAACTTTATTGTTACACCAAGCTTGCCGTTCTAGAATATGGAGCAAAAATAAATAAATTCAGCCAAAGAGATTTAGACTATATTTACAAGATAATAAAAGTAGGCTATCAGCCATGATGCCACATACAAAGTCTCCTATAATTACAAAGTCCATTGCCTCCTGTATGAGGTCCTGCCGATAATGAAATCTCTTCTCTTTTTGCCTGATAAAAAATTGTACAGTCACCCATATATATCTCATTTATGAGCATTCCATTGATAGAATTATTACCTAATAAGTAATAACAGCTGAAAGCATGGGAAAAAAGAGAGATATTTGTGCCCGACAAAAAGAATAATATGGGAGCGGCATACCTCTGGACCGTTGAACACAGAAGGCTCATTCATATCATTCCAAATGTACAAGGAAGGGGTTGAACCCACATAATTGCTGTACGAGAACTTGTCAGCCCACCATGACCTGATCTCAGGATTCAACACATCCGAGTAGGAAGAAGAACCAGGCCAGCACCATCCATCATAATCCTTCCCAGTAGCATCCTTAACATAATATCCCTTTTCTGTAGCCTCCTTATGCAATTGAAATGACTCATCCCGTTTAATATGTGGGTCCACAATCGTCACCATGTGCCTACCCTTGGCTGCCAACTTGTTCTGCATCTCCACTGGGCGTGGAAACAAAAGAGGATCCCATGTAAAATACCTTTTACCATCGGTATGCTCAATATCCAGCCATAAAACATCATAAGGAATGTCAAACTCGTCAAATTTGGAATCCACATGCTCCACATCCTCCTCATCCCTGTAGTTCCATCTACATTGATGATAAGCAATTGAAAAATGCTGGGGCATTGCTGGCTTCCCAGTGACAGTCGTGTATTGGCTCAAAACATCCTTTGGGCCAGGGCCTACAAAGAAGAAAGTATCAACTATTCCAGCTTCACTCATCCAGAAGGTATCAATTCTTCCTTGTTCAGAAGGGAGTGAAATCACAGATTCCGCAGCCCATCCATCTGCCAACACATCAATTTGCATTTCTGCCGCATTTAACCAGAAAAACCCACAACTTTTTCCAGTCTTGCTGTGAGAAATCATGAGCGGTATCGATCCGTAAAGCCCGAAAGGGGAGTCCGCTAAATACTCGAACACATCCAAATTGAACAGTCTATAAGGTTCCGAATGGTCAACTCCAGGACCTCTGGTTGGCTTCAAGGCCAGGGCCGTGGCATGCTCTGGTATCCCAGACACGAAATTCGCTCCATAAAACGATACGTCGAAACTAATAGACTGAGGACCGTAAGGTCTCCTATCTGTATGTCCCCTGAATCTTTCCTCCCAATCATCTTTTTCGGTGTCTCCGTCCCCGCCCTCTCTCTTAGCCCTCAACTGCTCGAAATCGAACAATTGATGGGAATTCAACGAAACAACTCGCCGTTCGCTGGACTTCTCGCGGACGTAAACCTCGAATGGATCATGGAGGAGGACGGCCTCGTGACCGTCGGACAAGTACATGATCGACGCCAGATGGCCGTCGATTGTCTCCGTGGACACCCTCTGAAGCCAGAGCTTCTTCTCCTCGAACTCGGGGACGATCACGCTGGGGACCTGGAACCGCCGTTTCGGCAGGTCTAGAGAGGGATCCTCATCAATTTCGAGCCGCATGATACCATTTTGGTAGACAGAGAGAGCGAGAATCAGCGGCTTATCGGGATTCGGATAGTCTTCATCGGGTCGAGCCCTAGGGATAAGCTTCGCAGTGAGGTCACCGTCGGAGACGGAAACATCCTGGGCGATTAACGTAGAATAGCCGGGCTTGCGAGAGCGGGCCCGCTTGCAGAAAGGCGTCTGGTTGCAGTTGCGGAACTCGTCCTTTTTCCAGGAGACGACCGTTTCTGTTTGGGCGCCGAGAAAAAGAACGAGAGTAAGGAGAAGAACGTTGAGAGCTGCTGTCATTTCGGGCTGCTGTTTCATGTCATTGGGGATCGAGATCCACTGATAATAACACTGATCAGTGCTGGTGGCGATTACGACGACGGAGCTTCAAAGCAGCCAGTAAGCGAATCAGAAACGGGTGTGATGAAAGCATTCTGACCTTAAAATTCGGGTCGGATTTGACTTTGTTGTCGGGCGGCCAAGTGCGTTAAAAGTCTTACTTGTGTAATACTGTACTGATGTTGAGATGCCAAAATTTAACTCGATCCAACAAATCGACCAGAATCCGTTAGAACAGTAAGGTTATAAATTTAATTTAAAATTGACTCAAATTTAACATAATAAAAAATTTTAGTTTAAAACGATCTCTCATATGATGTTCTCCTCGATTCTTCTACAATAAGGTGTATAAATGATGATCAAGATCTACTTGCCAAATTTGACAAAGATGGTGATACAAAGGATTGTAATGACTTTGGGAGCCACCCATGAAAGCTTATGGTCAATGGGGTGTCCAAAATTTATTAACCAATTGGATGTCATATTGGAGGATATTGGCAAAGGGGCCATGGATGGTTTGGACAAGTAAGAAAATCACCTGAATGGTAACAAACTTAAGGCCAATAAGCTCTTCTCCCCCCCCCCCCCAATGATAGTTTCTAATGTAAAGAGTACTTTACAGTGTCTCCAAAGGAGTCTAGCATTCCTATTAATGAAGGTACATTCTTAATTTATAAGGTTGCCACTTAAATTACAAAATTAGTTTGCATCTTAAACTACCAATGAAAATGTGGATTTTTTTGTTTTGGGTTCTCTTTCACAAGGTTAGTTATGTCTTTAAGTTAAATTCCAATGCAATAGACAATTGAATTAAGTATAGCCAAGGTTTAAAGTGTGTCTTTAGGGAGGTGGAGCATAAGATTGCTTAATTACAAAAAGTTACAAGTGGTCACTCCACCTACATTCAAGATCATTAGATAAGAAACTTAAGGAGGTTTGTGATGAGATTTATGTAAGAGTCGATGTATGAAGAGTTTTTAAGAATCAATTGAGTGTCAAAGAAGGGTCAATGATATATTCAAAAGTTAAAAGGATGAAAGAGACACTTGGCAAGTTGATTGAAAAAATTTAGGCCAAACAAGCTAAATTAACCTTGAAAAGTAGCAAAGTATAACTTAATATAAGTCAATAGTTTATTAATTGTATAAGTGTGTTGAATGGTCTTATATGTTAAGTAATTGTAAGAGATTTTATAATAACTCTTAAAAAATAAGAGTAAAATTGTTGTCATCCTATTTACAAAGTTTGTTATTATTTTTAACATTGTTAATTCAATTTATAAATAAACTTGATTTTATTATTTAAGAGGAAGATCATTAAGTAAAATAAAAATGAGAATTTTCTACTTTAATTCTTTTAAAAACTAAAATAATTATCAAGAATTAACTTTTCTTATAACATTTAACTTGACTTATGACTCCCAAATCCTTTCTTTTCTATAATTTGGCATCCTTATCATTCTTTCCTATCATTGGTTTGGCTTTTTGAACTTATAAATCTAGTTTGGTTTTTCTTAGGTTATATATACGATTGCATTGTGGAATTTTTAGATACATCTAACGAGGTTTACATTAATTGGTATTAGAGTTTGGTTTTAAATCAAATTGGATCGATTAATTCTTCAATTTGTTATCTTAAGTTTTATTTATTTATTGTTTGGTTCATTTATTAAATGCATTACCATTCAAAAATGCTAATATGTCCGTTTGCAATTTTTTTTACTTTATTTGTTTGTTTAAGCATATAACCATCAAAAAGCGTTATTTTCAATTTTATTTGTTATATTTGAGTGTTTTATTCATGTTTTTGTATTTAGCTATCTAATTAGAAAAAAAATGATTTGGTTAAATTGGCCATAATAACGACCTATTTTTTTGGTTTCACTCTAATTTTACCATCTATTTTCTTGTTATGTCCTTTAGATTTAATTCTTTAACTTGTTTTCTTTAAATTTAGTTCATTAAATTTATTGTCCTTTATGTCCCTTTTTCATCTTTTAATTGCTTGTTTTCCATTAGTTTAATTTTGTCCTAGTTACTTTATTTTGTGAGATTAATTGTTCAAGATTAATCCTTTTAATTTAACTTGTTTAGTTCTTTAAAGAGTAAATAAAGAAAATTTAAGTAGTAGAAAGCAAGATTGTAAACATATATTAAGAAAAAGTTTTAAAAAGTGTAAACATGAACATTAGATTTGATGATATGAGGGATAAGCTAGAGGAAAAGGCTAATATAATAATAGAGTTACAAAGGAAGTATAAGTGCTGTGAGTTTCCTAATACAAACATGTAAGAAAGATAAGACTATAACTATGATGATGATATAAAAGATGATGAATTTGATGATAGAATTCCTAATAATAGAAATAGTCAAAGAGATTTTAAGAGGTGAACCACTTATGACTGTAATTTCAATAGTATTAACATGGAAATTCCTTTGTTTTAAGGGAAAAATGATCCTTAAGCCTACCTAGAATAGGAGAA
Organism: Bruguiera parviflora; assembly: GCA_019804595.1. Lineage (NCBI taxonomy): Eukaryota > Viridiplantae > Streptophyta > Magnoliopsida > Malpighiales > Rhizophoraceae > Bruguiera > Bruguiera parviflora. The sequence goes on from CM034046.1 coordinate 8,111,265, forward strand.
AAAGGTTGAATTGATCTTTAACTAACACAATTTCTCTAAAGAGATAAAGGTAAAATTTACTATCACTGAGTTTATTAATTATGTTATTATTTAGTGTGATCAACTTATTTTGATTAGAAAAAAGAATCATTAAAGGTTTATTGATACATGGAAAAAGATAGAGGCTATCATGAGAAATGAGTTCATCCTTAATCATTATTATATGAATTTGTATTAAAGACTACAAGGACTTACTTAAGATACTAAGAGTGTGGAGGGTTACTATAAAAGGATAAAAATTGTCATAATTTAAGTTAATATAAAGGAGAATAAAGAAGTAACCATAGCTTGGTTTTTGTAAAAGTTAAATAAAGATATTACTAACCTAGTTGAATTGCAACATTTTATTTCATTTCATTTTGGAAGCCAAATTAGAGCAAGACGAAGGAGATAATTAATTACAAGTGCAAGACCAAATCTTATAAGAGCATAAAGGTAAGTCTTAGTAAGGAAAAAAATAATTTTAATTTCAACCTAGCAAAAATAAAGATGTTAAATATTTTAAATGTTTGAAAAATTAACATATTTTATCTTAGTGTCCAAATAAGTATAGAATGGTGTAATGATGATATTGAGATTGAAAGTGAGTTTGATGATAATTCCATGTTACCACTAGAGGATGCAAATGATGGAGAGGAGTACCTAATTGTTAATTTAGCCTATAAATAGACTTGACTTCATTGTTAAAAGATGAGAGACCATTAGATGATATAAAAGTGAGGACTTTTTCTTTTAATTCATTAAGACCTAACTCTTCTTATAATAGTTAAACCAACTTATCACTTACAAGTCCAATTTTTTCTAAAGTGTGGTATCCATATCTTTCTTTTATACTATCAGTTTAGCTTTTAAAAGCTTAGGGTTAGGGTTATTTTCATCTTATAAATTTAGTTTGACTTTTATTAGGTTCTATATATGATTGCATTATAGGTTTTTTTTTTTTTTTTAGCTTTATCTAATAGGGTTTACTTTAGTTCATTAAGGTTGAAATGAAATTTAGGGCAAGTGGAATAAAGCTAAGGAGAAAAACTTAAAGATGGAGGAAAAGCTTTTAAGAGTTCTTAAGGAACTAGAAAAAACTAAGAAACAATACCAAGACTTAGACAACATATTGAATTATATATTATATGAGCTTGACATGCTTTAAGTTAGAATAAAAGCCAGTGAAGCTTCTAAAAAGGCCTTTAAAGAGGTAAAAGGTATGAGATCTCCCTTAGGTAACCTTAAAGGCATGTTAAAGCCTTGAAGGAAGAGGTGAAGACATTAAAAGAGTATGGAGATCAAGATAAGAAAAATCATGCTTAAGACCTAAAAGAGATAAGGGTAAAGATAAATGTTAAGGTATGAGGAGAATGAATAGTCCACTCTATTGAGTTAATTCAATAAACCCTTCTATAAGCCCATAAGTGAATGGTCAAGGCATTTCTAGGGGAGGACCTTTTATTTGTTGACCCTTTTGTAGTTACGTTTTCATGTTCTTCCTAGTAATATTGTATTCATGATGGATTGATACTTCGTACAAAGGTATAAACTTCATACTTTTGCTATTCTTTCTTCATTTACTTTATGATTCCTTTTACTCTATTTATGTTTTTCCAAATTCCCTTCTAAGACCTTGGGGATGATAGGTGTAATTATCTTATAGGTATGGTTTTGCCACATTGTTGTTATGTTCAAACATACGTGTCTTTTAAACTATTATTTTAAGTATTTAATGCAGCTTTTAAAAGTGTTCTTATCATGTCTAAAAAGCAATTATTTCCTTTAATAGACACATCTGTCTTTTTCTCTAAGATATAATTAGTGGTAGGTTACAATTGTTATGATATCTCTTGTTCATTTTTAAAGTTTTATTTTTGTTTTGATTCCTTTTTTCTTTTTTATTATTGAATCTCTTCCTTATGTTTAGTCATACTAGACCAACCATTTTCCTTAGCTTATTTTTCCAATCAAGTTTTGTACATTTTCCTCCTTTTAACCCATTTGGCCTTAGTCTTTTAGTGTACTTGTTGTATTAGCTTAAAGAGCAGACAAAGTTTATCATTGGTGAGGTAAGACTAGTTGAATGGTTATTTTCATTACAACTATATTATGTTGTGTTATGAGTTAGTGGCTCTCCTAACTTAAGACCAAAAATGTTCTTCTCCTTTTAAGCATATCAAATTCTCTTACCAACAATTCAAGGTAGGCTTGTAACTACTTATATGTCATTTCTTTTAAGAGTATTTGTTGTATTACAACTTAGTTCCATTTTGCTTATTCCCACTGGTTAGAGGAGATTGATAAGGTTGTTGTGCCTCTTCATTTCCTATAAAAAGTGCCTAACTATCTTAATGCTAATGCCTTACATGCTTTCATCTATTGTAACAAATCAAGGTTAGCTTATATTGGTTGGGGTTTATATCACATTTTTAAGATGCTATATTACTTATAAAGGGTAAGTTAAAAGCTTGTTTAGGCTTTAAAAAGCAATCTTTTTGTTATAAAGACCCTTTCTTTAGTGGGGATTTTAAAAGAAGTTTATTTTTGGATGCTCTTACCAACCTAACTTCATCTTAACACTAACCCATACCTCACTTTTCATTAGTGCCTTGAGTTTCATTAGATTGGTGGACTCTCTACATATTGGTGCTTAAGTGGCAAAACAAGCGTACCAATGACTTAAAAAGGCATTAGGTTTTGTCAATAAGGCTATGTTGGGGATTTTTCATCTATAAGAGTTGGAAGGGGTAAAGTTAAAAGTTGGTTCTTAGGTTGGAGTAAAGATTATTACACTACATTAGGAATTATCAAATGAGAAAGACAGGTTTAAGCGCCTTAATAGGTAGATGGAAGAATTGAATAAAGACAAAGAGAGGGTTATTTCTCTTGATTCTAGTTATGTTGTCTTAAGGTCACACTTGGTTGATAAGCAAAATAAGCATATAGAGTTTGAGGCTTGAACTATGGTGAAGGAGGTAATGTTAGAGAGGAAGATTACTAGGTCAAAAGTTGCATCGATACAAAGTTGTGATAGGGAGAAAGTAGGAAGATAGCGGTTTAATAAGGGTACCTTTTAAGGCAACAATGTTAGCTTCTTACTATGCTTTTTTGTCATTCATAATAAGGTTTGTGCAATTCATAAAAGTCATAATTTAATATTTTTGTATAAAAGGCTTCCTTTGCTTGACCCCCCTCATACACTCTCTTTAACATCCGTGGCAACTCCCAGTTTATGGCCTTTATCTTTTAAAGGCCTTCTACCTTTATCAAGTGCCTAACTCTTTTTATAATGTGAGTTATTCTTTATTAAAATGGAGTTAAGATGGACTTCTTTTGCTATATGTCACTTTTGGTAATGTCTTATCTCATTATTAAAGGGGGTACCTAATGTCTCAAAATCTTAGCCATTACATGCTTTGAGAAGGGTCAATGGTGAGCTTGGTAGTCCAATAGTGATTTAGTTCATTTGTCACTCATTATATTGGTTTATCACCTTTTCAAAACCCAAACATTGGTTGAGGGCATGTGTAGAGTATGGAAAAAGCTTTGAAACTTTAATATCAAATGTCTTTTCTTAGTCTTGGATTAGTTTTGGTTGTGTGTCACCAAAGGAAGGTGTATAGTTAAGAGATGTTTACTGTTAAAGGGTCATCGCCATTTTTTTAGGGATGTATTTTTAGATAGCCTCCCTTTAAACATCCTTGGAATTGATACCCTCTTTGATTTAATAAATGTATGTTGCTTTGTAAGGTGTTGACATATTAATAAAGTTAGCTTCCTTTATGTCCTTTGTTGGTGAATGTTCTTTGCCTTTAATGAAAGGAAAAACCTATCTTTTACTTGCTTTAAAGCTTCAAATGCACTATGCCAAGACAACTGGTATCATTAAACTACAATAGTCACATTTATTACATTAAAGCCAATTTTATAAGTTAGGTGCTAATAATCTTTGGACCAAAGGATTTTGAAGGTTAATGTTTCTCTTAAAGAAAATTATCCAAGTCAATCAAAGCAAGTCAATAAACCTAGCTAAAAAAGCATAGCTAAATAGATACCTTAAAATTTCAAAGTGTGTTGACATGTTTACTAATTAGCAACCTCTCATAAAATGGTGCACATTAATGTCAACAATTGCAATTGGCACTTCCAAGATATTAACATCTCCCACCTAAAGTCCTTAAACAAAATCTTTTAAAGCCTTTCATTAACAACTTAACTTTTTACAATATGTAAAGCCTAAAAAAGATGTTTCATTTGGCCTCACTCTGTTAGACCTATAAAATCATGTAGTTTTGTAACTAATAGAAAATAAAACAAAAGATAACCAATTACTCATTTCTCCCATCTGGCACTATGTCATTTATAACCAATATTGTTTCTAAAAAGCCTCAACCAACCATTTAGTTTTAAAATATTCCACTTTTTATTACTAATCTTAGCGTCAATAATCAAATAATTAAGTCTCAATTTTGTATATAGAATCCATTTCCTTGAAACAAAAGTCTATTTTACTATAGAAAATTCATTTTGAAAGATAAAAACTTAAGTTTAATATTGTAATTAGTTGTTATCAAAACAACAAACTTGAGGTTTCTTTAATCTTCATTAACTAATCTTTTATAGTAAGTGAGGTGATAGTATTAGAAGTAGTAGAAGAATATTTTATGACTAATGAGTGTTAGACAAGAAAATAAAAAGTATAATATAATGAAGGTAAAGGTAAATACAAAAAGAACTAAAATTGTCAATGATCTGGTATAAGGACATGAGAGCAAAGATCTTGAATGAAATAAGATGTAGTGTAGGATAGATTAAAGCTAAAAAAATGAATGCAAACAAAATTTTCCTACCTTTTAAAATAAATCCCTATAATAACCATATGATAAATGAATTAATCAGCCAAAAAAAAAAAAACAAAAAAAATGCTCATTCACAACCTAAAAAAACTACTAATTCAACAATTCGCATCTCTCTATTTGTGTGGTATAAAGCATTGATTAACTAAAAATTCCTAAAATACAAAACTTTTAATAAACATAGGAAGTAAAAAGAAAATTAAACCTGGAAGATATAGAGAAGCCGAATGATGTTAAAGTGAATAGTAAAAGATAAAAAATTAAACTCATAATCAAAGTATGTCTTATGATGTTTGTTAAATATTAAGAAGTAAACCTACTTCACCAATACAACCTCATCATTTGTTTTGTGCTTGGCTTTCCTTATGATGGCCAGTGGTGCGCTCTCACCTAGTTTCAATTTCAATATATATTCTTTAACCATGATGGCATTATCATAAATGCTATTTGCTACTATTTTTTTAAGTTCTTTAAGGTCCATTTTATCTATTACTTTCATCATTCCATAAAACCTTATCCTTAGTTAACTTGGGATATTACATATAAAAAGTATTATTATCTTATATGTATATATATGCACATATGTACCAAAAAAATTGTATATATATACATTAGGTCTCAATTTGAATGTTATGCAAGTTAAATATTTTTTTATAATTTTAATTGAATTAATATGATTTTTAAAATTTAAATTTTTAGCCCTTCATATGTTCATTTTACGATTATTTTTTATTGTTAAAATATATGTTTTTACTATACAATAATAGGTGATAATTGTATTTAATAATGTTTACATTTTATTTTTGAAAAATCTAGTATCTATTATTTATTAAATAAGTGGAGGAAAGAATAAATGTATTTACTTTTTTAATTTTTAATTTTTAACTAATTAATTATTTAAAAGCTGTAATTACATTTTTCTCTATTTATTTTCAAATCATATCATATGGTAGGTAATGAATTTTGTTGTTAACCATTAATTTAATTATATGAATTTATTTTTTTTTATTAACTAATTTTAATATCAATTAATATTACAATTGCTTAATTAGTAGTTATGTATATATGTTTAATAATTAATATATTGAAAGATTTACCTTAATAATATGGTGAAAAAAATATAAGAAGATCATTTCTAATAACATCTCTCATAGTTAGTAATGAATTTTTTTATAATCCATTAACTCAATTTTGTATATTTGTCTTTTTTATATGATTATTTATGATAATTTTCTTAATTATTTAAAATATTAATTATTTTAATTAAACTTTTATGAACTATCTTATTATATATATGATAAAATTAAGAAAATGTGTATTTGTATGTTAAAGTTATTGGATGACAAATTTGGAAATAAGCTAATAATAAAGAAAGAGCCAAAAAAAAAAAACTTTTTCTATATTCATCTATTGAAACTAATGTAATGATGGTGTCTCTTTTCATGATATCTTTCCCATTGCCATAAATTGTTTCATTTTTACTATTTGATACTTGTTTTCAAGTAATATATATATATATATATATTACAGTTAAAAGTCATTACCAAAGAGTTAATAACATATTTAAAAAATTAATTAACATGGTAGTAGTAAATAATATTTTCAATTATTACCTATGAGATAGGTGTTATTACTAAAATGACTTACTATGGTAACATAATCAACAAAATTAAATTTATAGTATGAAATGAGGCAATTTTCTTAAAATTGTTAGACTGATGAATTTTCAAATATTAATATTTTTTTTGTTATTGAGTATTGGTTTGTACTTTGATATGCAAAACTCAACTTCAAACTCATTATATATATAAATATTTTATTTAGGTAAAAAATTTTCATTTATCTTACATTGCATTCTTAACAATTGCATCAATAGTTTTTTTTTTTCATTTACAAATCACATATTTGAATTTAGTTAAGTATATATTTCATTATACAAATATTTTTGAAGTTAAAAATTAATATCTCCTCATCATTTAAAATCATATCAACACTAAGTAAATGAGATATTCACTATTTAAGTCCTAAATCTTTTAATATTTTTATAATTAAATTTTATAATTTTTGACTTTTTTAATTCAATCTTATATTTTATCAAAATTTTTTAATAAAATTTTTTTATAAAGTCAAAATATTAAATACCACAATTTTGATTAGATAAATATTAATTAAAAAATATATATTAAACTATTATATCTCATATTCCACTTCAAGAAATATACATATGCTCCGTATAATAGAAAAAAAATTATAAGTTTTTATTTTTTATTACTCTTTTTCTCAAATTAAAAAAATAATATTAAAAAAATAATTAAATGATCAAAAAAATTCCAGTAAAAATCTTAATTTTTATTAAAATTTTTTTTTTCTAATTTAATCTCATCTATTTGGTTTATGTCTCTTAATTTGAAAACATGTAAACTATCATTGTTATATCATCGTTTTAGACCGAAGAGAATAATGAAAACCCACGTCAATTTTTAGCAACTTCGCCCAAAATGCAAGGCCTGGGGCCCCACACTCTTGCTTCCAAGCAACGCAGTCTCACAAAGATTGGCAGTCCCTCTACTCTCTCCGTTGGACAGCCAGTCCAAGAATACCACGTGGTGCTTGCTGATGTCCATTTAAGTCCCTGCAACGACGTGTTGGTGAAGGACGTGGTGGTAATAGTGATTATGTGAGGGCACACATTTTGGAAATTAGTTAAAAGAGATTAATTATATGAATTTAATTAATTTAAAGTATTATTAATATATATTTGTAATATATTATTATAATTGTTAAATTTATATTCATAATTTTTATTAATTATAATTATATATTAAAAATTTAAAAATATATAAATAGTATAGTAATAATATAATATGTACTGTGCATCTCAGAAGCTTCAAATTGTTGACCGCGTCGACCTGCCATCCCATTAAAACAAAAGCCGAAGAGTTGGAAGGTGCTTGAATTGAAACGGGCACTACTTGTCTTTAAGTTGGAAGATCCGGAAGGCCTTACAAAGTTCTATCGCCACTTGCTAGTTCCCTAACCCCAAGAAAAACCCACGACGGTGGCCTTTTGGAATGGGTGAATTTTAGTTTTTTTTTTTTATAGATAGTTTTCCATAATTAACTCAGTATAATGTGTGAAATTGAACTAGGCTTTTATATATATATATATATATAAAAGTCGAAAAAAATCACATTCATATTTTTTTGCATGTCTTTATGTATACTTTTTCAACTTTCTTGGTGCTTTCCGACTTTCAGATTTGGCGAGCATACAAGCTGGTTCTATTTCCGTGTGTCCACTTGTGAAATTTTTACCTCTTTTCCGCTCTCAAACTTTGGAGAAATTTTTGAGAATGTAAGCATATATGGGTGAAAAGTTGATTAGGTTAAGAAATATCATATTTGATTATGGCAGAGTCTCGTTCGGGCATATTAATATTTGGGTGATCGATCTTTTTTTATGAAAAAAGTTGAACAAAAATGTTAAAAAATAATAATCAATTTCAATTTATAATTATAATAATTAATATTTTTATTATATATATTTTTTAATTTTAAAATAAAATAAAAATATATTATAGTTATTAATGAAATGAACTCTTTTTATTATATTATATAAAAAAATTAAGTGAAAAAATTTTATTTTGAAAAATCAATTGAATTAATTGAGAGAAATTTTAATTATAAATAAAATTAAGAATTTAATTTTAAATTTCACTTTAAATTAAAAATTTAATAAATACTAAATTATACTTTTTAATCGAAATTCAATGAAAAATCAACTTTATATAATTGTCACTTCATTTTGGCATATCCCGTTAAGTGAATTCCATAATATTTAGATCAATTAAGGTATCAAATAATGAAATCGAGATTATTAGTATAACATGGGCCATGACATCTTTCTTGTCCACACTGTGAGACTTAGAATTTATGTGTGTAACTTTTTACTCTTTTGCCAAAACACACTTCCTGTGTGTAAATTTTGAAAATTCTTAAATAAAAATAATAATTAGTAACTACTCTCATAAATTTTATAAATTGATTAAAAAAATTAGTTTTATAGGTTTAGTTAATTTAACATATTATTGGCATTCATTCACGCTATATTAATATTAATATGACTCTTAAATGGGTATTTATAATTTTTATGGTTAATTATAATTTTATATTAAAAATTTAAATGTATATGATTAAAATAATAGTAGTATCTTTGCATCTCAGAAACCTCAGATTGTTGACCGCGTCTATCTCCCTGTCTTTTAAGTTGGAAGACCCGGAAGGCTCTACGAAGTTCTATTGCCACTTGCTATTCTCCTAACCCCACCCGAAGAAATATCCACTACGGTGGGCTTTGGGAACGGGGCGAATTGACTCTTGTGTTGAATGGTTGATAGACGACTTCATGCTTGTTGAATTGTAGGCAAGGAATCCTTAGACTTGTCTAATAAATGGGTCTTTCATATTTGTCATTAACGGAGGAGGAACACACAGTATACCTTACATGGCTTCTATCATCATATTCTCTCTCGTTCTCGGCTCAGTTTTAATGGCCGCAGAAGCTCAACAAAGGCAATTCAACGTTAGCCTAGGCTCTTCTCTAACACCCACCACCAAAAACTCTTCATGGGTGTCACCTTCTGGTCTCTATGCCTTCGGATTTTATCCTCAGGGCAATGGCTATGCAGTAGGCGTTTTCCTTGCCGGAATTCCCCAAAAAACAGTGGTGTGGACTGCCCGTCGAGATGACCCGCCAGTTCCTGGTGACGTTACCCTGCTCTTCAGCCGTGATTCTGGCCTCGTCTTGCAATCAGCTCAAGGTCAGAACACTAGCATTGTTTCTCCCGGGGAATCAGCTTCTTCAGCTTCCATTTTCGATTCGGGCAACTTTGTCTTATATAATTCTAATCGGCAAATCATATGGCAGAGTTTTCAAAACCCAACTGATACTCTTCTCCCAGAACAAAGTCTCCGAGCAGGGACAGAGTTGGTCTCCAGTGTTTCAGAAACTGACAAGTCAACAGGAATTTTCCGCATCAAGATGCAAAACGATGGAAACCTTGTGCAGTATCCGGTGAAAACACCAGATACAGCTGATTATGCTTATTGGGCATCGGGGACTGATGGAAGTGGTGGGAACGTGACACTGAATCTTGATCCTGATGGCCATTTATACCTGCTCAATGCCACAGGCGTCAACATTCGTGATCTCAGACCGGGAGGGAATCCCTCAAATGAGACAGTTTATCGGGCAAAAATGGATGCAGATGGCATTTTTAGGCTCTATTCGTATAATCTATCACGGAATGGCAATTGGTCCATTGCTTGGCCTTCCACGGGAGACAGATGCTCACCAAAGGGATTATGTGGTCTTAATAGCTATTGTGTGTTAAACGATCAGGAACCCCGATGCACATGTATTCCAGGATTTGACCATGTTGACCAACGAAATCGGTTCTCTGGCTGTGAGAGGGATTTCGTCTCTGAAAGTTGCAAAGAAAAGAATGTCAGCACCGAATACAGCATTGAGCAGCTGGCCTATAACGTTTGGGAAGAAAATTCGTACTCAACTCTCGTCTTAGCAAGCAATGAAGACTGCAAGGAAGCCTGCCAAGAGGACTGCAACTGTGAAGCGGTATTTTACAAGGACGCGAAATGCGGAAAGCAAAGGCTCCCCTTGAAATTTGGGAGAAAAGATACAGGTGATTCAAACTCAGCTTTTATAAAGGTGGGTAGGCCGATATCAATCTCTGACCCTGGTGTGGGTCGAATTGAGCCTCGAGACAAGACCAGCAAGAAAAATATCAAGACGGAAATCTTAATTGTCAGCGTTTCATGTGTTTCCTCCGTCCTCGTTATGCTGGCAATTTTTGCACTAGTCGTTCACAGTTGGCATTTACACGCTTATAAAACCATTGACAACGACAATGTCCCGTTTTACGAGCAAGTTTCTATTCGATCGTTCACCTATGCAGAATTACAAGATGTGACCAATGGTTTCCGGGAAGAGATCGGCAGAGGTTCCTTTGGTACAGTTTATAAAGGACTGATATCCGAAAGTCAGAAGTTGGTCGCTGTCAAGAGACTTGATCGAGTTTTAGACGAAGGGGAACGAGAATTTCAGACCGAGATTAAGGTTATTGCGAAAACCCATCATAAGAACTTAGTTTGCTTGCTTGGTTATTGCATCGATGGACCAAACAGGCTCTTGGTATACCAGTACCTGAGCAACGGCTCCCTTGCTGATGTACTGTTTTCGCCTGAGAAAAGACTAAACTTCACCGGCAGATTAGAGATTGCTCGCAATATAGCACGTGGGATTCTATATTTGCATGAAGAGTGTGAGACACAAATCATCCATTGCGATATAAAACCTCAAAACATACTGATGGATGAGCATTGGTGTCCGAAAATATCAGATTTTGGATTAGCGAAGTTGATGAATCCAGACCAAACCAAAACGTTCACGGCTATTAGAGGAACAAGAGGGTATGTAGCACCAGAATGGCATCGCAACCTTCCTGTGACGACTAAAGCAGATGTTTATAGCTTTGGAGTTGTGTTGTTGGAGATCATATGTGGGCGTAGGAATTTGGAACGTAGTCTCCCTGAAACAGAAGCCATTCTTGAAGAATGGGTTTACAATTGTTTTGAGGCTGGGGAATTGGAAAAGCTAGTGGGTGAAGAAGAAGAAGTGGACAGGAGGCAATTAGACAGGATGGTCAAAGTAGGAATTTGGTGCACTCTCGATGAGCCATCTCTGCGCCCTTCCATGAAGAAGGTTCTGTTGATGATGGAAGGGACGGTGGACATCCCAACGCCTCCAAGTCCCACTTCTTTTCTTTGTACCGTGTAGCCTTCGTTTGCTTTTATAATGGCCAAATAAATATCATCTGTCTATGAATCTGAGATTCCATTAGGTCTGTCACGCGGTTTTTTTTTTTTTTTTTTCGATTTAGAATCCAAACCTTAAATAGGTGAATAATTATTCTGATGCTTGTTATGTGCTTCAAAAAATTTGATGACCTAGTCCGATGGAGGTTTAGCTCTCTCCTCTTTCCCTGCAGTTTAGTTTGCAAAGAAATGTTTGGAGCGTCTCTTGGACTAAACCTCGGCCTTGCCCTTCTTGGCCGAACCCATTTTCCTTTTCTATTTTATTATTATTACTATTTTTTTTTCTTTTGAATTTGTTGTGAAAGTTAAATAGTTAAAGTCGCCAAAAATGGTAAAAATAAATTTAAGAGAAAAAATAAAATAAAATAATTATCTTATCTAATTTAAAAATAATTACACTTATTTAGTTTAATATAAAATATATGAAAAAAAAATTAATTATTACTAATTAAATGGTATGATAAAATTTTATAAACTCTTAATTTAATTAAAATTAAAATTCTAAATCTTAAAAGAGAGAGAGAAAAAAAAACCAATTTGACTAAACTTGAATTTTAAAACTCACCATGATTTAAGATGTTGAGCTAGTAAACGGACATCTTGACTCAATTTAAACCCAAGAAATTATAATATTTCTTTAGAAAATTTACTTTCATCTTTTTATATTAGAAAAGATAGAGTACAAGAGCGATCATGGGAGGGACAAAATTTTCATTTTTTGCAAAGACATATTTTTCGAGTTTTAAGAATATCAACATGAGATAATTCTTAGTCTAATAGTACATCCAAAGTTGATAAATCTTTTATGGTCACTCAATTATTTTACAATGGTAAAATAATCTTATTTTTTATATCCATCTTTTCCATTTAATCTTATTTCTACTAATGCTATTTCTTTTTCATTACTTTTTCTTTTAACTAGGATTTGAACAAAAACAAGAAAACTAGTGAACGACATGAGTTGAATAATGTTTACTACTTTAATTATTCTTCTCCTATAGTTACTTACACAATTGTTGCTTCACCTCTTCAAATTCACTTTGTCTAAGTCATTCCCCTTTGGAGTCTTGGAAGAAATTAGTTCCTACTTTATGCCATGTTGTATCTTTAGATTATGAGTCATGTTAGTTAGGACAGCATCAAAGTATTTAAGTGTATAAATGGGTATCAAGTCCTTTTATGCTATTTCAATTTGATGTCTGGGAGTTAACTGTGCAATTATCAAATTAAATTTTTGATATTTTGTTATTTTTACAGATGATTATTCGAAAGTAATATAACTTTATTTAATGAGACATCAGTTTAAGTTATTCTTTACTTTTCATACTTTTTTACCAAAGTTGAAACCTAGTTTAATTTATAAGTTTGTATACTTACAGTAATAATGCCACTAAATACTTTTCTAATCTTTTTAAAGACTTTATGACTAATTTTAGTATTATTTATCGATCATTTTATTCTTATATGCCATAATAGAATGAGGTTGTTAAGAGAAAGAATAAGCATATAATAGAAGTTACATGAACCCTCCTAATATACATGAATGTTCTCAAATTGTTATGCAGTGATGTTTTTATCAATTGTTTTCAATTAATTGTTAATCGTCATTTATGCTTAATAACTAGTTCCTTCATACTGTTTTATTGTTTCAAAATGTTTGTATTCATTACCTCCATATATATTTGGAAGTGTATGCTTCCTTCATTAACTTAGTCAAACTATTGACAAGTTGAGTTCTTAAGTGATTTAATGCATCTTTTTAAGTTATTTTTAAACAAAAAAGGTTATTATTGTTACAATTCTCTTTTACATAATTTCTTTATGTATGCTGATGTCATTTTCTTTGAATAAGTACCTCATGATTTAAGTAACCTTTTACAAATGATATTTTTTAATCTCAAACACTTTCCTCTCTTATTTTATAAATTACCTTTGTTTTCATACTCAAATTAAAGGTTATAATGATACTGATTGGGTAAAATTACCATCTTATAAAATGTCAACAACTAAATATTATATCACTGTAAAAGATAATCTAGTTTCTTGGAAACGTAAAAAGCAAGTTGCTGTCATATTTACTGTGTAATTTAAATATAGGGAAATAACTTATACCATTTATGAGTTAATCTAAATAAAAAGTTTATTGGGTGAACTTAGGATTGATCATTTACAACCTTTACATTTGATATAAAACAATATAATTGTCATTCGTATTGCCTTTAATCTAATTTTTCATAAGAGAACAAAATATATTAAAGTTGATTATCATTTTGTTCATAAAAAACTTTTGCAAAAGATTATTGAGACAATGCATGTAAAGTTAATAGATCAATTAGTTATTTTGTTTAACAAATCTTTAAGTAGTTCATAGGCTAGTTATATTTGTAACAAGTTGGGACACATGACATATATACGCCATTTTGAGAAAGAGTTCCAAGGTATAAATGTCTTTTTTCCACTATCTTATTATAATTAGAACATAAGTCTATCTTTTAGAATATTAATTTTATCTCATCTATTATTCTAAATTTTTATATTAATAAAATAATTTAATTAATAAATTTGAAAACTTAAAATAATAAGTACAAGTTTAAAATGATACTATAAGATATACAAAAGATGCCACCAATTACATCATATTCATGTAATTAATTTGCTAATGTAGTATGAAATAAATTTTAAAAACATTTAAAGTCATTGATTTAATTAAACAATAATAATACTTGGTTTATGTAAGCTAAGATATTTATCTAAAACACATTTTATCAATTTTCCATAATTCCAACTATATTAGCTTAATAACAAGAAAAACCAATAAATAAACTTCAAAAAATGGATACAATAATAAAATGAAAATTAAATTAAATTGCTAACACCTATTTTAAGTAACCCATAACCTAATTTGCCTACACATAAGTGCTTTTGATGTCTAGTTAGAGCTTACTTCAATAACAACTTGTGATCCTTTAATTGGTATTAAATGCATACTTAAAAATCATTATAGATACAAAAATAGAAAATGTATATCTAATAATAGATTGAAACATATGAATTCAATTCATACAACTTTCGCCAATTTTAAATATCAAACTTATGTGAGTTTGGTACTTCATCCTTTTCTATATAAAAATCAACTTTATTTTAATTAATGTAGTCTTCATCCTTTTTTTTCTCCTTAAAGGAAAATCTCAAACAATTGTGACACCATACTTACTTTTAGCCTCTTGAGTTTGTTGGCATGAATGTGTACGCATTTGGTGAAACCTTACATTAATTGCTTGGCACAAGCATTGGGTATAAGCTAAGCACTTCAAATAAACAAGGTGATGGCAATATGATGACTAATACATATCAATGTCTTTTCTCACCAAAAGATCATAATTCATAATGCTCTTTAATAGGGAGGTACTTGTCTCACACCATAATTTGCAAAAGTGTTCGCCAATAAATGAGTTAAAAATTAGTTAAAGGTAAGAGTTGGACATGCTGAGCAAGCAAAGTGTGAGCCATAAACTTGCTAAAGCATTAGCCAACAATGCATTAGTACGTGACTATGACAATACACTTTTACTAGTTGGCCGGCTATGCATATGGTCTTGTTGGCAAGTAAATGAAAATGACATATCATACACTTTATGTTACTTATTAGTACTTGGTTAAACATATTTTAGGTAAGGCATGGTTTAGACAACATCTTATCTACAAAATCAAACACAATAATCGACAATGTCTCTTACACATATGATTAATTAGATTGGACAAATACTTGGTTAAATCAATTTGCTTAGAAAATAATGAGAGAGTTATTGACAATTACTTGTAGCCTTTGTTTGGTTTAATGAACGCTTGAAAACTAATATTATGGTAGTTGTAAGTATTAATTACGAAAAAATCACGATTGCCGAAAATGGATAAAGAAGAGTTCATTAGCAAACTTGTTCCTTTGTACATGAGCTAGATAATAAAAGGTTTGAAAAATTCTTATAAATATGTTCTTGCTCCTTTGTATGTGTGTGATTGACTTTTGTCTAGTGTGTATGTGTATGTGTAAATATTGGCTAAGACTAATGAAGACTTAATATCATCATGAGGCATAAATTTATAGTGCAAAATTGTCCTTGTGATACTTACCATCACTATTAAAAGCTATTAAATTTACTTAAAGTGCATCATTAATTTATACATTTTGCAATTGATATTCAATTATTAAGTTATGAAAAAGTTGTTGAATCTATCCAATTATTGCTAACAAAGTCGAATCAAAGAATGAGACTGTGGCTAAAAGCAAAAAAAAAAAAAAAAAAGGAAAAAGAAGGAAGAGATAGAGGTGTTAACAAAAATACAAAAAAGATTATAAATGAATGCAAAATAGATAAGTATCTAAAAAATGATATCAATTTTAAGCATGTAAAAGCATTTCCTTAAGGATAATTTTGCTCTTGTAGACAAGTTGTTATAGTTTAATAGGTTAGGAAGACTATTGTCACAGGACACAACAGATCTTCCAATTGGTATGCACCTTACAAGTGAGGTAATAAAAATAACACCATTTTGTTAAACCCAACAATTTTTAATGATCAAGGTATAAGGAATAAAAGAGAATGCTCATGTTGTTTTTCTTAAAGGGAAGAAAAAGCTCTTTTTATATTACCTTTTATTTAATGTCTTATAAAAATGAGTATTAAGAATAAAATTAATAGTTATTAGTTATAATTAGTGGTTTATTACTATAACATCTAATTTTTTAATAGCCAAGAATGATTAATTAAAAAATGACTAATTTGATCAATAAAATCTAAAGTATCTGAAAATGTTTTAAACTGCATAAGGTTGCATCAAGCTTCCTATAGTAAGTTTGAATTTGGGCTACTTACATATGTGTGAATCCTTCTTTGGATCATTTCTTTTAGAAGTTATAAAATAAGTGTTGCAATATAAATATGTGGAATATGACTTTCATTTCCAATATGAGATAAAATCTTTCTAAAATACTCTTATTTCTAATATTCTCCTACATATTTTAAAAGAGTGAACTTTGTTAGATTTTAATGAAAATATAACATATCATTATAGGTGCCTTTTAGACTATAAACCAAATATTAGGACATATAAGTTTTAATATTTATAGGTATGGAGAAATAAGAATTGTTATGAATTATAACTTTTTAATGAATATCAATGAATTACCTCTATATTATATTTTATATTTTTTGAGAAAGTATTGTTTGATTTAGTTAGTTGTTATAAGATTATGTGCATGTCTAATTTATTTTTATGAGAACTCTAGATATTTTGCCTAGAATTTCATAAGAGTGACCCTATTCCACTTTTATATAGTTGAATCTATCAAGTGTGTATTTTAGTATCATATGACTTATGAATGTTATAAAATTCATTAAGAATATAACTTAACCTCAAATATTGAAATTTTTGCTCTATTTATACCATAGGAAAAGACTTTACAATTTTGACGGTGCACATAAGATTAATTGATGACTTGTTATTATTCATATGAACTTACTCTAAAGGATTTCCTATCATATAAGTTAAGTTCCTATCACTTTTGACCATTCTTTGTAGGCATTAGTTTCATTTCTCTTAATATATCTTCTACTACTTTTTACCTAGTGCTTTAGTTAGAGGATCAATCAAGTTTATCTCTAAACTTATAAAGTCAAATGATATTACTTTATTATTTAGTAATTACTTTAATAATTTGTATCTCAAATAAATATATTTATTTTTTCCATTATATGATTTGCTTTATGTATGAGTAATAGTGATTTAGCTATCACAATCAATCAATATCAATGGTGTTGATTTCCAAGCCATTGCTCTACCTCTAAATGTGAATACATACCACTTGTAGAATTTATCTCATTTGAATTAGAAATTTAGTTAGTATCACTATACTCTTTTTAGCACATCAGAAAATCTATCATAAAATATACCATTGTTCATGGAACTCTTTAAACATTTCAAAATTCTTGTAAAACCATTCTAATGATTATGGTTTAAATTATGTGCATATCTACTTAGTCTACACATAGCATAAGCAATGTTAGGACATGTGCAATTCATAACATCCATCAAACAATCAATATTTTATACATATCTAGATTAAGACACATTTATCAATATTTTCAACAAGTTTATAAATGCACTATAAAGAGTGAAGCAATGTTTGACATTAAAACATCCAAATTTCTTAAAAATTCTCTCAATGTAATGTTTTTGTGACAAAAAAAAAAAATTAGTATAAGCTCTAGTGATTTTTATTCTTACAATGACATTTGCTTTTCTTAAATCCTTCATGCGAAAATATAATGCAAGCAATGTTGTGGTAGTGATTATCAATTCTATACTAGAACTAAATGTAAACATGTCATCAATATAAAAATGTATAATAATACAAGTATAATTCTCAATTTTTGTATAAACACATTTATCAACCCTAACAATAAAAAAACCGTTAGAAATTAAAACATTATCAATTTCTCATGTCATTGTTTAGATGCTTGTTTCAACCCATATAACAATTTAACAAACATACAAACTTTTTTCATTTGGTCAAGAACTACACAACTTTCAAGTTATGACATGTAAATTTCTTCATCAAGATCATTATACAGAAATGTAGTTTGAACATCTATTTAATGAATAAAAGGATCGTAAATAAATGACAATGTAATCAATGCCTTAATAGATGCAATTTTAACAAAAAGAGTAAAAGTACTAAAATAATCAATATTCTTCTTTTATGTATAACCTTTTACTACAAGTTTGACTTTATATTTATCAATGGATCCATCTAGTCTATATTTCTTTTTAAAAATTTATTTGCATCCTATAGGTTTGGAACTTATAAGTAAATCTACAAGTTCTCATATACTTTTCTATTTTAAAGAACTAATCTCACTTTATATAGTTTCTAACTACAGACTAGCATTACTAAAAGATATCATGTCTGATGGAAACCATATCGACAAGGGAGTAGATACATTGCAAAACCTTGGAGGACCAATGACAAGGGCAAGGTCAAAGAAAAGAAAGGAAGCACTCAATAACCTGTTGTGACATTTACTATCAAGAAGTTGCCAAGTACGAGTTAAGGAGAATGGAGTCTTCACCAGGGCTTTCGAATGTGTCATCTGTGGTGGAATTTGCGAATCATGGCCTTGGGAAGGAAGTGGGATTTGAAAGCCCATGATTGGGCCTTTAAGTAGGTTATTTTCAAGTGTTTTTATTATTAGTTAGTGAGCTGGACGAAATTCCTTATTAAGCCTAGCTTATTTAGTGGGTTAGATGAAATTCCTTATTAAATCCAGCTTATTTAGTGGGTTGGACGAATTCCCTTATTAGGACCAGCTTATTAGTTAGGGTTTCTGGGAGTTAGCATATAAAAAGGGCAAAAAGGGTGGTTGGGAAAGGCAGACCCATTTTCATGAGTGTATGAGCTATTTTCTCTGGTTCTTTGAGAACTAAT
>CM034046.1:8130530-8158386 GCA_019804595.1 Bruguiera parviflora
CTAGACTTATCTTCTTCAACATTGTTGTTGCTAGGAGTGGCGTCTGAATCTTATAGTTCTGGTTCTTGGTTGTTTATAACCATTGGGTCAGAACTCAAAATCCCTTAACCTATGTTAGAACGATCCTATACCAACATTGGTGTTGGGTTCCATTTACATATAAACGGAGTTCATATCAATGTCAATGTATATCAAGGGATTGTTATTCACTACAAGAGTGCAAAAATCATCCTTAAATATCTTTTCTTTCTTATGTTTCTTACTTCTTAATTATTGTTTAGAAGGAGTATTAATAGATATCCACTTTAACTCAACTCCAAATGCAAGTAATGATACTAAATCCTTTTTCATTGGAACTATATGTTTAAGAAATTTTGCATTCTTAGTCTCAATGATAGCATTAGACTTAAGAACATCACTCTTAATAATAAGAAAATGATATACAACATTATATTTTTTATAAATAATAAATATGCAATTTGAAATTTTAGAACTTATTTTTCTTTTCTTTGATTCAAACAAAAGAACCTTTGTAAAACACCCCCCACTTTCAAAGAATTCAAATTAAAAGAGTATTCCTTCCACAGTTCATATAAAGTTTTATCTATTTTCTTACAAGGAATTATATTTTATAAATAATATATAGGAAATATTATCTTTACCTATAAATTATTGGTTGTCCTTAAACTGACTTATATAGTATTCATCATATCTTTCAAGGTTATATTCCTTCTCTTTGCTACTCTATTTGATTTGAGTGAATAAAGGGATGACACTTCATGTATAATACCCTCCCTGCCATAAAAATATAATAAAAATTGTGAACTATACTCTCCTCATTTGTCTAACTTGAGTCTCTTATTCTTCTTGTTTAATTAGTTTTTTATTTTATTCTTATATTTGATAAATATGTCGCACACCTCATTCTTATCTTTTAATAAAAAAATTTTGGTATATCTAAAATAATCATCTATAAAAGTCACATAATAACATTTATCTCTTTTGGTCATAGTATTTTTTTAATCGTCCAAATTTGAATGCACTAAATTAAGAAATTCAATTTCATTATGAATTGATTTATAATTCTTCTTAACTAATTTGATCTTAACACATACCCTATACTTACATCATTATATAAAATTTTTATCAAACTAAGTTATTACATCTTTCTAACATAGGAATCACTAATATGTCTTAATCTAGTATACCATAAGTCATAAAAATCAACAATATAAATAGAAGAAGTAGATGCATTCCTATTATTGATAACATTAAGTACATCTAAAATGAAAAATACCTAGTTATAGTAACCCTTTCCCATAAATACATCATTTTTAGTTATGATAAATTTATCAGACTCAAAGAAAACTTTTACTTCAATTTTTCCTAGTAGACATAGAAAGTAAATTGACATAAATATTTAAGACATGAAGTACATCATTCAAAAACAATATCTTTCTAAATGTGAGATTGATAAAGACTTAGACCTTCCTTAAAATAAATGTTATTCTTAAATCTTTTAAGAAGACATTTTCTTCTTCATCTTTTGCTAGTATCTAAGAGATAAATGCACTTTTTTTCCCATAAATGTGCCTTGTAACACCAAAATTTATTGCCTAATTTGTTCAATTCGTGGCAACATTAACTTAAAAACCAAAAGCAACAATAACATTTATTTTCACCAAAATAGCATTTAGTTTAACAAGTATGTCATTCCTTTTCTTATACCTACATTGAGAGGCATGATGTTCTAATTTCTTGCACACATAACAAAAGCCTCTTTTCTTGAACATTAAATTACTAGTCTTGAACACTTATCATACTTTTAGGACTTATTATCATACTTTTTCTATTATAATGTAATGATGATTGTGACGAATTTTATCTTATTTCCTTTATTCCACTACATTTATCTTTAATGTTATCTCTTTAGCGTTTGCTTCTCTTGTTCATATTTTGTTCTTGTCCTTAATCAAGATATAGACAATTACGTCCTCCAACAACATGTGCTTCCTTTTGTGTTTAAGTTACTAAAAATCATTCTTAGAATGTGAAAAATTTTCAATAAGACAGCTTGCTACATACTTTTTTGGTAGCCTAATGCTCTCATTCTTTAGGTTATCTAACAACTTATGATATTCATTGATTTGATCCTAGACATTCCTTTCACCAGACATTTGCAAATGAAGATGGTTAGTAACAGTAAACTTTTGTTTACCAACATCCTTCGCCATATACTTTTAATTCATTTTTTTTTCATATTTCTTTTGCTTCTTTTAAAGAATAATAGAATTCAAGAAGATCATTAAATAATGTATTAAGAATAGTGCGATGAAAAATTTTATTGGTTTGTTTCCAAATAAAAAAAATATTTTATCATAATTATCAGAACCAAACTTTGGTTTTGGTTCAAAAAGAGTAAAAGCAAAACCTAGAACATTTAATAGTTAAAAAACACAAAAAAAAAAACATATTCTTCTTAGTGTTGAAAGTGAGAACCATTAAAATTTTCAATCTTGGAGGTGTTTAGCAAAAAGTTGGAAGTAAAAGAAATTGAGTGAATTTGAGAAAGAACAAAAACAAATGAATTAGTACCAGAAGTAGATTAACTTGTATTTGCATCCATGATTATAAAAATATGAAATTATCCTTGAGATTGTTAGCAAAAATACAAAAAAGAATATAAATAGATGCAAAAAAAAAAAGTATGCTGAAAAGGATATCAATATGAAGTATGCAAACACATTATACTTCAGAATAATTTTGCTCCCATAAATATATTATGATAGTACAATAAGTTATGGTGACTATTCTCTTAGGATACGTTAAATTTTCCCATTGATGTGCACCTTATAAGTATGGTAACAAAAACAACATTAGCCTATTAAACCCAACAATTTTTAATGATCAAGATATAAAGAAAAAGAAAGAATATTCATATTATTTTTCTAGAAGAGAAGAAAAAACTCTTTTTATATTGTTTCTAATTTAATATCTTGTAAAGATAAATATTAAGAGTAAAGATAATAATTGGTTATTCATTATCATAACAACTAATTTTTCAATAGCCATAAATGATTAGTCAAAAAACAACAAATTAAAAAATGACTAGTTTGACAAAAAAATATCTAAAAGTTTCTAAAAATGTTTTAAGCTACGTAGAGTCACATTAGGACTCCCATATCAAGTCTAAATTTATATATATGTGAGTTCTTTTTTGGGTTTTTTCTTTTACAAGTTATGTCTTATAAATACATAAAACAAGACTTTCATATCTACTATGGATAAAAATCTTTTAAAATACTTTTATTTCAAACAAGAGGATAGAACTTGTTAGGAGTATATTTTGATTGTCATGTATAATTCATTGTTTGATGTCCACTGCAACATACCAACAACAAAAGAACTCTAGGACAGTTGAAGTTGAAGTACATGTAAAGGATGAAATCAATAAAAATTTTCTTATTTCTAAATTTTATAATCATAAGATGATTAATGATTTACTATTAATGAAGTAATTTATTGAGATAAAAAGAATTTTGATCATTAATATAATATATTTATAGACGAAACAATTATTGTGAATTTTATAATTTTTAAACTCTTTTTCATAGAGAGATTCTAAAAGAAACCTAAAATATAACAAAGAAGATTTTTATGAAAGTCTTGTGAATCATCTTCATGTAAAAGATAAGTTTTGCATACAAGAAAAGAAACAAAAAGCATGAGCAACGTTTTCAAAAGTGATAAGCACCTCAAAGAGCTAAAGACTCTTAAAGCCTAAACTTAAGAAACAAAGTGTAAGCATACGCTTAGGCCAAATAAGGCATAAAGTTAGGCACATGTTTAAATAATGGTAAATTATCCAAAAAAAAAGCTAATTAAGACAAATAATCTATTAATTCAAATAACTGAATGTTACATGAACATCATTAAGTATATTATTAGTCATAATTATCATATTATATATTAAAACATCTAGTTATTTTAAATTTTATTTTATATTTTATATTATAAACCTTTTAAGTATTTGAAATTTTAATTTATAAGTATTTAATTATTTATAAAATATTCTTGCATCATATAATAATAATAGTAATAATAATAATAATAATAATATCATATTTGTCTCTTAAATTCAAAAAATCTAGAATTAAGGTTTGGAAGAAAACTCATAATATAAAATATGACAAAACTTTAAAAAGAGGCAAAATTGATTTAGTTAAAAAGAATAATTGAATAAAGAAACTATTCTTTATTCTTATCTATTTATAGAGGTGTGAAAAGAAAATAAGTAATATTTATCTAATTATGATTAATTGTCTTTATTACCATAAGTAATAAACAAACTAATAATTATCAAATTAAGGATAAAATAATATATTTAATTATCAATATTTGAAAAAGAAAATAAAACAAATAGAAGCAATTAGAGTGATTATTTCTTATTTTACACTCAAGTACTAAAAATGGGTACCTCTTTGAAACCTTTTTGCCTAAAGGTCAAAAAGCAATAATCCCTTTTATCACTTTGCCTCACTTTTAGGTGAGCAGGGTATGTAGATTTAACAAAATTTAATATAATTATCATATTCCAAAGGTGCATGAGGTTAATAAGAGATAGCCTAGCAAATCTAATTACAAGAGACATAATTAATCCAATGATACTTCAAAGAAGGACGAAAGGCCATATAAAAAATATATATAAAAAAAACTAATTGTTATTTTTCCTACAAAAAAGAAAACCATAAATTTGAGTATCATTTTAAAAAAATAAAAAAGAAAAGTAAAAAAAAAAAATAATTGAAACGCTTATCACTATATCATAATCAATTTAATTGAGGATGACACTAATTAATAGATTAATTTTAAAGTTACGTAACATGTTTGCCCTTACCTTGCATCGAAACTTGGCTATAACCCACCTCTCTCCAAATAAAAAACTAGGTCTATTCCTATAATAAGAGCCTAGCTTTAAGACCTACATAGTGAATTTGCTTTCATTAAGGAATATTCTAAACCTAATAAATTTGCTTGTCTTTGTAGCTTTCTTTCTAATGCCTTCAAAGGCAACGAGCATTATGACATCTTGGATACCCTACTTAGGAGGTAGGAAAGGAGATCTCTAAACAATGTTGGTTTATTATTGTTTGCTTGATTTCTTTTTTCTTTTTTTAGAATAGAATAAAGAATACCAATTAACTTACAACAAATTTATGATTAAATCAATTAATTCTACACCACACTTTAGATCAAAATTTTTTAAACCTAATTAAATAAGATATTAAATCAATTCTTAATTTTTTTTA
Organism: Bruguiera parviflora; assembly: GCA_019804595.1. Classification (NCBI taxonomy): domain Eukaryota; kingdom Viridiplantae; phylum Streptophyta; class Magnoliopsida; order Malpighiales; family Rhizophoraceae; genus Bruguiera; species Bruguiera parviflora. The sequence goes on from CM034046.1 coordinate 8,135,840, forward strand.
GCTCAACTAGTTAATTTAATCTAATTATTCTCAAAAAATAAAAAAATAAAGTCTTGATTTATGCCTATTATATCTCACTTGCTTAATTATTTGAGATTCCACTAGTGTTTATAATCTATTTGTTTAAGATGCACTTCAAGTTTAGAATTTGTACCTTTTTTTTTCCTCCATTTCAACTAATAGACTATCTCTATCCTTTTGCCTTTTTCAACTTAGAACTAAGTTATACTAATATAGTATCAAATGTTAGATTGAAATGTTGGTTGATGAATTAGTTAGGCACTTTTACGATCATAAAAATTGAGATTAGCAATGCAAGTAAATTTTCAACTCTCGAACATCAAAAAAGCCTACAAAGTGCTGAAGTTGCTCACTTCATAATCACTGTTAAACTAAATTGAAAACGATGTGGACCTAACAAGCTTAATTGTGTCAATATACTTACTTTTAGTATAGTAGAAAATAAAATACTTGATTAACAACACAAATCCAAGGATTTTAGATTACATATAATTTATGAATACCACATATGAATTGCATAGGTTTTGTGCCATGCTCACTTGACCATCCTGTCTCTTTAAAAGATGGGGACAGCCAAGAAGAGAGAGCAATGGAGATAGCCTCTTACACTAACAAATTTATAGTATGTCTTCTAACTGATTTTTCACATTAAAATAGTATTTTTCAATTTAAAAACTACACTTTTAAGAGATTTTACATTCAAAATAATTCATATGGCCAATTGGTTGTTGATGTTGTCATAAATGGGTGAAACAAGCAAACCTAATTAGTACAAAAATATCAAACACTTGGCAATGACCTATGATTTGAACAATATCATGTCCATCTTCTATTATCTAAAGTTGAAGCACACTACATTTACCATTAATGCTTTACCGATGAATCTCTCTCACTTTCTCTTCCTTATTTTATGCAAAGGACTTTGATACTTGTTCAAAGCATTAACAACATTTTTTATAGTTATATCTTCCACAATCACAACCTTGTCTCTTGATTTAGATGTAGAGCCTATTGAAACTTGTCTTCTTTTCACCCTTAAAACCTATGGAATGAAAAGATATCCAAGTATTAAACATTGCATTTCACACAAAACAATAATTTGAGCATTAAAAGATTTATTGCAAGAAATAAAAAAAAAATCTTAATATCCTGAAAGATTTAAATGGAGTAAGAGCTTCCAAAATTTACCAACTTAAAAAATTTACTTTTAGCATGCATCTAAATATGTGCATTGGAGACATATTCAAATTTATGAAAAAAAAAAGGTCTAAAGGATGCATTCCACTTTTATAGGTGAAAAACAACTTTTTACACCACATCATATATATATATATATATATATTCCAAATAAACATTTCCATCTTCTATTTAACGCAAATTTACATTATTTTCCATTATTATCAACTTAAGCATTCTACATTCTAAAACTAGTATGATGCTTTTACATTTATTTTTCTCTGTGCTTTGAAACTTAAGCTTGAACATCCTCATCAAGCACATAATTGCCAAACCAATAATCTAGCTAGCAAGTCTTCCTAATTTTACTAATCACTTAAGGGAAAAGCCTATTGACATGGAAGTGTGTTGATAGAAACCATATTGTACCAACTCAAATCAATAAGGGAGTAGATACTTTGTAAAACCTTGGAGGACCAATGACAAGGGTAAGGTCAAAGAAAATAAAGGAAGCTCTCAACAACCTGTTGTGCAACATTTACTATCAGGAAGTTGCCAAATACGAGTTAAGGAGGATGAAGTCTTCATCAGGGCTTGTGAATGTGTCATCTGTGGAGGAATTTGTGAACCATGGCCTTGGGAAGGAAGTTGGATTTGAAAGCCCATGATTGGGCCTTTAAGTGGGTTATTTTTATGGGTTTTATTATTATTTAGTGGGTTAGACGAAATTCCTTATTAAGCCCAGCTTATTTAGTGGGTTGGACGAATTTCCTTATTAAGCCTAGCTTATTAGTTAGGGTTTCTGGGAGTTAGCATATAAAAAGGGCAAAAAGGGTGGCTGGGAGAGGCAGACCTGTTTTCATGAGTGTATGAGTTATTTTCTCTGGTTCTTTGAGAACTAACTCTAAACTTTCATACTTGCGTGTGTTGGTTCCCTAGACTTATCTTCTTTAACGTTGTTCTTGCTAGGAGTGGCATCTGAATCTTATAGTTCTGGTTCTTGGTTATTTATAATCATTGGGTCGGAACTCTAAATCCCTTAACATTTGTTAGAACAATCCTATACCAACATTGGTGTTGGGTTCCATTTATATATAAATGGAGTTCATATCATTTGGTATCAAAGCCTTGGCTCTAACTCAGGTTAATTATATTGTTGTTATCATATCTTTCATCTATTTTTCGATGTTGGTTGAATAATCAAAAAGAGAAAAAAAGAAAAACACAAAAAAAAACAAAAACAAAATCGTGTATTTCGTGGGTTTCTTTTCTGATATTTGTTCCTCCACAGAAATACCCATTAGTTAACCAAAAAAAAAAAACAAAAAAATGGGTTCATTGCTCAATTGGTTGTTTACTCAATTATATTTGATAATTGATTGTTGTCCAATTGCACTGACTATATCATTGAATTTCTTGTCATTCTGTTTGCTTTATTGTCCATCTTCTTAGTCATGTCACTTCTCTGAAGAGGTAGGTCTAGGATTGATATATTTAAGTTTTGTTTGTTCTAAATTTAGTTTGCTTGGGACTACTGAAAGAGCTCTTAGAGTTTTGCAATTTATTGTGTGAAACACGAGAGTTAAGGACTATTGTAGTTAAGTGGAGAGCAAAAACGCAAGGGAGTGAGTTTTGTGAGGCATATTCTTTATTTACTAATAATCTTGCATGAACGATGTCTAATGATAAAGAAGGCAGTTTTCCACATGGAGAGGAGGAAGTAGTTGTTCTATATTTCAAATTGCTTATGAAATCCTTAGAACAGAAATTTGATAGGATTGACCAAGCGCTTTGGGAAGTTCAAGACAGGATGGATCAAATAGAAGGGGAATCAAGTGTCAATCCTAAGAGGCTAGCTGGGAGGGTTATGATGGAGCAATTTGAACATGACCTTGGTGAAGATGGTGATGATTATTATGATGACGGTGATAATGCTAGTAGAAACTTCAAAGGTGGTTTTAGAGGAAGACGTGGTAATAGGAATGGTAGAGGAGCAAGAGGCAATGGAAATGTTTATGATAGGTATAATGGAGGTTGGGATAATAGAAATAGAGGGGAGGAAGGAGTAGACATAAATCTTAGTAGTATTAAAATGAAAATACCTTCTTTACAAGGGAAAGCTGACTCTGATGTCTATTTGGATTGGGAACAAAGGGTAGAATTAATATATGAGTGCCACAACTTCTCCGAGGAAAAAAAGGTGAAGTTAGTTGTGGCAGAGTTCACTGATTATGCTGTAGTATGGTAGGACTAGCAAGTTACCACTAGGAGAAGGAATTTTGAGAGAACCATAGAAACTTGTAATAAGTTGAAGACTGTGATAAGAAGGAGATTTATTCCCAGCTCTTATTATGGGGATTTGTATAACAAGTTGCAGAGCCTTACACAAGGTTCCAAAAGTGTGGAAGAGTATCATAAGGAGATGGAAATTGTTATGGTTAGGGCAAATGTAATGGAGGATAGGGAGGCAACCATGGCTAGGTTCCTCCAAGGGTTGAATAGGAGCATAGCTGATGTGGTAGAGCTGCAACACTATGTAGAGCTTGAAGACACGGTACACATTGCCATGAAAGTTGAAAGGCAACTTAAGAGAAAGAGCACTTCTGGTCATAAGTAGAACTTAGGTTCATCTTTTTAGAAGCCGAACTAGGGGAAGAAGGAAGAGAAGATGACTTTTATGCAAAAAGGCAATTCACATAAACCCAAGACTAATGGGGGCAGCCTGGAGAGGGGCAAATTTGAAGAAAAACTTGAGGGCATCCATGGAAAAATTAGAGACATCAAATGCTTTAGATGTCTGGGTAGGGGTCATGTGGCTTCATAATGTCCTAACAAGAGAACCATGTACCTTAAGGAGAATGGTGATTATGTGTCTGGCAGTAATGCTAGTGATGAAGACCAAATGTCACCATTAGAGGATGCTAGTGATGTTAATGAAGGGATAGAGTATCTGAAGCATGGTGGAAGGCTTTTAATAGCAAGGAGAGCCCTTAGTGCGTAGGTTAAGGAGGAGAATGATGCTGAGATTCAGTGGAAAAATATTTTCCATACTCGATGTTTAGTTCAAGATAGACTTTGTTGCTTGATAATCGATGGAGGTAGTTGCATTAATGTAGCAAGTACAGAATTGGTGGAAAAATTGAACTTGCCTATAACCAAACATCCTAAGCCATATAATTTGCAATGGTTGAATGACAGTGGAGTCGTAAAAGTGACTAAACAAGTTGTGGTTCCATTTTCCATTGGTAGATATAAGGACAAATTGTCTTGTGATGTTGTACCTATGCAAACTGGACATTTGTTATTGGGCTGTCCTTGGCAATTTGACAGAAAAGTTTTGCATGATGGTTACAAGAACCACTATTCATTCACCATGGATGAAAGACCATTTACACTAGCACCATTGACTCCAAAACAGGTGTACGAAGACCGAGTAAGACTTTATGAAAATGAGGAAAAGAGGAGGAGCAAAAAGAAAGAGAGAGTTAAGAAAAAAGAAAGTGCGGGAGGGAAAAAGAAGATAAATGCATTTGAGGGTGCTGAGAATGAGAGTGGTCAGGTTCACAAGAGTGAAGATGAAAAAAAACAAGTGAGTGTGTTTGCAAAAGGAGCAGATGTTAGGGTTGCCTTCCAAGTTAGGCAACAAATGATCTTAATCCTTTACAAGGATTCTTATTTCTTTAACACTAACCTTGATTCATCTTTGCCTAGTGCTATTTCATCTTTGTTGCAAGATTATAATGATGTGTTCCCTCAGGAGATCCCAAATGATTTACCACTAAGGAGAGGGATTGAACATCACATTGATCTTATTCCTGGAGCTCCCATTCCCAATAAGCCAGCATATAGAAGTAATCCTGAGGAGACGAAGGAGCTTCAGAGGCAAGTTGATGAGTTGATAAAGAAGGGACATGTAAAGGAGAGTATGAGTCCATGTGCAGTGCCAGTGTTGCTTGTGCCAAAGAAAGATGGATATTGGAGAATGTGTGTCGATTGTAGAGCTATTAACAAAATAACAGTTAAGTATTGACATCCTATACCCAGGCTTGATGATATGCTAGATGAATTACATGGTGCGTGTTACTTCTCTAAAATTGACCTTAAGAGTTGATATCATCAAATTAGGATGAGGGAAGGAGATGAATGGAAAACTGCATTCAAAACCAAGCATGGTTTGTATGAATGGTTAGTTATGCCGTTTGGTTTAACTAATGCACCTAGTACTTTTATGAGATTAATGAATCATATTTTGAGGCCTTTCTTAGGAAAGTTTGTTGTGGCTTATTTTGATGACATATTAGTATACACTAGGAATTTGGAAAAGCATGTTGAACATTTGCATTGTGTGCTTGATGTTTTGAGGAACGAGAAATTGTATGACAATATGAAGAAATGCGATTTTTGCAAGGATCATGTCATTTTTTTAGGTTATGTTGCATCTGCTCATGGCACAGAGGTTGATAAAGAGAAGATTAAGGCAATTCAAGAATGACCTACACCTAAGAGTGTGAGTAACGTGAGGACTTTCCATGGTTTGGTTAGCTTTTATAGGAGGTATATTAAGGATTTTAGTATCATAGTTGCGCCATTGATTGAGGTGGTAAAAAAGAGTGTGGGTTTCAAATGGAGTAAAGAACAACAAGATGCCTTTGATTTACTTAAGTCTAAGTTGTGTAATGCACCACTTCTTACTGTGCCTGATTTTTCTAAGATCTTTGAAATTGAATGTGATGCATCGGGCATTGTGATTGGGGGAGTTCTTATGCAAGAGAAACGACCAATTGCATTCTTTAGTGAGAAGTTAAGTAGGGCAACATTGAATTATCCAACTTATGATAAAGAAATGTATGCACTTGTTAGGACTTTAGAAACGTGGCAGCATTATCTTTAGTCTAAGGAGTTTGTAATTCACACTGATCATGAGTCTTTAAAATACTTAAAAGGGTAAGGTAAGTTGAATAGGAGACATGCAAAATGGATTGAATTTATCAAAACTTTTCCTTATATAATTCAATACAAATCAGGTAAGGAAAATATTGTTGTTGATACATTGTCACGTAGGTACACACTGATTAGCACTTTGAGTGTTAAGTTGCTGGGGTTTGAACACATTATTGAATTGTATGTTAATGATGCTGACTTTAGTAACGTATATACTGCATGTGAGAAAGCTACATTTGATAAGTTCTATAGACATGAGGGGTATTTGTTTCGAATAAATAAACTTTGTATTCCACAGGAGTCTTTGAGAGTATTACTTGTGAGAGAAGCTCATGGGGGTGGTTTAATAGGAAACTTTGGCATTCGAAAAACTTTTGATGTTTTAAATGAATATTTTTTCTAGTCACATATGAAAAGGGATATTGAAAGGGCCTATGCCAAGTGTATTACTTATAGATAAATTAAGTTTAGAGTTTTGCCCTATGGTAAGTATATGCCCTTAGAAATTTCCTGTGAACATTGGACCAACATTTCTATGGATTTTATTCTTGGGTTACCTAAGTCCAAGAAAGGCCAAGATTGTATTCTTGTTGTAGTTGACAAGTTCTCAAAGATGGCGCATTTCATTGCTTGCACTAAAATGGATGATGTTACACACATTGCAAACTTATTCTTTAAAGAGATTATTTGCCTATATAAAGTGCCGAAGAGTATTGTGTTAACCGTGATGCAAAATTTTTGAGTCATTTTTGAAAAACATTATGGGGTAAACTTAGAACAAAGTTATTGTTTTCTACAACTTGCCATCCACAAACCAATGGACAAACTAAGGTAGTAAATCGAACTCTTGGTACATTGTTACTTGCCGTTATTAGTAAGAACTCTAGAACTTGGGAAGACTATTTGCCTTTTGTTGAGTTTGCCTATAATCGTGTTGTTCATAGTGCTACAGGTTATTCTCCTTTCGAGCTTGTTTATGATTTTAATCCATTGTCGCCTTTGGATTTAGTACTATTGCCTATACATGACAGAGTTAATTTAGATGGGAAAAAGAAGGCAGAAGTGATTAAGCAACTTCATGAGAAAGCTAGGCTTAACATTGAGAGAAGAACCAAACAATATGAAACACAAGCCAACAAAGGTCGCAAGCATATCAATTTTGAACTTGATAATTGGGTTTGAGTATATTTGCGAAAGGATAAATTTCCTAAGTAAAGGAAATCAAAGTTGCAATCAAGGGGAAATAGTCCTTTTCAAGTAGTGGTAAGAGTTAACGATAATACATATAAACTTGACTTGTCAGGTGAGTATAATGTGAGTGTAATGTGAGTGTAACATTTAATATTTCTGACCTTTCTCTTTTTCTCTTTGATGATGTAGATGCTGATTTGAGGACAAATCATTTCGAGGAGAGTGGGAATGATGGAAACCATATTGTACCAACTCAAATCGACAAAGGAGTAGATACTTTGCAAAACTTTGGAGGACCAATGACAAGGGCAAGGTCAAAGAAAATAAAGGAAATTCTCAACAACCTGTTGTACGATATTTACTATCAAGAAGTTGCCAAGTACGAGTTAAGGAGGATGAAGTCTTCACTAAGGCTTGCGAATGTGTCATCTGTAGAGGAATTTGCGAACCATGACGTTAGGAAGGAAGTTAGATTTGAGAATCTATGATTGAACATTTAAGTGAATTATTTTCATGTGTTTTATTATTATTTAGTGGGTTAAATGAAATTCTTTATTAAATTCAACTTATTTAGTGAGTTGGACGAAATTACTTATTAAACTCAGAGATCACGAGGGAACTATGCTTCTTTATTAAACTTCGAAACAAAGCATAAAATGTGACTAATATGGATCACAAAAATAAAATTAAAAAGGTATTTTGTAGTGATGAGACAAAAGGGAGGAGGACTCACAGAACTGATATAAACAAGGAGAGCCGCGTTGGCTTCGCCATCCCGGGCAGGTGCATCTATTTACACTCCTACCGCTTCATCACTCAAATCTACGTTCGACCGAGCCAAAAATCAAAAGGGGAAATTAAAGGGAAAGTCCCAACAATTTCAGAAAATTATTCAAATGGCGGAGGATGAACGTATTCGATTTGTCAAACCAGTGATGGCGGAGGATTTGGAGCTTGGCTTGGCGTGGACAGTGATGGAAACAGAGGAGGGCAGCACTGACCGGATGCACGATGGATATTTGCTCCTCTCTGATTCCGTAGTTGATAGCTCTCTTGATTTTGACTGGGTTGACTCAGCTGAGTTCGCCTTGGCTTTGCCTTTTTTAGCCGGAGGCATCCTTTACCTTTCTTGTGAGTTTTTACAGTAATTAATAACTTCGCACAAAAAGAATTAACAACAAAAACAACAGCGACAAACACATGTCATCTCCTGCCCAATTGTTACCTAAAAGTAATCAGTCTATTACGAAAACTCTAAAAGTAGGGGTAAGAATTTTTTTTCTTTTTTCTTTTTAACCTTTCAATTATTTTAAAGTAGTCTTAAGGAATAATTTTGTATTTTTTATTTAATTTTGAATATTTTAATTTTTTTTAATTAAATTTAATAAATAATAAAAATTAATTAAATTATTAATTTAATATATTAATTAAATATAAAAAATAATAAAATAATTAAAACATGTATATTAGAATTATATTTTATATTAAATACTAACTAAAAAATTAAGAGCAAAATAAAGATTTTTATATAATTTTTAGATATCTAAAATTAATTTTGAGTAAAAAAATACACTTTTAATCAGTATTTTAATTATTTTATTAATTTTTATTCAATTAATATATTAAATTAATAATTTGTCAAATTTTTATTATTAATTGTACTCAAATAAAAAAATTAAAATATCTAAAATTAAATTAAAATTATTCAAATACTTAAAAATACAATAAAAAGAATTAAAAATTTTAAAAGTAAAATTATACTTATTCTTACAATAAATATGTTAATTTGTTTATTATTGTATCATAATTAGCAAGTATTAATGAGTTGTTTAGTTTGTGAATGAAATTAAGTTCTGCATTTCATTTTAGTGAGACCCATGTTTCTTTCTTTTTATTAGCAACTTATCCTCACATTTCATTGAAATAAATGATTTTTTAACTACTATTTTAGTTTTTGCATCCTTTGTTTTTTTAACTTCTCACTTAAATTAAAATAGTCCAAAATAGTTATTTAGTGGTTTAAAGACAATTGTGGATAGACCATATGACTTTCAAACATTATTATGACTTAACTTTTTTCTCTTGTATAAGTTTTTGTTACTAAAATGCATAAGGCTGTTTAAAGTAATTGTTGACAAAAAAAAAAAAACATGGTAAGTCTTAATTTACAAAGAAATCATTATTTTGAGAGAGATAATTCTATGGTTGCTATTTTCGTTTAACTCATGTACCAGTCCAAGAGAAAACTATCCAAGTCAATCAAAGCAAGTCAACAATTATACACCTAGCTAAAAAGGCATAGCTAAACATAAATCACTACCTTAAATTTTTGAAATGTGTTGACATGTTTACTAACCAACAACCTTTTATAAATGGTACACATTAATGTCAACAATTGTAAGTAGCATTTCAAAGATATTACCATCTCCCACTTAAAGTCCCTAAACAAGATCTTTTTTAGCCTTTCATTAATAACTTAATTTTTTACAATATACGAAGCCTAAAAGAGACATGTCATTTGGCCTTACTCCGTTAGACCCACAAAATCATGTAATTCTGTAACTAATGGAAAATAAAGCAAAAGATAGCCAATTACTCATTTTTCCCATCCAACACTACGTCACTTATAGCTAATATTGTGTCTAGAAAGCCTTAGTAGACCACTTAGTTCTAGAACATTCCCTTTCTTATTACTTATCTTAGAGTTAATAATCAATTAATTAGGCATCAAAGCTGTATGTAAGATCCATTTACTTAAAACAAAAGTCTATTCTACTATAGAAAATTCATCTTAAAAGATAAAAACTTGAACTTAATGTTGTAATTGGTTGTTATCAAAACAATAAACTTGAGGTTTTTTTAATCTTCACTAACTAATCTTTTATAGTAAGTGAGGTGATAGTATTAGAAGTAGTAGAAAAGTATTTTATAACTAGCAAGTGTTAAGAATGAAAATGAAAAGTATAATAAAATGAAGGTAAAGGTAAACATAAAAAGAATTAAAATTGTTAATGATCTAGCATAAGGACATAAAAGCAAAGATTTTGAATGAAATAAGGTGTAATGTATGATAGGTTAAAGTTAAAAAAATGAAATGAACACAAAAAGAATTTTCCTACCCTTTAAAATATAAATCCTTTTAATAACCATATGATAAACAAATTAATCAGCCAAAAAAAAAAAAACAAAGAGAATGCTTATTCATAACCTAAAAAGGCTGCTAATTCAACAATTCACATCTCTTTGTTTGCATGATACAAAGTATTGATTTGCTAAAAATTCCTAAAATACAAAAACTTTAATAAATAGAGGAAGTAAATAGGAAATTGAACCTGGAAGATATAAGGAAAGCAAACAATGTTAAAGTGATTAGTAAAAGACAAGAAATTGAGCTCGCAATCAAAACAAGTCTTATGATGTTTGTTGAATATTAAGAAGTAAACCTACTCCACCAGCACAACCTTGTTGTTTGCTTTGTGCTTAACTTTCCTTAACGTGGTCATTGCACTCTCAACCAATTTCAATTTTAATATGTATTCTTTGACTATGATGGCACATCATAAATGCTATTTGCTATTGTTATTTTCAAATTCTTTAAGGTCCATGTGATCTGCTACTCTTATAATTCCATAAAACCTTATCTTTAGTTAATTTGGGATATTACATTTTTTTTTCTTTAGCATGTAATAAATTTTAAAAATTTAAGTATTACTATCTTATATGTATATTTATGCACACACATATTTATACTAAAAAAATTGTATATATATACATTAGGTCTCAATTTGCATGTTGTGCATGTTAAATATTTTTTTAAAATTTTTATTGAATTAATATGATTTTTAAAATTTAAGTTTTTAGTCCTTCATATGTTCATTTTACTACTATTTTTTATTGTTAAAATATATATTTTTACTATACAATAATAGGTGATAATTGCATTTAATAATGTTTACTTTTTATTTTTGAAAAATTTTGCATTTATTATTTATCAAAACAATAAAGGAAAGAATAAATGTATTTACCTTTTTAATTTTAAATTTTTAATTATTTATTTATTTAAAAATTGTAATTGCATTTCCCTTTTTACATTTTCAAATCATATGATAGGTAATGAATTTTGTTGTTAACCATTAATTTGATTATATGAATTTGTCTTTTTTTATTAATTAATTTTAATATCAATTAATATTGTAAGTACTTAATTAATAATTATGCATATATGTTTAATAATTAATATATTGAAAGACTTACCTTAATAATATGATGAAAAAATATAAAAAGATAATTCCTAACAATATCTCTCATAGTTAACAATGAAATTTGTTATAATCCATTAACTTAATTTTATACATTTGTCTTTTTTTTATAACTATTTATGATAATTCTCTCAATTATTTAAAATATTAATTATTTTAATTAAATTTTTATGAACTATCTTATTATAAATATGATAAAACCAAGAGAATGTGTGTTTGTATGTTGAAGTTATTGGATGACAAATTTGAAAATAAGCTAATAATAAAGAAAAAGCAAAAGAAAGCTTCTTATATGTTATATGCTAGAACTAATGTAATGATAATGTCTCTTTTCACAATTTCTTTTCCATTGCCGTAAATTGTTTCCTTTTAACCAATTGATACCTGTTTTCAAGTAACATCTATTACAATTAAAAGTCATTAACAAAGAGTTAATAAAATATTTAAGAAACAAATTAACATGGTAGCAACGAATAATATTTTTCAATTAGTACCTATGAGATAGGTACTATCATTAAAATGACTTGCTATGGTAATGTAATCAGCAAAATGAAATTTATGAAATGAAATGAGAAAATTTTCTAAGATTTTCTAAATTGATAAATTTTTAAATATTAATATTTTTTTTGTTATTAAGTATTGGTTTAAACCTTGATATGCAAAATTTAACTTCAAGCCCATTATACATATGAATATTTTACTTTTGCAAGATATTTTCAATTATCTTGCATTGCGTTCTTAACAATTGCATGAATAGGTTTTTTTTCCTTTTACAAGTTGCATATTTGAATTTAATTAGGTATGTTTTTTACTATACAAATATTTTTGGAATTCGAAAATGATATCTTCTCATTATTTAAAATCATGTCAACATTAAGTAAATGAGATATTCACTATTTAATTCCTAAATCTTTTAAAATTTTTACAATTAAATTTTATAACTTTTAACTTTTTTAATTTAGTCTTATATTTTATCAAATTTTTCTAATCAAATTTTTTTATAGACGAAATTTGGTCAAAATATTAAATACTATAATTTGATCAAACAAAAATTAATTAAAAAATTATATTAAACTACTATATCTTATATTTCATTTCAAGAAATATACACATACTTTATATAATAAAAAAATTACAAATTTTTATTTTTTATTACTCTTTTTTTATATTAAAAATAATAATAATCAAATAAATAATCGAATGATGGAAAAATTCTAAAAAAAATCTTAGTTTTCATTAAAAAAATTTTATTTTTCTAATTTCCTATCTTCTATTTGATTTATGTCTTTCAATTTAAAAACATGTAAACCACCTTTGTTATATCATCTTTTTAGATCGAAGAGAATAATGAAAACTGATCTCAATTTTTAGTAGCTTTGCCTAAAATGTGAGGCCCGTGGCCCCACACTCTTGCTTCCAAGCAATGTAGTCTCACAACCATTGGTAGTCTCTCTACTCTCTCCATTAGATAACCAGTCCAAGAATTCATGTGGTGCACGATCTTACTGATGTCCATTTAAATCCTTGAAACGACATGTTGGTGAAGGACGTGGTGATAATAGTAATCTTGTGAGGACACGTATTTTAAAAATTAGCTGAAGAGATTAGTCATATGAATTTAATTAATTTAAATTATTATTAATATGTATTTATAATATATTGTTATAACTATTAAATTTATATTTATAATTTTTATTAATTATAATTATATATATCAAAAAATTTAAAATATATAAATAGCATAATACTAATATAATATGTAAATATGCTAACTCTGCATCTCAAAGGCTTCAAATTGTTGATCGCATCACTACTTGTCTTTAAGTTCAAAGACCCACAAGGCCTTCTGAAGTTTTATTGCCACTTGCTAGTTTTCTAACCCAAAGAAAAATCCACAATGGCGGCCTTTTGGAATGAGGCGAATTTTAGTTTTTCTATAGATAATTTTCTATAATAAACTTAGAATAATGTGTTAAAATTAAATTAGACTTTTAAAAAAAGTCCAAAAAAAAAGACCACATTCATATTTTTTGCATGTCTTTATATATACTTTTTCAAGTTTCTTGGTGTTTTTCTAGCTTTCAAATTTAGGGAGCATTCAAGTTGGTTCTTTGTCCATATGTCCACTTCTACAATTTTTCCTCTTTTCCCCAGTCAAATTTTGAAAAAAATTTTGAGCATGTAAGCATATATGGGTAAAAAGTTCATTATGTTAAGAAATATCATATCTGGTCATAGCGGAGTCTCATTTGGGCATATTAATATTTAGGAGATCAGTCCTTTTTATGAAAAAAGTTGAACAAAAATGTCAAAAAATAATTATCAATTTTAATCTATAATTATAATAATTAACATTCTTATTATATATTTTTTAATTTTAAAAAATATATATCATAATTATTAATCAAATAAACTCTTTTTATTAAATTATATAAAAAAATTAAATAAAAAAATTTTATTTTAAAATATTAGTTAAATTAATTGAAAATTTTTTTAATTATAAATAAAATTAAAAATTTAATTTTAAATCTCATTTTAAATTTTAAATTTAATAATTATTAAATTATAACTCTAATTGAAATTGACTCCATAAAATTATCACTTTATTTTAATATGTTCCTATTAAGTGAATTCTAGAAAATTTAGATCAAATGAGGTATAAAATTATGGAATCGAGACTACCTGCATAACACGACTGATGACATCTTTCTTGTCCATATTGTGATACTTAGAATTCATGTATAGAACTTTTTACTTTTTCGGAGAACTCACTTCCTAAATAAAAATAATAATTAATAACTATTATCACAAATTTTAAAAATTAATAAAAGAGATTAATTTCATAGATTCAGTTAATTTAACGTATTATTAATATATATTCTCATTATGTTAATGTTAATATGACTCTTAAATATATGATTATAATTTTTATGGTTAATTATAATTTTATATTAAAAATTTAAATATATATATCATTAAAATAATAACAGTATCTTTGCATCTCAGAAACCTCAAATTGTTGACCGCGTCTATCTCCCTGTCTTTAAGTTGGAAGACCCGGAAGGCTCTACGAAGTTCTATTGCCACTTGCTATTCTCCTAACCCCACCCGAAGAAATATCCACTACGGTGGCCTTTTGGAACGGGGCGAATTGACTCATGTGTTGAATGGTTGATAGACGATTTCATGCTTGTTGAATTGTAGGCAAGGAATCCTTCGCTTCGGTAGACTTGTCTAATAAATGGGTCTTTCGTATTTGTCATTAACGGAGGAGGAACACACAGTATACCTTACATGGCTTCTATCATCATATTCTCTCTCGTTCTCGGCTCAGTTTTAATGGCCGCAGAAGCTCAACAAAGGCAATTCAACGTTCGCCTAGGTTCTTCTCTAACACCCACCACCAAAAACTCTTCATGGGTGTCACCTTCTGGTCTCTATGCCTTCGGATTTTATCCTCAGGGCAATGGCTATGCAGTAGGCGTTTTCCTTGCCGGAATTCCCCAAAAAACGGTAGTGTGGACTGCCCGTCGAGATGACCCGCCAGTTCCTGGTGACTTTACCCTGCTCTTCAGCCGTGATTCTGGCCTCGTCTTGCAATCAGCTCAAGGTCAGAACACTAGCATTGTTTCTCCCGGGGAATCAGCTTCTTCAGCTTCCATTTTCGATTCGGGCAACTTTGTCTTATATAATTCTAATCGGCAAATCATATGGCAGAGTTTTCAAAACCCAACTGATACTCTTCTCCCAGAACAAAGTCTCCGAGCAGGGACAGAGTTGGTCTCTCGTGTTTCAGAAACTGACAAGTCAACAGGAATTTTCCGCATCAAGATGCAAAACGATGGAAACCTTGTGCAGTATCCGGTGAAAACACCAGATACAGCTGATTATGCTTATTGGGCATCGGGGACTAATGGAAATGGTGGGGACGTGACACTGAATCTTGATTCTGATGGCCATCTATACCTGCTCAATGCCACAAGCGTTAACATTCATGATGTCACGGTGGGATGGAATTCAACAAATGAGATAGTTTACTTGGCAAAAATGGATGCAGATGGCATTTTTAGGCTCTATTCGTATAATCTATCACAGAATGGCAATTGGTCCATTGCTTGGTCTTCCATAGGAAACAAATGCTTCCCAAAGGGATTATGTGGTCTTAATAGCTTTTGTGTGTTAAACGACCTGGAACCCCATTGCACATGTCTTCCAGGATTTGCCCCTGTTGACCAAGGAAATCGGTCTTCTGGCTGTGAGAGGAATTTCGTCGCTGAAAGTTGCAAAGAAAAGAATGTCAGCACCAAATACAGCATTCAGGAGCTGGCCTATACCGTTTGGGAAGAAAATTCATACTCAACTTTCTTGTCAGCAAGCAAAGAAGACTGCAAGGAAGCCTGCCAAGGGGACTGCAACTGTGAAGCGGTATTTTACAAGGATGCGCAATGCAAAAAGCAAATGCTCCCCTTGAAATTTGGGAGAAGAGATACGAGTGATTCAAACTCAGCTTTTATAAAGGTGGGTACGCAGATATCAATCTCTAACCCTGGTATGGACCGAATTGAGCCTCGAGACAAGAGAACCAGCAAGAAAAATATCAAGAGGGAAATCTTAATGGCCAGCGTTTCATGTGTTTCTTCCGTCCTCGTTATGCTGGCAATTTTTGCACTAGTCGTTCACAGTTGGCATTTACACGCTTATAAAACCATTGGCAACGACAATGTCCCTTTTTACGAGCAAGTTTCTATTCAATCGTTCACCTATGCAGAACTAGAAGATGTGACCAATGGTTTCCAGGAAGAGATCGGCAAAGGTTCCTTTGGTACAGTTTATAAAGGGCTGATATCGGAAAGTCAGAAGTTGGTAGCTGTCAAGAGACTTGATCAGGTTTTAGACGAAGGAGAACTAGAATTTCAGACTGAGATTAAGATTATTGCGAAAGCCCATCATAAGAACTTAGTTTGTTTGCTTGGTTATTGCATCGATGGACCAAACAGGCTCTTGGTATACCAGTACATGAGCAATGGCTCCCTCGCTGATGTACTGTTTTCGGGTGAGAAAAAACTAAACTTCTCCGAGAGATTAGAGATTGCTCGCAATATAGCACGTGGGATTCTATATTTGCATGAAGAATGTGAGACACAAATCATCCATTGCGATATAAAACCTCAAAACATACTGATGGATGAGCATAGGTGTCCGAAAATATCAGATTTTGGATTGGCAAAGTTGATGAAGCCAGACCAATCCAAAACGTTCACGGCTATTAGAGGAACAAGAGGGTATGTAGCACCAGAATGGCATCGCAACCTGCCTGTGACAGCTAAAGCAGATGTTTATAGCTTTGGAGTTTTGTTGTTGGAGATCATATGTGGACGTAGGAATGTGGATCATAGTCTCCCTGAAACAGAGGCTATTCTTGAAGAATGGGTTTACAATTGTTTTGAGGCTGGGGAGTTGGAAAAGCTAGTGGGTGCAGAAGAAGTGGACAGGAGACAATTAGAAAGGATTGTTAAAGTGGGAATTTGGTGCACTCTCGATGAGCCATCTCTGCGTCCTTCCATGCAGAAGGTTCTGTTGATGTTGGAAGGGACGGTGGACATCCCAACACCTCCAAGTCCCATTTCTTTTTTTAGTACCATGTAGCCTTTGTTTGCTTTTATAATGGCCAAATAATATTTGTCATGAATCTGAGATTCCATTTGGTCTGGTAGGCTGTGTTTTTTTTTTTTTTCTTTTTTTCCTTTGAATAACTTTTCATTAACGCTGAATAATTATTCTGATGTTTTTTATGTACTTCAAAAAATTTGATGATTCTTGTATCCTAGTCAGATGTGATGTAGCTTAGTCGGATGTGATGACTCTTTACCTGCAGTTTAGTCGGATTTACTAGACTCGTGCACACAAGTTTGCCAAGAAATGTTTTGGGCGTTTCTTGGAGTAAACCTTGGTTTTGCCCTTCTTGGCCGAACCCATATTCCTTTTTTATTTTTACTTCTTTTTTGATTTGTTGTGCAAGCTAAATGTAAGAGAAAGAATAAAATAAAAAAATTGGCATCCTCTAATTAAAAAATAATTATACTTATTTAATTTAACATATAAAATATATAAGAAAATATCAATTATTATTATAAAAAATATGATGATAAATTATTTAAATTTTTAATTTAATTAAAATTAAAATCTAATTCTCTAAAAATAGAAAAAAAGAAAAATCAATTAATTGAACTTAAATTCCAAAGCACATCATGCTTTTAAGATATTGAGTTTGTAAATAAACATTATGACGCAATTTAAGCCCAACAAACAAATAACATCTTTTTAAAAAATTCACTTTCACTCATTTCAACCACAAAAAGATAGAGTATTAAAGTAATCATGAGAGGGATAAAATTTTCATTTGTTGCAGATAAATACTTCTCCAATTTTAAAAATTGTCTATATGAAATAATTTTTAATATAATAATATTCTTATGGTTGATAAATATTTTTTTGTCATTCAATCATTTAATAATAGTAGTGTTTTGTTCTATAAAGATAAAGATTATTATAGTAACCACAATTATGGTGTTCAAAGAGGGGAACTTGGTAGAGATTTACCTTGACATTGTATTCATTATAAATATGACAACTATACAAAAGAAACTTGTTAAAATTTGGTAAGTAAATGTTTTCAGCTTTAATAATGTGGAGAGTAATTCATTAGGATTTATGAATTAATGTTAAAACTGATCACAATTGCCTAATGGTGTTAGAAAAGGAGCATTTTCAGCTACTCAAGTATGAGGCAATCTACATAACATCTCTTTCTATTGTATCTTTGGCCTAAAAAGGTACTTCTATAATTGGACTCTCCTTTAATGCTTCCATCTCAAAATTTTAGGTCATCAATTATGATATTATAGATCATAATTTAGGTACATTCAGTAATTTTTCTCACTAATAATACTCTAATATAGTGTCCAAAATTACTTTAATTGAAAATTTAACAACTAGTGGGAATAATATAACAACCATGAAACTTAAATCTTTTTTGTCTATATCTTATATTTTTTACATTCATTTATTTTATTTAATTTTATTTTTATTAATTTTATTTTTTTTCTTTAATTTTGCTTTTAACTAAGATTTGAACCAAAAAAATAAAAAAAAAAATTAGTGAAGGACATGAGTTGAATTGTATTTACTACTTTAATCATTATCTTTCTATTATTATTTACACAATTGTTGCTTCACCACATCAAATTTACTGTAGCCTAAGTCATTTCTTTTCAGAGTCTTTAAAGAAATTAGTTCTTAGTTTATGTCATGTTGCATCTTTAGTTTATGAGTCATGCTAGTTAAAAAAATGTCAATGATTTTCTCTTACTTTTTGACTTAATAAATTTGCATTAATTCTTTTTATATTAATTTAATTTAATGTTTAAGGAGCTAACTGTATACTTGTTAAATTGAATTTTTGATATATTATCACCTTTATAAACAATTATTCTAAAGTAATACAACTTTATTTAATAAAAATTTAATTTGAGTTATGTTTTATTTTTCATACTTTTCTATCAAAATTAAAACTTAATTTAAATTATAAATTCACATATCATAGTATTAATGTTACTAAATATCTTTTAAAGACTTTATAGTTAATTTTAATATTATTTATTGATCATTTTATTTTTATGTCATATTATAATGAGATTGTTGAAAGAAAGAATAAACATATCATAAAAGTTATATAAACCTTCTTAATATGCATAAATGTTTTCAAATTGTTCTATAATGATGTTGTTCTTAATAATTATTTTTCATTTAATTGTCAATTATCATTTTTGCTTAATTACTAGTTCCTTTAAAGTGTTTTATTTCCTCTCGGTGTTTGTATTTATTACTTCCATGAATACCAAATATACAGGAACCATCAAATATTCTAGTAAAGCCAATCATTGCATTTTTGAAAAATTCAAGTTCTAAGTACCAATGTACTTTGTAGACATAACTCCCAGACAACCAACAATGCAATGCATGAAAGCACATTCCTAAATACTTACCACAAGTCTCCCCAATTATCTTCTTATTCCAATCTATCCTATGGCCATAATTGCCAAAAGATTTTTCAACAGCAAATTAGCACATTTATTGGTAGCAGATAATATAATTACTTTCCAACTTCAAATACTTAATGAGCTTTCTTCCAAGTTTACATAACTATCACAGAATATAATTATTATGCTTGCATTTTGGACACAAACTAGCAAGTTCTTAACCAAGAAACCTCAGAGAATCAGAGAAGCCTCAAACTGCAAGAAGCATTAAATTTGACATCTTAAGTTATGAAAAACACAAAAAAAAAAGCATAATACAGAAAGAGATTGTCTTTCAGAGACTAGAGGAAAAAGCATTTGTCAACTGAAAAGCAGTGTGAGAAAAGAGAGAGCGAAGAACAAATGAGAGCAATGTATATAATAACAAACAATTATCATCAGGCACACCTAAGCCTACTCCCTGCTCCTACGTTCTTTAGCAATATGAATTTGGGAGGGGAGAGAGAAAATGAGAGAGAGAGAGAGAGAGCGAGAAGACTAGTGATAGTTGGCAAATAAAATTAATTGAAGGGCAGATAAGCCCATACCCGACTAACCAAGGTTCCCTTCTCTTGGTGTCCTGATAGGCATGAGCCCTAAAGAAAGGGTAAAAGGCACCAAGTTGGTACCACCACACTAACAACTCAGGCTCTGGATTGCCAAAAAATCCACCAACATCTGCCCCTGGAAATACAATGGAGTGAACACCATGTATGGCTATCTGCCAAACAGGAACTGCACATGATTATAAATAAAAGAAATTTACTTACCAATAAATGGCATTCCAGAAAGTCCAAGAGTCAAAATCATTGGAACTGAAACCTTAAGGTGATCCCAATTTGCTGTATTATCCCCTGTCCAAACAGCTCCATACCTTTGAGTCCCGGCAAAGAATGCTCTTGACAAAACAAATGGCCTGTCCTTTATATCTCCTACTTTAAAAGACCCATAGATGTAGCCATGTGGAAATAGTATCCATATGAATTGTGCAACTCCCAATGTTCTATGCCACCATGATGCAGAGCATCTCTGGGCATTGTCACCTGGTAACAATAGCAAGTTATTCTTTCCAGTGCCTTTGTAACCCTTTCTTCACATTAAAGTTTTACAGACAGAATAGATCACCATAAGACCCCTCTCTAAAGAAGTATCAAGAAGTAAAAGATGCAGCAAACGGCAGCTCCATGAAATATATGCCGAAAATGTCTAGAGTGCCACCCAAAACCTCTTAAGCTGTGTCAAATATGAAATGGAAATGGAAATATATGTGAACAAGATGGAAATTTTGTTCCAACTTCCCACAAAGAAGTATTGCTTTTCCAGATAGGTTCTCTGATTATCTTTGTCACAAGAAAAATAGCTGCATGGTGGCAGGTGATGCCATCATAGGTGTTCAATAAGTGTATATGCGGATTTCTCAGATAGGCATGAGCCATTATAAAGTGGGGAAACAGTTGGCTATTGCTGAAAATACTGGTAGTCCTATTCTTCTTGTAATATACAAAAGGCAGATGGAATTTTCAGTGATCAATTTACAAATACATCTTTTTTGGATTGGATCAACAGGAAGCTTTATTTTCTCCTGGATTTTTAAGATATGGAGAAACAGGGCATCCTAGTGGGGTCTGGGGAATCAGATGAATGCAACCAAACTCTTGTTTTCACAAAAAGTTTGTTTCTGCAACTTGAACTTGTGATTATCAGGTTACAATGGAATAACTTTATTGTCACACCAAGCTCGCTGTTCTAGAATATGGAACAAAAATAACTAAATTCAGCCAAAGAGAATTAGACCATATTTACAAGATGATAAAAGTAGGTTATCAGCCATGATGCCATACACGGAGTCTCCTATAATTACAAAGCCCATTGCTTCCTGTATGTTGTCCTGCTGACAATGAAATCTCTTCTTTTTTTGTCTAATAAAAAATTGTACAATCAATCACCCATATATATCTCATTTATAAGCATTCCGTTGATAGAATTATTACCTAATAAGTAACGACTGCTAAAAGCATGAAAAAAAAAAAGAGAGAGAGATATTTGTGCCCGACACAAAGAATACCATGGGAGTGGCGTACCTCTTGACAGTTGAACACAGAAGGCTCATTCATATCATTCCAAATGTACAAGGAAGGGGTTGAACCCACATAATTGTTGTACAAGAACTTGTTAGCCCACCATGACCTGATCTCAGGATTCAACACATCCAAGTAGGAAGAAGAACCAGGCCAGCACCATCCATCATAATCCTTCCCAGTAGCATCCTTAACATAATAGCCTCCTTATGCAATTGAAATGACTCATCCCGTTTAATATGTGGGTCCACAATCGTCACCATGTGCCTACCCTTGGCTGCCAACTTGTTCAGCATCTCCACTGGGCGTGGAAACAAAACAGGATCCCATGTAAGATACCTTTTACCATCAGTATGCTCAATATCCACCCATAAAACATCATAAGGAATGTCAAATTTGGAATCCACATGCTCCACATCCTCCTCATCCCTGTAGTTCCATCTACATTGATGATAAACAGTTGAAAAATGCTGGGGCATTGCTGGCTTCCCAGTGACAGTCGTGTATCGGCTCACAACATCCTCTGGGCCAGGGCCTACAAAGAAGAAAGTATCAACAATTCCAGCTTCACTCATCCAGAAGGTATCAATTCTTCCTTGTTCAGAAGGGAGCAAAATCTCAGATTCCGCAGCCCATCCATCAGCCAACACATTAATTTGCATTTCTGCCGCATTTAACCAGAAAAACCCACAACTTTTTCCAGTCTTGCTGTGAGAAATCATGAGCGGTATCGATCCGTAAAGCCCGAAAGGGGAGTCCGCTAAATACTCGAACACATCCAAATTGAACAGTCTATAAGGTTC